>JANCRA010000047.1:1659166-2300833 GCA_024362935.1 Setophaga petechia
TGCAGGCTGTACTTGGGTCCAAGGGCACGTGGTGAGCCATCCACCCAAGGTGCTGGAATGGCAGCAGGACCAGCCAGGGACACCAGGGAGCTGCATGCTGGGTTTTTCCCTTCCCTTCTCCCTTTGTCTCCCTTCCCCTCTCCCTTTGTCCCAGCCAGCCATGGCTTCTGAGCTGCCTTCCTCCTCTGCCAGAGGACCTGGGCCTTGTCTGCATTTGGAACAGGAGAAACCTTCCCGCAGGGAAAATCAACATGGACAACAGAAACAGTTTGGAATTGCTATGTATTGAAAATTAACTTCTATTTTAACTACAATTTAATCCATACTTTTCTTTGGTAAATGTGCCAATAGGTGTTTGCTGCTTGCAGATTGTCACGCTAAGCAAAACATCAAGTCAATTTGTTTTAAAAGAAATTGATTTGAGAGCATTAGATTCATCAGCATTCCTTTTTTCCAACTGAAAACAGGGTCTGAGTAATGACTCAATATTCTACCCCTAATCAAATCTTTAGTTTAACTTTTTTAAGCACCTGAATAACTTTTTAAAGCACCTGATTAGCTTTTTAAAGCAACCCATGGCTGTTGGGACACTGCCCATCCATCACCACGGCACTTCCCATCAACCCACTGCTGAAATGTTCCCAGGCAGGAGCTCTGCAGACAAAGCTGTTTGTCCTGAGCAGACCTGCATCAGCTCCAGTGAGCAGATCCATCAGCCCAAAGTGCCTGCAGACTGCCAAAGCTGAGCTTCCTCCTAAATCACACCACGCCATGTCCTGGTTGGAGAGCTGGCTCTCACCAGCACTCCAGCTGCTGGGTTGTGAAAAATACATATTTTATTACTGTTTTTTTTCAAATATTAAAATGAATATTATATGTGTTATGTTAGAAAGTTATGCTGTATTAATTTTCCTAAGTAGTGTTTTATATATATATATAACATATATATATATGTTATATATATAACATATATATGTTATATATATATATATATATATGTGTGTGTGTGTTTTATATATATATATTTTTTAGGTTGTAACATAATGTTAAAATAGAAACTATGCTATGTAAAATACCTTTTTTAAGAGAGGACTCACACCAGATAGCAGCCACAGGACATCTAAATCTTTCAGAGAAAGAGAATTTATTGCTCCCTTATCAGGAGAAATGAACTTCTTCCTGCCCTGCTCAGCCATGAAGATCCTGTCAGGATTCAGAGGAAGAAGCTGAAACTGCCCAGACAGAATCCTGTGTTTGTATGGAATTTATGCATCATGTATGAGGTGTATGAATATGCAACAGGCTGTTATTTTTAAGAGTTAATCCTCTGTTAACATGGATCCTTTTTTGGGCTTATTTTGCCCAGAAAGAGGTACCCAGACTGTCCATAACTCTTTGTTTCTATTGTTTCATATTGTCCTAAATCCTAATTGTCCAAATTTTTATTACTTTAATTATATTACTATTTTTATAACCATTTTATTACTATTAAACTTTTCAAATTTTAAAAACAAATGATTGGCGTTTTTCACATGGGTGATGGGAAGTGCTGACATGTCTCTGCCTCCAGAGCCCCTGCTACAGCCTGCAACGAGGGCAGCTCTGAAATTCACTGTGCCCCACCAGCATCAGGAGCAGCAGCCTGTGGAGCAGGGAAGCATCCCCACCCTGAGCCCAACCCTGCTCCCACCAGCAGCAGCTGCTTCTCAACAAACACCTTGCAAGTGAATTTTTAAACTGCATCCGAGGTTTGGAAGAGCTGCCTCCTGGGAAGGTCAGGTGAGGATGAAGAGGCTTCCCTGGGGAATCTGGCTGCTCACTCTGTACCGTGTGGCACGTGGCCATCGCCCTGTGCTGCTCATCCTGTCCCAGGGAGGGGACTGGCAGCCCCCATGGCTCATTCTGTGACCGTGTTCACAGGGGTCTTATGTTGAGGGAAGAGATGAGGATCTGACTCCACATTTCAGAAGGCTTGATTTATTATTTTATCATATATATTACGTTAAAATTATACTAAAAGAATAGAAGAAAAGGTTCTCTTCAGAAGGCTAGCTAAGCTAAGAGTAGAAAGGAATAATAACAAAGGTTTGTGGCTCAGAGAGTCTGAGCCAGCTGGGCTGTGATTGACCATTAATTCTAAACATCTATATGAGACCAATCACAGATCCACTTGTTGCATTCCACAGCAGCAGACAATCATTATTTACATTTTGCCTCTGAGGCCTCTCAGCTTCTCAGGAGGAAAAAATCCTAAGGAAAGGATTTTTTATAAAAAGATGTCTGCGACACTCATTCCATGGCACAGGCACTGCCCTCGGACTGCAAAGCACCTCCTCAGCTGTGGGACCAGGCAGGTACTCCCATCACAAGGCAGGAATTGTTGGGAAGGATCAAAGTTTGACAAGAAAGTCTCACAGATATGTGTGCTTAGCAGAAAGATTTTTAAATGTAGAGTCGGATGAAGGAATAGAGATGGAAGCAAGTTTTGATAGAGAAGAAAAGAATTGCTGAGCCAGTCTTGCTGGCTAACCAAGGAGGCAAAGGGTGTGTTAGTTAGAAGGGGTTTTTATGGCTTAGAGCAAATATAAACCCACCCAAAACATAAAGATGTTTTTACCAAGCAGAAAGAGAGCACAGGCAAACAGGCCTGCCAATGTGGCAAGTAGAAAAAACGTCTCAGAATTTTCCACTGCAAGAAAACTGAAAAATAACTTCCAGTTTAAACTGTAACGTACTAATTTTTAGTGATTGGTGAACAGTAACATGAATATGGTAGTTATAGTAGTAATGATAGGCTATAGATAAAAGTTAAGGTATAGATTGGCTCTACTGTATTAAGATGCTCAGCAAAGTATAGAATGCAATGTAACCAAAAGCAAAGTATAGAATGCAATGTAACCAAAACCAAAGGGTGTCCAGGCCTGCCTGCAGCTGGAGCTGACATCTGAGGGCACAGCTCTATCACCCACGACCCTGGACTGCTGTAACATCTTGGATACAATAAACTGCATTTTGGAGAGCCCCTAGAGTCCCACATCTCTCATTCAGGCTCTTACAAGGAATGATACCAAAACTGCTTCACTGGGCACCACTGCCCCCCCTGCCAGCCCCCCCAGTACCAAACTGCCATGAGGGCGCTCATAGAGGTGAACCAGCCTCCACTGTAAATGTTTGGATAAATACTCTCAAAGCTTACATACTTTTCTTAATTTTGCTTTTTAAAACAACAGTATTAGAGGTCTCCTTTTCAGCATGAAACAAAGAAATGTGACTTTCCACTTCCGACTCATTTTATTCCATGCTGACATTGCTGAAAATTCTATTTTTAAATAGAATTTCTTTCTGATTATGTATATTGGCAATCAAATGCAGGCACAGCATGGTTTTCTGACAAGTTAAAATTCTATGGTATTTTCTCCTAAATAGTCTTATGTACTGATTACTTAGAAGAGTGAATTCCCTGCAAAGCTGTACCCAGGCACTCAGTTTTTGCTCCAGCTGATAAATGTAAGCAATAAAAATATGTTCCATTCTACAGCAGTGCCTATTAAAATGTAAACACCACTGGAAGATTTTGGGCAGGCTACAGAAATGCTTTATTCAAAAGCAAAAGGCTGTCTGAGGCTGCCAAAACCTGGCACAGAGCATCCATTCGTCAAACAGCGCCTTCCACCAGTCACTGGGACAGTGCCACAGGGGTCACACTGGGAGCACTGGCACTGGGGCTTTCCCTGCTCAGCCTACACAAATCAGGAGTTGCCATGGGAGCAGGATATGAGTTTGATGGGTGCACAGCACCCCGTGTTCTGCTGGGCTGGCGGGAGAACCATGGCACCCACCACGAGCTTTCTGTTGTGGTGTGATTTCAGGGTTTACCTGAAATCCTGGTAATTCCCTGCCAGGTGTGTCAGTCACCTCTCCTTTCCCCTCCCAGCACTGTCTGTCAATCCTGGAATTCCAGAAGGCATTGAGTGATTGGCAGATCCAAAGGATGCCCTCTACCCCTGGGGGACATTGGGCCATCCAGGTGTCCTTTGTCCCTTTGTCCCTCCTCTCCTGTACCTGCTTGGTGGCTCCCATCCCTTTACCTCTTCCTCTCCCTGAGGTAAAAAAAGCCAGCAACCATGTGGTTTGTGAGTTCTGTTGGAGCTGTTGCTGCATTCAGAGTCCTGTGGGCCAGAATAAAGCTCTGGATCCAAACCCTCCATCAGAACCAACTCCTTTCCTTCACCATCGCCTTAAAGCTTCTCCACAGAGGGAAACCTGAGGAGCAGCCCCTGTTATGGGGGGAAGCTCCATCCCAGCACCACCAGAGCTCCTGCAGGCCTGGACTTGTCTCCATGTGCCCAGCTGCAGCATCCAGCCAGCCCAAAGTGTCTGTGGGGTCAAACACCACACACCCAGCCAGCCCAAAGTGTCTGTGCGTGAAACACCACACACCCAGCCAGCCCAAAGTGTCTCTGGGGTGAAACACCACAGTTGCCACTATTTGGTCCAGCAGCAAGGACCAGATAAACTCAGGCACATCCCATCTGCAATATTGGTAATATTCCAATAGTTTCCCCTTGGCCATGCTCTAAAGAAGCCCCTGGCAGAGCTGTGGGGAAGGAAATGTGTCCCATGTAGAGAGAAACTTTCCTACCTCTGAGGTCAGAGGTGCATCTACAGCCTGCATGAAGCAAGATGCTGATGAATCGAAATTCAAAATGTCCCTCATGAATAATTCATTGAATGCGTTTGAGCAAACTATAGCAGTGTAAATATATGTATGGCTACAAACAGATATGTATATATGCAAATTACCAAGGGAATGGCTCAAGTTACCAACATGGAAAAATCCCAGTGACCTGAGGATGTTTGTTTCATATGGCTCAGACACATCAAACTGTAACTAAAGAAACAGCCTGAAATTTATCAAACCATGGCGTGAAGCTGTCCTTGTACCGTTCACTCATAACGTAACAAATCCTCCTCATTTATTTATATTTGGTTTTTTTCCTTAACTCAAGTTTTACTCTCCCAACCCATCATCTCTGCCACCCCAAATGAAGTCCCCACGTCACCAGGAGCCATCAGCTCAGCACCACCTCATCCACCCTTGGCAGTGAAATTGCATGAATAACCATTACCATGGTAGGCCAGCAAGTGCATTAAACCCCTGGAATTCATATAAACAACACAAGAACATAAATGACAGACATAGGTGCAGGGTCCATCGATCATCCCCTTCTCCCTCACAGCAAGAAATGTGGGATCACATTAAAAATAGAACAGACACCTGCAACTAGACGGGTATTTATACAGAATATTGTGACAACTGTCATTTCACATTAGTCAGCAAGATCCCACAGGACTTGGAGAAGTATTAACTGTGCTGCATTTTTTTTTCTGGCAAAAATATAATAAAATCCACTTTCTTGATGGCTTCTTGGTGGGGATTGCTCCTCTCCCTGAAGTCATTCATGAAATAAGGATGCACCTCCAAGAGCCTGGATAGAAAACACTTAGGCACCAGAGTATGGGGAAGGAGGGGTTGTGATTCTTCACTTGGGACTCGAGGGGGGGTTGTGATTCTTCACTTGGGACTCATCCATGCTTTTTCACAACGTTTTGATGACATCAAACTCAAAAAATGACCACAGATGACCCAAAGTCAAAGCAGACCCAATGCATGATGGTTATCTGATTAATAATTTGAATTGTGACCCCCATATTGTGAAGATCAGAGAAGGACTGTGCACCCCTAAGAGCCAATTTATTGAACAAGTTCCTAAAAGATCTGAAGGAGGAAAATTCCAAATTCCAGAGTCAGAGGTACAGAGGCACTTCTGTTTGTTTACAGTAACAAAAATGCTTTGCCCATACAGGTGAAGCATTTCAAGGTCTCGCTTGTCTTGCCTGAGCCTCATGTAATAAAAATAGGACTTTTGTGAAGGTACTAGACACTCCTTTTATTTGGTGAAAGACATTTACATCACTGGAAGCAAAATGTATCCTCAACAGCAATGTAGTTCCTGTCAAAAAACACACTGTGCCCTACATTTCACCATCATCACAGTTAATCATTTATACACTGTGCAGAGGCACGTGGTGCTCCCTGAGAAACACCAAGGCCCACTGTGTGTCCCAAAGAACACTCAGCAAGAACAGGCAAGGTGAACAAGGACAGAGGAAGAAATACCTTGGATACAACCTCTGATGGACAGGGCTGGAGAGACAAGAGATGGTGGACCAGGAGACAGAAGTGGAAGGGACAAAGGGAACTGGAGAAACAAGTGTGAAATCAGGACAAGAACATGTCAACAAGGAAAACTCGAAAATCTTTATGGTGAAGAAGAAGGTCTTGAAATAGATGGAGAAAGGGCCAAGATGCAACCAAGGGGTTCCAAAGAAAAGGTGACAGAATTGGGATGGCAGACAAAGAGAGTGCTGAATGCACCCAAAAAACTTTATGCTGAAGAAGAGGGTCTTGAAACAGATGTAGAAAGGGGCAATGGGTTCCAAAGAAAAGGTGACAGAACTGGGATGGCAGACAAAGAGAGTGCTGAGTGTACCAGTGGGTCAAGGGGAGCCACTGGAAGATGAAGGGCGTTATCAGAGCACAGGAAGGCTTTCAGCAGCTGAAGGGAACAGGGGAATATCTGTAATCTTCTGGAAAGAGCCACAAAAATGTTGTTTTAGAACAACTCACACAAGGGAAGAGGCAGAACTGCCCTAATCAGAACTACAAGGTAAAATGTAATGTGGCACAGTGGAAAGTGGAGAACTGATCTGCCTGTCATTTGATGCCTCCAGAAGCATTTTATAAACACACATTAAAATTCAGGTTCTGTTTCTGAGTGCCTCTTGCTGAGGGAACTGGAGAGGGCATGGCCTTGACTCATGTCCTGGCTGGCACTGAGGTCCCCAGCTGTGCCAGCTCAGACCTGTGCTCCTGACAAAGGCCATCTGTCAGTGGCCTCTGACAGCCCAGCTCTCCCCAGCCTTGTCCCCGTGCCCAGGGCATCTGGGCTTGTTTGTACCAACAACGCTCGTGGTGAAGCACAGCCTGTCACACAAGAAGCACAGCCTGTCACACAGCTCCCTGTCATCTGGGCTGGGAATTGGCTCAAAGATTCAACCACGCTTCCCTTCCACCCCATCAGTGGTTGGTCCAAAGTCATCACCTGCCCAGCAGAGGGGGACAGGCCACCTGTCCCAGACTCTGCAGGCCTTGGAGGAACCTGTCATGGCACTCTCAGCCAGGTGGAAGACATCCAGCTGTGAGCTCCTAAAATAGAGCCAGCATGGCCATACACAAAATGTTTGACCAGTGCAAGTGATCAGCTCCTTGGAGCATCATTCCCAAGCTTGCAGCAAGTTCTCCAACTTTGCATCACGACAACATCTTTTTTTGGAAGATAAAGGCATACAAACTGAATTCAGGCATCAGTAGGTGGGATTTTCCAATGTGTGCTGTGCAGGCCAGATGATCCTGATGCCTGAAGTTTTAGCTTTCCTATTTTTCAGATTCTGTACTGCATTAGTATATAACTCTGAACTCCATATAAAGTGTTAGCAAGTTCTCCTCTCAGTTTAGTTAGATAAAACAATCTTTTTCCAGCCTCAGAACCAAGGACGCTGTTGCAGCTTCAGGCCCAAAAAGTGTAAACAACAGCAAATTGAGGAGAGCAAACTGGGAGGATGGGACTTCAAACTTGAAGCTCTAATCAGACAATTAATCCCAATATGTGAATGGACCAAAAGTTATAAAAGTATGAAAATTCATGACCCACTGTCCATCTTGGGGGTAGCCTTGGTCAGGCTCTTGTACTGCCCAAGGTGTATCCTTGAAAGGACTTTTAATAAATCTACTTTATTCCTTTAGCACTGTCTAGCCTCTGTTCTAGGTAGCCTCTCAAGGCATCAATCCCAGCTGTTCCTCTTGACCTTGCAATCTCTATTTTAATTAGTGTGTCCTCCTGGTTACAGAATATCAAAGATATCAAGGAACATTACAGCTAACCATCTTGTACTTGGGGGTTTTCCTCCCACCATGGATTTCCAACAACTGTTACATGTTTTTCTTTGATTTTGATAATCTAATGTTAAAATCACGACCTATCCCTCATCCACTTCAGATTTTGTTTGTTCAATCAAAAGTTGATCAATTTCAAAGATGTTTTTACCATTTAAACACTGGGTGGTTGCACACTAAGCTGATCCTTTGATATCTGAAAAGTTCTCCAATGGCAACCTCACAGTTTTAATCTTCCTGATATTGCAGGTGATCCAGTTGATCTTACAGATGATTCTGATTAAATGAGCTTTTTTAAATGAGCTTTTTTTTTAAATGAGCTCTCTCCAGTTCTCACAAAAATATATAAAATATTTACAAATGTGATACAATGAACTTTATGATCTTCTTCTGCTTAGAGCAACACTTGGTGCACAGGTGCTGACATTTCTTAGTCATTAAAGAAACTAAACCTAAAATTCTTCAAAACTATTTTATTCAATATTCTATTGGGGTTTTCTTGTAACAGCAGTTACTGCACAGCTCTCATAGATTATATATAAGAGTTATTTTTGTGGATAAAAGACAACAAGAAGTCAATAACCTTTGGCAGACAGCCTTCATTGTTCTGCTAGCACAAGCGCATCCAACTGCTGATGACCCTTAATGCTTCCCTGATATTGTCTTCTGCTATAAAATGGAAGATCTAATATATGCTGAAGGTCAGTCCCCACCAAAGACTGAATCAGAGATAGCCTTCATAAACTCACTGGAATTTGTAATACTGTGCAACATCCTCTGTCCTGTCAGAGCTGTGACTCCATCCATGCGTCCTCTGCCCAGGATGCTGCAGAGCTGGAAGTGCCCCCAACTCTGCACCACTCCTTGTGCACGAGGGAAAGCTGAGCCATGGATCACACCAGAGCACATGGGAGCTGCTGGCACAGGCAGTATAACCCCAAAAACATTTCATGAAGAAGGAGAAAGCCCACATTACCCAGTGGTCCCCACCTCTGCTAGGGACACACACTTGCACTTAGGGCAACAGCAGCAGAAAATCAGCGGTCAACTCTAAATGCACAACATCTTTCAGAAAAAATCACAACTAAAACCTAGACTTCTCACCATAGCTTGGAGTCAGGCAATTATGAGGGACTTTTAATGAGCAATTTAGGTAATTAAAAAGTGAAATAGGCAATATGCAAGAAGCAGCATCAGTGTGTCACTGCTCCGTGCCACGGTGCTCCTATCCTGACCACTGGCTCCAGTGGCTCATGATGGCTCCAGTGCCACTGGAACATATCATTGTGATATGATGGCTGCAAAAGGTTTTCCACACAAGCCTGAGCTTGGCTCATGTTGGAACATGTTTTATCACCAACATATATAAAGTATGTTGGGTAATTGCTGCTGGAATTCAACATGTGCTGTATCTCATCTAGGAGATGCAATTTACTGGCTGCATTCCAGTAAAATAAGTTTATGGCTTTCTGTCATGATAAATAACTGTTAATAGCATAATGGAATTAATATTTACTTTGAAGCTATGCTGTCTATTCAAATAAAGTTGCTATATTTAGAATCATCCCCATGCTGCTGGGCTTTTAAATGCTGAGAATTGACAAGACAACAGGCAAATATTAAATTCCAGTTCCCTCCAGCCATTAATAAATCTTTTGATTTTGGGTTTCTGATTGAAACCCTTCTGCCTATTTTATACAGCTATGATAGGTCAAGAAGTGATAATTCAAATGTGGGACAGAAGAGGCAGGAAGGGTTTTTGGGGTCTGGGAGCTTCCTCTGCCTGCCCTAAGAATGGAGACAGTGAAGGATGGTGGGTCTGGGCCACCAGGCTTGGAGCTAGGGGCAGAAACCTCAGCAAGTGTTCACAGGAAAGTTCACGATTTAACACACAAAAATTTATCATGCTTTTGTAGTTATAAATGTACTTTTTATAATTCCAACAAGGAGAGAGAGTAAAGAGACACTGAAGTCTAACCATATCTCTTCTTCCTGGGGATAAGGGAAGTACACAGAAGGCAGGAAAGGAGATGGCATTTCACCTTTAAAAGCTCAAAACCATGCTTCTTTTTAGTAGGAAAATGCTCAAATAAATTTTCCTGGCTGTGGTAGGACATTACAGACACAATGGTAACCTGTCTGGAGGGACAAGAGTGAGCCTGACCAACAGAAGGACAAGGAAGGGCCAAGTCATGGTTCCCATCATGCGTGCTCAGAAGAAGTGCAGCAGGAGGATTAGGCAGTGCAGCAGAGTCACAGGCGTTGCAAATCCTCCTCACAGTGCTCCAGCATGCTCGTGTCACCTCATCCTGCTTTTATTCAAAATTTCTTCATGGCAACAAGCACACAAAAACTGCAGGCAAAGTGTAACCATCAACAGAAACGCCCACGCAGTATCAGAGAGAGTCTGGGGTCAGACAGAAGGCAGAATCTTCACAAACATATTTATAGTGCTCTAAGACGCTGCAGTCCTCTGGAGCACAGGGCTTTTTAATGGAAAAACACCACGGATTTGTCGTGGCCACTGACAAGGAGCCGCTCCAGAGCCTGGTGCTGTCCAGCAGGGAGCACAGAGGGAATGCCATGGTGGGGCTGCAGTGGGTCAGTGCTGGCCAGAGCAAAGAGGTGCTGGGGCACTCAGCCCTGCCACCACCAACACATCCCCTTGTGGAGACCCTGGGGGGCATTCCCTGGTCTGGGGAGACACAAGAAGCTTCCTTCAAAAAGCTGTTAGACCCCACTGGCTCCTTCCCCTGTTCCTATGTCTGTTCCTATGTCCCTGAGCCACCCTTTCCCTATTCCCTTATTGGCCCTCATCTTTGTACTGCCCCAGACCAGGGTGAGCCCCCAGGCCCCTCAGGAGACAAAGTGAGACCCTCTGTGTGTGGGACCTGAACATCTCACTGAATAAAACATATGTGAATATTATGCAAAAGTCTTTGCTTCTTTCCCCTGGACTATGCCAGCAGCAACTCAGACTGCTACACCCCTGCAGAGGCACCCAGACATGCCCCACGAGCGCCCAGGCTTTGCACTGGGACATCAGAATCTTTAGTGATTGATCTGAATGCCCGAACTCTTCCCCCCAGAGGAATTCAGAGCTACTGTACCTTATTGTGAGAACTCAGCCAAACATTAAACCAAGTGCAGCTCTGCAGTCAGAGATGACACCGAGCCCTCCCTGGTGCTGTGTCCATCTCCGGTCCATGGAGGGATGCCAGCTGTGCGGGGAGCATCACCACAACCCCGAGCAAGGGCGCAGCACTGGGATGGGGGTCTGGGGTCTGGCTGCAGCTGTGCAGCCCCCGGAGGGCAGCGGGGTCCGTCCCGCCCGGAGCCGCTGCTGAGCCCCGGCAGCCACGCGATGGCAGCAGAAATGTGGGAACACCGGAGCGCAGGAAGCATCATCCCACCGCTCCGAGCAAAAGGGACTCCGCACAGAACAGGCAACTGCCACACGCGAGACAACGTCTGCCATGGGTTTAGGACAAGCAGAGAGGAGGAAAACAGTTTTTCTCCCTGAAATACAATAATTCACACTTTCTGCATTCCTGGTATTACCAGCAGGGTCACTCGTGCTCCCCTGCTGCAGCACAGACACAGCACAGCCGTGTGCCCCGGCAGCTTCACTCTGACCTACAGCACACACAGCAAGACCCAGAGCTCAGCTCCTGCTTCTCACTAATTCCTGGGTCAGATCCCGGCTGGGAACCAAGAGAATCCCAGCTGGGAACCAAGAGAATCCCGGCTGGGAACCAAGAGAAGCCCTTGCTGCTGGCACTGCAGAGCCCCCCCTGCTCCCCTCTGTCACATCTCCCTTTCACTCCACCCCAGGGTGCCAGTGGGCAATTAATGCTTTTACATCCAGAAAGTGTCCAAATCCCATCTAATTAATCCTTATTCCTTGCCTTTAAAAAAGGGAAGTAAATAACATCCTACAAAGGTGTGGCTATCCAAACCTGTCAGATGCATCCACACTCTAAAATCCCCTCTTGACAGGTTCTGCGTCTGTGTTGCTGGCTGGGGACAACACCAGATTGTGTTTAGGAACTCCAGCACCTTCAAACCTTCAAACAAGACTCTGCTCTCCCTCCCCACGCACATCTTGGTGAGCAATATCCCATTTTCCAACAGGAACTCATGAAATTAAAATGTTTAATGCACCCCTGATGCACACAGAATCAGCAGCAATACAGCAAACAAGGTTTGCCCTCCTGCCCAACACACAGAGAAAGAAATAAATAAAGAGGAGCTCACTGAAAGGCAGGCAGGGAAGGCAGAGCCAGCGAGGTTCCTCCCTTGCCATGGCAGCCCTTATCTCCGTCACAGCCCACAATGCAATTACAAGATTACAAGGCACATGCTGCTCCAGCATCTGGATCCTCTGTGCACACACAGGGATCCCTACAGAACCAGGAAACCTCTTCATCTTGTGAGGAAAGGCAGGGATTCTCCTCACAGCACGGCTCCCACTGACGCCTCTCCAGGCACCACTCCCAGGGACAGACATTGTCTGGAGTTCACATTTGTCCACTTAGGCACAGAAAGCAACTGTGAGGTCAAAAAGGTAAATGCTGACCACCAACTCTGGGCCAAAAAGCACTGATGTTTATTTTGTTTTGCTGTAAACTCATCTACATTGTAAACCCGGGGATAAAGTCTGTACCAGTACCCCTCCATCCCCATCCCAGTCCCTAGCACGTCAAACCCAGACCACAGAGCCAGCAATCCAATCTCCATATATTTTATTCTCAATATATTTCATTTCTGGCCACCAATCTTTAGATCTCCTATTGGATTTTGTTTTCATAAATGGATTTTCCCACAGAGCTGGCAGAAAATAGATTTAATTTTGAATTTCTCTAAACTGAAATAGTCAATATAAATGTCAATGTGTGTTTGTGGCATGCAGTTGGTGAGGCGACACAAACCTCACATTTCAGAGGGATTCAGGGGCCTGCCAATGTGTTTTGTGTCTCTATACTTGTTCTACTGCTTTTCTTCATAAGGATGACTAAAAGTATGTATATATATATATTTATTAAAATTTTTGTTTTGCTGTTTTGTTTTGGGGATGCAAAAAGCTGTATGACATCTAGCACTGCTTTGCAGGCAAGTCAAGAGGCAAAATTCAATGTCAGCAGAGGATTCTGCAAACTGACATCCCCACAGACCCATCACAGAATGGTCTGGATTAGAAGGGACCTCAAGGACACCCTGCCATGGCAGGGACACTTTCACTGCTGTAGGTCCCTGGTTCCCTCTCCCCCCAGCACAGGATGTAGCTGCAGTACCAATTACACAACAAAATTCCAATCTAGCCTGATGTTAATGTCATTAGTCCACAGAGATCCTTTTGGAATCATTTACATCAAAACTGTCTTTTTACATCCTAAATGAAAAATGCTCAGACTTCAGTGAATGGGATTTGAATTACAGCCCTACCACATGTGGCTCAGCTTTATTCACGCTATTTATTAAACAGGGGAAAAATGATGATGCAGTCAATTACAGAGCAATTACCTGAGAGCTGCTGCAAACCTGTTGCTTTGCACTGCAGGGACAGTGGTTGTCCTTGATTTGGGCAGAACTTGCCTACAGGGCACCTGCCAGGCAGAGCATCCCCCAAGGCCCTGATCTCAGCCTGAATTTTCATTCTGAGACACCCATAAACTAGGAAAACTTCTACTGATGAAGTTAAATAAACCATGACAATTAAAGGATTAGGAATGTTATGGGTCTTGTGAAGAAAAATATCTTCTGGACATGCATTAGGAAAAGAAGCCAAAACTCAAGAGAATTTGCTGTGACTTTATGTTACTGCAGGAGAATACATCAGGGCCCTGATATACAAAAGGATTATTGATATGTATGTTCCCTTCTGAAGAGACTCCCAGGAGATCCATTCTGGATTTAACAATAATCCATACTCCCCTTCAGAAATGGCAAAACAATGCTCCCATTTCCCAGGACTGCCTCCAACACAGGAATCATTAAGCTGCCATCACAACCCTGCATTCCAGGTGCCATAAACACCAGCTGGAACAGGAATAAATCCCAACCACAGCTCATGAGCAGTCAACACCTCCACATTTCTGCACAAGCATCTGCCTGTGGTGCCCACTGTGGAGAGGTGCACACTGCAAAGGTGAGTGCCACAGGAAAGGTGAGTGTGCCACAGCAAAACTGGGGAGATGCTGTTGGTCCCTAATGAGCTCCAGAGGCTTAACAGAGAGGCTGGTTATAAAGGGGATCAGTGAAATCTCAGGAGAGGTGTCAGGACAATGATATTTGCAGCAATGATGAAGAGGATAAAAGTGCCCCTCCTTGTGAGCAGTTTCTCCCTTGTTCAGGGCCACTTGTTTGTGTTAATATATGCACACGTGTGTGTCATATTTCCAGAAAGCCTCTCACATTAAATTCTCCTTTCTCCTCCAAAGCCATTCCACAGTATTTCTCTGAAATGCATTAAGCAGGCTGAGTGAACAATGTGATCCTAATTAGTTTGCAAACTACACAGCTCACCTCTGAGGGTGAGCAAAGCCCACGTAAATTAAAGTGAATTGCAGAGAATTGGCTCAGGCTGTCCAAGGAATCCCTCTCCAGATTAGGGCTGCTCCAAAGTGCCACCTCCACCTCCCACCCTCCCATGACAACTGAGCAGATTTCACCCACGATAGCAGGGAATAGAGAGATGTAAAACCACTCTGCAGTTCAGTATTCCATGGTGGCTATTTTGCACAATGCAGAGGAGCCCATTTGGTCATTTACCAATAGCAAAGTCTGGTCCTTCACAGGTGCCCCAGGCTGCAGAGGCCACTGATGCTGTCCCCACTCTGGTGGCCCAGGGTGAGCACAGGGACACTGCCAAAACCCAAATGCTACAAAGCCTGTGTGAAGTTTTGATGGTGATGTCCCAGGGTTTATGCAGTAATTGAATAATCTAAAATTTTCATTCCTGTCCTCATGGACTAATCTGCAATAGTGTTAAGGGACTGTTATGATATTAATTAAATACAAGTCCTGCATACAAAATTGATACTTCGCATCTCCATCTCCACAAGGGAGTTTCTCTCTTAATAAGACTGAAATCAAGTTTTACTTTTTTGTTGGTTTTTTTTTCTTTTTAAGGAATTCATAAAGATTACCATATTGTACCAAGGTAACAAACACCCAATCTACAAGAAATTTCAAATACAGAAGCTCTGGTGCTTGGAGTGGGATTAGGGGCACAGCTCTGCCCCAGCCTTGGGACTGCCCTTCTCCATAACCACTGGGGTTTGGAGAGACTAAAATATCCTCAACACAGGATAAAGAGCAGCTTGATCAGTGTCAACCTCCCAAAACACAGATGACAAGAGGGAAATTCACTATAAAAACATGACCTCGTTTTAATTTTGGCAGCAATTTACTACAAATTCACGTGAAGGCACAGTTACACTCTCCTGGAAAAGTTCACGCACAAGAAAAGGCAGAAATGCATCCTCTGAGCCAGGAGCCTGCAAAGCAGAGCAGCACCATCCAGAGTCATGGCAAAGCTATTCCAACACTCTCCTTACTATTATTTATTAGTTAATATTTTTAATTATGTGAATTGATTAGGAACACATCACCAGGGATCCTAATTAATTAGAATTTTAAAAAGGATCACAGACCAGAGATTCCACAAAGAATTGCACAAAGAGGTGTATTAAGGGAAAGGCCAAATTAACTTCTCCTTTCTGGTTTATCCAGCCTTTTCTAACAGGACTGTGATCAGATTAACCAAGTAATACCCAAACCCCTCCTGTACAGCAATGCTAACCAAGGCAACAGCTTGAGGATTTCAGGCCATTTTCATTTAACATCCGCTTGGTTAAGTAGTTTATTCCTCCTAATCCACATTTATTTAAATGAGTCAAAGTAGTTTATTCCTTATTTATGTCCTAAATTTGCTTTAGCTGTCTCACCCATGCTCACCAAATCCTTCTACAGGGTTCTGATAGACATCAACATCCCTCAGGATGCAGACTTTTTGTTTCAAAAATGTATTTTTCTATTTACCCAAAACTTGGAAAGACAAAGGAGCCATCACACTGACAACACTCGGGAAGGAATTAATTATTAAATCTTCTAATACAAATCCCTGTTCAGAACTGGCTGGTCAGTAGTTTCACAGGCCAGCATGTTCCTCTTCCCTGCCTCCGAGCTGCCATTTCCAGAGCAATGTTTGGATGCTACTGATGCTCTTGGCTGTCGGCTCTGCAAGTACTTTTCCATCAGTGCAACAATGATCCCTATTTATCTTCTGGCTGCAAGAGTTGCTGAGATGATCTGGCAGTGCCACAAGGCAGACAGTTATTTCATGCCCTGTTAAACCCTAATGCGGCTAACTACGGTATCACTCCAAATTTGAAAAAAGCCTTTTTTTGTTATTTTAAATCTGCTGCCTACGTGTCCAAGTTGAGAACATTGCTTCCTTTTAAAATGGTATCAGCAACCTAAAGCCAAAATGCTGTCTGTGAAGTAGCAAGGTGTACTGATTGAGTAATTAATTAATAATGTTAAAACTACATCATTCTGCCCAAGAAATACCTGGAAGTCAAGAGAACAGATAATTTCTGCATCGTTCAGAACAGAGACTGGCAGTGACCACCCAGGTGCTGCCTGTGGATGAGAGGGTCCAAGTACCTTCTTGAAGACAGAAAATCAGGTACTAAAGGGCTCTCAAGCTGGAGAAGGATGTAGGAATGAATGGCTAAACCCTGGTACATCCAAATCACAAAGCAAATAGTTGAACACTTATTTTCCTGAGTGGTGAATGTGATCAGCCACAAGGAGGATCCCTGAAAGCTGCACTTCCTACAGCTCCAGATGTGCCCATATTTGCTGCTTTCCAGGAGACACACTTCAGTAAAACAGAAATGAATGGGTTCAGTGCAGGGTTCTTTGAGCTAAATACAATCACCACCACATCCATGCAGTCAGGCACTAAAGGGCTGGATAGCTCCAGCTTTGGAATAACCCCAAGAAAGTCCCATTTATTTTCTCGTGTGCTCATGTGGCAGCCAAAGGTCATCAACAATCTCTTGCTACAGGTAAAGGGACAGCACAGGGTCTGGTGTTCTGAATTGTGAAAGTTTACAGAAGTTAATTAAATCACACTCTGCAAACCCAAAACAAAAACAAGGCACCATTTCTGTGATGATGACTTTTTTTTTTTTTTTGTGTGCTTGTCATAATAAAACATTGTTATTGGATGTAAAAATTATGGAACAAAGTTATGCCTCTCTGGTGTAATATAATGCAATCCATTTAATACTATTTTAAACCCCAAAACCTCATTAGAGCAGACAGAATGTAAGAATGACAAATGGGCTAGGAGGAAGCTGGAGCACGAGATGAATTCTGGGCACTCGTCCCCTTCCCGTTGCTGGCACAGACTTTGGGGATGCTGGAGGAGTTTCAGCCACCAGCACCACGTGGGGAGAGCAGGGTGCCCCTCACCCCAACAGGAGGGAGGTTCATCCTTGCAAAGCATCAGCCAGACAGGCCTGGGGACACAGGTGAGGCTCTGCCTGTCATGGACACCCCAATTACCCCAGCCAGGCTCACAGGCTGTCAGCTGTAAAATCAGCCCAGCCTACACAAACACACACCCGGCAGCCTCACACTCTCCTTGGCCAAAATGACACAGCTGAACACTGCAATCACACATTTTAACAGCTTTAGACCACTTTGGCCCCAAGTTTGGTATCCTGTGTTGGGAATATAGCCCTGCTGTCTTAGGAATGAGCTGGGCACAGCTCTGTGGGTAGGCTTCTGCTACCAAAACAAGTAATTGCTATTTAATAAATATAAAACTTGCATAAATGCACTTGTTATCCACACCTGTGCAAACCTTTAACATCAGAAGTGACCAGAGTGATCAGATCAGCTCTCTCCTCATGCAAATGTAGGTTAAGAATGAAAAGTGGTGTCAAACAATGATATCTTTCAGAACAAATGAGCTTATTGAGAAATAATGCCTCAGGTGCAATCACTTGCATGAATGTGTCTAAGTGGCTGAACACCATCAGCAGTGCAAAGGTTCTCTCAAAACACACATGGATTCTGGGTCAAATTCAACAGAAATTCTTCCTCTGCATACTGCAAGACCATCACTCCATCAGCACACAGAAATTACAGCAACTGCTACCAAAACTTAGCTGAGATTTGTGAGAATGAAGCTGGAGCCATTCCAGCTGCCATGGTTACAGAGTGCTGTGCAGCCCACCCTGAGGTGCTGGGCTGCCCTTGGGCAGTGCCTGATACAAAAAGCACAGAGTTTACCAGAGGATGCTCAGTGTGGAGACACTCTACAGTCACACAGCCCAGCCAGCAGCCACACAGGTGTGTGGTGAGGCTGTACTCACAGTTTGCTCAAAGGAGTAATAAAGAACAAGTGTATTTGCTGGGGGTGGGGTGAGTTGGGATTTAACCCCAGCCAACACCTACGACCAGGCCAGGGGTAGCAGATATGGAATTCAGCAAACAGGAGTCATTTTGTGAAGGTGTGGACAGCCTTTGTTGGGTTGAGGTGTCCTGGGGAGCCATCAGAGCCCACAGCCACCCCCACCATGCTCCTACCTCCACTCCTTGCACCTTCAGTTTCATGTGATCCTCTCTGGTGGTCTTCCCGTCTTTCCTTTTTTTCCAGCAATATCCATCTTTCCTGTATTTCACTTTCTTTCTGTTGTACAGGATCATAGAACCATTCTGTGGTCTAAAAACAAGAAATAGGTTTGGGTTACATAAAGCAATAAAACCACTGAAAGTGTCTATGGAACAATGTCCCACAGACCAGCAAAAGGCTCCACAAAACAGCAACAGTCAGGATTTGGTGTCAAATAAAATAAATGCTCCCCTTTTGCTGCTGTTACCTGGCTGAAGTGATGTCTGAAATCTGCAAACTCTTCTGTGAGGATCTCTTACCTAATGCAGGAAGTGCCAGTGATATGTTAAAGAAAAAAAAAAACAAAGGAATTCTGATAAAATACCCAACATTTGCACTGGATGTATTTTGACTGCTACATGCTGAAAATTAGAAGGAAAGAAAATTTAGGGGAAAAAAAAGGATTGTTGTTATTTAATTACAATTTCTCTGTCTTGTTAACATATCAGCAGAATGAGATTCCAACCACCTCTAAGGCTGCATCAGGACATGGATGTTGGCTTAAAATGACAATAAACAAGCAAAACAGAAGGGAAGGATAAAAGCACGAGCTTACACATTGGTTTCACTGCTCTGCTTAGATCAGTGCTAGACAGGGAGTAACCTGCTCCCTTCTGAGCACCTGCTCAACTTCAAAGACACAGGAAAACTTCTTCCACTTAAAAACTACCATGGCAATTTGAAATGTCCTTAAAGACATGGTGATGCCCAGCAGACAGGAGCCACTGTAGTTTGGGTGTAGACAGATTTTGCTATTTATAAGCCAAATCACAACCGAGGCAAGTCTGTTGTAACACTGAAAAATAACAAATATCCTCCAAGCTGGGAGGCAGTGAGCATTTTTTCCACATACACACAAATATTTATTGCTTGTGGCCAGAAAGCCAAGCTCCATCCTCCCAAACTACACCTCCTCCTATCCCCCAGGTCCCAGCAGCCTGGACCCAAGGGCTTGGGAAGGCTGTTCCTCCTCTCTTCCTCCTCCTCATCACCCTGAAAACAAACACTGGGGTGTCAGCACAGCCACAGTATCTGCTTGACAGCACTGGAGATAGTGCATTAATTCCATGGTGGTATTCTCTATCTCATTTCAGTGTTTATTCTCTAAACCCCCAGTCACTGCACGTGGCAGCTTAAACCCTTCTCACAACACCAGAGATCCCCCAGGCACCCTCGGGCTGTGTCCATGGCAGAGGAGTCACCCAGGGCAGGCAATGAAAAGCCAGAGAGAGCTGAGCTCCTGCCTGCTGCCCCTGCCCTCACACACACATGATTTTCCACAGAACAGAGGAGCTGGAGGCTTCTGATGCCAGGGAAATCCTGATTCCCTCGCCCCCAGTGCCACGCGGGCACAGGCAGGGCAGAGCTGAGCTCTGCAGCCTCGCTGCTGCTCTGCAGGAACAGGGTTTGTTGGTTCATTTCTGCAATGAAAAAGGAACACAGTGAGAGGGCACTGGCAAAGCAGTTAACGAGATTTATAGAAAATAGAGCCCAATGAAACAAAATCTCTTAAGGATCTCTGGAGCGGTTTTCGATTTTGATAAGAGTGTATCGAGCTGCTTTAAGGCTCACAGAAAGCAGCTGGTTTTTAAAGATAACTTCATGAGATGAGACACAATTTTAACCTGATCTACACTGCTGCTGCATTTCACCCACTGTAAGGAAGAAAAGAGGAAAGCTCTGCCCTGCTCATCCATCCCTCAGCATCCAGACATAGCCCAGAGCAGCCAAGTGATCATGTGGGAAGACACAGCAGGCGAAGCCTGCCGGGGATTCCCAGGGCATGTGACAGATGTGACTCCAGCCCAAATCTCTGGGGGTTTTGCCACTCAGACTGAATTTGGGGATTTCCTTTTTCCCTTTGCAGATGAGAGGGACAAAGTCACAAGCCTGAGCGCAGGCTGCAGTTCTTGATCAGCTCTGGATTTCCTCTCCTTTACAAGCCTGTGGCATTTAAAAGCTGCCTAATCTCTATTTTGGTTTCTTGCCTGTGGCCTGAGGGAAGGAGAGGGAAGGACAGGAAGAGTAATTGCAAAGCAGAAAGCCTTTTGTCTCAAGTATTGATGAGATCTGGAATGCTTTCCTCCATCTCACCCTGCTATTCTATCGCCAAGGCTCTCACAAATTGCCACAACAGCCTAAGAGCTATTTTTGCCCAAATTATTCCTGCTACAGCCAGGAAGAAGATCCTAAATTCTATTTTCCTACTTATTTTTAACATGAACAATCATCCCCTGCAGCCAATGGGTCTGAGCTCGTTGCCTGGGGAGACCCAGGGCTCCTGACAGAGCTCAGGAGTAATCCAGGCCAGTGGATAAACCAGAGTGTCCCTCAGTAAAACAAAGAGAGGGAGGAAAAGAGGAAATGGGATTTCCAGGGACAATTTTCCAGAGAGGGCATTTTGGATTTGACACCCAACTCAGCTGTGCATACTGACCTCTGGCTCTAAGTCCTGATCTGAGTGGGTTTTGTTTCTTTTGGATTAAGCCCCTCACCTGGGTCATAGGAATCTAAACCTACTTATCTTAAACCAGGAAGCAAAGAGGGAATAAACAGAAAGCAAGTTAAGATTAGGATGTTTTGGTCAACTGATGCTTCATCTGTCACTCCATTAGTGCTCAAATTTAGGTCCCTCTGGCCTGAAGGACAGAGATTTCCCCTTAATCACATTACTGCAATATTAAAAATGCTTTTCAGTCTAACCAGTTTCCTCTAAATTGTCACATCGAGATGTGGTAAATGTCAGACATATCAGTTAATGAAAACTACGTTTTACTGCCTCAGGAGCTGGGGGTGCCAAAAGGGAATTGCAAATACTGCAAATCCAAGAGTCTCTTTTTCAAGATAACAGAGCAAAATCAACCTGAACCATTCCTTGAGAAGGTCCATGGCTCTAAGAGTTATTTTTAATTGTATTATCTGCATTTATTCCAGTTCCAATCCAAGGAGGATATTTAAAGGACAAATATGGATGTTTAATACCATAAAGCAGAAGTACCACACACCAGACCCTCCCTGTACCTCACCAGTGCACGAGCAGAAGCTGCCCCCAGTGCTTGGGTGACAAACTCTCTCCATCCCTGTCACCCACCACATGAGAGATGGCTCCTGCACACAGCCTGGATGGTGCCATTTTTCACCTGCATGATATTTTCTCTGGCTGTGAAGTTATCACGGAGCCAGGGGACAACAGGAGGGAACTATCTTCCATCTTCTGCATCTATGCATGATAATAATGAGAAATTAACTTCTGCTTTCCCAAAGGAGCAACCTACTGATGCAGAAAGTGGCTGGGAAAAGCTGGAGTCCTGGAGGAAGACATGAAGAGAAGCAGCCTTTCAAGAAAATATTGCACAGAGTTCTTGCCCTCGTTTCCTTGGGAATGCAAAGAAGACCAAGTCCTTGAACCTCTCTTTATCCAGACCAGAGTGGGAAGGGGGAAAAGTGCCAAGAGTGAGTGTGACAAGATCCCTCCCACTCAGCTAATGCCCTGCCATGCAGAGCAGGCAGAGCTCTGGGGCTAGCAAACACTGCAGGTGATCACTCCAAGTAATCATCTATTTCCTCCTTCTCTGCACTGTCCTCACACTGCAGCAGTGATGGACAGGGACTGTCAGTCAGGATTGACATCATGCTCTCAGAAACACCTCATCTCTTATTTCTTGTTTCTGCCCAAGAAAAATATCTGATGACTGCAGTTATTTCTCCCCTGAAGAATGCTGCTCTTGAAGTCTTCATTTACCTTGACATTTCCCCCAACTGCACCTGTGGCTTATCAGAAGATTAAAGCCCAAATGGAAAACTGAAAGAGGAATCTCAAGCAGTTGCAGCCCTTGACATCTCACCTGCCCTTGGCCATGCAGATACCTGGACACTCACTGTTGGTTTAGGAGGTCACCCAGGCTCAGTAAGGATGGAGGCACCCAAGGCCAAGGCAGAGCCATGACCCCTGTCCCACCAGCCCAGGGACTCACCTGGAGGATGCTCTAACAGGTAGATCTCTTCCATACTGACAAAAAGCTTTAAAACTATATTTAAAATTATATTACATTTACATGGGCAAATGTTTTCAAGACTGCGGGGATTTTGTCCACCACTGTTGTAGTGGACAACACTGACAGACCACACAAAAATTTGTTTGACAAACACTTTTTCCCCTCTCCTAAATAAATGCTTGGCTTTGACCCTCAGGCAATGATTCACACTTGCCCTGAAAGAAAAGAAACTCCAGCATGTGCCCAGCCTGCACCAGTGGGACCAAATACCAAAGAAAAGCCCCTCAAAAACTTTAAGTAAATGCTCAGACTTCACCATAACTGCTGGAAAGCCATGGCATCTCAAGGGGAGAGGCTGCTGCCATTACAACCTCCACTATACACACTGCAAGTTGGGATTATTGGCACAGCAACTGAAGGAATCACAGATTATACGTTTGAAATTTTTCTGATCTTTGAACTCTACAGGGATGAAATAAAGACTTCAGATAAGTCCTCTTATCCATGTAGTAGGAGGTATAAATCACAAGGAAATGTAAATAGACTGCAAGTTTTTTGTATCTAGAATTAAATGTCATTTCCATTTAAGATGTGAGTGAATTTTCTTCATATCTGCAATATTTAAGAAGTTAAAGTCGAAAGTCACAGACATAGCAATTTTATCCAGAGCTGCGGTTAAGGCAATGGCTAATCCCATCAAGGGGGCATTAATTGGTGTCTAGATGCTCCTTCTCATAGCAGCAGTAGGCAATAAAACTTAATCCTTACCTCCTCTTTCCAGCATGTAGCCTCTGTGTTCATCAATAAAAGTAATGTGATTCATTAAGTATGGGAGTAATTACCTGTGGCTCCAACAAACAGGACTGAACAAGCCATGCCAGTGCCAAGTTGGCTTTTGTGCCCTCGCTCAGAACTGCCAGAGGCTGCCAAGGAAAGCCCTTCTGCAGATCAGGATAAATTCTGATGGCTGAACACGAGCTGCAGAGCACTACACAGCTGCTGGGCATCTCCTTGGTGTGGGTGGGACACCCAGTGACAAGTCCTACCCCAAAAGCAGCTCCTTGGGGCAATTTAAGGAGTGATCAGGATGCTGGTGCCACAAAACCACACTGTGAAATATTCTGTTTGCATGGTGCATTGGTACAGAAGTGAATCCCTAGAACACCTGGGGCTCTGTGACAGAGGCAGGACCTGATCATCCTCCCAGCAGTGATGTCTCTGCAGCACAGTGCATTGGTACAGAAGTGAATCCCTAGAACATCTGGGGCTCTGTGACAGAGGCAGGACCTGATCATCCTCCCTGCAGTGATGTCCCTGCAGCACAGTGCAGGCAGGTGCAGAAGTGAATCCCTAGAACATCTGGGGCTCTGTGACAGAGGCAGGACCTGATCATTCTCCCCGCAGTGATGTCCCTGCAGCACAGTGCAGGCAGGTGCCAAGCACAGCACTTTCAGCTGAGAGTGATGGGGAGGCAGAGCCTTGCCCATGTCCCTGTGGGTGTCCCTCTCAAGCTGCAGAGGACAAGAGCAGCTCCAGGCACCTCAGTACAGCAACAACTCCAACCAGCACCACTCCTGTGCTAAGACCTGTACTCACTAATGGGTCAGAAATTAATGTCTTTGCTCTGTGTCCTTGCTCTTGAAACAACTAGAAAACAGGTAACAGTGCTGCCAGCACTAATAAAGGTGACAGAACTGATCTGATTTTCAGTAGCCACTTACTCTGCTGCCATTTAAGTGTATTGCAGCTGGCCCCTAGGTGGGAACTCCACGGAAGACTCACACAGTGCCTCTGCCTATCATGGCTACTCAGCCTGATGAATTCCATCATTATAATTTTCCTTTTAGAGACAATTTAAAAAACCCCCAAAACAGGTTAAAAATGAAGTAGATATGTTATTTACCCAACCAGGTGGGTGAGCTCTGCTCTCCCAGTGACACAGCAGGTCTGAACTCAGTTCAGCACCCTAGGACCCCCCTATGCAGGAAAATACTTCAGGAAACAGCATTGTCCCAAAGCTGCATATTCAGTTCAAGCAGTTAACAACAGTTTTCCCCACATTTTACTCAGCAACATGATAATTCACATGTTGATCACTCTGAACTCTGTAACAGACTTGAAAATGAAATTAGAAACATCTTTATGAACTCCTCAGCACACCGAGCAATTGAAGCCTCCCCGTAACGATGTAGGACCAAAGACAGAATATTAAAATTGTCATTAAGTGGAATGCACATGAAATGCTAAAAAGTCTTTCTGCAAATTATTTCTTGATATAATGTCATGCTGTAGAACTAAATCTTAGTACAAGGTATGAAAAAAGCCAGTTAAATCAACTTTGTTCATTTAAATATAATTTTAAAAGAACTGGCATTCATCTCTTTATTGCTCAAGGATTTTTATCAATTTCTTTAGCCTTCATTTATTTCTCTTCCCTACTCCCATGGGGCTACCATTTGATTTATTAGGAATTAATTCTTACAATTCATGAATGCTTTAAACTATTTTCAGATTAATCACCACCATCTCCACTGGTGCACCAAGGAGAGCCCCGTTCCCTCTCTGTGCTCACACAGACCAAAGGGCTCCAGCCCCCAGGTGCCAGCAGCCACTCTGCCTTATCAATTGCTCTCTCCATGGACACAGATTGTTACAGTGAGGACCAAGGGCTCCAATTAACTTTTAAAAGACGTATTTGGAGATGGCTTCCTCCTGCAGGTGGTACTTCAGTTCTAAATCTGCTCACTTCCCAGTGCAGCAGCAACACATGTGTGTGCAAACACTGCTGCATTCTTATGGGGAAGGAAGAAAATGGAAGAAAAATTCTGTTTAATTAGTTAACTTACTTCCCACTTGTAACAACACCAGCTCCAGGCTAACAAGGTTTCTACAACTATGTCAAAGTGGGTTTTGTCCAAAACACCACATACCAGAGAAATTTTACCTTGGTTTTGTCCAAAACATGACATACCAGGGGAATTTGCCATGATGCACATGAACCATGTCCTTGGGCTCTGGCAGGAGGCACCTCCACTGAGGCTGGTGGGATCCATGTGGGCTTTGATGGTAATTGGGAAAAATCTCACTGGGGATGAAAGGAGAGCAGAGGTCTGAGGAAGAAAAAGGGTTCTCCCTCTGCTAGCAGCATGCAGCTTGACTCATGACTTGAGACACTATAAAAATCTGTCAATATTTGAAAATTGAATAATAATAAATAAATATACATTTAAATTGAGAACCACTCCAAATCGTAAATGCAGTTGAACAGCTGATGAACTTCTAACACTGCAAGAAGAGAAACAGCACAGACTGGAGGAACTGGTGATGCTGGTGTGGGAGGGAGCAACTCCCAGCTGTGGTCCAGTAACACATCTGTCCCCCATCAGCACAGCAGAAGATGGGCAGAGCACTATGGACAGGGCTGGAGAGGGGACACTGCTGCTCCACAGCCACCACCAGCTCACTGTGTCCAGGCAAAAGCATCATTTGCAATATTGCAATTCAATTAAAAATGCTGATTTGCCTTGGACTCCATCGATTGCTGGGACTCCATTGATTCCTGATTAATAGCAACTATGTACATAAATCTAGATTAAGGTGGAAACCAGAGACACTCAAACTGTCCCAGAAGCTGGGCAGGTCCTAAGCTGTCCTAAGCCTGTCCTAAGCTCACAACCAGGACCATCAGCTCTTTGTAGGGCTGAAGCTCAGGACTGAGCCAGCTGTTGAAGTCAGCTTTAAGATGGGGCAACACAAGCAAGCCCAGCCCTGTCCAGGCAAAGTGAGCACTCCCAGAAGGAGGGCAGAGCTCACTGTGCCTTCTCCAAATGGGTTCACAAGTGTTGGCACTGACCAAGCCTGAGCTCTCTTCAACAGGCACTGCTGGAATGCCCTGCAGCAGCTTGCTCTCAGCCCTTCCTCTCTTTCAAATGAACCTCACAAATACAATCTGTTTATTTATATCAATTTAGTCCCATCAATTAATGATGACAAGGCAATTAACTAGAATGCCAGACAGTAAAAAATAACCACATAATGCCTTCTTTAGAGGAAATCTATTATGTAATTCTAATCGGTCTTCATTAACACAAAGTATTCCAGTAAAAGGTAGTAATCTAGTTATAGTCCGTGAAATATGAAGATCCACAAAGTAATTTTTCAGAATTAAGGGTATTTTTTAGTCAATAAGAAGAAAACCTGTCTGCATTTTTCCTGCAAAAAACTTTTTTGCAAAAAACTACACAACTCGGTAACATAAGGTGCTGAGCAGGGTGTGAAGTATCACCAAAGAGGCACTAAATTCCATTCATCACCTCCCTTCCCCACAGTGTTTGGGGTCTGGATCAAGCTCAGAGCGTGGCTGCACCCATTTTTTCCATCCCCCATCCAGCACTGACTGCACAGGTGCTGGCACCAGAAAAGGAGTCTCAAACCATCAATTGTAGTGGTTTTCAAACAGCCTGACAAGCAGGTATTGTGCTGATTAGTGTTCAAATCAGTGTTCACTGATCTGTTTAGATGATACCCCACTCATCCCAGCCATGAGCTCTCCTTCACACAGCTGCCATGAGTGACAGCAGAATGGCACAGCATGACCTGACCTGGCTGATTCCCACCTGATGGACTGAGCAAGTAACTTGTGCACAGAACAAAGACAACATACTTGCTTCAGTATTTCATGTGAGACACTTCAGAATTACCAGTGTTTTAATGGTGCTAACCTAATTTATCAATTGCATATATTAAAGATTCTATTTTTAGGGAAAAATGAGATGAAAAACATGACACACAATCAGCTTCACATGGAAATACACATTTTCTAATTTTAAGCCTTATTCCCCTTCAAACTTATTAATAAACTAGTAGTTGATAAGAGAGAATTAACCCCAAATATAGAAAATCCTACAAACAAAGAACACAGACAAATATAAAAGTAGTCAACCACTTCTCCAAAACATTCCCAAGCTGTTAAGTACTCTCGACTTAAAATTTCTAATGAAGCAGCTTAAAAATCCCAAATTCCTACAGGAATGTGTTTACAATACAAACTCAATTATTGTCTTATTCTGATGCTTATCTTTTCTTACACCCTCTCAGCTCATCCTACTTCGGAATTTAATTACATTCCAGTATTTTTAGTTCAGATAAAATTACACATTTTCTGATTAATTTAGCCTAAACCAACTCTTGTTAACAGCCAATCCTTTTTCTATCATGCCCTAATTTGTGACCCTACAATTCAGCATGAACTGCTCTTTTGAACCTTGTATCACCCCACCATAAAGCCACACTCACTGTCCCCAAACCCAGCACAGCACCCAGCATCAGTGGGTCAAAGTTTGCCCAATTTCCTTTGATCAAAACCCTCCTTTTCCTCTTACCTCTGTTATTTTCTGAGCTGGGTTGACAGAGAACAGCCAGGGGGTGACTGTTCCCCACACAGTGGCACAGGGAAGGCGCGACCTTTTGTGATCAGTTAAAATCCAAGGACAATGCTCTCACAAGGACATTTCAGCACAGCTGCCACAGGAGAAGCACAAGATGGGAATATGGGCCTGAAGCAGGCCCAGCACTCAGCTTCCCCCAGACC
This sequence comes from Setophaga petechia, assembly GCA_024362935.1. Taxonomy (NCBI): domain Eukaryota; kingdom Metazoa; phylum Chordata; class Aves; order Passeriformes; family Parulidae; genus Setophaga; species Setophaga petechia. The sequence goes on from JANCRA010000047.1 coordinate 1,687,462, forward strand.
AAACCCCAGGACGTGAAGCATTCCCTGGTGGACACTGATGCTTCCCACAGAACGCCCTGCCAGCACTGTGCTGGGAATCCCAGCCTCTCCCCGGCTGCCTGAATCCAAGCACGGCCTCCACAGCTTTCCTCTCACCTCCCTCCCACCACTTGTGATCTTATGCAACTGTCAAATCCTTGGCATGTTTGAAACCTACTTGTTCAGGTGCCAAGTGGAGACTCATCCAGTCCCTGCAACGACTCAGATGCTGCAATTGTGCTAATGCCATGCAAGACTTCCACTTTCCAGAACTTCACTGTCACTGTTGTATTTTCTGAAAAATCCCTTTGCCAGGATTTCTTCTCCTGGGAGGCTGAGAAGCCTCAGCAAAGAATTAAAACAGTAATTATCTGATTGCTTCTCCTGTGTTTGCTGCTTTGGAATGTGGTCTGGAGATCGTTTACCAACAGGTGCATGTTTGATTGGTTTCAGGTGAATTGTTTTAACTTAACGACCAATCGCCATCAGCTGTGTCAGACCCTGAGGAGTCAGTCACAAGTTTTTACTATTATTCTTGTTAAGCCTTCTGTCTGTATCCTTTCTCTTTCTTTAGTATAGTTTTAGTATAGCATTCTTTAATATAAGTATCATAAAATAATAAACCAGCCTTCTGAGAACATGGAGTCAGATTCTCCTCTCTCACCTCATCCTGGGGACCCTCACAAACTCAACACTTCACCCATTTTTTAATATTGGCAAGAAACTAGGATTAAATGTTAGCTCCCCTATGAACTATGTAATCTGAAAGAAAAAACCCAAACCCTACTCATTTGATCCTTTTCATACATTACCTAGAGTGCCCTCATGTCCTTCCTAAGGGCAGAACCTCCTCTCTAACCACTGCCCATTCTGGCACATCAAAACCACAACAGTGGGACTGCCACACATCCCCTGCTTTGGCTGGTTTCCCACCTGCATAAGCCTCTGGCTGTGACCAAATACTGTCTCAGCCAGTACCAGGGATTTTGGTAAATGCAGGGGGGCAGACTAAAGGAAGCTGTAATAAATATCAGTTCCTCCAGATCTGAAATCTGTGCAGGATTAGAAGTGACTTTTTTATAAATTTAAGGAGTTGAGGAGATGAGAGCAAGGATTGGAGAGGAAAAGAAACCAGACAAGAGCAGCAGTTAGAGAAGCCTGGGAGAAAAACCAGTGGGAGAAGAGGAGGCAGAGCAAGCACACAAAGCTGCGATTATAAAATCCTCCAAATCTTTCATATCCTAAATTTAAAGCAGAGCACAAAATACTGCCCAAAATACTGCCCTGCTCTTTGCTAGTGCTGTTCTCAAAGGCCACAGTTTATCAAAAGGAGTTTGCTGCACAATTTAGCACTGGTTGTGTCTTCTAAAGCTGTCTGGGATCACAAATGCCATGGAGCAGGGAGACAGGTCCCAACGCCACATCACCATCAGTGTTACCATCCCTGGCCTGAGGCTTCTGCCTGAACACTGCAGTGGAATTAAGCAGCTGAACAGTGGAAGAGCTATGTTCCACCTTGGCAGTGAGAGTTGGGACTGGGAATTATTTGGTGAACCCAATGTCACCTTAAGCATGGAGTATTTTCTTGGCAACTGGTCCAACAGTGTCACCGGCTCTTAGTTGTAGACAAATCCTGTTACATAGCTAAGATTTGTATCAGAGTTTTAATTTAATTACTGTAAATAAACCCAGCAACTTGGCCCAATGGTTTCATGAGTTACCAGCCCAGTTGAGGGTCAGGACCTGTAATCCTCCTGCAGTGCTGCTCCACATGATATTCCAGATAACACTGCTACAGCAGCCACTGCTTCCAAAGATCCAGACAAAGCCTTCAAAACAACTTGGGGTTACTGCCACAGAGACACAGCCCCAGGCCTGCACCCTCACTTCAGCTCCTGTCCTGTGCTTCCAGGAGCAGCCCCACTGGTGCTCTGCAGTGCTGGTGCTTCCAAAGCCCTTGCAATTGTGTGCAGGTCATGATTCCAGCCCATGCTGCGCTGCCATCCTGCTGTGAATGAGCTTTGTGAGGCTGCAGAGAGAACTGATGGCACCCCAGAGAAACAGGTCAAACAGAGACTCTTGGACATGCTGCTAAAAGAGGTTTTGTCTCTTAAGGAAATGTGGAAAGGTTCCTGCAATTATCACTGTGCTTCCTTAGCTTGCAACTGTGTAAATCAACCCCTAATACCCTGTTTACTCACTGCAGCAGCATAAGAGCAGGGGGAAACAGAGGAGCCCTTTAGCCTGAGAGAATTAAATAAAATAGTGGGAACATCCCACAAATACCAAAGTCAATTAATTCATTTGTTACGGGGCAAGAGTCCTGCATAATTTGTCCTCTGAGTAGTTTATTTTACCTAATTGCTTATCCAGCAAGAAGATCTCCCCTGCATGACCCATTTGCTGTGCAAGAAGCTCGACTGATGAGAAATAAATGGTCACCTTCCAGAGGGCACAGAGTGACAGCAGGGACGCTCCATATGCTGCTCTGGTCCTCAGACCCACATCCAAGGAGAGGAACGCACCCACAAAGTGACACTTCATAAGTTGGTGTCCATGTTCTCCTGAGGAAACCAGGAGACCTCAGTTCCCCTTTCCAGGACCAGCAGGAGAAGGGAAGGCTGCAGATAAGGCACATCCCACTAAGGCTTTACTTCCACCCAGCTGCATCGCTGCAACTCTCAGCAATGTGTTCACCCACCACTCGCCTTTTACAACAGCACTTAACAATTCCAGTTACACAACACACAACAATTCCAGTTCTGAGGGTGGAGCTCTCTGTCAGCCACATCACCCTCTCAGCTTCTCTGCTGGAGTCAGACAGAGCAGAGGCAGAACCAAATGGCTTAATGACTCACTTGTACATCCCCTGTCTGTAAACATTGCTGGGGAACAGGTGGAGCAGAGCTGTCAGACCCGCAGCCACCTTCAGCTGGCCAAAAGATGGAACCAGGACAGATGTTATTGGTCTCATCAAAATTTTGTAAATTGAACAGTGAAATGGAACAGCCTTATTTATCTTAATTTAGTTTATCCTTGACATTTACAAAATAAATACAGGAATAACACTATGGGCACAATTCACTCTCACTGATGGCAGCAGGAATCACACATGCTCTGACAAAGAACAGGGAGTGACATGGCTACTGTGTGCTGGAAGCAGAGCAGAGAGTGCCAGAGGATCCCCAAGGGATCCACCAGTACCTCTCAGCTCAACACCTCCCTGCAGCACCAAGTACATCCTTGTTGGACAGAGACAGGCAATGCTGAAAGGAGAAAGGACTGCAAGATGATGCTTGGAGATTGGCTGGGCAGCAGGTTTCGAGCCACCACCAAAGAGGCAACAGGATTTCTGTCAGGAAAGCTTCCAGCTCTCACATTCCACTGGGAGGCTTCTGATGGGCTTTTACTGATGCTTCATCTCCCTCAGAATCAATAGCAAACAATAATCCCACAGCCAGGCATAAATCATGCTGCACAACTCGGCAAATCATCACGTGGGATGTCTCCGGACGAGGCCACTTCTTTATTTCCAGAAACAGCACCATTGGTTTCTGCCTGCCAAGCAACAAGATTCCCACTTCACAGCACTGGAAATCTTCATCCTGCACAGAGCCCAGCCACTGCCTCCACTTACTGCAGAGCAAATGTGGGCAAAGCCCATCTCAGCTGGTGTGTGTTGGTGCTGGGGATGAGCCAGGGAAGCAGAGGGGCTGCAGAGGGGGAGATGCTCACCTGCCCTGACAGCAGTCCTGGGGCCACAAAGCCACTCCTCACACCAGTCCCAACACACACCCTGCTGCCCAGGGCTGCAAAGAGGCTCCTAAAACCCCTTTTACCACTTGTCATCCTGGTGATGCCACTTCAGGTGCAGCAGCCCCGGGGAGCAGACTGCACTGTGTGTTTACAGCAAACAGAGCTGCTGCAGCACGAGTCAGAAACTCAACGCTCTCACAAAGAGCAGCTCTGGAAAACCCCAGCAGCACCTTCCCTCTTGTCACTTTACATCCTGTCAGTAACTTACAGGAAACAAAACGGCCCATCAGAGTTATCCAAGGGTGTGAGACTTTAGGTACAGCTGTAATTAAAACACAGACACCAAAGCTGCGAAGCAGCGCCATAAAGCAGATCATTTTACAGCTGGCTGGGCTCCCTCTGATGTACTTGAGAACCATTTTTAAGTGACATAAAGTTTAACATACCGGTACATCTGCCTACCCACCAGATTCTACACGGAATTTAAAATTTAATTATATTAAAGTATTGTTACAGTGCGCATAGCAAGAACGCCAACCAAGTGTAACTTGAGGAGAATCTTTGCCAGATTGTTGTGAATCTGTGTTTTCAGGACTATGAGGAAAAAGAAGAAAAATTCAAACCTGAACACCTGTATCAGTGCTCTCAGCTTCATTATTGCTCACCCACCAACTGCTCCACATTTGGGCAGAGCAGAGTCACACACTTGTCCAGTGTTTCACTACAATGTCATTGCACACCTACAGCACCTGTGCCTGCCAAGCAATTACTCCTCACACCACAGCAAAAGCAAAGCCTGCTCACTGCCTACACACACTTATTCAGCACCAAAAGGAAAACCTCAGTCTGCAGGCAGCTCCTCATCTTCCAACAACCACAACACAAACCAATCTGTCCTCTCCAGGGTGAGCAGCAGATCCTCTGGGATGCTTCCAGCTGCTCTGCACACACAGGCACAAACATCCTCCCCCCAATTCCATGTTACCAGCACATGCTGGCTAACATTCCAGTGGGCAGCTTAAATAACACTGTGCCTGTCATAAAAGACATTGTCCCCATCAGGAAATCAAAGCATCAACCCCTGGCACAGGGCACCCTCTGCCCTGGGCTCAGGGGGCCCAATCCCTGCCAGCCCAAGATGGTCATGGTGCCTTGCTTCAGCCCTGCACTCCAACCTCAGGGCCAGGTATCCTGGATGCAGAAATCCTTGTCCATAAATAAAGAACCCAAATAAATAGTTTATTTTTCATCAGTTGCTATTTGCAGCCATTAAGATGCAACAAGCAGTTGCTGGATGGTGTTTTTGACGCAGAGAATGTATTGGTAGAAACAAGAGAATATCATTAAGGGTCAATTAGGAGCAACTTAAAGGTTATTTTTGCATATCTTACCTCCTGGACAAAAGAAGGTTCTTCAGTGCCATATGAGAATATAAATTAAGTTGCAAAAATCTTTAAAATGCAACAAAGACTCATTTTGTTGTCATTTAGAACAGTCAGAAGAACAAACAGCAGGTCTTCTGCCACTCTGCAGCCTGCACATACAATGCAGGTCCAAGGTGGCTCCACAACAGCCATCAAGCCCTGTCCTTCACAGCCCCCTTTGACAGGAAGCACAGAATGCTGGACAATATGGAATTGTCTGCCAGGTCTGGGTGTGACCATCTGAAGCCCAGCCCAACAGATGTTCCAGGACACTCTTTCCTCTGTTCTAGCCAGGACAAGGGCAGCTCCTCACTGATCTGCCTCTCAGCCTGGGAACCCCCATCAGGCCCAGCACAGGGGGCTCACACACCAAGCAGCCTCCTCAACCCTAAGATCCTCCCACATGGGATCAAGAGCAGTCAGAGCCTGCCAAATACTCAATGTCAGTGTTGTCCAAAGCCACATTGTCTTCCTTGGCCATAACCATTGACAGAAAAACCTTCCAAGCCTTGCTGCAGGCAGATGGGTTTGCTGAATGATTTTACTGCTTTGTTATCAGATAATTGCTTTTTATGACTATTCCATATTTTCCAGAGTTCCTTCCTCCTCCACGGGGCAATGCTGCAGGACTCTTATGAGTCCACATGAAGAGGAGAAGGAGTCTTTGCACCCCAGCCCTGTGTGCCTGCAAAGCCAGGCAGTGGGGGCAGAGGTTTGTGTGCATGGCCAGCTGTGGAGCCACCATCTCTGACAGGTATCCCACTGAGATGTGGGAAAGCCCAAGGCTGGTGACCATGCACAGGGGCTGCAGAGCCACTGGTGGGCTGGAAGAGCCAACCTTCAGCCTCTGTGCCAGGTGAATCCACAACAGACACACAGACCTCTAGCCTTGGTTGTCCAAATTGCCCAGTGATATCTTCTGCTGTGACAGCTCTTCTGAGCTGCCAGCTGAACACAGAGGGAAACCAGCTCTCCCAGAGGACCAGCACACACCAGGCTGGGTTTGCCATGGGAAGAATTTGGAAGGAATACTTGAAGATCATTGCCTGAGTCAGGCCAGGCATCTGGATGGCTCCCAGCAACTCTGCCCTTAGGTCACTTTACAATCAACACAGTGAGCTGTTAAAAGAATTCATTATTGGTGTCTCAACACCCCTGGACCACAGCAGCTAAAAATCCATACGAACGAAGGGCTCTTAAAACCATCTGTGCACTGTTTATTCTCTGCAGGGACAATAAAGAGAAGGAAATACTGAAAGCAGTGAGAAGAAAGTGTTGAGAGTCATGAAATCTATAAAGTGTAAAGAGAGATGTGCCACATTTAGCAGGGATTATGTCAAGCAGCGTCCTGAGCCAGGAGTGCTGACAGCACACACACGCTGCCTTCCACAGAGGAAAATAGGTCGAATGTGACCCCAAACATGCCAGCAGAGCTCCCAGCAGCACGAGCAGAAAACCCAAATTTCAGCACTGCCCACAGGCAAGGTTAATGGTCCTGGATCCTATGGAGAGTACGAGCCATATGAGAGAGCAGGACCTTTAAAACGTGCCTTGAAAGTCTAAACAAGGTCTCAAGAGGACTTTTATTTGCAACAAGCACAAGGGGAGAAGACAGAACTTTTGCCACCAATCACAGCTCTGGGCAGGTGCTTTTCCACAACCTCCAGCTCCCATGAGCTTCTCCTCCATGGGGAGCTTCTGTCTCATTTCCCAGCAGCCAGGACATCCTGGCAGCAGCATCCACCCATGCAGTGGGACAGCCCTCACATAGAGCACACTGGAAAGAAGGCCTGCAAGGTAATGGCCTAACACAGTGAATTAATTCCAAAGCACAATTGTTTTCAATCTTCATTTAAACCCAACCTTACCTAATCTCACTTTAACGACATAGGAAATGGAAATTCCCTTAATAATGTAAGTTATGAATATTTATTACCCTATTTTTTACCTGAAAATGGAGTAATTCAATTAATTTTACTATTAATTATTTAATACAGAATTAATATACTGCAAGGTCCTAACTTTTCTTTACGATGCTGCTGATATCCCAGATAGGGGATGTTCCTTATGCTGGACTGATGGACAGGTAAGGCACATGGTGTGCTTCCTGGGCAGGAATGGACACCTGGACAGGAGGTGGGGAGACTCCAGGGACTGCACCCATCTTGCTCACACCATGGAGTAAGGCTGGTCCCCCCAGCAATCCCCCTGTGCCCTTTAAGGGACAGAAACACATTTGAACTGCATTCCCAGATGGAAAACTGACCTTGCAGCTTCTGAACACAGTCAAGGCTTTTCCATTGCCTGGGGCCCACTTGTGAAATAGTGACGTCACATCGGATTGCTCAAGAATATTTTTAAAATACTGTACAAATGCTAATGACAAAAGGCACCTGGAAACAGAGAAACAAAGCATCTCCCTCTGGCAGAATGCTTCTGGACTCAGAAAATTGACTTTGTCATTGAAATTCCAAAGTAAATAACAATTAAGTTCTACTTGATATATAAATGTCAAGTAATTTTTTTTTTGTCATCATGATTTGCATTTAAACTTGGAAATGTCAGCCACTTGGCCCTGCTGCATTAGCAGAACGCTTCCCCCGCCCCGCTGCCGGAACACCCGCTGCGGATTACCCAGCACATCATCACGTAACCAAACACCATTCCAAGGCAGCCTCAAGGTCACTGCTTGTGAGGTGTACTTGCTAATTTATGTTGATAAACCAGAGCGCTCAAAGGACTGTTGTAATAATGCTCCAGTACGTTTATATCAGGGTATTCAGTCAACTGGAGTTGTTCAATGAGAAGTTTTCAACAAGAAAAGAAAGTCGCTCAAAAGAAGTCATTCAAAAAAACATTCAGAACTTCAACATGAGATACTCTGTTTGGGACAGAGAGTATCCCATGTTAACAGAACAAAACATTCAGAACTTCAAGCCTGGCTCCAAACCAGCTCATCCCTCATTGCCACGCTCTGCCTTAGCTCAGTGGCCTGTGAGGCACCACAGCCCAGCCTGGCCTGACCCTCTGCAGCAGTTCCTTCACTGATGGCTGAGCTGGACAGCACCAAAAACCCAACACCAATACCAACCCTCTGCCCACACATCAAGTAACCAAACACCATTCCAAGGCAGCCTCAAGGTCGCTGCTTGCGAGGTGTACTGGCTAATTCTTGTTGATCAAATGGAGTGCTCAAAGGACTGTTGTAATAATGCTCCAGTACGTTTATATCAGGGTATTCAGTCAACTGGAGTCATTCAATAAGAAGTTTCAGAAAAAAGTCATTTTAGGGACCTTTTGCAAAGGTTTGTCATAGCTCCTTCAATGGCAAGAGGGCCTCCCCTCCACATCCATGACTAAAGCAACCCATCCGTGCTGTAAACATGGGAAAAACTCTGTTTGGGAAAGAGATGAAAACATTCAGAACTGCAAGCCTGGCTCCAAACCAGCTTGTCCCTCATTGCCAAGCTCTGCCTTAGCTCAGTGACCTGTGAGGCACCACAGCCCAGCCTGGCCTGGCCTGACCCTCTGCAGCAGTTCCTTGGCTGAGCTGGACAGCACCAAAACCCCATCACCAGTACCAACCCTGTGCCCACAGCTGCAGCAGCAGCAGCTCCCACAGGCAGTGTCCAGCCGTGCCCAGAGCCCCCGTGGCATCCATCCAGCAGTGACTCCTCACAGCACACTATACATCATCGTATTAGGAAACTCTCTGTGTGTCAGTGGTGCAATTAATTTTTATTAATTTCGTGAGATGAAATTAGTAGCACCCACAGCAGCAAACAAAGAACGGGGAGTGTTCCAGTTCAGTGCCAAATCGATGTCATTAATTCTGTAATACTGGAAGCTCTGATTGTAGCAACTCAGCATTTAACTCTTCCAATTAATTTTTATATTAAAAAAAAATAGAAAACTAACTGAACAATTTCAGAAGGACCTTGAACTCATGCCACTTTCCTCATATCCCAGAACTTTCCTTCTTCTGGGACATTCTTTCTTCCAAGTGTAAACACACAAGAGGAAGGCAAGGAAATGTGTATGCTGCTCTCTGTGGAGAGAGCTGCAGACACAAGGAAATGTTCATGAGAAAATTATTTTCATGCATTGCCTTTAGCAAACCAAGCTCTTAAAATCAGAAGATGCTGCTACAAAAACATTTATAATTTCCTATCTTTAATGATACCATGTAGAGCTAGACTAGTTAATGTGTTTTCTGACCCCTTAAAAGGCTTCTCTGGCAAAGGCTCAGCCAGAAATTGTTTTAAATTAATTCTGAAACTGGGATTACCAACCCAGAAAAAATATTAACTGAATTACCTGCTGTTCTGCAGCCAAGGAGAGCCCCACAGCTGCTACCAGCAGGAAAGATCCATTCAGGGCCCTTCCACCACCATGGCAGCTCCAGGTCTTGGACAATCACTGAGAAAACAATTGGGTTTCCCACATCTCCTTCCCAGCTGCTACACATTTTAATACAACAAGCAAATGCATTACTTACCAATGTCACAAAAATACACAGTCTTGGGGGGAGAAAGCCCACAAAAGTAAACCAACACAGCTCTTTTGTTCCCATATTTCATGGAAAGCAGGTCCTCTGTGCGCCCCACCTGCAGCCGCACTGCAGAGGTGCAGAGAAGGCCTCCACGTCCATCCTCTCTTCAGCTGGGTGCTGTGGAACACCTGGAATCAATCTGTGCTGTTTGTTAGGGTGGCACTGCTCCCCGTGTCCCACTGGGACCTCTGTCCCTGCTCATGGCAGCAGGAGGTGATGCCAAACCTGGAGCACGCTGCTCCGGGCGCCTGCGGCACCGGCCCCTGCAACGGATGATGCTGGGATGCAGGATGCTAGAATAGGCTTTTCTCTCACCTGGGTCCCAGCAGGCTCCTTCCAATGGCCCAGCCCTCTGCAATAGGAAAGGGGTGATTGGGAAAAAGAAAAACAGCAAAAGCCCAGCAAGACCAGAAAGCAAGAGTCGTTCTCTGCGCTAGTGAGACGTATGGAGCCAGAACATAGCTGAAACAGCAGGAAAACATCCACAGCCAAAACTCCATGTCTGGGTTCCCAGGGGAGCGAGAAGTTAAACATTTATGGCAGCACGAAGAAGACATGACATTTACTGAATAATAAACTGCAAACATGTCTGTTAATGCAGCTTTTTGGGACCTCCTCACCATCAAACACTTAACCCCAGCAAGGGAAACGCCAGAACACAAACAAACCCCGTGCCTGTCTGTGAACAGGCAGCACATGGTGGGGCTGGTGCTTTTTTATTTATTTAAAGTTAGAGGCAAGGGAGCTCTGTCAAGATAAACAGCCCACGACCTTGCTCAGAGACTTCAGATCTGCTCATCTGAAGGGATACAATTAAATCCTGAGCAATCAGGTTAAAACTTTAACCTGCCAAGACTGTAGCTGTTCCATTTTTAATCAATCTGATTTCATTCAATAAAATGCTCATTAAGGCAATTAATGAGAGTTTGGTGTCACAAGCCATCAGGCATGACTGGGAGTTTCCACTTGGTGGTCAAGGCATTGATCAGTGAGTCAAGTCATCAGCGCGAGAGAGTCAATGTGCTGAGCAGGAGAACATTACCTGGTTTTGGGGGAGGTTGTTAGCCACTCCTCATGCTTTTCAAACGTTATTAAATAAGCTGCAATTTCCTGAAAGAGAAATGCAGAAAGAAAACAGAGTTACTTGCATGGCTGTGCTGGGAACTGGAAAGTTTTATAACAGAGACATGGAGCCGCCTACCCCGGGGCCAGGCTGCAGCTGAAATCGGGTTTTGACTGACAGAGCGCACTCAGTAAATGTTCACATCCACGCCACCAAGGCCAGGCTTAAACAGGACAATGAAGAGATGCAAATGAGGAAAGGCATTAACATTTTTCCAGCACAGAGAATTTGCTGGTAACTGTGGTGACCACGGCATCGCCGAGAGCCCGGTATGACGTCAGGAAGCAAAGGGGAGGGTAGCGACAATACGGACACAGGGAGCTAAATAAAATATTTATAAATAGAACAGCATCACTGCAGAGAGAATTACTGAATTATTAATCGTTGCCATAAAAAGCCAGCGGGTGACATCAACATAAGTCATTGCTCCCACTTGCAGGAATGATACGGGCGATTACTTCCAGATCAGAACCGATTTGTTTGCAGGAAATTATCGGCGCCAGCGACATAATTCACGACAGTGCCTGTAAACAGGCCTGAGGAAGGGACATTCATCCATTTCCTGGGTACAAACCCAGGGTGGCCACAAGGTGACAACTGTCACCACACTTGCAGTGTCCTGATATCTAGAGATGGCCACAGACTCCTGAGACTGTGCTGAAAATAACCCCCCTATCATACACTCAGAAAAATGTAGGGTTTTGATGGTTCTCTTCCAAAAATTATCACCCAGCCCTCTCAGAGAGGCCTGCATAGCAAAACCTGAACAAGTGAGGTCAGCAAAACTGCCTTCAATGTAGAAATGTCTCAAATCAGACCCCCAAACCACATTCAGTATCATCTCCAGAGCCACTGCAGCAGAAGTGTCCCCAGGCTGTAACTCCCAACAGTACGACACACACCAGTGCCAGGGCTTTCCACAACGAGAGGTGTTTTTATTATTTTTTTTTTAGCTAGCTCTATATAAGGGCTGTCGCTTACAGTACCAAAGCTAAAAACCCCCACAATGCTCTCCAACCAGCTGGCCCAAGCATCTGCTAGAGCCACAAAATGCAATTATATTACTCCCAAACGAGACGTAAAAATATCTTGTTTCCAATACTCTTGGTTTTAAGACTCATACTTAATGTCCTCTGGGCATTGCGGCGGTGCCAGATCTCCGTGTTATGTACTTTATTAGAGCTGTGTGAATGTCATATTAATGACTCCTGACCAACATGTTTACACTGCAAATAAATTCTCCTGGAATCCACCGATGCACCCCTTGTTTCCCAAGCCAGTCTCTGCTGGTTTAAGGGATCCCCGTACACACAAATGACAGAGCAGTGACACGAAGCTCCAAAAACTCTTTTTTTTTAATTTCTGGCTAATGGCTGAATAAAACTCAGCATCAAAGAAAGCCTGTGCAGACCTCCAACACCAGCACTGATGACCTCCCCAATCCTCACCGTTTCATAGCAGCTGCACCTCAATCAGATGCAAGTGCTGAAATCTGGACACTACATGGCCGAAAAGTCTGACCCCAGATTTCCAACAGGCTAAAACTACCAAAGAACTCCATAACTAAAATTCTTCAGAAAATATGGAAAAAGATTTCTGGGGGTGTTAAAAGCCAGTGCAGTAATTCCACCAAAAATGCAGCAATCAGCAGAGCTCTATTCCCAACCCATCCCACGTTATGTGTCCTCAGCTCACTATGCTACAAACCAGTGTCACCTCTTGCTGTACAGTGAGATGAGCTCTGAAGAGACTGAGGAACACTTGGGAGTTCCTCAGCACCAGGCAAGCACCAGAAAAACAAGCATTTGCAGAAACAAGCTCCTTCAACGCCATGATGGTTTAGGGGTTCAGATTAATCTGCGATTTTGGTCTATTCCTACTAAAATTCAACTGCTGTAAGGAGAATTAAGCCATTTTAAAATTTGTGGCTGAATAAATACATTGCTATGGCATAGAAACCCAAAGTATTTCAGGTGAAGAACTCAGTCTTACCCATGACTCATTCACTCTGCTCCTTCCTGCCAGACCATGCCAGGCACATGTGAAAACCTAATCCCAAATCATCACCAACTGGAGGAGCTGCAGCAACAAGAGGCTCCCATGAGAGGCAGAACATGGGTCTGCACTCTGCTGGCCTGGCCCACTCATGTTTGGGCAGAGGAAAGGCCAAGCTGCCAGTCAGTGCCAGATACACATCAGAGAAAGAGATGTGCTTCTCTGCTTCAAAACCCCCTTAAAAACCCCATTCCTTATATGTTCTGCTTTCTGTAACTACAACTTCATGTCAGCTCTGCATAGGAAAATGCTCAGGTGGTTGATCAGAGCTTTGCACGAGAAGTCTCTGCCCAGTGGCTCCCTGTCTATGTAGGACAGGCAGGGCACAGCAGGGCTGGGGTTCAGCAGCTGCATGGGCCAAGTGCTGTGCCACACCAATACCCTTTTTCCCTTTGAAAAAAGAGGGAAGAAATAGATTTATCACCAGAAGACACAAAGTCATTAAATAATTAAAAACAAAACTACGGGCACAATAAAAGCCCTCTGATAAAACCCTGCATTTTAATGCGTGTTAATTCCCCTAATGATTCTTTCTATGTCTCACAGGGTCAAATCAATGTCCTCACAAAAAAAAATCCAATTATATCCCATTCATCGTATCTTTGGAGCAAGGCTATTGTTTGCTTTTGTCTCCTATCAAACCCTTTTCCCATTGCCTCTTGCCCGAGACTACAAACAAAAGACAGCATGGCACCAGCAAGGTCAGACGAGACAGAGCTGGCTCTGAAACCCTGGCTGGTCCTGGCTCCTCTGGGATTGCACAGCAAGTGACACAAACCAAGGGACACCTGCACGTGACACAAACACTCAGTCTTGTCACCAGCGAGTGCCCCTGTGGCACCAGCCAGGCCAGGTGGCACCAGGTGCACCCCAAGGCCACTCAGGTTTATCTCCATGGGCAAGGGCACCACACACCATGGGCAGCAGCTCCTGTGCCAGGATGTCCCACCCAGACCCACATCCCCTCTATCCCAGCTTTGAAATTACTGTCAGCATGAACTGAGTGAGCATTGCTGGGAAAGGGTGAATCACTGAAAGCTCTGCGCATCCAGCTCTTCTTCCAAGCGTCTCAGCGTAGCCCCACATTTCTTTTCACAGAGAAAAGCAAGGCACAATTCTTCCCAGGAATATTTCTGGGATTCTCTGAACCTCAGAGAAAGAAAACAAATCTTATCATTTGCTGTGCCTGTGTTTGTGTCAAAGTAGAATGCAATATAGAGATTGTTTACCCAAAGTCACAGTGTTTTGTTTCCTTGGCCTATCAGGACCAAGCATTGGTGTGTGTTGGGACTGTCACTGACAGTCACGAAATTCAGAGCAGTGTGTGCAGTTGTGTACAGAGTTCAGTGCTTAGCAAGTTCAGTTTTAGATGTATAGAATAATATAGTATAATAAAGTAATTAATTAACCTTCTAATATCAATGAAGTCCTCCTCATCATTCCTCCTTCGTCAGAGCCCTCACAGCATTGCAATATGACAACCACTCCCAGGGCAATGCTCAGCATGTGACTTTCCCTCTCTGAGTGCCCACAGGACTGAGCCCACCACTCACACTGGTGAGAAAATGCTTGACTGGCCATCTCAGGGAACTACACCATAAAGCAATGAGATTATTTAACATTCAAGTCACTCGAGTTGTGTTTTATCCTAAACTTGGTCAGATAATTCTGTGTTTAGTTTCGAGTTGGTTACTCAGGCTGAAAGCATTTTATCTAGGTGCCCATTTATTTTTATTTTGCACTTGCCAGTTTGTTCAGATTATTAGTGTGAATGCACCAGGGAGCCACCAGCTGGGAAGCCCAGCGAGCTGTATGAGACAGGACACAAGCAACTCCACCATCTCCAGACAGCTGCCACCAAGGATGTTCCCACTGCTCCCTCAGCCCCGTGCCAGTGTGGCACCACCCAGCCTGGCATTCCTGGCTCAGGCGTGATGGCAGAGCCGCCACACACTCCCCAGCCAAAGCTACGTGACTGCAGCTCCTCAGACACTTCAATATTTAATGTCAGCACGTAACAGCCCAGAGCTGTGGCACATGGGCGACCTGATCTCACCCGCCACAGGGTGGGTGAGAGGCAGTGCTGCAGCCAGTGCCACGGGGACAGGGACAGCAGGGAGGAAGAAGCTCCCTCAGTCCACTCAGTGCTGCCCAGCAGCTGCTGCAAAGCTGTTTGTGTTCATGCACAGGAGAGGAGAGGACGTGGCCACAAAGCACGGGACAGACGGACCTGTGGTATTTTCTGAGTCCCCTGTCGTTGGGAGGAAATGATGAATCTGACTCCATGTTCTTAGAAGGCTAATTTATTATTTTATTATCTATATTGTATTAAAGAATACTATACTAAAGAATAGAGAAACGATACTTACAGAAGGCTAAAAGATAATAATGAAAACTCGTGACTGCCCCCAGAGTCTCAACACAGCTGGCTGTGATTGGTCCTTAAGTCAAAACAATTCACATGTTGGATAAACAATCTCCAACCACATTCCAAAGGAGCAAAACACAGGAAAAACAAATGAGATTATATTGTTTTCCTTTTTCTCTGAGGCTTCTCAGCTTCCCAAGAGAGAAATCCTGGGCAAAGGGATTTTTCCAGAAAATGTGACAGTGACACCGATGGGCAGGGATCTGGTGGGGTCAGAGAGGCTCATGACCCGTTATGCACACAGGAAGGTGCCAGCTCTGCCCTGAGCTGAAGGGTTTCCAGTAAACACACACATTTTTGGGTAGAAAAAGAGTAAGTTAAAAAAACTCTGAAAAGGACAACTAATGGCTTCCCTAAAGCCATGGATTGAGTGTTGGTTCCTTCCTCCCAGCTCAATTCCCTCCAGGTCATTCTGCATCATCACAAGATATCGGCAATTCCCACCTCACCTCTCAAAATAAAAAAAGGCTGTAAGGGAGATGGATTGCAGGATTCCCTAGGCCAGGCAGCTCTGGTCACCATCTGGTCTCAAAGCAACATGTAACTCATTAAAAAAAAAAAAGCAGTCTGAATTTCAAGTTATTACTTTGTATGAATTATACACACCCGAATTAATAAGCCTGAATCTATGCATGTGTTAGGAGAAAGCAGAAGAGTTTCTACTCATCCCTAGATTTAGACCACAGAGCTAATAAAGCTGCAATCTCTTAAGCAAGCACATTTATTCTCTTAGGAATTCACCACGTCCTCTCTGCTATAAAGACAAATTCCAGCCCATCACTTCCTTATCATCCTTCTGCTCTGAAATGAAAATAAAAATTCATGTTGACTATGGACCATCTTCTCAGCTGGGATTGAGCCATTTTCATTTTCTACCCATACCCACTCTCAAATCTATTAATATTCTGAATATCCCAACTACAAACTGCTCCAAACACCACACAGAGCAGGCTCACACCACCTTCTTCAGCATCATGGGAACAAAAATCAAAATCTCTCAGCATTCACCCAGCTGTTTGGCCTAAATTAGCAACACTATCAAAGGGATATTGCTCATGAGCTGGGTGAAACAAGGAGCAGGAGAAAGGCAAAGTGAGACCACGAGTGTCCAGCAGGGACAGGAGGGACATGGCAGGGTCAGGTGCCTGCAGGCTGCCAACACCTGTCAGTGACAGAACACTCCCACACCAGAATGTTTCACTGCCACTTTAGGCAGCACTTGGTTTGGTCTTGAAGCATCACCTGCCTGCAACATCTCAAAGCAGAAACATTGATCAGCCTATGCTGAGTCTGAGAAGGGGACGAAGCTCAGATATTGCTGCTGTTTTGCTGACAATCTGTGTCAGCAGTACAAACTGTGCCTGGGGTCAGAGGTTGCCCAGGGCTGCTCAGCTGGAGCACGTGTCAGGCTGGACTTGCTCGGATTTGGTTTTCCAACTCATGCCATGAATTTCCTGCCAGCTGCAGAGGCATTTATTCATACCTGTGAAAATACCACAGACCCTTGCTCTGTTGCCCTAATGGATGAAACCCCCACCATTTTGAGTTGAGGTCCAAAGTGTTGCATTTCCTTGGTTTGCAGAGAGCAGGAGGTGGCCCATATGACGTGTTCACAGGGGCCTTAGGATGAGGGAAGAGATGAGGATCTGACTCCATGTTTCCGAAAGCTTGCTTTATTATTTTATGCTACATATTATATTAAAACTATACTAAAAGAATAGAAGAAAATATTTCATCAGAAGGCTAGCTAAGAATAGAATAGAAAGAATGATAACAAAAGCTTGCGTCTTGGACAGAGTCTGAGCCAGCTGACCATGACTGGCCATTAATTAGAAACAACCAACATGAGACCAATCACAGATCCACCTGTTGCATTCCACAGCAGCAGACAGTCATTGTTTACATTTTGTTCCTGAGGCCTCTCAGCTTCTCAGGAGAAAAAATCCTAAGAAAAGGATTTTTCAGAAAATGTGTCTGTGACAGCCCACAGCCCACTGGCTGCTGCTGTACCCCTTACCCAGCTAGAGCTCACCTCTGCAGGAAAGGCCTGAGGGCAGCCCTGGCAGCACTGTCTGCTGCCACAGGACAGTAAAGCCACCAATTGGGAAATACCTTTAGTTTGGGAGATGCTTGCCTTGGTTCCCTGCATGGCAGTGAGCAGCAGGATTGCAGGAGGGGGGATGTTTTCATTAATATTGGTGTCTCACCAACCATCTGCTAAAGGTCCACACTATTAATTTAACAGGAAAAAAATGGAATAGATTACTCTACAGTTTTCAATTAAAGTACATGATGTCTTCAAACTGCAATCTTAATTAGATATTATAGGGTGACATTTAGGAAATCCTGAGCTGTGATGGCTGATCAAGTCATCTGACTGTGATGGTGTTCTGCAGCTCTGCTGGGGCCTCGTGCACCCAGCACCCTCAGGAGAGCTGTCTGCCCTCGGATTCCAGGGCTGGAGCAGCCCTGACAAACTCCTGGAGTAAAAGGACCACAATGGTGAAAAACAAAAAAACAGCAGCAAATCGAAGTGGACACAGTCCCAAAGAAAACTTATGGAAAGAGGCAGAAGAAAGGGAAAAAAGTACACCAAGTGGAAAAAAAAGTAGCAAATGGACAACTCAAACACTATTTTGAGGGTTAAACCTAATATGAAAAAACTAGATTTGGACAAGAAATAATTTTCTCTAAAACACATGAAAAGGAGAAGGAAAAAAACCCAATCAAGAGCACAAGCAGTGACTAACAGGGACTGAAGCTGAACAAGATCTGCCCAGCTCCTTCACCTGCCACACACATGGACAAGAGCAAATGAGACACACACTGGGTCTTTAGAAAAGCAAGAGCATAATGGGGCACAACTCCCCAGCCATGGCTGCCCTGAACCACTCAGAGGTGCTGTTAGTCACCAGTAAGAGCAAAGTCAGCCCTTGCATCAGCCCATGCCTAATATGATTAGGATGGATTTTATCTTCCATTTAGGCCCCACACTGAGGGACAGTTAGTGAAACAGAGCAGTAACAAATAACGCCCAGTCTTGAGTTACTGGAAAATACCCACAGGTCATTATGTGATTTTTTTTTTCTTTTAAATGACCTTGGACTAAACCCTGTGATTTAAAGAACCATGAACACTGGCATCCTGCTGGTTCAGTTCACTTGTCCTCTGAAGCCTGAAAGAGTCAAATATGCAATGTGATTTAAAAAAAAATCACTATGATCCCTGTGTTTATGATGCATTAATTAAAGCGTAATAGAAAAAACCACAATTTTTGTACACAATTAGAACAGTCACATGGCTTGAAGATGCCAAAGAGCATTCCAGAAAGCAGGAGGAACACGGAATGTTCTGCAGCTTTTCTGCACCAAGTGGCAAAGTCCAACTGCATCCCAGGGGATGGAGCAGATCCCTGTGAACCTGCCCATGCCGTGGCCTCCCCCCAGCCTGGATGGTCCCTCCTGCCCCAGGGGGACACACCAGTCCCACTCTTGGCAGTGGGACAGCTGTGCCCAACAAGGTGAAAACACCAGGGTCTGCTCCATTTGCCTTCTCTTGCATGGAGACAGCAGCAAGCCCTTCCCAAGTCCTTCCAACTGCAGGATCATTAAAAGGGAAATATCCCCAGAAATTGCCCCTTTCTACATATTCCTTGCTTCCATATGCTCTGACATAATAATGTGCCACAGTCCTGCAAAACTGTCTTTTCAGCATGTTTTTGCATTATGCCTAATTCTGTCAGAGTTTTTCAGTCCCACATAACGACAGCTCAATGCAGAGTCAGATATAAATCTGGCTTAAGAGACTCTCACCAGGAATTCATTTAAAACTGTAAATGTTAAAAGATTCTGCTGCTGATTTATGGCATTTTCTTATTTCAAACAGAATTAAAATCCTTCTTAATATATACATATTCAATCATGATAAAAGCTGCATTCAAATGATGCTGCTGGTCAGACTGAGAGCCACAAAGCCCAGAAATCTGGGAATAGCAGGGGAATCCAGGAATAGCAGGGACTGGGACATTTTACTGGTCTGACCAATGCTCTGCTGTCATGCCACCACCTCACTCTCACATCTTAATTAGTGCAAATGGGGATGCTGGTGCTTTCATGTTCCATCTATGCCACTCCAGCCCAAGCACAAGGATCCCTTTTCCTGAAGATCCAGTTGAACACAGAAGTTGCTGTACCTGAACTCCTAATTGAACACGTTTATTCATTTTCCGTTGTTTACACTGAAGGCTTTCCCAGCTCTGTCAATACGACACAAGTGTCCCGTATCATTGTGCAAACAACATTTAGTGTTAAAAAAAAAATTACCCATGCTACTGATTATCATCATTCCTGTAAGAATTGTTCATGTTTTGCATTTGTGAACAGAGAACACCACAGAGCCTTGGGTTGTACACCACAGCCCTGTACCCAAGCATGGCCAGGCTGACAAAAACTAAGAACAGTGTCTGGAATGAACCTGTGCAGCACCAGTAGAATTCACAAAGGGGTTTTAAGCATTAAAGATGCCAAAAGAACCACAGTCTATGAGAGGGTCAGGGCTTCTGGCTGTCCTTCCTGGAGGCACATTGTCTGACCTGTAGAGGAGCCCCTAATCTCATGATGCTCCACTCAAATAAAAAATCTAAATGGAAGGACCAATATCAAATACAAGAGTAAACAAGCAGAAGCAGGCAGAAAAAGCATTATTCAGGTATTTATATAATGAATTGTTCATTATTCAGAAGCCACAGAGCCATTAGCAGAAAGCCAGGGCTCTCTGTACTGCAGGAGGTGCCTCTGACACCTCAGAGTGGTTCTGTCCCAGGCCCAGTCAGGCCCAAGCCAGTTGTGCTGATGTCCCCAGCTCCTGGCTGCTGCTGCTGCTGCTGCTGGCTTGCTGGTTTTGGTGAGGTTTTTTGGTTTAGGGTTTTTCTTCCCAGATCTTCCCTGGTAAATTCAGAATCACAGCCAATTCTGAGTTGGAAGAGACCCTGAAGGATCATAAAGTCAAACTCACAGCTGAATGACCCATATGGGGACTGAACCTGTGACACTGGCATTACTCACACCATGCTTCAACCAAATGATCTCAGGGTCACTTTGATGGATTCTTCAAAAAATCAGGAACAACAAGTCCATTTTCTGGAGGAGCTCCCAAGGGCCCATCAGCTCCAGTAAACTCACAACACTCAGGGCTGTCATCAAACCATCCTCCCTTCTATGGGGGCATGAAAGGGAAACATTTCTGCCCCATGTCAGGATCCAGCCATGATGGTTAACCAGGGCCTGTGGCCTGGGGGGCATAGTAGCTCTGCTCTCAGAGTGGCTGGCAGTTGCCAGCTGGCTCCCATCTGTGGAAGCTGCCCCTCTGACCTGGAATTATTGTGTGTGCTGGCACTGCAAGGAAACAACCATAAAACCAGAGCACCATCAGGGAACTGTAAATTCCTTGTGAGTTATTTTCAGACTTCCAAAAGTTTAGTTAAGCCTTGCCTTTAAGAGAACATATATGACAAGGGAAAAAATGACCAGAAAGAAGGATGTTTGTGTGAAAGAGCCATTTCCCACTCTGAGCAGTGCCAGAACAGCAAAATACCCAAAGTGCCCAGGATTCCCTGTATTTATCCTGGAAAGGGGTTGATCAGAGGGCTGGTGAAAGGCAGGGCTGATGCCATGTCACAGCAGTGACCTCTGGACT
The DNA here is from genome assembly GCA_024362935.1 of Setophaga petechia. Classification (NCBI taxonomy): domain Eukaryota; kingdom Metazoa; phylum Chordata; class Aves; order Passeriformes; family Parulidae; genus Setophaga; species Setophaga petechia. Next base: position 1,708,512 of record JANCRA010000047.1, read on the forward strand.
GCCAGCCCACAGAACACTGCTGCAGGCTGTGCTGGGGCTGCTGTGTCCTTTCTCACAGACAGCAGCCAGCACGGAGCATGGATGCTGCTTCCCAAAGGTTAAGCATCACAGGCGATTTCATGCTCTTTATATTTCTAAGTGTTGATTTTTGTTTATTTTTTTTAAATAATCATAAATCCCAACATCTGCTCCCAGGGTGGGAGCCCTTTGGCTCTGTGCTCAGCCAGGGAAGGGAACGTGGCTGCCAGCAGCTGCTGCAGGTGTTATTTTTAGTGCGACAGCTATTTACCAGCTCCACTCCCAGAGGGAATTCAGGGAGTAAAAGGGATGCTGATGCATTTCTTACTAAATATAGAAAAGGGCAGAGTGGCTGCAGGTTCCTGCTCCTGCCAGGATGTGGCCTCAGAGAGGGGGATGCAGCCCCAGTGGGGTCACCCCACACAGGTTCCCCATTCACCACATTCCTGCTAACCTTCAAGCTGGTGTTTGGAAAAAAGCTTTTTAAAAGTAGCTCTTATAACTAATTGGCTTCACTTTGAAGCCCTGATCCTGTAATGAATGGCTCCCGAAATCAAACAAAGCATTTTCAACACCAACAAAATTGCCTGTTATGAAAAGCAGAACGTTTTTAGGGTAATATTGACTTTAACGCTCTGTCAAGGCACATTGACAGCAGGATGAAAACAACCCTCCCTCTGCTCACCCAGCTCAAATCCAGCTGCTGAGAGAGGACCCTGAACACTCGTGCCAGTCTGTGCTTCATATCCCCAGCAGTAGGCTCATTTCCTATTAGTTTATATACCTTGAAAAAAATTAAAATCTTGCTGATAAAAGAAAGGGATATGTTTTAGAATTACTCTGCTCTTCTCTGGTTTTAAGCCTTTAAAGTTCTGGAAAGGCAATTTTGACATCCAGGAGCTCTGCAGGCCCAGACAGATGGGGATTCCTGGTTGAACTCCTTTTATATTTCCTTTATTGCTTCATATTTACCAACGACCTGGAAACGAGCAGTGTGAAGGTGCCACTTGAACATGACAGAAGGCATTTCTGAGTGAGGCTCAGACAGGCTGGAAAACCAGCCCAGAGCCCTGAACAAACTACAAACTGGGCAAATGACTGACACAACACAGAGTGCGTGGGATGCAAAAAACACAAAGTAATGGGGACTGGAAGAGCAAGATCCATTCATTACTCATCCAGCCTGTGAGGGTTGGCCTTAGTGGCATCAGGGCACAGCATGGTGGACACCTTGGATGTACCTGCACCACTGTGAGCCACACTGGTCATCCCAGATCCACTCTGTGCTCCCCAGCGCTGCTGCTCTGGGCAACCACCCAAACCCCACCCATGGGATACAGAGAGACCCATATAACTATAACTCTATAAATCTATATACAGATACTCAAAACACACAGGACTTGGGACACTTCATCTCCCTCTACAGTTTCCTGAGACCATTTACAGAGCAGAATTAAAGTGCAGTTAAGTTAGGGAACACTAATGAAGTCACCCCTAAATTGGGTATAATTGAGAACCCAGCCCTGCCACTGTATGGATTATGACCTGCAATTTCTGGTCCCATGGAAATCAGCAGCTCCCTCCTCCTGGAGCAGCCTGTTGAGAATGAAGTGCTGGTCACTCAACACCTGTTACAGCTCTCTCTTTCTGTGGGGGAAAGCACCAATGTTCCCCCCTTATTTCCCACTCGTGAGGTTTTCACTGCCTAACTTGGCCCTGATTTACAGCAACCACCCAACAGCAGTGCCAGCTCAGGGATGCCACTCTCAAGGACACCACAGGCAGGCTCAGCATCCTCAAGGGCAGCCCAGCCACAGCTCTGGAGGGGCCAGCAGTGCTGCACAGGGATGGCATCCAGCAGCCAGCGTGCCACAAGGGGCATCCCATGCCAGGGATGGGCTCTGTGCCAGGCCCAGCAATGCTCCAGGAGTACTTCAGAACAGGGCAGCTCCCAGGCCCTGTGCACTGTGCTGCCAAGAGGAGTCTCTGGCATGTGCAGACAGCTTCTTGTCTGCACTTAAAATACTACTTGATTAAAAAAAAAGGAAACAAATAGTGTTTTGTGGGACTGGGAGCATCAAGAGCAGAAATGGCAGCAGAAGCAATGCTTACTCGAGCCACGCTGCCAAGCTGAAAACACTTCAGCTGTGCCTGTGTGTGCCCTTGCCTTCAGCTGGTGTGGCTCCCATTTGCTTGGCTTCAAATGGGGAGGAAAAATGCCATTTCCTTAGTGCTTACCCTGGAGCACTGTTAGGAGTGGTGAAGAGGAAAGTTTGCACTGTTCCAGACACACAAAGAGTACACAGAAGTAGAAAACCGTCATCCCATCACTTAATATATGCAAATTATGTTAAATATTTCATTCATTAAATGGCTCAGGTTATTACAGAATTGTACCTTAAGCTGTTCAGAAACTTCATTCTTCTTGCACTTGCTCGGTAACGTGAAATAACTGACTGAAATGAATATTTTACAGTTTGTGCAGACAGAACATTTATTAACAATTCTTTCCCTCTCAGAGTCCCTCTCCTAAGCAGGTTTCAGGCATCATGCAACTTAAATTATCCAGAGGGAATGAATTTTGGTTTATTTTTAAAAGTTTGGTTTATTCCCAGTTTGGAAGAACCCACCAACCTGGAAGGACCCAAACACAACCCTGCTGGGAAAGAACAGACACAGAGCTCTTTCCCAAAAGCCAGTGGGAAGAGCCAGGGGAGAGGAAAGCAGCCACAGAATTTGGGGATTTTCCTTACTCTAAGCCCAGACAGCTCCACTGTTCACAGAGAAAGAGCTCCTGCAGCAGCCCATAACGTGCCACGGCTCCTCTGGGATTCCACAGGAGTAATGTGAAGTGACAGCCCCTGGCTCCCGCCATCCCCTGTCCCTGCCATCCCCGGGACAGCCACACAAGGGGGAAGGGGCCACTCCAGGCAACTCCAGCTGCTCCCAGCCTCACCAACAGCCCAGGCAGGAGCGTGCTCCCCCTTGGAGGCAGGGTCAGTACCAGTTCCAGCTAGAGGAGCAGGTCCCAATTAACCCACCAGCACATTCCAGCAGCTCCCAGCTCTGCGGCCCAGCACACAGAGCCCCCTCCTTGGGGTAAGGGCAGGACACAACCTACCTAGGGTGATGTCCTAGGGTGACGTTATGATGCTTGAATCCCCACTCGTGTGTTCTGTTTATGCTGGATATTATGTTCTGTGCTTTCAAGACTGGCTCTGAAGAGTGAAAGTTTTGTTCTGGTTTCTTATCAGCCTGCTCCCCCACGGCTGGCGGGACACAGACAGGGCAGTACATAGTGCAGTTTTGCTTTTTGCTTGGTTTTTCACTTTGCTCTTGCTTCTGCTTTGCTCCTGCTTTTTCATTCTGCTCATTAGTTAGTAGCTAAGAAGTCCAAATTTTTCCCTGGACTGTTTGTCCTTTCCTTTTTTTTTGGACTTACTCGAACCCGCTCCAGACTGGGACCAAGAGTTTGCACCTTGTGGCTGCAGCAGCTACCCCAGCACAGGAGGGACTGAGAACAGAGCAACCACCCCCAGGAGAGACTTTCTGAATTTGTCATTTTTTTCAGAGTGGTGAAAGAGTTTTGACATCCAGTATTGATCATTTTGTGTGCTGGGGGGTGCTGTGCCTGTTAAATAAACAGGTTCTTTCCACTTCTCTCCAAGGAATCCTTCCCAAACTGGTTGGGGGCAGGGACCATGTGGGTTTGCTTTCTGTGGGGGCCTCCTTTTGGAGGTTTTCTCCCAAATTTGCCCTAAACCAGGACAATATACAGCCAGAAGACTGGCATCACACAGGCAGCAGCCCAAGGGGTAACACAGGCAGCTCCACCACCCTCCACAGCAGCATCTCCAGATGACTTTCCCTTTCACACGCCATGGGCAGCTCCCAGGGAAAACCCCCAGGGCTCCAACCCAGCTCCTAACACGGTGTGGCAGCCACGTCTCTGTGAACTTCCAGGCTTAGAGGAGACAGATGGATAAAAATAATTATCACTGGAATGGTGGCTCTGGCATCTAAGTCAGTCCCTGGCCAGTGACCCGGGGAAGGCGGCTCCCTCTGGCAGGAGCGCGTCCCTGGGATGGAGGTTTATAGCCCCAGCACACACCCTGCAAGCTCTCATCAATCTCAGCTGGGAAAAACCTTTCCATTTCCAAGGGGAATATGCAAACCAGGCTCTGCACTGTAAATCTTCCTTTGCAGCACTAAGGAGATAAGTAGGACCTATTAACCTCCCATGTTATTTCCAACTTCATTATTGGAGCTGACACAGGGAGAGCACGCGGTGACGGCTCTTTTTGGCAGAGTGCATGTAAATCGCTTTCTCAAAGGAAATTACTTCTCTGGGCTGAATGTTATTAATCTAAATTCTCCCTTAGTCAAATTGTTGCCCGTAATAAATATGGAACAGGTTCCTACGCTCATCTCCGAGGGCATCCTAATCCAGCTGCAGGTTTTCCCCTCAATTTGAAGGAGCTCCTGAGGATCTCCTCTGTGAGAGCAGCCTTCACCCAAGGATGGGACCATCCACCCCAGTGTCACCCAGCACATGAGCAGCCTGTGATTTCATAATGAAAATGTATTTTGGCCCTGCCAGCATCGTGTGCTCCAGCAGTAAAGTGTGAGCAGGAGCAAGCCAGGGGCTGTGAGGCCAGGGAGGGGACACAAGGCATGTCCTTCTCCTGCAATATGACGTGGTGGCCTTCCATGGCCAACATCTTTCATGGCTGGTGCTTCATTTATGTCAGCTTTGCTACTATTAAAGCAGCTCAACTTACAGTGTTTAGGACTTTATCCTCTTTTCCAGTGGATATGCACTTGATAGCCTCCTTGTGCACTTAAAAAATCCTGGAGTTTAGGCACAAACAGATAAAAAAGGCCAAAAAAAACCAGATCCAAACCCAAACTGAACTTTGCCAGAGATGGAGCTAGGAATTTTATTTGTAGGGTATTCCTTCCTGCAATTGAAAAACAGGTCCTTGCCAGTAAAGATTTTCCCAGAAATCCTCTTAGAACACCCCTCCACAAAAAGCCACAGTCTCTTCTGCTCAATGGCACACCCCAGGTATGGAGTGGATTTGGAACACTGTAAATCCAGTGGCACACACAGCCCTTCTCCTCATTTGTTACCAGCCAAGTGTGAAAATGTTAATGAAGGCAGCTGTAATAATCGACGGGAATTTCCCAATTAAGATTTTGTTCACGTCTGCCAGCTCCCACTCCAGCGCAGCCTTGGAGCATCCCCCCTTCCAGCCAAGAGCAGCCCTAATTGCCAGGCTCCATCCAGGCACCCTCACCAGCCACCCCGATGAGGGAAATCACTGCCACTCTATTAACTCAACTTCTACTGCCTGTATTCCTAGAAGAAAATGAATGCAGAGAGGTTTTAAGTGTGTGCCTACCCCCCTACACGAGTATGTTTGAAATATAACATGCTGACAGCACTGAGTCAGGCAATACCACATCAGCCACTTCTACTGAAAAAAAGAAAAAAATAAATTAAAAATTAAGTTTTGGGGGTGGTTTATGGCAGCCCTGGCTCGTGGGAAGCTGATGCCTTCCTGGCTCAGGAAGGCAAACCCTGGGAGCCTGCCTGGGTGTCAGGAGCACATCTTTCTCCTGGAATAGCAGAAAGGAAAGAGACACCATGATAAAATGAAGGCATCCTCACAAATAAATTACTTTTCTACCACAGTCGTGTGATTTTTAATTTTCCTCTAATTTCAGGACTGCAGCACTGATATAAAACCCCTCTAAGTGTTTTAGGGAGATGGTAATGGTCCTATACTAAAATAATTCAACCAACACTATAATTTTAGTACCACTATCAAAATGAAATAATGGCTGTTTACTGTGTTACACCTTTCAAATGACCTTCATTTGAATACAAATTGTGGCTCCAAACTCCAAAAGCTGCTCCATTTCAGGAGGCAGCAAATTGAGGATGTTTACCCGGGGTTTACTCTGCCAGCAGATTCCTCAGCATAACCACAAAGGCCAAATGTGTTTGGGGGGGTCTTTTCCTCTGAAGTTGCCTAAAGGACACACCTGGATCTGACCAGAAGCCTGAGCCACAGCCCTTCACTCTGCTCCAAGCATGATGGGAAGCACACATTCTGTTTTATCTGGAAATATTTACTGCTGATGAAACTGTTCACTCACAGCTCCCTCCCTCCCAACCATCTCACCCTAGACAAAGAACTGAGATTACTCTGCCAATAATCAGGTACCTGGATGAAAGGAATAGGTGGATGGGTCCTATCTCAATCTGGGCCTTGAGAACACTTCACTTGATTTTATTTTTTTACAGTTAGGCTCTGCCTGCCCATCTCAGGCTCTCACACTGGTTTTGGGGACCAGTGCAGCCGCAGAGAAGCTGCCCACAGACCTGGGCAGCCCTACAGGGGCTGTTCCAAACCCCTGTGGCTGTGTGGCACTCACAGCTCAGCCCACACAGGCAGAGCAGGGGTGGTCACAGGCAAGGATTTGCAGAAAAAATTTCATTACAGATATTTGCTGATATTCATTCATACACCTGGGAACCCCAGTCTATCACCAGCTATTTCACTCTAATAATGAATTTCTACCCTTTCATCAACATTAGTCAGAACAAGCTCTGAGAAAATTCCCATTTGGTGGCAGGAACATAACAGGAAACATTGACATGAATGGCAGCAAGCAAAGCCAAGCTGTGTGCCCAGCTGCAAGGCAACACAAGCTGCCACCCCCCAAATCTGAGCCCTTCCAAGATCACTCCTAAGAAGGGGAAAAAAGTACAACAAAAAAAAGTTTATCTTTAAAGTGCCAGAAGTTGTGCTACAAACTCCCTTCCTGTGGACACCAAAGGGCCATGATCCCACAAGGATACTCCATGCTCAAGAGCATTCCCTCCTCTTCCCCAGTTCCCAACAAAGCAGTGGTGATCCAGGCACCAGGCTGAGCGCTGCTTCTGCTGCTGCTCACAGCCCAAGTGCTACAGTGGGAAAATCCCACATGCCGAAAATACAGAGTGTCTGTAAACACTCCTGTTCCGAGACACCTACGTGTAATTACTCACTATGAGTGAGGAGGAGGAAGAAAAACCCACTTTTTGTTTTTAATTCTCTTCTTTGTGCATAGAAGCTCCTGCAAGAGAAGCCCTGGCCAGCCAGCATCCCTGGAGGGGAAGAGCAGCGAGTGGCCACAACAGCTGGAGTGAGGGCAACAGTGTTTGGACAGCAGTGCCATTTTGGGGTAGCAGAAAGGGAAATCCTTTCTATAAAGGATGATCTCTGCCTTTCCCCAGAGATGCCTTTCCTTGGAACATGCAGCCCTCCCAAGGGCAGAGCCAAGCCAGCAGTGGATGCCCCAACTGGAGATCTTGACCCAACACCTGCCTCTGCTGTGGTGACATGTGGAGAAACAAAAGGAGTTTAAACAATATGTGGTGTATAAAACATCTGAAAACAGGACAAATTAGTCATTAAAAATTAATTTTGGAAAATTACAGTCTTGTTAATAGACACTGCCGTGACTTTGCATGCTCTTTTTCAGGCAGGAGGGAGGAAGGGGAGGACTCAAAACACATTTTACTGTATTCCAAAAACTGAAGAGGTTTACCTTTCATACTCATGCCTTTGGAAGCCTGTGTTCCTCTGTGCCATCCCTGTGCTGGCAGCTTGGCCCTGTATGGTGAGGTGCCAAACAATCTGACCAGGGCAGGTGAGCACCTGCAACCCTGTGCTGAAACCCCCACCATGAACCTGCCTGTGGGATGCTCCAACGTTATTTTCATGTGCGCAACAGAGAGGACTATGCCAAAATACTCAAGGTCAAGAGACCAGCATGGTTCGAGGCAATCTGCACCTCTTAAAACAGTGACAAATATGTTATTTAATTTTAATGAGCTTTTTTGCATCTCCAATCTAATTACAGCATTATCAAGCACTGCTCTGAACTGCAGGTGGCTGCTCATTACTTGGGGTAAGGCTGTCACAAGCATTTTTCATGAATACTAAAAACTACCTCGTTTCACCACCCGCTCTGAAATATCCCCAGCTGATTGCTCCACTTCTGCGTGTGGGGTTTGGTGTGGTTAAGAGAGAGCAGCACTCACAAACACAGCTTTATGTGCCTGCCCAGCTCCTCTGGCCAAAACCCCCAGGGGAAACGTCACATCCACCAAAAACAAGAGAGTTCTGGGGTGCAAAATACTCATGCCAGAAACATCCCCCAAAAGCAAACATCTCCCCGTTCTGCACACAGCAGTGAGGACACCCTGTGACAGGGCACTGAGGAAAACCCTTCACTTCCAGATGGCTTCTTATTTATTGCTTTCAACTAAGTGAGTTTTTTAAATCATTATTAAAAACAAGGAAAACTCCAATGTCAAAAGTATTTTGGCAACATCAAAATTCTTCCGTTTTCCTCTTATAAGCTTTGCAAAAAATCAGATTTTTCTGTTCCTTTTTGGCCAATTCCTTTGACCACCTCTCCTCATGGGCCGCTGTCTCCTCCACGCAGCACAAAGCTGCTGGAGCTCATGTCCAAAAGGCTCAGTAACCAAGCAAGAATCAGATATTTTAATCCTCCCCAAATCCCCTTTTCCCTGCACGGTTTGGTGAGCACAGGCAACAAACAAGCGATAACAAAACCCCAACAGCAGCTTTTCCTCCTACAAAGCAGGAAGGCAAGCAGGACACCCCCCCTCAACAACCCCAAATCTTCATCCCTCAGGGAGGCAGGAATTGCCCAGCTCACCCTTGGATTGCCTTTTCCTCCCACCAAAAAAACTGGTCCAGCTTGTGGCAGCTCACAGGTCTGCCTGACCAGGAGCACTCACTGGCATCCAGGGGGCACAGGGGTGATGGCAGGGGACCAAGGGCACGAGGGACACCCCAGGAAAGCGAGAGCATCCCAGGCAGCCTCTGGGCTTGTCCGAGTTCCCCCAGCAGCTCCATCAGAGCTCACTGACAGCAGCTGGGAGAGGCCACGGCAGCTGGGGCTGAGGCAGCTGGGCAGCAGCACCTGGGCCACCTCCCACAGGCCAAGCATGCACATGTGTATGCAGGTGTGCATATGTGTATGCAGGTGTGCATGTGTGTATGCACACGTGTGTTTGTGTGTGTGTGTGTGTGTGCATGTGTGCGCGCATGTATGCACGTGTGTATGCACGTGTGTATGTGTGTATGCAGGTGTGCATGTGTATATGCACGTGTGTGTGTGTGTGTGTGTGTATGCAGGTGTGTATGCATGTGTGCATGTGTGTATGCATGTGTGTATGCAGCGGGGGGTGTGTGTGTGTATGCACATATGTATGCATGTGTGCTTGTGTGTATCCGAGAGGGGGTTGTGTATGCAGGTGTGCATGTGTGTATGCAGGGGTATATGTGTGTATGCAGGTGCATGTGTGTGGGTATGTATGTGTGTGCATGCAGGTGTGTATATGTGTATACAGGTCTCTGTGTGTATGTGTATGCACATGTGTATGTGTGTATGCATGTGTGTATGTATGCAGGTGTGTGTGTGTGTATGCAGGTGTGTATGCACATGTGCATGACACGTGTGTGTGTGTCTCTGTGTGTATGCACGTGTGTATGTGTATACAGGTGTGTATGCACGTATGTATCTGTGTACACACGTGTCTACCTGTGGGTACGCGTGTGCCTGTGTGCATTATCTGTGCCCGCACGTGTGTATCTATGTTCTGGCACGTATCTCTGTGCCTGCAGGTCCATGTAGCTGCACACACACACATACACACACAGAGCTCAGAGCTGCCCAGAGCATCCCCGCTCCGTTTCCCCGGCACACGTGGAGCCGCCGGCGGGAGCCGCGCTTCGCTGCCGGCGCCGCTGCGGCAGTCCCGGCGCGTCCCCCTGACCTTGCTGCAAACCGCAGCGGCCTTTGGGACGCGGGACGGCAGCGCACGGCTGTGCAGCGAATCTGCCCGCACGCTGGGCCGGGGGATGGCCCCGGGGACCCCCCTTGGCAGGGACACTCCGGGGAATTCCAGCACCGGGCTGGGAGCGCGTTCGCTGGCGGAGCGGGAGGATCAGGGATGGGGAACACGGGGCAGCGAGTGTGTGCAGAGACCCTGTGGGCCCCGCAGGAACACCCGGTCCCCCCGGCCGCCTCCTCGGGCCCCTCTCCAGATAAGCACACTGACTTTAGTTAAAGTGTGTGCCAGCTGCAGCCCCGCGACCGGAGCAAACAGAGACGTGGCGTTGAATGATAATTCAATACATTCGCATCATCTGTCATTTTTTACTGCAGGTGCCGGTGTAATAAATCCGAGCTTGACTCTTCTGTCAGCTGGCAGCGAACATGTTTTAACACCAAATCCCGGGGGATGAATTCAGAATGGCTTGGCCTTGCACAGGGAGGAGCCGCCTGTAACAACGCCAAGTGGGTAACGCATACTTGATTGCTTTCATAGTATTTTTATTATTTTGGTGACACGTGCCTGATGTAGCGTTTCAACCCCACTCCCACAGGGAAGGCAAACATTTTTCCACCACTGTCGTCCTGCCACACCCCAACCCTCCACACACAGCCCCGGCTCCGCTCTCCTCAGCCCCTAGCACTGTCCCAGCATCTTGACGTGCCTGTGACCTGTTGGGTTATTAGGATTTTGGTCAAAGAGAAAAAAAAGTCAAAAGAAAAAGCCAAACAGAAAAAAAATTGCATATTAATTTAATTAGAACAACGACAACTCAGAAAATTAAGTATTTAAGTTACTCTGTTGTAAAACCTAACTCATCCCTCTGGTGCACAGTGAAGGAGCAGCTCTGTTTCCCCATGGATGTATGCAAACTGCTCTGCAGTCATCCTGTGGAGAACAGCGAATCCTTCACTGCAGGTACTGCTGGGACACCCCTAATGACACTATTTTCCACAGGCATCCACACACCTGTGATGCAGCACCAGCCTCTGAAGTGTACTGACGCTGCAGTAATGAACTGTTGCAGTCTGAAGTCGATTTATTATTTTACCAATAGTTTTCTTCTCCTTGCCTTCTGCACACGGCCCGGCTGATGCACAGATCAGGTACAAATCCAGGTGCCGCAGGATGCTCCTGTGTCCAAGCTGGCTCCTGTTCCACAAAGGATAGCCAGGCCTGGCTACAGGAACCAGTCCCTGAAAGCCCAGGTGGGAAAAGCGTGGAGTGCAAAAGGAGAAGCCAAAACCCAAATGAGAACAATCCTCCCAGGTCTCACTACGAAGCACCGGTGCCACGGTGTGCCATGGCTGGGCTGTGCCAGCTGCACCCGCTATTTATAACCCTGGCACTTACACAATTACAGCTCGACAACTTACAATAGAGGCCTGGAAATCAGAACACTTTATTTACCCAGCCAAAGCTTTATTGGTGCAGTCGGCTTTCCAATGAGGGAAGTTGTGTTTATGAAGCACTTCCTTGTAGGTGCCTGTCTGCCTGCAGCTGCCCTGAGCAGCATCTCCCTTCTGGCAGCACAGGCTGGTGGGAAACACAGAGGTAAATCCTTTGGCAGCACTCTCCATCTTCCAGGTCTTGCTGCACTTTTAACCTAATAAAGTCCTGATTCTAATTTGAGGCAGAAAATGCAACTGAAGGGGCAAACAGCTGTGGGTCCTGCCCCAAAGTGGGCACAGGTGCCTTGGGTTGCCCCTAGGTGGTTTCTACCCACATTTACCGCATGCTCCACTCCTTGTTCAGTTTTGACTTTGTCATAGTTCTTTGCCAGCTGTATTGTGTGTCCTGGAGCCACACGTCTTTTTTTACAAATTACATTAAATTAAATCATAAGTAAGCTGAGTGGCTTCAGAAGAGCAGAACCCCCCCTTTTGTGTGGAGAACAAAACCTGGTGCTGCCTGCTTTGCGGTTTCCTTGGCAAGCACACGGTTCTGCTCAGCTCTCCCTTGCTGGAGCAGTAATAGCCCTGTAACACCATCAGAACACAGGGATGATTCTGAATTCGGGGGCAGGAATCAACGACACTGAACTTACAGCATGGTTACAGACCCCTTCCCAGCCAGACTGTCCCAAGACAGGGTCCTTGTCACTCTCCCCAGCACATTCCTAAACCCATAATCCCCAAATCTGGGATCCACCAGTGCCAAAAATTCCTGGTGTGGGTTTGCAATTCCCTCCACCAGCACTACTGCCTGCAGCATCACCCCGTGCTTTAAACAAAAGCACAGTTTCCCTTTCATTAAAAACATTCCCACGGATTAAAGATTTGGAGGCCACAGCAAAGCAAGTTAAACATTTACTTTCTATTAAAACATCTAAATGAGAAGATTAAAACCTGTTTTACATTTAACAGGCAAAGTCAAATCAGCATAGGAGCAGCTTAGTGCGTACTTAGAGCCAAGGCATTCTGATGTGCAGAGGTAATCAATTTACAGAGGGAGGGATTTCCTAAAACTACTCAGAAAGGGGTAAAAAAAAATAGCACGCATACATTTGAACAGATCTTTCCCTTCTGTCCCCATGGCCGCCTCCCGGAGCTGTTTTGCTGCAGCTCCAATCAGCTCGCTCCCACTGACAGCTCTTGCCCCAGATTCCCCCATAAAATATTTTCACAGCTGATTAGTCTATTTAGCACGTTGCACGCTTAAGCTCTTTTGTTTATTTTTCATTTGAAATGGCAGGAAGAGACGATCCAATGGAATGCAGAAGGGGGTTATTGACTGTGTTTAATGGCAACTGTTTGCAGGAGTAGCAGTTAGAGGTCACAGAGGTGACGCAGACACAGCTGACTGCTGCAGGAATTTCTGCTCTAATTTTCTAACATCCAAACAGACTCTGCCTGGTAACAGAAACCACTCAACTACAGCTGGTTTCTGCCAAGGCAGAATTCCCGGGGGAAGCTGAAAGTCTCCCTTTACAGGGCCAAAATCCAAGTCTATTTGTATTCGCCTGCAGCTGATCTAACAGCATTTGGATACGAGATCAGCCCTGTCCTGCCATGCGGGTGCTGAGGCAAAGCCCCCACTGCTGCCAGGCACCTCTTCCACACCGTGTATTAGCCCAACTTTGGGATCACCCATCCCACCAAAAGCGTTTTTTGGTATGTAATTTCAGAGGAATGCCAAACCCACCGAGTAACACAAAGCACCATCACTGCTGGACACAGTCCTCCATCCAAACAGCTGGGATCCAAACCCAGGTACTGAACCAGCACATGCTGTGATGGCCAGCAGGGAACCCCACAGGGACCTGCACACAGATCTCAGTGCCAGGTTTCCTAGTGAGGTGCTCTAATGCAATGAGTAGTTAAATTTATACCCCCTCCCTACAACAGCTCCAGATGATCAGTTGATCCTGCTGCCATTAAAAGAAGGGATCAGAGCTCCCACACTCCCATATAACAGAATCAGACTGAATGCCCCCACATGTCCTAGAGGTCATCCCAAAGAGAAGTCTCTTCTTCAGTTATATAATCCTCAGTTTCAAAAGTTTATTTAAAAAGTGAAAAGCAACAGAAGGAAGTGAGGGGCATAGTGGATGTGTGCAGCCCCCAGGATGGAGGGTTGTTTACTTTTAAATGATCACACAATTTCAGGGTGAAGCAGCACACAGCTAAAGGCAGAATCACGTGAAAGTGCTGCTTAACTGGCCTTGTCAGACAAGTTTTTTGGCATGAGCATGTATTATACAAAAGGAATAATCCCTTTAACTAAAATATTTGGAAGAGGGTTGCACAGCCAGCAACCAAAGGGAGGTTTTGCCGTTATTTCTCATCTGATCGCACTGAATAAAATGGTCCAACTTACAAAGTATGTTAGGACAGAATTTGGAGGCTGTCTCTACTTGGAAGCAAATACATTTTGCCACTCGTGCAGACTAAACATACTACATGCAGACAGGAAAGCAGCTGGGTGCTCCAAGGCTCGCTGCAGAGAAGCCACACGGATGATGCTCACAGGGGAAGGGTCCAGCACCAGCCACGAGCAGGAGGCAGGGGAACAGTCCTGGGACGTTCTGCAGCTACCAAGCCTCGACCCTGCAGCACCCGAGTGTTGGTTCTGCCGCTGCCTTTGCTCACTCTCCCACACGGGACACGGAGCCCACAGCACGGCAGCGGCTGCTGCGGGCACCAGGGCAGCCTCCCCCGCGCCGCTGCCCCCGCTCCGCACAGCCACGGCGGTGGCTGCCCTACAATCGCCGTCTTCTCCAAGCCCTCATCGTCCCTGCAAACCTGCACATTCAGTGCCTTCGCAGCACCCTCCTGTGGGGATTCCGCGTCCGTACAGACACGGGGGCAGCTGCGAACGGGGCGCGATGGAAACTCTCCTCTTCCTCCTCCTCCTCCTGCGGCGAGGCGGGCACGGGCAGCTCCGCCGGCGGCTCCGGGGCTCCAGGCCGTGCCGCCCGCAGCCTCAGGTCCCTGGCACCGAGCGAGGCTGGCTGGGCGAGAGGCGATGCCAAAAGCACCGGGGCCACTGGCACAGCCCGGACAGGCCAGGCAGCCGTGGGGGCTGCGGCCAGCGGAGCCCCCGGCACTGCTCTGCTCGGTGTGTTTATCTATAAACTACTGACTCACAAACCGAGCAGCGACAGGTAATTACAAAAAGAAGTAAAAATGAACAGATTTCTTTGCAGCAACCCCTGACATATACAAAGCGCTCCTCAACTCCTCCCCTGGGATGTGCAATTGCCCCCCACGGAGGATATCACTGCTTAAAAACCCGCTCTCAAAACCAGGAAAACCTTCATTTAGCAGCACCTCGTTTGGAACCACTTTTGTTTTCACGGTGATGCTGCATTTTCATTCAGATAGTTTAAAGCATTTTTGTCACAAGTTGCAGTGATTTTGCACAACACTTTGCACCTCAATAAAACCAAACAGTGCACTTATTTTTAAGAGAAAGACTTGAGAAAATTTATAATTATTATGTTACTAAACATTTAAGTTTCTTTAAAAATTGTGTTTTATCTACACTCTTAATGTACAGCATTCAGAGTGGTGCCAAGATACACAAATTCCAGATATTTCAAGAATGCTGCAAAATTGGACTTGGATAAATCTCAAATCTGAATCACTGATTGCCCTCCAGGTTACACAGTAATTTAACATCCTTCAGCATGTGACTTGCAAAGAGCAAACAAACCAGTTCTCTTGTGAAACAGGCAGTAAGAACATGGATATGGCATCATTCACTTTTGAAGCCTCTCATACCAAATTAATTCATCTTAATGGATGATGCTTCTGCAGGAACAAACTGACTTTTTTTCTTCCTAAATGAAGGGTTTTCAAACAAGTCTGTCAGATGAGCATTAGGTGAAGCACAGACACACCTCTCTAGTTTAGATGCTCTAAAGCAATGCAAGAGCAAATTGTGGGAGAGATGATAATCCCTCATCTACTTTTTCCTCCACCTAACAAGAGAAGTTCTTTCCGTATCCTCACTGCCTGGCAATGAACGCTTTCACCTATCAGCAGTGGCACATTGCTCCCATCCCTGGAGCACTCAAGTATCCTGTCATGGAAAAGAACAGGCCAGAGAATCAATCAGGCAGAAGCTGTCAGAGAAGAGCATCTAGTCTGGAAAATTCAGGTGCAAAACTGCAATTAAAGACTGCCTTCCCATTGCCAGAAAGCCTTTCCAAACCATCATCCCGGACAGGAACTAAAACCTTCTCTTGAAAGTTAAAAATTCATTGCACACGTCAAACTCTGAGAAAGGAAGAGCTGCTCAGCTACTAAATTCTGAAGACATAACTGAGCCTTGCTCTTCCAGGGCAAAGAAAGGCTGAGGCTGATGGGAAGCAGGTGTATGGAGGCTGGAGGCAAAGGCAGAAAATCCATCCAGCAGAAGCAGGGAAGGCAGGGAATGTAGCAGAAGAGAGCAGGCAGAGTTGCAGCAAGATGTGAACCAAGCACATGATTTTTGTTGTTACTGTGCCATGAGGTCTGTGACCAGGGAAGGCAGGGATTGCACAGGAGAGGAGACTCTCATCACTGCAGGGTATACAATGTGACTTATTACTACCAACAAAAACTACAGCACCTTCCCAGCAGCAGCAGGAGGATTTTCTGGATGAGAACACTCCATTTCTACCTTGAAGAATATCAGTTCTTCCTCCACTACCCAGCCCTGCTCAGGGGATAGTAGAGCTATTCCCAGCTACAAAGAAAATGTGTCCTAAATAAACGGAGAAGAGAAAGGCAAATAAAATGTTTGATAATAAAGTCTTGAAGCTGTAGGCTTTTACAGGAGGGAAATAATCTCCACAGCTGGAAGGACACCTCTCCTGGCATCAAGGTCAGAACTTCTTAAGGAACAGAGGCCACTAGGCAGCACAGACTGGCCCCAACCCAAGTGGTACCTCGGGAGCAGTTCCCTGGCTGCTGCCTTCTACATATCCCCAAGAGGAAAAGCAAAGCCACAGCATAAACCCTGGCTATCAGATCATATGTGACTCCAACTACTGAATCAGTAATTCCCCAGCCCACGGCCCTGTAACACACGAGGGTGGAGGGGAAGGAGAAATGAGCAGAGGGATCTGGGTGATAGGGCAGCAGAGCTTCTCACTGGGAACACATCCTGTGACATGGCACCTCCCAGGCCCCTCGCAAAGAATGGAGAAAAGCAAGTTGTAGTATTTGTTTCATGCGTTCATCACAACAGGAACATCAGCCAGATCTAGACTAGGTCCAAGGGATAATCACTGTAATTAGCACTTCGTTCATATAATTACCAGCAGACCCTGTAACATTTTACAATGGAGGTAATTACCCACATTTTACAGCTGAGGAAACAGATACAGTGCAGGTGAGTAACTTAAAAGAAATCATCAGTGAAACTGTGGCACAGCCAGAGGCTGCAATTATCCTTATTCCCAGCCAAGGCTCTCCCCAATAATCCATGCTGAATTCACTTCTGTCTTGTGGGAAGGAATCCAGAGAAAATAAACACAAACTGGAATTTCCAATGTCTAGAAGAGCTGAAAAGCAGACAAGCCAAACCTGAAGGAGAAATAAAAACACATGTTTATCACTGAGCATTTTCTGAGCTGGATGTGCATCTAAGAGCGGGGAACAGGCAGAGGACCCTGCTCTAGCAGACACAAAGCCAATGCAGGGTGTCAAGGGCTACAGTTCTACTTCTGAAGCAGAGGAAAAGCAGAAGCACAGGAGAGGGTCAGGGCTGGCTGCCCAATGGCGCCAGCTCAACCCCTCAGCCATCAGTCCTTAATGCATGTCGAGAAGTTAGAGATTAAAGCAGGAGCAATAATTAAATTATTTAAGGACTTTGAAAACCAACATACACCCAGAGCAGCAAGCAGGGTGATAAGGCTGAGAAATTCACCCCCACCCTAAAGAGAACCTCCCTGCAGAGTGGCTGCCCCAACAGCCGGTGAGAGGCCAGAGCAGCACCCAGGCTCTGCTCTGGAAAGGGGGAATTCCCTTCCCCTCTGAGCTCAAGAGCAGTGGGAGCAGCAGGATCCAAGCCCAGAACCCACCAGCCCTGAAACACGAGTATGGTTAGCTGGCACTTGGTCAGTTTATTGCATTGGGTCAGGTGCTGCATGGAAATCTGTCTTTTCCCAGGCAGTCTTGGGCAGGAGATTCAGACCTGTCCTGTACCTCTGGATGAGTTTCAGTGTTAACAGAAAATGGTGTGTTTGTGCTGACCAATACATCTGATTTTCAAAAGAAGTCAGACCAAACTGAGCAATTTGCTGCTGCCTGTGTTTTATTAAATAAGCAGCACATGCAGATGACACACAGGTGTCTATTAGGTTGAATAAAGCAGATTAGGTTAATCCAACCCCAGCTGCATTACCTGAACTGCAAGACATGCAACGCTCTGAATCTTGTACGTGTGCCAAGGATTTCATTTCAGCCCTTCAGCCTTCTGTTAAGGTTAATACATAAAAGCCTCCAGCAGCAGAAGATATTTTATAGATTTCAAAATTAAGACTTGTTTCAGGAGTGGATGTTGTCAACATTCTGGCTTTCAGTAACAGAAAAACCTCGTAAGCAGGAACAAATCTCTCAATAGAGTATTCTCTCAGTATCTAAACAGACAAATGTTTTGCTTTGCAAACATTTTGCAGCATTTGTGTAGTTCTTTGATTAAGTGTTTGATGAAAACATGTATTTGAGTTACTGCTCAGTGAAAAACAAGCTCAGTAAAGTGAATTAAGTTCCATAATCTCTTGCCATCCAAGGGTCAGCTGTTGCTCTTTCTGCTGTATCCAGCAGCACTGCAGCAAAAACCCAGGGACAGATTTTACACTGGGGCAAATAGCAGTGCTATTGCTGGGTCAACAATGCAGATTTTCTTGCCAATGTTTACTGTGTTTTAAAGAGGAAATGAGGGACAATTCCTTTCTCCCTCTTCCCAAGGGCTGTACCTCCTCCTCCCTCAGCAGCTCTAGCATCCTGGAAGCCCATGCAATAGCTGAACAGGCATAATCCATATTATTTACACCAATTACTGTGAATAACCATCTGCATCTAACACAATACAGGGAAATATCACAACAAAGCATGCATCACTCTGTCATCCCACCACCTTGGGAGCTACACCCAGAGAATGCCATGGGTCAGTGCTTACCTTATGAAAGAAGGCAGGATGGGACATGACAAAACATGAAATGAGACAAAAAAAAAAGAAAAAGAAACAAGACATTCTAACCATCTTTTAAGCTCTGTGTTTTTATTATTGACTCCAATTCCCAACGTCAGACATTTTTACTTCATTTCTTCTTTTTCCCTGCTATTTGTTCTAGCAGGAGGCAGCCAACAGCCAGCCCTCTGCACAGGGAAGGAGATTTCCTTCAGCTTCCAGACATTTAAATAAAGGTTTTTAAGAAGTGCTGCCCTGGAAAGTCAGGGCATTCACATCTAACTGCTGCCAACATAAAATAAGTGTTATGAGGAGAAAAAGAGTCTTCAAGGGGTTTTCTTGGGCAAAGTAAGTATTTTTTCCCACTGAGTTTTAAAAACCCTGTTCTGGAGACTGGAGAAATGGCTTAAGATGGTTTCTGAAGGATTCTTCTTCTCCTCAGGATGACAGGTAGCATTAAACCCAAGCCAAAGCCAAATCCCAGCTATCCCAGACAGGCTTGGTGAGGAGCAGCAGTCTGTGTACCAGAACTGACAACTCCAGGTCTACAGAAACAATTACAGCTAAAATTTGGAACAGGAGGGGAAAGGAAAATCCACCTGAATGCTTCAAGCACTGATGGAGGCTGTGACAGTCCAGCACAGCTCATAGCCACAGGGTCAGAGAAGCTCACACAGCAACACAGAGGTGCTGGGCAGGGAACTCTGTCAATACTGCATCTGCCACTATTTTAACAGGCAATTCTGCCACACAAGGGCAGTTTAAAAACATCTTGTGGTTTAAGCACAGAGATCAGTGCTGGAAATACCTTTCTCAGGCAGGGATGCCAATTCAAACCTGTTTCCTGAAGCAGGTTCTGGTGTTGATGGTGCACCCTCACTAGATGAACCAAGCAGAACCTGCTAGGGCTGAATCCCTCACGACTCACAGAGGACTCGGGGGGAAGGAGACAACTCAGGCTCAGCCCTGGAGGTCAGCAGGACCCCCAGACAGGGGAGCAGAGCCAAATGCAGTCCAATTTCCCTGGGGAAAGTGGCAGCAGGAGGGTGTTCAGGTGAGCTTCAGGCTCCTCCAGAGGCCAGGCACCAGCAGAGCCCAGTGGCACTACGTGAACAGCTCTCTACAATTTTAATCTGTAGTCCTAATGAATGATATAAAGTTTTATAAGCATCAACAAGGCTCTGAGAAGACCTAAATCCATTTCAGTGCTCATTTAGCAGCTTCATCTGTGTGCAATTAAAACTTCAGCATTAAATGTTAGAGAATAAAATAATGAGACACTTAAAAAGTAATCTGTACTTCAGTGGGCCGTGCTCAGTGGATTTCATATGATCATTTACCAGATAAAAATAGAATCTGGCCAAAATCTGTCTTATCCACTGCCTCCCTTTCAAGAGGAAAATGGAAAGAGCCAACTAAGCTTTGGGGGCTTTGCCATCCCACGTACACACAACGCTGCTTCCCTAAGCACAGCCATGCCTAAAGCACAGCTCCAAGCATTGATAACTTCCCTTTGGGCTCCAATGATAACAGAAAAATAAATGCAAATTGAGTTTCAAGTGAGATTTTCATTTTGGTCTGAAGCCTAATCTTTTATTAAAACAGCTATCAGTTTGGAGCTGATGCTTAGGAAAAGTTAACTTCAGGACAGGAAAAAAAATTTAACAGCAAAGAATAGTTCTTATTTGTAAGTGTATCTGAAATGCTCCCAAGGTTACTTTAAGCTACAAAAGTTGACTAGAGGGGGACACAGATGGGCCATGGACAGGCCACAAGAATGGGTTTTACTGAACAAAACAGCTGTAGAAAAAATGTTAACTAAAAGCAAAGATGTACATAAATATCAAAATAGATTGAGTGGGAGAACACAGATCAAAAGAAGTATTATACAGGCAACATACACACAGTTAAACTTAAAAGAAGCAAAAACCAACGAAAAATACATATTTTATTAACAACTGAAATAATGTTTATTCAAGAAAAGGCAACATTGGGCATCCTCATAGAAAAGAAAAAAGACATCTGGGGAGGTCAAAGAACGCTACAGTTTAAAATGATGAAATGTTACAGCTTACACACCAAAATTAAAAATGAAATGAAATTAAAAAAATGAAATGGTTACCAAAGTAATGCAGGTCAAGGGATCAAAGGTGAAGGGTCACACACTATTAAAAAGAAATCCAAAAGGGCGTCTGCATCAAGATCTCTGCAAAACAAAGGAGCTTCAGTGAGTAAAACTAGAACCTTCTATGGAAGCACATCAAAGCTCTGCACTCCACACCCAGCCCAAGCAGCACACTCAGCTGCTCTCCTGTGCCGGCGGCTGCTGCCCCTCCTGCAGCCACGCTGGGCAACTCCTGTTTCCAGCCACTCTGGCTTGTTATTATTAACCTCCCTGCAGACAGGCTCTGTAAAGCTTTCCCATTTCCATGTTGGAGCACTGGTTCCCTGTTTCACAATCTGTTTTCAGCACCGAGGGCACGAGGCCGTGCAGCCCAAGCGCCGGCTGCAGGTCCTGCATTGGCACTGACCCCTACCTGTGCCAAGGAGGCTCTGCTTAGGTCAGAACACTCCTGGCTTGGATGGCTGCTTTTCAGAGAAAGCTTGACATGCTTTTCCAACAGTTTTCTTTATTCACTGTAACTGTGGAAATCTGGTAATTATTGACACACACGCAGGCTGAACCCCTCACATTGTAACGTATTGCTTTAACACTCCAATAAAAAAGTAATTCAAATGTGGTTTCCAAGACAAAGGCCTCTCCTCCTGGAATTTCAATTACACAGAAGCTATAAAACAACCTTTGGTACCCATTTCCAAGCAAGATGCAGTCAATTATCTATACTAAATTTATGCAGGGAACGTAATATTTACATCAGATAACTTTTGGAGAAAGACAACCACCAAGGGCATTTCATTCCAGCATCCCTCCCCCTGTCTGGCAAGGCATTAAGTTTTGGGAGACTCTTATCTGGACCAAACCAGCCCTGTGCTTGAAGCCAAGAAAAAAACTCCCTGCACAAACCCTGCCTTTGTAAGGCAAAGAAGCCCCGAGTGTCAGAGTATCACCCACTGAGACACAGCACAAGGATCCAGTCTGCCTGGATGTTTTTCCAAAAATGTCTCATCTTTCCATGTCATTGCTGCTTCATGTGTGTCACAGTCAAGAACCTGCTGGAGAATGCAAGAAGTCCTTATTCCCCCCCCAGCACCTGTTTCTGGCAAACCCTCCTGCTAAAGCTACTGCTTGGTGACCTTAAAACTCAGTTCCTGCCATTATTTCCAGCATTTATCAATTCCAGTTTCTGTGAGCCAAACCAGTAAGCCCAGGTTTCTGCTGTTCCCTCACTGCTGTGCTGGGCTGGCTCCTCTCCCCACAGCTCACGCTGCAGATGTGCCAGACAACCCCGGTATCAAAGAAAGCAGTTTGGGAACCCAGCAACTCTGCAATAACTCAGCAGCACGGACACAGACCTGCAGTGACTCATCAGATAATTAAGTCTGAAGGCATCACCATGAGCTGTGTGACCAGGAACACCCCAGAGCTCAGGAACCTCAGAGGTGCATGACAGGGACATGCCTGCAGGACCACAACTTCTCAGGTAACAGAAAGTTTGCAAAGCTGAGTTTTGGGTAACTCCAGGAACATTTTAGCCCTGTGACAACAATGGGGGGCACGAACCCAAGGTGGGACACAGGGCTCTCCAGTGCCTGGCCCAGTCCAGGGCTGTGTGCTCCCAGCTCCTGCTCCAGTCTGTCAATAACAGGGCACAGACAGCAGATACAAAGGAATGAGCACAGAGAATTGGGGTTTCTTCACCCCATTGCAGTGGATTATGCCCTCTCCTGCTGTCCCCAGGACACTGTTCCCCACAAAGACCACTGCCTCTTTCCCTCTTTTCCTTAGGTAGTGCCCCAGCAGAAGAAAACCTTTGCTTTCATTTGCATTAATTTTTCCTTCATATCTAGTTTTTCTTTCTAATATAAATTCTCTGAATTTTCTCTTCCAAATGAAACAGCCACCCTTAGAAGCAGCAAACCTGAGACCAAGATGACAGGATTTCAATCCCCTACAAAATATAATCTTCTCAATTCCCATTCATTTGCCAAGTAAACCAATTCCTGTGTACATGCCAGGCCCTGGCAGAGAGACTGAGTTTCTAAATTGACTTTGTTGTACCATTTTCCTTGCATAACACGGAAGTACACCTTGTGTAACACCAGTGAGTATTTTACTCAGTGTTGGGCAAGCCAGAGACCCAGACACACAGTGCAGTAGTACCTGCCATTACTGCTGGTGTTCCTGCAGATAAACAGGTAAATACTAACTGAATTAATCCACTTTCCTGACTCCCTCATGTTTCAAGAAGAGTTTCCATAACCAGTAACTCCAAATTTTTATTCCCCACACACCCAATTCCACTTTTGCTTTTGATACTACATTTCAGGATAATCATGTACAGTTAACAAGGACGAGCCACAACAGATGACAGGTTAGGAAAAGCACAACAGATCCATCAACTGGAGGAAATAATCCTCCACCTTATTTCCCCACAAGACAAAGTATTTGGAGCCACTGTACAGCCACTGTCCAGGTATCTGGACACATATTTGTTGCTGAACTACGGTCATCTACAACACCCATTCCGTGGAGGAACCTGGGGTTATCAAACAGCAAAAAACCCTAATACCACTGATCAATATTCAGAGGCACTGTGACAGGGTACTAATGACAGTCAGGTGGTTAAATACTATCAACATTTTATACTTTCTATATAATATGCTAAAACTAACTATGAAGTTTTTTTTCTTTAGGCTGTCATTAAGTGTAAAAAAGTTAATTCATTAATTTAATTTATTCAAAAGAGTTTAACTTGGAGTTAAAAAAAAATGTAACAAGGGCAGTGAATTACTCCAAACCCTCCATCTGGTCTGCTTTACAGGAGTCACTCCAATTCCACCACTCTGACATACTAACTGCTCAGCATTACAAGATCAGCTCTTTTTCACTGACCCTAACATGAACCAAAGGGAAGGGAAAAACGCCAGTTTACCCTAAGAGGAAGATGAGGATCTGTCTTTGAGCATGAACATGCATTACTGCCCTTGTTCAAAACCCCCTGGATTGGTGATTGGTAGGTAACCTTCCAATACTGCTCAATCCTCCACCTGCTTACAGCAGTCACTAGGGCTGTAAACACAACTGAGGAACTGCAAACACAACGCCAGCAACACATTCCTGCTTTGCACATTTAAGTAAAGCACAGGATTTCATTAATTTCACAAAATAAACCCACAATTAAGTGTCTGTGTTGGAGAAATTGCCGTCTCGCTCACCGACCAGCCTCAAAGCCCAGCCACATGCGCAGCGGGAGGAGCCGCCCCCACACGCCAGACAGCTCCAGTCAGGTGTACCAACACTTCCACTGCTCTGCTCATGCTGCAATCACTGGCTCCCTTGCATTTCACCTGCTGGGCTCTTTCTTCTTTAAAGCAAGCAGGGTTCCTCACATTGCTGCTGGTGGCCAAGAGGAGGGGCAGGCTCTGGAGGAACAGCCCCACGGGCTGGCAGTGCAGGCACCCAGCTCGCCGGTGACAAAGCCAGGTGGGACAGGTCTGTCTGAGGCACAGCACCTCACACACCACCAGCACTGAAATGAAGGGTGAGAACCGACACTGGCACTCTGCATTTCATGGATGCTCTGGCTGCTCCAGCACTTGGCAAACACTTTGCTTCCAACCAGGTATCACCTGCCATTCCCAAACCCTCGTTGTAATGTGCCTCAGTCCCCAGCTCGGCACACGCAAAGGGGCAGGAGGAGCTGCTATGTGGGAGCACACACAAGCTGGTCTGCAACCACTTCCTTGCTGCTGCTCCAGCGGGGATCATCAGGTGGAACAGGAACCAACAGCATTTCTAGTAACAGCATTTGCCATTACCATCGGAGTATTTTATACTGGGATCACGTGGGCGGCAGGCAATTAGTCTAAATTCAATATTGTTATTGCTTTTGAGAAACCTCAGAGCTGATAGAGACTGCGAGGATGTCCCAGCCCTGGGAGTGCTCCTAAGTAGGCAAAGGGTTCTCCCAACAGCTGCCAGCAGCCTCTGGCTTTGGGAACCCTGAGCTCCAGCTGAACACATCTGAATGAATTGATGTAAAGCATTTAAAAAAATATGCTGGACTTCAGAGGCCACAGGGAGCTGTACTGAACACTGCTCATTTTCCACTGAGTTTTGCCATCTTGAGGGGACACTGTGACCTAGACCAACAACCCTTCCCTGCTCCAGCTGGGCTGGTGACACAAACTGGTCCCATACACTTGTTCAACGTCACACATTTGTAACACGTTCAGCTACTTTGGTGAATAAGGAATGGACTGGAACAGGCAGTGCAGAGTTACAATACACCACACCTTAAAACAAGGAGGTTTTTAAAGTTTTCTGATATAAGAGTCGATTCTAAAAAGCACTTAGAAACATTAAAAGGGGGGGAAAAAAAAGGGAAAAAAAAGCAGTAGCAGTAGCCCTGATGCTGAGTTTGAAGCAGAGTAGGGCTTGGATGTACAAACGTGTGGCGACAGGAGCCGTGCGGTGACCAGCTGCCCGCCACTCAGCCGAGGGGAGCCGCAGGAGCAGGCAGTAAGAATTCATTGCTTTCACCTCCTCCCTGCCAGCATTTCAGAGCATCACAGCCAGCCCCAAGGCTCCAGTCTCGCTCTCCCTATCAGTCTGGGTCCCTTACGTCCCTCAGGCAGTTCTCCAAAGCTTCAAGATCTTCTCTGTGCTTTAGAGAAAAGATGGCAAATAACTCGTTGTCAAGTGAAAAAGAGAATGTCACTGTCATGCAAGCAAAGCAAGGACGCCAGAGCACATCGAGATGTCAGTGAACACGCGACTCGGGCCCCCAGGCAGCAGAGGCAGAGGGTTTCTTCCTATGCTAAATAATGCTCAATACAGTTTCATAATTGCATTATTTGAATACTCTCCCAAGCAGTATCTGAGCCTAGTTGACTGCAAAATGTGGATGCTGGCTGACTCTAGAGAGCAGGGCAGTTCTGCCATGCCCCTCCAGACAAGCCTAAGCTCATGGAGCAATTGCCGCTGGCTTTTTCTACCATGAAAGTCCTGGGCTTCTCCCAAGAGACTGTAAATAGAGAATTCTATTGGAACCAAAGCCCAAGATAGCATTTTACATTTCCAATGTTTAACTTTTTCTTCTTTCTCGCACCGTGTCATTAAGTGTTTACAAGGATGATTAATGACTGCGGCTGCCAACTGCTAACGAACGGCATCTCTGTTCAGAGCTGCAATCCGGTGCCTGGCAGGCGCTGTGCACAGACAAGGTTACTCCAACATCCTTGAGCCCCAGCACCCCGGGAAGCTCCCGCTTCCCAGACAGAAAGCAGCGGGATGCATCTCCTGCAGACAACACATCTTGCTGCCCAAAGTGACTAACAGTAACGAGGCACCACCTTCACCACCCCTGTCAGGGGACACGAGCTCAGCTGGGGCACCTGGAGGGTGGCTCTGTGAAGCCCTGCTTTGAGAACCCAGCCCTGCTCCCATGGAAGGGAGCTGAGATCCAGTGCTCCCAAATTCTCGCTCAAGGCGCGCTGCCAGCACGCCGAGCCAGAAGCCTTTGCTCCATCCACTCACTGAAACCAAAGTGGATCTGCATTTCACAAACCCTAAAACGGTTCAGAGTGAACAACAACTAAACCCTTGGAGTGAGGAACTCCCTCACAAGCACAAAGCACTGCAGAAGTTTCTCGCAACTAACTCATTTGTCTTAATGTGAGAAATAATATGAGAGCCCCGTCTCTATCCTCTCCCAGAGCTGGAGAAATAAGCACAATGCACCTTTACAGGCATTTCAAAAATGTAAATCTGTAATTAAATTGCTAGGCTTAACTTAAGATTTTCTATCTCTGGTAAAAAAAAATTGAATTAGACGGAACACTTCCTTCAGTAGGAAATATAAAACCGCTATAAACTTGATTTAAGGCAAGATGACATCTTGGTATGGAAATGTATTTCCATCAAACATTTCAGTTGCAAATGCACGATCTGATGGAAAGCACCTCAATAACATGTTTGAACCATTTTTAAGCGCTCCATTTCTCTCGCTGCTCATCACGTGATTTTACTACACGTAAAGTCATCCACAGCCCACCCAGCCCTCAGAGGACACAGTTTCTCCCTCCCAACTACCCAATCCTGAGTAACATCCAACCATCATTCTCAAGCTGCAGACATAAGTGCTCAGAAAAAGCTATTTGTGGTGTTCCCATGGTGATGCTCTACCCTGGCTGCTCCCTGACCTCTGCACCAGCAGCACCGAGGGCCCGATAGAGTCCAGGCCCAGCGACTGCACATGCCCATCCTGCTGCCCACCACCCCCACAGCTGGGAGCACCTGTGCTGGGCCTCAGGGCCGCAAGAGACAGGCAAGAGCCGCGTTCAAGGCTTCTAGAACCATCTCCATGCAAAGGAGCACAAAGGGAGCATTTAGGAGTTGGGTCGTGGCTGGGTTAGGAGGTTTGGCCCCCACCACCCTGGGGATGAATCCAACACCAGTGTCTGCTACACTCACACTCTGCAGCTCGTGGAGAGACTCCTGTGACCAACACACACCATTTGGGGGAGGACAACATTGTCACACACATTCAGATCTCTAAGTTGCTTAGGCATTTCATTTATTTTCCACCTTTTACTAAACCCCCCTGTCCAGGAGACACCTCACACACAGGACCAGATATTCTGAAATCAGTACAAAAATTCTGGAAATACCACTGCATAAAATACAACTTTTTCTTCTCTACTTTACAACTTCTGTCTTCACTAGCACAGGCAGAACACCTGTGTACTCAGATGAAAAAATTTATTCCCTCAGGAATGCCTCGGGAATGTAGTCCAACATTATTATTCAATTATACCCTAAGAAAATTTCAAGTTTTATAACAGTGCACAGAATTAAACTTTCAGATTGGGGGTGGGGAAGGCAGTAAAATCTGGAAGCTCAGCTCCTTCCTCCCCCATAATTAACACAAATTTCCAAGACTTCATCTAAGCATAAGACTCTGGCTTTTTCTATTTTTTCCCCCCCTCTGAGCTAATAAGGCCAAAAAATCTCAGGCCACAAGAAAAGCTCTTTCATTTAAATCATGCAACAGGGATACTACACCAGCCACACCACACCACACAGGCTGGCAGAGTCAGCACAAGCTACAAGCCGTGGACAGACCCAGCTCCACATCTCCATGGCATAACAGCCTCAGTGAGAGATTTGTGAAGAGGGGATACAAATGAGAGAGAGGGATCTGACATTCAGTAAGATTCAGAGGGGCTGAATCTGTTTTTAATGTCCCAGCTGATGACCTGTGTCTATCAGCAAACAATCCATCCAGAATTACAGCACCACACAATCCCACCAGCAATACACTGGTGAGCAGCACTGGCAGAGCTGCTCCCTCCCCAAAACACTGACATGACCCTTAGGAGAACAGCCACAGTTCCAAATTCTCCTCCTAACCTAATACACCACACCAAGCACCTACACGTTCCTGCTTTTACTCATGAATAATAACAGTTTTCAGCTGCATAATGAACTTGGCCACATCCTGTACTCATAGGAAGCTCCACACACCAATCCTGCCCAAAGCCACATGTGCACAAAGTTCTGCACTGGGGACAGCAGCAACATTAAAGTGACTACACCCCACCCCAAGCAGCTCTTTCCAGTAAGAGGGAAGAGCATCATTCTGTCACAAACCTGTGCAGAGCTTGCTTGCCCCCAACTGTGTTTATCCAAACATCATCTTCCACTGCTCCATGCCCTGTCCCCATTAATACAAACACTTATCACAGAATAAACAGCAACCCACATTTTCTATGATTTACATTTCAATTCAAATGATCCAAGCCAAAAACATCTACACAAAAAAGCCAAGGCCAGCAACTGCCCCAAAGACCCGATTCATTCTATCACAGTACTGGGTATGTTAAAAACAAATACCTGATTGTAACTTCCAGACAAAAGGAAGAGGGGTAAGGACTCCAATTTTGAAAAATACACACAGTCACTGCTCTGTGATTGATTCTACACTCAGCAAACACACACAGAGAAGTGAGCTGTGTTTGATCCTGCACCCAGCTGCCACTTGCAGGTGCTAAACTCACGAGCACAGGTTCTGTTAACAAGTTTACATCTACAAACGAGGGATCAGAGGAACAGGACCAGTCAGCTCTCAACAAGCAGACACTAACTGGAGTGTATAGTCATTTCTCCAAGTGGATTTCCTCTATTATTAAGTGATTCCCATAAATATGGCACAGCTACACTAAGACAGAGCTACTAAAAACTAAAACTACACGCTGTGGGTATTGCCATGACATTCAGCATTGCTGCACAGCAGCAGTAAAGTCTAGGGATTGCAGAGCTACCTGGGTTGCTCTTTAACTTCACCTTGGCCCGCAGAATTTAAAATACTTATTTTTTATTTAAACTACCCCAACCATAATGCAGTAACAGGTGATCTATGTACCAGCATACTCAGAGTAACTAGATTCCAGTAAAACCACCCCAGTTCTCTGTTTTCCTTATTCTTAATGAGATTACTCAGACAGAGGTAAGCTGGTTATTTCCCAGGACCCTGTGTAGCAGGAGAGACCACACACACCACTTTTTTCTTCAGAAGTCTTCATGCACAGGAGAGTAACATTTTATTCATCAAGGTACAAACACACCTACCTAATTTTAAACCATTCTGAAACAGGTCATCAAGGTGATGTGAAATTTGACTCTGAGACAAGTCACACACATGAGCAATAGACTCCTAGAAGTCTAAAACAGAAGGCAACTTTCACATTTGCCTTCAAGTCTCACTTAAAGCTTACTTTCAGTATGTATTATGACTTATTATTTATGGAAGAGGTTCCAGAGCCAGGGAATTCATATCCTGTAACTTACAGGGCATGCTCTCACAAAACAATCCATAAGCATTAAGTAAGCTGGTGCATTTAAGAATAAGGTTTAACTACCTCGTTAGTGTTCCAGCGGTGCCTCTCTTTCGGTAAACTTGAACATTTTGGTAGACATTCAAGCAGCTTCTTCGGTAAAAAGATTTTTACATGACTGCCATTGCTGTTCCCATGATCATCTAGAAAAAAGAGGAGACACATGATGTACACACAGGAGAATGGGTGGTTGCAACCAGGAGACTCAAGCAACAACAAGACTTGGAAACCCCCCAGTTCCCCTGCCCAAAAATAAAAATTCACCATGCCAATAAAGACAAATAACAGCTTTCTGTTGAAATTATAACTTTATTTCAGAAATACAAACACAGTTTAATTCTTTCCAGTTGCAAAGTTTTAGAAGAACTTCAGTGGATTTGCACAAACAGAGCCTATGTGTGCTTACCTGTGCCTATTTTAGCTCATTATTTCCCTCAGTAGCAAATTTTACAAGCAACAGCAACAAAACACTGTAGAAGCTGTGACCACAGCGGCACGACCTGCCAGGGAAGTCATAAATGAAGTTCACACTTGACAGGATTTGCAAGTAAATAAGCACAGAGCCCCAGCACCTGCTATAATTTTGTCAAGCTGCAGCAGAAATGCAACTCAAGGTCTATTTGTTCATTTGAAACTAAAACACACCATACCTGATCAAACCCAGGTTACTTCTATTTCCATTCACAACTCAGAAAGTAAATGCAGTTCCTCAACATGAGAGTGAAGAAGAGGGATGGAATTTTCCTATCTCATTATGCCCAAGGTCTCGAAAGCAGAAATACTAAATAATACAAAATTATTGGGTTTTATTGCTAAATATGTAGAAGGTGCATCAATTCCTCTTAAAAGACCCAAGTCCCAAAAAGCCCTGCAATCCCACACCAGCAGCACCTTGAAGGTGTCTATCACCCTCTAACCCATCAAAAGAATCAAAGCACCCATGAAGTCCATATGTTTATCAACCAAATCAGTCCCCACAGGAAAGGGAACTGGAGCAGCAGCATAAGAGAGACCAGCCACAACACAGAACTTTATCAGTTCTCCCTCCAAACACACCATATCTCTGTCATCTTCCACCAGCCTCATGCATCCCATGACAGATCCTGGACAGTGCTACACAAGCACCACAGTTACTCACTGGCATTTTACCCTACAAAATTAATTTATAGTCATTTCCCACTTGAAAATGTACAGAAAAAAGGCATTAACTTCATTTTACACATCTAATCATTTTATATCATAAAACACATGCCAGCACTGTGATAGAACTCCTCTGCAATTCCACACAACACAGACATTCCCTGTGACCTGCAGTGAACCCGACGGAGCCTGGCCCACGATCATTCTTAGAAATTACTTAGGAATTGCAGAGACTTCACACCAGCAGCCAGACATCCCTGGTATTCTTAAAGCTTGATTAGACTCTTGGATGTGTCAAGTTCAACAATATACATGCTGTTAAATCAACTGCTCGTGCAAGCCCAGCAGATGAGTTTACAAGATAAGCAGCGATGTGTATGATAAACGTGAGCTGCTCTGTAATTTATGAGTCCTGCACGCTCCCTGAGTTACTGGGAACTTTACTGTGAGCCTGTGTCGGACTAAATCAACAGGGCTGCCACTTCCCAACTTCTTCCTGGGCAAGGAGCAGCCAGGCAGGATTGATCTCTGCTGGACTGCTAAAGAAATCAGGGAGAGGGTGCTCTCCATTATGCCATTCCAGGATTTTCATTTGGATATTGAGTATTTCTGACCATGAATCTAACGCCTCAGGTTTTAGCTTTCATATTTTTCAGATCAGATTCTGTACTGCATTAGTATATAACTCTGAACTCCATATAAAGTGTTAGCAAGTTCTCCTCTCAGTTTAGTCAGACGAAACAATCCTTTTCCAGCCCCAGAACCAAGGACACCATTGCAGCTTCAAGCTCAAAAAGTGTAAACAACAAATTGAGGACAGCAAACTGGGAGGATGGGACTGCATAACCAGAAACTGTAATCAGACAATTAATCCCAATATGTAAATGAACCAAAAGTTATAAAATGCGAAAATTCATGACCCAGGGTCCACCTTGGTTGTAGCCTCGGTCAGGCTCTTGCATAGCCCAAGGTATCCTTGGAAGGCCTTTTTTATAAATACCTACTTTATTCCTTTAGCACTGCCTAGCCTCTGTTCTAGGCAGCCTCACAAGGTATCAACTCTACAGAGCTTTTTGGGCACATCCTTTCCCTTTCCCTTCCCCAGCCAGTGCTCTGCACACACGACTGTCACCACTACTTCCCTGCACTTGGGCCACTCAAAGCCTCACAGACACCCAAGCTGTGATACCTGGGGTTATCCACAAAAACACAACCTGCCCGTGGCAAAGACCAGAGCCAGGCAAGGCCTGCCACGCCAGCAGCTCCCAGCCATCTCCAGATCCACCTCCCAACGCAGCCAATACTCACTTCCCGCTCCCTGCATTCATTTTACACCATTTCCATTTCTCATTCAAAACACTGCATTGCTCTACATTCAATTCATTAAGGCGCAAAGTATTTTACAGCACACATTATTGCTTTTATCAGCCAAACTACATCCCAGTTACATCTCATCAGCTTATTTTCCATGGGCACATTTTAATTGACATTAATTGTATTACTTCCCCTTACCTCCGTATCAGTCAAGCCCTCTATCACTCATTCCATTATTTTGCAGGGCTGGCAGACCTCTAATTATTCAGCTCGTTTTATTAACTTTCTTCCATTGTCATCAATTATCAGTATTATTAATCCAGAAAGTGCCTATGGATAATAGAGCCCTTTAAAATGTTTTGGTAGAAGTTGTCAGAACTTGCTGACGCTAAACCTTCCAACTCCTGTTGTTAGCATCTCCCACCTTCTGTTATTACAGCAATGGAAGGTCATTCTCACCATCCTGTAACACGACTACATCTCACGGATGCCTCCCTTTTCTGCATTTAGCAATGGCATTTCCTCACTCCAAAAAAAACCCTATGTGAAAAACAACTGCCTCAATCCAACCAGGCTTTCATTATGGACTCCTCAAGCTGTGTGGTCAGAACGAGACACAACTATCACAGTATAGGATGCAAATCCCAAATCCAGTGACCTCTAAACCAGGTCTGACCTTGGAAAAGGATGAAAACAGCCAACCAGTTGAGAGTGAAGAACACACAGCCCCAAACAATGTACACACATTTGCCTGCAAACTTGCTTCTCAGCCCTCTGGAATCACACAGGGTACTCCTACAGTGAGGAATGTCCAGGGAAGCTGGGAACAGGGAGGAGAAGAGGATTACTCACCCAGTGGCACTGAGGGTACTGGTGGAACAAGAGTTCTCATTCTTCCTAATGAACCATCATGGTTTCCTGGTCCTGTTCCCCACAAATAACACCATGACATTTTTAGGGAAGTGGAGCAATGCCCCCCACCCAATGCTATGCCTTGCTTGAATCAAACCTGCCATTGCTGGTGCAGCTGACGAGCCCATCCACCACCATGGGAGCTCCAGTGAAGGCAGAGGAACAAGGGTCCACACTGCTCTGCAGCCCTGCTCATCCAGCAGCACAGGCAACTCCTCCATTTATCACCAACTAAAATTTCCTTGGTAGCTAAAAACAGGAGCTGCAACATCCCAGCACTGATTTGGTTTTACTGTGCAAATCCAGATTTTTACTTGAACTTTCTCCTCATTTATTTTTGCCATGGGTGCGACTAACAACACCAAGATCTGCAAATCCATCCAGTGTCAATAAAAAATGTCTGTGCAAGCAGAGCCACACTGGCATGGGGAGGATTTGCCAGTAAAGCTCTATCAACACGGGGGTTTTTAGTGCAGAGCTGGCCACAGCTCAAAAATGTTTCCCAAGGCAGGCACAGCCACAGCTGAGAACTCAAGTAAGGAAGCTACAGACTAAAATATAGCAGCCTACAATGTGTCCTGTTATAATTCAGGATGAAAATGCAAAATTTAAGTTCCATTAGCAATCTTCAAGATTACTTATTAGCAAACCAGAAACTCGTGTAGAATTAAGAAAGTCTAAGTATTATAAAGTTCATGGAAAGTTCCACATTAATTATACCACATAAACCCTTCGTCATTTTATGGGTTTCTTCATGCTCCTTGCACTTTATCCTCCCAAGGGATGCACCACGGGCCATAAAACTTTGAAGTGCACAACAGCAAATCACAGAGAGTCTGTGCTCTACCCCCACTCTCCAAACAACCCCTTACCCCCTTTTTCTTTTTCTTTAACTGGTTCTTAAATCTTTGGTGATCCTGGAGGTGAATTTAGACCTGCAGCCCCATTAACTACCACAGTTTGCCTATAAAACATGTAATTAGAAAATAAAGAAATGGCCAAAAGAATGTTCATCAGCTGGTGATCTGCAGACAGGTCTATTCTGGAAATAAATAACACAAGTAAGCCATAAACTCACAAACACAAGTTTTATAAACCCATTATTATGAAATAATAACTTAAGGCTGGTCATCTCCTTAACTACCTCAAGAGAGAGAAGAGGTACAAATGGGAACCTCAGTACAAAACAAACTACTAAAATCTCAGTATCATGCTTATTTGGGAAAGGGGCAGCAATCCAGCTGATCCCACCACCACTGACCAACCACTGAGGTGGCAGAGTTTCAGCCCTACAGTGCACAAGTGGCAGCACAAAAACACAGTGCACAGAGGCCACCATAGTCACTCAGTCACTCGCTGACCTCCAGACACAGACAAATCCAACAAACTCCATCTGGAAGAAATAAATGCAGAGAATGACTCCAGATCCAAACAACTGCAGGACTGCCATACTATTTCTCACAGTTAAAACTTCAATCCTGGCATCTTGCATCCATAAACAAGCAGCAACAGAAGCAAACCCAACAGCTCTTGGTCTGTTTGCTAGAAATATTTGTATCATTACAGTAGTAAATCTCTTGGCAACAAAAGCAGATTTCTAAATATCAATCAAGGGTGGCTAAGAGAAGATAACCAGGTCCAGCTCTGCAGTGCTGCTGTCTCAGCAGGGCTCTGCTGGATGCCAGCACTCGGTCACATACTGGCTGAGCAAATGCATTCCCAGGCCACCAGCATGGGATGCAGCCCAGGGCTGAGGGGAGAACCAAGGAAAGATTAAGCAGTTCAGACAAAGGTAAAAAATATACAAAAGGAGCAAAAAGGCCAACACAAACCAGCATGTGTATGGGCATGACTGCTGCCTGCATGGAATAAGTGAGAAAGGAAACCCAGAAAGGATGAGGAGGGAATCACAGGGATGGTGGCAGTATGAAAGATGAGCAACAAAACAATTTTCCTCTAGAAGTTACTGAATCTAGCCTTAGTGCCTTGGAATATTTGTGATAAATACTTTGTTGCTATGACAAACTCTACAAACAATTCTAAAACCATAAGAAACACAAATATAGCTAAAGCTGCTGTTGTGCACCAGTGGCCCAGTTCTCCCGAGCAGTAACGTGCTACACCGATGTCCCTCTGTCCTTTTCACATAACATAAAGTTTCTTGACATTTTATAACTAAATTCAGCGTGAACACCAGTGCAAATGGTGCGTTTTGGGGAAGGGTTGAGAGCCAAATTTTCCCTAATGAAGGCCCACACACTGGCTGAGGGCTGGGTAACACAATCACCCACAATCACAATCATTTCTTGTGCCATACCCTTAGAGCCCTGCGCAACATTTCCGAGTCTACTTTCCCCCACCAGCAAAACAAGCTCCTCTTTCCCTCTCCCTCCTAGGCAGGTTCCAAGCACTTGCCAATGGAGCAAGAGAATTCCTTTACAGTCAGAAGGTGCATACAAGGACCTACTCTAAAAGCAAACTTTAGTGTATTCAAACAGTACAGTTGCTTCAGCCTCTCCTTGCAGCTCTTCATGTTCATGCCTTACTTTCACTGCTTTTCTGCTAAATCTGACAAGTGCACCAGAACGATGAAACCATTGCTCACCATCACCAACAACTCTGGTTGAGACATGCCATCAATTCCTTCACCCTTTGGTTTTCATTAAAATTACATCATTCAATGGCAATGAAGCCAAGGAGTGATGGATAGTACTGGCCAAGTCTAGCAAAAAATCAACCATCTTTTTATTCTGTTCCCAATACTGCAGATGTTCTCAACACTACAACACGTTTTCCAGAAGTCCTCACATATTGGCTAAGGCCAGGACAGTCACTCTGACCCTACGTGCTGGCAGCCACCAGCAACGGCTGTTTTCACTTTTCTTTTAATACCGCAAAGAGTTTGAGTTTGGAAACCCACCTGGAGAGCTGGCTGGAAAAACCCAGGCCCCTGAACCAAAGCATGCAATGTGAGGAGAAGGACAGTGAGCACTCCATGTCCAGTGAGGACAGTCTGCTGTCATCCACCCAGTGCCATGACTGCTCCTCAGCGTAGAGTGGCCCTTCAGCACTGCCCCGGCAATTGGGTGAGTGCCGTACCCCAAAGGCACCAGCACCCCCAGGCAAACCTGCCTTTCCAAACCCACGGGGTTTAACACAGCAATGACACAATACAGGGCTGCCAGGGGCCAAGGAAGGTGAAAACAGGACACAAAGCGTGGGGAGAAAACTACAAAGCGAAAGCTCAGCAAGGTGTGGAAGCGGAAGCCAGGGAACACCGAAGCTGCAGGAAGCTGCTGGAAGCACTGCATTCCAATTAACCAGCCCGGTATTCCACAAGCACTCCACCCAGCCTTGTTTCACTCCCTGGAAATGTTTGGGTTTGTTGGTTGGGGTTTTTTTCCTTTCAGAACACGTGGCTTACTGAAGCAGAGACAGAGGGACACTGAAAAATAAAGGTCATATTCCAGCTCCCTCTTTCTGAAGGCTGTCTGGACAGATGGAGGATAACTACTGCCCCTTCCTCCAACAACATCTACCAATATAAGGAGGTCTTTATAAGAGCCATTTAAGACCACTAGTAATGTAAAGTCAGCACTGACCTTAAACTTAAATTAAAATTTAAAGGTATCCATTCTAACCGTACTTCTACATCATCATCTCACTACATCACCTACTGATACAGAAAATGAAATCTGAGTTAATACATCTCCAGAAAGGTTTCCTACATACATAGCTTTAAAACTGACAAAAATACAACAAAAAACCTTTAAGCCAAAGTAATTGTGAAAATCATCAACAAGAAAAGATGCAGAAATAAATTTAAAAACCAGAGTTTTAAACAAGCCCTAAGCCTTAAATCGGGAATAACGTGATCGTAGTACCAAAAGTACGCAAAAAAACCAACCTCACAAATATATCATTCCTCCTGTTTGGAAAAAGGGAATGAAGCCCACTCCCTGAACCTGTCCTGCTGGCTGACAGCCCATGAAGAGGATCTAGAAACTTCACCAGGAGACAGTTTGTTTTCAATTCTGAAAACAGAAATGTTGGTAAAATCCCAATGCTGAGATTCAGCAAAAATTCTGGGGCAAGGAGTGGACTGAGCCGAGCGTCAAATGCTGCCTCCTCCCCGCGACAGTCTGATCCTGCAGCACACAACCCAGCACACCGTAAGTTCAGGTTTGTTTAAGTAATAAAACCTTAGACAACACTTCTGCAAAGGAAGTATTTTGCTGTTTAACAACCAAATCCGGAATGTTTTGTTTTCAAAAGGCTGCTGTTCCCCAAATAATCCGTCCAAAGCCGCTAACATCTGAGGTTCCACTTGCCCTCTTCAGTAAGCCCATGCCGCCAGTACCCTCAGCTCAGGAGCTGCTGGGAGAAACACCATCTCCTCATGCCATCCAACCTATGACCCTGCCTCAACTGACAGAAAATTCAACAACTGCATGGAACCGAACTCAGCGCAAAACAAAATTCCGGCCCCCTGCGCCAGCCACACGCAAAACCCACGGGCACTACTCTCTGCAAAGCTCTCCGTTTGAGGTACCTGGCTGTGAGAACACAAAATTAAAGGATGCATAAGTACATTCTTCCCCTTTTGAACTTTAAATAAGAAAAAGGAAGCTTTTAAAAGGACACTCCCCCCTTAGCACCCCCTGATCAAGTTCAGAGCTATCACAGCTGCCAAGATGGCACCGCCAAGGGTCAGTCCTCCCGGCTCAGCTCAGATGCACAGAACACAGCAGGAACTACAAAACCCACAAACCCTCTGCAGCAGGATGGCAAGAGCCGCTCGGTCACTCTACCAGCCTCATCCTGCCCGAGGAAACCAGAAAAGATGAAACTCACCCGAGTTCTCCAAGCCGTGGAACTCTCTCCTGCAGCCAAGGGACAGCGGCGCCAGCCTCATTCCAAACCTCAACAACTCCCGCCGGGGATCCCCCGCTGCTCCCGGAGCACAAGGAGCCTCGAGGGCAGCTCGGCAGGGAGCTCCAAAGGCAGGCAGGTCTGCAGAGCCGTGTGCTGCTGCTGCTCAGAGGCTCCTCGCTGCTGCACCGCGCTGGGAGGATGGAGCAGGCGGCTCCCCAATGAAAGCAGCGCCGGCCCGCGAGCTGCCATTTACATCCGCTTTTAACTCATTGAAGTAACTAAAATCTAAAGCAACTTGTGTTCTCTCCTCCAGCACCTGCACTACTGCTGAAACACTCTGCTTGAATCATGCCTTAAAAGCATTCCCATTTAAGTTTCTGACAGGTGGAGTTTAGGTTTAAGGAATGAATGGTTTATATGTCGTCTCCTTGAAAATCCACCGCAAAAGTAGGTCAGCGGGGGAGCAGCTCTGTGACTTCGTACGAGAACACCCCGGGCGCCGGTGCCGAGCCGGGGTTGCTCCGTTCCCACCTCCGCGATGCTCGGCACGGGCACGGAGCAGAGACGGCGCCGGCCCAGCCAGCGGAGACACCGGACGGCAGCGCCGGGCACAGCGGGCGCCTCGCCGGCAGCTCCTGCACTGCCCTGCTCCAAAGAGCAAACACAGCTGCCCAGCACAGACACACCTCACCCGCCGCACCCCGAAACCATTTACCAAACATGACAAAAGTTGCAGTAAATAACAAGCGGAAAGGACAAGTTACCTTCCCAGCCAGGGAGCGCTGACCTGCCTTGTCCGTAGAGCCGCAGCCTCACAGGGCTGAGCACACTGAAACCTTTGCTTTACACAGGAAAAATCCATCGCACCTTGGCACAGGAAGCCCGAAAAGTCAATCGAACCCGACTGTGCTTTGGTGACAATACTGTCACCCCCAAGAGAATGAAAACGTCACAATGTGAGCCAGGAGTCCAGGTAAAAGCTCGCCCTGTTCTCGCTCACACCCGTTAGCCAGGTGGCATTTCACTACTTGAGCGCAGTTAATCGTGTACTTCAACGCGAGTGAGAAAAGAACGAAGCCCGACGTTTCTCAGACCAAAGCAAAGATCAAATTAATGGATTTGGGAGCATCAAAGAGATCAATAAAAGATGAAGCCAACAATACTGAAAATCACCTCTACTACTTAAATTTTAGATTTCTGCAGAGCCTTTGAATTTCATGGCACAATCAAAACTTAAACCTATGCCCAGGGGGCTCTACAGCCACCAAGAAACAATCCAAAAATTATATTCTCAAAGCAATCTGAGAAAATAAAATCCAGACAAAAGGTGGGATAAGAACCCTTGAATTCTATGAAGGGGTTTCCCAGTAAAGAATACAAATGGGTTCCAGACGAGGATGTACATGTGCTGTGGCGAATAAAGAAAAAAAAAATCCTTATTACTTACTACTAAACACGGTTCCTTAGGGTGCCCAACTACAACCAGGCCAATCCCTGGGCTGTTGGCATGTTCAACCGGATTTGGGCAGGGGATGTGAACTGCCCTCCGCTCTCTCCTCCCGCCCCTGCAAAATGGAGGCGCCGACACCGGTACCGGCCGCGACCACCCGGCCGGTGGGGTCCGGGGTAGCACCGGCCCGAGCTGCCCGAGCCAGCCGGAACAAACTTACCCCAAATAACGCGAAATATCCAACCTGCCTCCCGCCGAACCGGGGCCACGGCCCCGCTCCCGCTGGGCCAGGGGCAGGAGCAGCAGCAAAGCGGCGCTTCCCCCTTGCGGACGCGCCGGCCCCGCTCCCGCCGCGCCGGCAACTTTCGGCCTCAGTCGGGCGCCCCGGGGCTCCCGGCGGGGCCGGGCCCGCGCCGCGTTCACCTTCGCGCCCGCCGCTGTGCCCGCCCCCGGCCCGCCCGCGGCGCGGAGGCCCCGGTCTGGCGGGGCCGTGGCCAAGGCCACCCAGCTTCCGACGGGCGCGCGCCCGCGAGGCACGTGCGCCGCCGCCGCGGGGGGGGTGGCGGGGGCGGCCCGGCCCGGCCGTGGCTAGCGGCGGCCCCGCACCGGCCGCGCCGCCGGGGCCTCCATGTTGGCGGCGGGCGGGCACGTGCCGGCGGGCGGCGGGAGGCGGGACCGGGCCCGGCCCGGCCCGACTCGGCCGCCGCGGCCCCCGCGCCACGCGGCCTTCCTACCGCACATGGCCCGCTCGCCGGCCCAGCCCGGCCCGGCCCGGCCCCGCGGGGGCGCCGCCGCCGCAAACTTCGCGCCGCGCGGCCCGGCCTGTGCCGCCGCCACCGCCCCGCGGCGGGGCCGTGGCGGGGGGCGGGGGCGGCCCAGCGGGCAGGCCCGGCGCGGGGCCCGGCGCGGGGCGGGGGCGGCCCGGCCGCGTTCTCACCTTCCGGCTTGTTTTCGGCGGCCATTTCCCCTCCGCGCGCCACATCCTCCTCCGCCTCCTCGCGACCGGGACCAGGCGCGCGCCGCCTCCTCCCGCGCCGCCGCCGGCCCGACCGCCCCGCGCGCACCGCGCACGCCCCGCGCCTCCCATTGGTCAATCTGCCGCACTGACATCCCCAATGGCCAATCGTGGCAGGTCGGGGGCGGGTCCCCGGAGGGGATGGGCGCGATGGACACAGCGCCCCGCCAATGGCAGTGCGGCAGCGCTTCAGTGGCACGAGCCTCAGCCATTCACCGGCGGCGCTGGGCGGGCCAGCGGGGGCGGGACGGAACGCGTGATCGAGGGCCGCAGCAGCCACTGGAAAGCCGAGGACACGCAACTGACGGCCGCCGTAACCAATCGCTCCGCGGGGGAGGCAGGACTAAGCTGCTGACGCACGGTGCCGCGCGCGCTGGCGGCCAATAAGCGGTGCCGTCCGTCAGAATGACAGCGCGCGGCACCAATGGCCCGCGAGGCTCGACCGGCCGGCCGCGGCCCCGGCCCCGCCCATTGGCTGCGCGCGGCCCCGGCGGGCACCGCCCCCCCCCGCGCCCGGTGACCCCAAACAAAGGCGGCGATTGGCGCGGCCGGCAGTCCCCGCCCGGCGGAGCCGCCCCGCCCCGCGCACCGGAGCCCAGGCTACACCGAGAGATCCAAATTACCCCCGCCGAGACGTCCCGGGGCCGTGCTGTGAGAGGCACCACCTGCCACCCGCGTGTGTCACCGCCCTCAGTAACTCCGTCCCGGTCAGAGGGGCTGCCCCGCTGGGCCGGTCCCGGCGCCGCCGGGATGGACGGAGGTGCCGGGCCCCCAGAGCGGAGAACCCTCCGGGCGGGGGCAGCTCCTGGCTCTCCCCCGTTTCTAAGCGGCGGACGGAGCCCGGAGCTGTTTCCCTGCCCTGACCGGCGGCCCCAGGCTGCAGAGTTATCTATATCCCCATTTTTCAGTAGTGCTGAATATTCGGGGTGCTGGAGGCCCTCTTCCACAGCGTTCCGGGGTGCAAAGCACGATGCTCGGGTGGAACAGGCGTTCTTGGCACTGTGCAGGGAGATGAGGATTTGTGATTTGCAGAGAGAACCAAGTTACTAGACGTTAACGGTTTGAGAGAGTCCTGCCCATGCCTCGGGCACAGTTTGTGAGACATTGTCATAGATCCCACTCCTAATGGGATGCACGGGGTCAGGGGGGTTGTGAAGGGCTTATGAACATCAAGGAAATCGCTCTGTCCTTCTCAAAATTTACGTGCCCCAAGGAATGGCATGTTCTGGCCTGGCTGAGTCTGCCCCATCACCGTCAAAGCTTGATGAGCACGGGCACTTCAGCCTCCTTGAGCAGAGCCCTGCAGAACTGGACCACAGCTAATGCCTGCACAATGCAAACCAAGACTGCAACGGTTGTTTTCTTTGATGTGTGTGACTAAACACACAAAAAGGATATTTTTCCTTAGATCCTCCTGGGAGCAGAACTTCTTTAGAAAGACCTGTTGGTGCTTTGGCTTTGCTAAGGACCGAAGCTGTTTCCGAGCCCAGACGAAAGGAGGATGGTGTGATGGGCCTCTTCTAAGATAGAAGAAAGGAATTTTCCTTTTTCCTATTTTCAGCAGCTGCTAATCTCGTGGAGCGTGAAAGGCACATTGATGAAGAGGCTCCAGAATGACAGGCTCACTCCCGACGGTCAGAAAGCTCATCTGGTACAATGTCCTATAAATACCCACAAATACCAATGCAGCCACAGGATCAGCTAAGACAGTTGTTTCCTTCAGCACATCAAAATATGCTGGAAATGGAAACTTTTCTAGTTGCCACACTGGCAAAGAACTACAATTTTCTTGATGAATTCTAGGTAATTTATGTCTCTCCTTGATTATTCTTCCAAGGCAATCCATATGCTTAGCAGAGCCACGATGTATCCATACAGTTGTTGTACTTCATAGGTTGCATTATAGCAAAAGATAGTATCAGACTAACAGAGGTGCTGAGGGACAGGAAGCAACTTCCTGATGCAAGTCAGGGTCCTTTGGTTGATGCCTCACGGAGGTGTGGAGGGCCAGTCCATGCTGAATTCCTCCCCAGAGCTCCCCGCAGAGTGGCAGCTGCTGGAGCCCCCATGGACAGACCTGCCTTGCCACTTCTTCAGCAATAAATGGGCACCTGGCTCAGCCAAGGACCCTGAGCCAGCTCACCTCCAGCCCCTGGAACATCAGGCCAGCATTCCTAGGCAGCTTGAGTTTCCATGTGCGTATCCAGGCAAGAGCAAGTAATGACAAGAGATGAGAGAAAGGATGGGACCAACACTGACACAGCTCCTCATTGGTACCAAACACAGGGATGCTGGAGAGCTGTTGGGTTTGTTCTCCCAGCCTCATGCAAGTGGCAGGAACTCAGGCAAACACACAGCAACTTCTGCCCAAACAGCCTTCCTGTTCTTGCCAGGGAAACTGGCACAACCATTCATTCCAGTTGCAGTATTCACTGACACCCTTTGGACAGGTAACCATGGTGACTCTACAGGGGTCACATCACCCTGACATCACCCACAACCTAAACGAAATGCCAAGTCAGCTCTGTGTGCACACATGAGTGTACATCTGTCTCTTCCCTCCAAGGCTTGAGCAGTTCCTTCTGTGCTCGTATGGCTCATTAAAGCAACAAGGTCCATGCTCTGAGGGACAAGGCTGTTCAGGACTCTGCCTGCCTTCTCCTGCCTGCACAGCCTGGGGACACAGGGAGTGCTGCTGCACTAACTGGGGACAGCTCCACTGCCAGGACTATCACAACCACCCTGACTCCACAGCAGTGTGCACCCTGCTCTAGCATGTGTCTTTGGGAGCACTGCTTGGCTTTCCAGATCCTTCCTGGTCTGCAAAGACAATGAGAATTTGTGTGCATGAAGAGGAATAAAGCATTTTTAAGGGGTTACTGAAGCAGTGTATGAACTCTGCTCCATCTAGATAATGAACTCGTTCT
Source organism: Setophaga petechia (assembly GCA_024362935.1). NCBI lineage: Eukaryota > Metazoa > Chordata > Aves > Passeriformes > Parulidae > Setophaga > Setophaga petechia. Next base: position 1,751,732 of record JANCRA010000047.1, read on the forward strand.
CCTCCTCAACATAAGGTTTTCTACCTTATGAGACACAAACCCCAGTTCACAAACCCCTGGTGAACTGACTCTCCCACTCCTGAAATTACCTAAGTTAGGTGTGATTTCTGTACACACAGGTTACTGCAGTAATACATGAGTAATGTGTACACACAGGTTACTACAGCACTATGACCTGTGTAATACAGAGATACTAAATGGGAAGTTTTTCATCCAGCATGCCAGCAAAGGCAAAATATTTTCATTTCATTCCTGTGCAATAAAATGATAAGAAAGAAGCCATTTGAATTGAAGTGCTGCTGGTATCTTTGAAGTTCCCCAGCTCCCACTGTTTAAAACTCAGACCAATTGTTATTAAGGCACAGAGGTACTGAACTGTACAAGATTCTGTGCATGGATGGTGTGGGATAAACTTGCTCACTGTTACCTTTCCAGGGGCACACGCACAGAGCAACATCCAGCTGATAAGCAGCAAGAGAGGAGATGTGCCAGGAGTTTGTGCAGTCTGAATCATGAATAATTTTTATCAGCACACTGATAAAAGCCAGTGCTATGCTGGTGATTGGTGTCTGGGTTGGTTTTATTAAAAGGGAGGTGAAATACCAAGTTCTTTTAAAATTCTTAATTGTCAATCCATGGCAGATGTGGGTCTGGCTTGGTTAATTAGGTTAATGTGATGATTTGGCATAGTGAGCCATATGCAGAAGTAAAAGTGTTAAGGATATAGTCAAATATCCTGTTATGGATATTCAGCAAATTACACATCACTGTTGCTATGGCAAGCAGCACAAAGGAAAACAGTTCAGACAGGTTTAATAGCCATAATGACAATGCTGGAACCCCATTTCTTGTGAATTGTTTGCACAAAGTTACTTCATTATTTAGAAGCAAGGAATGCCAAATGTTTTCACAAAAATACTCTCAAGTGTGAGAAGAGATGATAAGAAATACCTCACATGATAGAAATGAAATGGTTTTGTCCTTTACTCTCTCCATGTACAGAATCTAAAGGTGTTTCTTCTAGGAATAAACCCAAGACTTAACGAAGACAATGTGTGTGGACAAACCCACTCTTACAACATGTGATGTACAACTGCCAATTCCAAGGTTTAGCAAATACAGGCAAATATTCCAAAACATGCACTTCCTCCAAAAGGTTCTCTCAAGAAGTATACTTCAGCTAATGCTCTGCCACCCAAGTAACTTGTCCAATTTTATGTGGGGAAGTTGAAGAGAATATACATTACCAGGAACTAAGGATACTGGACTCAGAATGGACAAAAGCACACACTTCCCTAGAGGAGACTGAGCTCAGTCATCTTCTACACTATGGGCTTTGGATCCATCATTCTTGCCATTCCTTCTGCAGCTCTGAGCCTATTTGTTTCCCTCAGAAATACAAAGACTAGACTCAAATCACCTCTAGTTAAACTCTGCTGGCTACAGGAAATGAAGTACAACTCCAAAGTCCCAGCCCCTTTAAGAGATTCTTTGAGGAAAGATGGTTTTGCTCTGCAAAGCCTTGTAAAGAGTTTGTGGACATTTAAACCAGTAGCCTCAACACAGAACACAACATTTACCTGTTTAAGCAAGAACAGAACTAACAGTGCAGCTGCTCTACAGGGGCACCAGCTCCACATGGGAAACCCAGGGGGTTGCAGTGCTGGAGCCTCAGCCATTCCAGCACAGTGTCACACAGCTCCAGAGGGACAGACAGGGTGCCAAGGGCCAGCCCTTGCTGCAGGCAGCAGTGCCAGGGAGCAGATGCCACCATGCCCAACCCACTGCCCCTGCAGCCCTTGGCCTTGGCTCCCTGTGAGACAGCCTGGGGTCTCCCTTCAGCCTTTTTCTCCCAGCACCCCAGTGGCACTGAGAAAGTAGCAATCATTTTGCCCTAATATTCACCCATGAGCCAGTTAGAGGAGGAAAAAAAAAATGAAATATGAGGTAAATTAAAGCTTCCAACTAAGGGGATTTACCAGTAAGTCACCATAAAATTCAGATAATTTATTTTTTCAATTCTGCAGCAACTTTCTCCAATTCATTTGGATTAGCTATTAGAAATTATGTCTCAAAAATTAAAGAAAATGTCTATTGACCACTATATCAAATTCTAATTTTAGCCAGGGAAAAAAAGAATAATTAGGCTGTGATTTACTTTGGTAGTCAACTTACATTAACAATTTTCCCCCATGTTTTTGTAATTCTGGCAAAATCAAATAATATATATAGTACTCATATATGCTAGGCTAGATTTAGTAAAGACAATTTCCCACACTACATCCAGGACATTTCTCTTTGCTTTCTGTTCTAATAAGACAATCAAGTTGTTCTGTGTAAGGAGGGAATGTGATTGTCATGCATGGCCTCCTCGGTTGGAATTTTAGAGCAGTCTTCAATGAGGATGGAAGGATTAGTTTTTAATTTCTTTTAAGCTGTCATCCTCCTGTAACAAGCTGTACAGCATGCCTGCTCTCTGGGAATGGTTCACCCCATATCTTAACCCTTCTTCCCAGGGATAAAGTGTAAATCCTGCAAACTCTCAGTGCCAGAAGCCATCGTGCAGGGTTGGCTCTGCAGTGGGTGCACAGCTCCCAGCTCAGAATGAGTGAGTTTGGGACCGGATCTCTAGCCACAGCTGGAACAAATCAGGAAAGGTGTTTAAGATCCCTAAAGTTATACAACTAAAGTTGTGTTCCTGCTTTTAAACAAGTATCTTTTCCAACTCCTCTAGAAATGGAGTGCTGTCTGCATTAACTGAATAAACAGGGATCTGGGAGCCAAAGCAGTCACCAAGGTATGAAACTGTCAGCCTCAGGCACTGAGAACAGAACAATGAGGAATGGAAGACAAGAAGAACAACAGGACAACCAAAGGAAGTAGAACTGGTGATGGTAACAGAGGCAGAAGGTGCTCGAAATCACATGGATTCCAAAAGTAGAAGCCAGAGGCAGATTCAAATTTACCTAGTCAGTTTGCTCAGACAGCACCACCCCAGCACTGCCCATTGCCCAAAACCCATCCAAGTCTGTCCTGTGATTCCCTCAGGGAGCATCATTAACCCACAGAGCACTTGAGCTTTCAATTAAAAAGCATCATTGCTGAAAGCATTATCCCAAATCTTTAAAGGACTCCATCCCAATTGGGCTCTGCCCTGTTATAAATTTACAATGAGAAGGAACTTCCCTGACTTTTCCTTTTCCATTCATTATTTATGAATAGGTAAATCAAATGGAAAAATAATCCCAATGTTACAAACTAGAGTTACTCATGCTTTGCTCCCAGTGGCACCATGGCAGAGCAGCTGCTCCAGTTCTCCTGGGGTGGCCCAACAGTGCCTTATCACACAAACCCTTCTGCTCTGCCAGCAAGGGTACACAACACTTCTTATTGGCAAAAATGATTGGTTTAATATTTTCTCACTAGTTTTAGCCACAAAGCAGTTTCTTTCTAGGTCTGCTTAAACCTCGTCTAACCTTTAAGACTATTCTTTCCCATGTGACCCATGAGAGTTGTACAAAATGAGAAATATATCCAAACAGTAGCTGCAGAAAAATACACAGAAATAACTCGTTTTCACTGAGATGGGTTCATTTGTGAGTTCTGACTTTCCCCTGAATTTCCTCCCCTGAAGGACTGGAACAGCAATACCAGTACAGTAATACTTTTTCTCCTGAAATGGAGTAAATCAGTTCCTCACTCTCAGTAGTGTAGTGAAAATTAAGATGAAAAGGAGTATAGAATGCAGAAAACCCCTATTACTCCAGAATAATACAATTTGCTGCTGATCCTCAGTTGCTAAGATAGGCATGTCAATTATTTAAAGAACTCAGGAGTGTGAAAGATGAAGTTTTTCAGCCTGGGACACCACGAAGGTAAAACCAGGAACACAATCCTGTCAGCACTGGCAGACAAGGACAGAATAGGCAAGCACAGAATATTTCTACACACATTACCGTTTTTATTGAACTACAAATTGCAAAAGGTCTCTATGAAATGCCACTTTCAGTGTTAAGTGAGCTGTATCTTCCTTTTGACAGTGTCAGTCTGTATTTAATGTTTATTTAACATTTATCTAAAGGGCCATCTCTGCCAGGGAAACAAATGTACAGTAAGTTAGCATAACTTCACCTGAATATTTACAGGAAGCCAAGGATCATCTCCTGGATCTGTGCTTATGTCCATCAACAGCCTGTCACACACACTGTAAAACCTGCTCCACATGACCAAACTTTGCCAATAATTTTCACAATCAAAATTCCAATTTATGTTCTCAGTAGTGTTATCAAAATTGATCTGCACAAAAGGGCTTCTATGGTTTATAGCAAGTTTGTTGAGAGCAAGTATCTGGATTAAAACTCCCAGGGTTGCAGTGAAAGGTTGTTCATAGCTCATCTGAGGAACTAACAGGTACCATTCAAAAACATCCACAATTTCTTGGGGAAAAACCTAAAGCAAAGCAAATAAAACCCCACAGACAAAATCAGAAAACCTTGGAGCCCCAAATTCTAGTAACAGACATCGATACATGGCATGGCCTTGCTAAAATGCCTTGGTGGGTCCATGCAATATTCTATCTCAAAGCTGGAGGAATTCTAAGTGCATCTCCTCCTCCTGCCTTGCCTCCAGCTCTGAGGGCAAGAGCTTCAAATACAGTGACTAAGAAATTACAGAAAAGGACTAGCACTGAATTTTCAGATCAAAGGATACAGAGTGATTCACGTTCCTTTCCTGACTGCTTGAGAGACGTGGGCTAAACACCAACAGTCAGGTGTTCTGAAAAGCTCCACCTCAGAAAGAGAATCTGAATCAGCAGTGAGGCTACAGGGCCCCAAATAATGTGACTCTCCCTTAGACAGGCTCCCTTGCTCAAGAGCTCTGTCAGCTCATGTCACCATGGGGGTGACACACACCACCTTCCACTGCTGCCACTGCTCACCAATGCCAGCATCTGCAGGACAACCAGAACAGATATTGCCCATTGCAACTGAAAACCTGAATGCTGACACAACTGAGAGAAAAACCAAAAAACCACAAGCTAGCCCAGCAGGCTACTGTCTGTCCCCAGGGTCACACCAAATACCACGTGCTGGAAGGAAGCAGGAGCAGCGAGGACTTGGCAGCGCCCGAAGCACAACGCCTGCAGAAGTGATTGTGCTGATGCCAGATCTGGTCCTTTTGGAGCTTTCCAGCCACTGCTGAGCACACAGCACGTGTTGCAATGCTGGAGCTGGCAATGGCAGTGCTGAGCACAGCTAGTGGCCACCGGCCACCTTAAAGCACCAGCACCATGTGACTGACCCGAGCCAATGTTTAGCAGCATGAGCAGTAAAATAACAAATCTACTGAGCTCTCAAAATTGCAGCAAATATTGTAAAGCTTCCCTATTCCACATTTCACCCAGGCTTGTGGGTGCTGTAGCCACCACTGCTCTGTGCTGGCTGGGTGCCAGGGCCCCAAGCAGGGACCCGAGGAATAAGGAATGGCAACATGACCTGGCTCTGGGGAACCAGCGCTCCTGTAGGGACACGGGTCCTGCCAGCACTGGCTGTTCTCCAGTTTTACAGACTCAAAGCTCTCCAGACTGATGATGAAGAATTTTGAAACCCAAAGACTATAAGAGATTCACATCCAAGTCTATGAAAATAGCTGAAAAATATATCAACAACCTTCACATGCACATATGCAGAAAAACAACTAACAAAACTATCAAATCTCCCAAAATATGGATTGCCAACAACAGAAACTTGCTAATTACTATTTTTAGTATCTTTAAATTCTCATCTCTGGTGCTATTAAACTAAAAATTATATAACAATGGATTTGAACTGTAGGACAGCTTATACAAGTTAGGACCATTCCAAAAAAGACAATCAGTGTTTCCGAGTATATTCAGGAGATATTTTGAACACAGGCAGAGCAAAGAGTTCTGTCCATGACAGGCTCTTGTCATATTGGGCTGGAAGGCTCCAAGCAGACTAAGAGCTCTGGTTGGCCAAATGGCACAAACACCTGAACTACAGGTAATTCCTCCTTGATTGCTGTTTTGAAAACAACATTTCCAGCAGAAACTATTACATATATATATCAACCCATTACACAGTACTGACAAGATCCTCTGCTTGCCCCAGAAACACCCTGTGCCTCACACAGCTGCTGCTGGAGAGAGATGAGAGGCAGGGGCAACAGGCAGATAAATCACCACTGCAAACCTGGAATACTTGCAAGAAGAACATTTGCTTCTGACTTTTGGGGGATTTAAGTCAGCCTGCACAAACAAGCATGAAAATATCCCAAGGAGAGCTACATGACTAATGAAGATTTTCTTGCTCCCCATCAGTTGCTTCAGCCACTTCTGCTGCCACTGGATGAGCATAACAAGGCCTTTCTACTGCGTGGTGCTCTGCAGGTATGACTAAATCTGCCTCTCACCTCCCCAAGTCCCCAGGTAGACTATCACGCCTCCATTACAGAGAGAATTTCACAGAATCAAAGAGCCAATAAGAAGTGTTTCCTCTGGGCATCTCAACAGCATTATCACAAAATGCAGCAAAAGGCATCAGAGTGGCAGAGAGCGATTCAGCCCTGCCGGTGGCACCTGTTTGTGGAACACTCCCCACACTGCAGCCCTGGGCACCTGCCCGGGGCCATGGCCACAGCAGGACAGCCCATGGCTGACTGACCAACCCTCTGAGCATCACACTGGCTGCAAAGGGACTGGTCCAGTGCAGCTCTCATTTCTGTTTCTGCCCTCAGCACAACCACGGCAGCAGAGGCGTGGAGTAATTGGCGGGGCAGGGAGAGCTGCTGCACCTGCCAGAGCACACATGCAGGGACAGGGTGAAAAGGATGAGCTCTGTGGGTTTTAGATACATAATGATACAACTTTGGGGAAAACCCGAGCAAAGAGAGAGCAGGTCAGGAGTGAGAGGCGGCACTGGGACTTCATGCAAAACAGAGGAGGAGGGAATTCAGAACACTGAGCTCTGGTTTGAGGGGGTGTGCCGTTTGCCTCGTGAGGAAAGGTACCCCACATAGTCCCATAGGCTCTGAAATGCACTCAATTAGCTGTTCCTTTTACCTTTTTGTTCTACCCAGCATTTCTTCAAGAGCACTGTCATCTCTGGCTTTGGCATCCTACTCATCATCTATGAATTCATGTTGCCGTTTCCTCCCTGAAAGGAAAAATCCCATAGTCAGTCATTTGCTACACAGAGGAAAGGACAAATCTGACAGCATTTTTGCCACTGTTAAAGTTCAAAGACCACCTTGCTTCTTGAGCAGACAACACTGCAAGTTGTGCTCTGGGCTATGGTGTCATTCAGCCACGATCAATCAGTGTGTTCACTCCAGAAACTTACCCCAAATTTACCTGTAAACAGCTGAAAAGCTGTCAGTGCCTCAGCCCTGTCTGGAGAGAAGGAGCAAGGCAATGACTCACTCAGACTAAAAAAATTCCCACAACAACAAGGGAGACTTGTGCCAGGCAAATATCTTTATTTTACTTTAAAACATTCTGAAAGTGTTAATCTATATGAAAGAGAAGTGATACAAGACTGAGCAAGCATGTTTAACGTTAGGGAAGCCTTCACATCACATGAGCCAAATTAAAAATAAGACTAAATACAACTGTACAAAGCACAGACAAAAAAAAAAATCAATTTTCTCAAAGACATAACATAAGGGACTCCCACAGGGGCCGGCAAATTCTGCAAGGGAGAAGGAGATTATATTTTATGGGAAGAGATTCAATAAGCATTCTTTTCCCATAAAGCTAGTGATGGAGGATTGTCACTGCTCCATAGACACCCTGTGCACATTTCAGGACAACAGTAACAGGAAATCAATAGCACCTTTTATACGTGCAAAGACATTATCTCTCTGGACTCCTAATACTAACAAATGGGGCCAAGAAACACCTTTACAAGAATTCAGCAGTCAGCATTACTCTGGCTGAGAACAGAGGGCAGGATGCTGGTCTACACCCTTATATTTTTAGGTATTTTTTTAAAAACTAACTCTGCTCAGAGCATCACCCTCGAGTGGTGCCCAGGAGCCCCTGGTGACAGTACATCACAAGTGTAACGGTGCTGAGCCCTGGTGCTGTCACCCCATCACAGCCATCCCCTCCAGCTGATGCTGCAGTCATTACAGGCAGGAGCTTTGTCAGGGGGTAATTTGACAGCTTTGACAAGCTCGGCTGAATTTATGGCACTTTCTAGTTTTTCCCTCCATTGAGCTGTGATGGAACTAAAGTTAATATTACCAAACCCACTCTGTGAGGGGACAGGTTCCCTCCCAGCACTGAGACCATGATGGCAGTCACTGAATCTGCTACACTGGGCCCCTCACAGTGTCCCTGCCACCCTTGGGGACACGGAGGGCATCTCCATCCAGCCCACTTGAGAGGGGAAATTCCATGATGAAGGTCTCTGCTGTCTCTGGCTCCACCACTAGTGAGGCTACTCACAGCTTACTAGAGATCACTGAAGCAGCAGCCACGGCGTCACAGGTCTGACAACACATGCCCAGCTAAACCTGAGTCCTGGGGACTGCTTCTGCTGCTGCAGAGATTGTGCCCCACACAGCACCACAAAGCTTCCCACCTGCAAATACCAATGTGGGAAGAGGAATATTGCACCCCAAGCCAAGCCTTGGCAAGTTGGTAAAGCACAAACAAGCACTTTTCTTTTTTTCTTCCTTTTTCTTTTTCCCATCAGATTGCTTTTTGCCATGGATGTTACATTTCCTCTGTTATAATGCATGGTTTTAAAGAGCTCTCTCTACATCCTTAGAAAGCACAGTTCATATTTAGCTCCCTAAACTCGTATTTCTCTCTTCCTATATTTCCCTGCCAAGATGTGACACCTGTGGAACGTTCCCAGAAAATTCCCCTGAATCATCTGTGATGCAAGGGAACAGCAGCCAGCGTTGGCAACAAGCAGCTGGGTCTTTTAGGAAAGCATCAGATCAGTCTGGTGAGGGGAAGGATCCCCAGTAACTCTGTCACTAATCATCCCCAAGGATCACAGAGCTCCCAAATCAGTTAGAAAAAGAGCATAATTATGACAGGACCAAAATCCATGGGAAATAGAGTTGCCATGGCAACTGGCATCCTCACAACTCTAATCTCCTTTGCATTCTTGCACAGACTCAATGACTCCTAAACCACGTGGAAAAAAAAAAAAACTGTCTAGCAGGTGGGTTCATTGAGGAAAAGCAGTGCTAGAGGTGCTTCCCTGCAGAACAGACCCATTTCCACATGGTTTCTCAGAAAGGGAGCCTTTGTGCACCTCTTGTTCCAAGCATTGCACCTCACTCACCAGGAGTGCAGAGGAACTGCTATAACATAATCAATATTTCCTTGTTAACTACCCTTGTATCAGAAAAAAAAAACTTATTAATTATTAAAACGTTCCTGTTTTCAAATAAAAGTGACGTGAAGATAAAATCCAAAGCAGACTAGCTGAGTTTTGAAATGGGAATGTGGTTCCAGCTTCATGCTGGGCTGCACTGGTGTCACTGAATGGTTTTTCAAACACTCCTCTTTACAGACAGTAGTACCCAAAAACCACTCCAGCATCCCCACACACATATCAGATCCAGCCACTGGGCTTATTTTTCTTCCTGACAGCCTTATCACAGCATTAATACCCAATCTGTCTGTCCACCAGCATGCTTTAAACGAGGTTGACGTTAGCAGACCAGCTGGGCAGCCCTATTGCTAAAATCTCTGTGCTCTGCACACTTAGGGGCATTTCCCTTCCATTCCGGTACTGGTCGAGCCTGGGGAGCTCACCCACCATCAGGGAGGGCAGCACAGCGTGAAACCCAGGGTTCACTGGGGTTCTCTACGCCAAAAGCCAAAGCAGCGCTATTGATCCAAGGGAAACTGCTCCAGATCAGCCGGTGACAAACGAGCACACGCTCTGCCCACGGTGTGCCCTTGTCGTGGGTCTGACATCGCTGAGCTCAGCTGGGCTCGCCTCCGGGGCCGTGCAGATCTGCCCCGGGACCTCCGCTGTACCGAGCTGCCGGACTGCCCCGCTGCCCTCCGCCAGCCCCGCCGGAGCCGGGGAACAGCGACTCACGGAACAGCAACTGGATGGTGACAGCACCATTTGGAAATCGCCCTCTTGTTACAGGAGAGAGGCCTCGTGGCAGCGCCTGCACCCACGCGTCCCGTCAATGACCGGAGTGAGCGACTGCCCTTTAGGCAGTTACCGAGGGCCCTGCGGCACCGAGACGGGCACCGGGAGAGGAACCGGGGACGGGCACCGGCGGTCGCGATCGCCCTCCCTCCCGCTATCCCCCGAGAGCGGAGCGGACGGAGGCCCAGGGGCACCCACGACACTGCCACCGCCGCCGCCGGGCTACGGAGCGACCGCGCCGGCAAAGATGCGTCAGAGTGCCGGGGCGAAGAACCAGGGGGACATGGCCGGAGCGGAGCGCGGCAGAGCAGGCCGGTGCCGGTCCGTGCCGGTCGATGCCGGTCCGCGCTCCCTCCCTCGCTCTCTCTCTCTCCCTCAGTCCCTCCCTCACTCACCCCTCGCCGCCTCCGCCGCCGCCGCCTCCCGGCTCGCGCGCCGCGCTCACGCACGCGCACACGCCCAGGCCGCGCGAGCGCGGGGGGGAACGGGCAGGACGGGGGCGGTGCCATCGCGCGTGCGCGGGCGGTCGGACCGCCGGGCCGCCAGGGGGCGCCGCAGCGCGCGGCGCGGGGTGAGAGGTCGGGACGATGGCGGCGGCCTTGGGCGAGGAGGCGCCGGACAACGAGGACTACTACGGGCTGCTGAACGTGCGCCGTGAGGTGCGGCCGCGGGGCCGCGCGGGGCCGGGCGGGGCCGGGCGGGGTGAGGCGACACCCTCGTGTGCGCCCGGCGGGAGCGGCGCCCCCGCGGCGTGTCCTCCGCACGGGCCGGGCTGCTGCGGCTGCTGCAGGCGGCGGGGCGGGAGAGCTCGGGCCGGGCCACGGGGCTCCCGGTTGGGTGAGACGGGGGAGCGCCCGCTGAGGCCGGGAAATGCGGGGTTTGCTCCGAATTGCGGCGGTCTGGGCGCTGCCGGGGCGCTCCTGGTGCAGCTCCGCGCACGCCGCGCACACCCGCGTCCCCTGGGGCACGGCTGGGGAGGCTTCCCGAACCTTTCCAGTTTCGGAACAGCCAGGGCTTTCTGCAAAACGTTTTCCCCGCCAAAAAAAGAACCAAGAATCCTTGATTTCACTTTTAAGAATAGATGGATGTTAATTGGTTCGGGTTTGTTACACCGGAACAGTTTGGAACTTATTGGGAGATAACTGCAGATTTTATAGTAATTATTAGGCAGATCTACAAAGATCTGGATGTAGGAACTGTGCTGTAATTTATTTCAGCGAGTCCAGCTGCAATATAGCTCTTATATATGTATTTGTATGTATATAAATGTGTATAAAAAGCCCATCCAGTCCATCAGCCTGGGTGTGGCCATTGTAGCTGGACGAGGCTCGTATTGAACCACCGCTGCTCCGTGCAATAGGATATCCAGACTTGGAAGCGATTCAGTCTGAGAGCTTGGAAGAATTCCCTTTGGAACTCCTCTCAGCCCCTGAGCTGCAGGGACAGTCTCCTGTGCCTCATGTGTAGGAATCGGCTGCATTCCTGAAGGAACAGTGTGTGATGGTCACGCTGTCTGCAGAACTCTCTGATACTGAGCTCCTTTTAAAAAAATTTGAAACCCTCCTGGTTTAAAACCGGCAAGGCCACGCTTGTACATTCCTTGGGAACTTTCGTAATTCCCCTCCAAAACGTCAGCAGCGTGCAGAGGTTAAAACAGCGAGGTGGGAACCACGCAAGGGCTGTGACTGCTGGGGAAGGTTTAATGGTTAACTTAGCCAGGTTCCAGAGCAGGACATTCAGGTTTTGTACAGCAGGCAGCTGGAAACTGAACCAAAGGGGTCTGCAAGGGAGTAAATCCAACAGAGAGGAGCGGGTGCTTTGTTAATTGCCCCTTGCTAATTATTTTCAGCAGTACTGTCCTGTAGTGGAAGTGGTGAGCAGCATGTCTGGGTGCTGACACAGGGTGATGTGGCAGCTGGGCTTGGAGCTGCAGTGACCCCATGGAGGCAGGATCCTGTGAGCAGGAATTGCTCTGTGTGTGTGTCAATGATTCATCTTTTAGACACGTTAGTCTGCTAAAAACACGGTGCTGTGTTTGAGACCTTAAATGAGACCTTTCAATGTTGACCAGAGTTTTGGTAATAAAAATGTAACTTACATGCTGTTATTTGTGACTGCATTTCCTGGCAGTCTAAAAATGATGTCAGGGTTTCTTTAGTGATTTTGAAGAGGCTGTTGCTCGTGGAATATTGAACCAATAACCCAAACTACTCAGTGATGATGAAATGCCCAATCTAACATTTTATTGAACATGGCATTTATGAAAAATGAACCTGCTCATTTCTATTATATAATCAATAGCACATTAAACCATTTATCATTAATTTGATTTTAAAATGCCGTTTTCGGGCTGTATGTTCCTCTGCCTTTCCAGTCGAGTTTAAATTTGATATCCAAGAAAGCACAAGGTAGTAAAAAGAAATAAGCTAATTGTAGCTGTCCTTACTGTCTTGGGACCAGCAAATTTGGCAGCTCCCCTTTTGCTGTATCATTTCAAAACATTAACAAGCAACAATACAAACATGCAGAAAAAACATTCTGAGCTGTCCTCAAATCCAGACGGATTCCTGATGTTGTGACATCAGGAACACACAAGTGAGTGTCTTTCTGTGATGGAAACCCTCCTTGCCACAAGTGGTAAAAAAGATGTTACTTCATGAAATTACCTTTCAGGAACTTTATTTCCCCAGTGAAAGCCAGGAACCTGTGATGGCTTTGCTTCCTGAAGAGTGTCAACAGTAAATGGAATTTGTGTCTGTAAATCCACTTCTGAATGCCCCCTTCACTGAGTGCACTGGGTCCTGACTGGGGCAGCCCCTGGGGACAGCCTGGACCATCAGGTTTTGGTTATTTTACTCTGGATGTTCCTCCTGGCATGGCTTCCTGTGCCCAGGAGCTGGTTCTTGTCTGGACAGTTTGAGAACTGGATGGTTGGGCTCTTTCAAGCTCTGCCTGGGGGAAATTCTTGTTGATTTTAGCAACTGCACTTCTGAAAAGTCGGTGTGAAGCAATCTCCAAGGAATGGGCAGGAACAGGAACTGCAATACAAGGGATGTAGCAGGATGAGGTGAGAGAGGGGAGATCACCAAGACTCTCTAGAGTCCAAAAATAACATTGCTGGGAGATGATAATGGAAGGGAGCAGGGGTTTTTCCCTATTGATTCTGAAAGAGCCATCCATGTCCTTGGAAGGAGGCCAGGTGCCATCTGAGGTCCCAGAGTGGTTGCAGTAAAGGACAAGGCAGGTTTATTTGTGATGTGTTTGGTGGCACAGTGTTCTCATGGTTACCTGTCCCTGTCTTTGTGGACAGATGAGGCACCTTCCTCCTTCACAGCACAACTCTGACCCTGCTGGGGAGCACAGGGCAGGTGCTGGGATGGGAGCAGAACCATGGCTTTACATTTCTTACCTTCACAGCTGAGGAAAGTCTGTGCTTTTGGGGTTGAGATTGAAATATGAGTAGAATTTGTTGTACATCTCTGAATTTCTGTATTTTTATCTGAGATTACTTTGCTTTTTCCTGCTCTTCTGATTTGGAGGGGAATACCTGTATTATATAGTTTTATTAGGCAACTGATACACCTATATACAATTATAATTAATACCTGTATTATATAGTTGTATTAGGCAACTACTACAACTATATACAACTATAATACCTGTATTATATAGTTATATTAGGCAACTACTACAACTATATACAACCATAATACCTGTACTATATAGTTGTATTAGGCAATTACTACAACTATATACAACTATAATACCTGTACTATATAGTTGTATTAGGCAACTGATACACCTATATACAATTATAATTAATACCTGTATTATATAATTGTATTAGGCAACTACCTAATACCTGTATTACGTAGTTGCCTAATACAACTAGTCTGAACATGAATGGTGGGGTTTTTTACATAATTTTTTATACCTGATTATGCACTGATGAGGTCTCTTGTTGCACTGCAGATAGCGTGGACAATCCTGGTGTGATAATTGAATATTTTATTAACTTATGTAGCGAACCAACAACCCGTTCTTGATTTTGGGCCAAATTAATGCGGCGTAACAGCTGACAGACTTCCCTTCCAGGACTGATCTTGAGAGTGGCCTTTTGGCAGTGGCCTTGGCTGTCCTTGCTGATTGTTGGTGGTTTCCACAGGCCTCCCAGGAGGAGCTGAAGGCGGCGTACCGCCGGCTGTGCATGCTCTACCACCCCGACAAGCACCGCGACCCCGAGCTCAAGAGCCAGGCTGAGCGCCTCTTCAACCTTGTCCACCAAGCCTATGAAGGTCAGGGGGAGGCTGAGCTTTGCAGGGGGGTTCTGGGAGAGCTGAGTCTTCATGCTTTTTGAAGATATTTATTACTACAATGTAATAATTAAATTTGGTGATGCTTACTGATGCTGTTTCCTGCTTCTATACCATAAGTTAGAGGGGAAATGCCATATAAATGCTGCAGGGAATGAGATGTGGAGTGTCTGTCTTAACTCCTGCATGTTGAAAATGATCTTCTCATCACTTCCCTTACTTCTAAAGACCTCTTCCATAGGAGAATAAAGGCTGAAATGCTTCAAATAGAGGGATTATTTCATATTGTACTGATGGACTACTGCATTGCTGGGTTCTGTTTCCTGTCACCTGGCTGTGGTCTCCGTTTCTAGCAAGTTCTTCTATATGCTCTGGCTGAGAGGAGGACAACTGATTCACAGCAGTTAGTTTATTTTTGTGCCAAAGCCCTTTTCAAATACTCTGAATTAAACTGAAATTTACTTTAATCCTGGTGTGCAAGTTGCACCTGGAGTGCAGATGGATTAGAATGATCAGAGTCTTCCATGTCACAAACCTGGTGCACCCAGTCCTGGAGCTAAAGAGAAACTAAAGCAAAATGCTGAATAAATATTCCCCCATTCAACCTCAAATATGAGTGAATATTTTTTGCACCCCTGGTTTTGACTGATAAGCATTTGCTCCTTCCAGCTGAACTTGAGCATGTGTGGAGTCTTTCCTGTTGTCCCTAGGTTGGGTGTTGGGACATGTGGAAGCTTTTGCTGGGAGAGCAGGGAAAGTCTGACCTTGATGATGTGCAGAACAAAAACTCATAATGCTTCAATAATTTCATTTTAGTGTGGTGAGTGGCCTTACATTAGAGGCAGCAGCTTCCCTTTGAATTTTCTGGCTGCTCTTGGCTCTGCCTTGCAGTGAACATGGAAGTTGGTGCTCATTTAGTACCAAATGTGAGTGTAGTATGTTACAAGCAAAAATTTTGACATCTTGGAAATGAGCCACTTCACCTCCTCTCTATTTTCTCTTTCTCCTCTTCCACCTCTTAGTATCACACAACAAAAGATTCATTTTATCAGAATTCATAAAAAACAATGTCTGCCTGTGACATTTAACAAGTCCAATAATATTCCACTAGTTCAGACCAAAACTCAATTACCAGTATAAGCCTCTTTTTGCCTTACTCTACTCCCCCAGCTCCCTGGGGACACATCAGTTTTCCCACAGCCTCAAGAAATACAGGATAATGATAAAGCTGGTCTTAAAACCCCGGAGGAGGAAATAGTGATGATTTTTTGATTTATTTTTTTCTTACAGAAAGATGTAAGAAACTAGGAGCTTATGCATTTAAATATGCCTTACCCTCTTCCTAATTCTGTGCCTAGTCTTTTTCTAAAGTAACTGTTCTGCAGTTTTGTGTTGTCCATTGTGTTGGGTGATAATTTGGGAGGTTAAGGTTCTACACACACCTTTGCCATTACCCCTTACTGATGTTTGGCAAGGTGTGAACTGCCTTGTGGAAATTGCTTTGTTGGGACTAGCTGGGAAAGGATCAGTGGACATGGCTGGTGAGGAAGTTCAAAGAAAGCAGCACAGAGCTTTGAAAGACAGAACTGGATGGCAATCCCAGGAAGGGCCCAGGGACTGCTCTGGCCAAATTGTTCATAATCTCCATGTTTGGTAGAGGGCTTGTGTCACCTTCAAAGAAAACAGTGTTAGAAGCCCCCTCTACACATTCACTTAGGCTGCATGTCTCTTGTGCTCTTTCTACTTGCTTGTTTTGGAAAAAGAAGGAGAAAATAATAGGATTTGTTGCAGGGAAAAGTCAGCATGTCTTCTCACTAAAGGACATGGAAGCATCAAAGGGGTTAATGTGCAACTGTAGAACGAGATGTTTCTAGGATCTGTGCTTGAATTCCAAATACCATGAGTGTTTTGCTCTGAAATCTGAGGAGAAGACCAAAAACTGAGTTCTCTCCTCTCTTTTGGTTTCAATTTACAGTGCTTAGTGATCCACAGACCAGAGCCATCTATGACATATATGGGAGGAGAGGACTGGAGATGGAAGGCTGGGAGGTGAGAGAAATTGAGCACATTGTGGCCAGTGGCCTTGGCTAAGCCCACCTTTATCTTCCATGGTTCTATCAGCTGCTCTGACACCTGGCTGGTAATAAATACCTCTTGGTTTGAAGGCATCCTTGGTTAGTTATTTCTGTCTCTCTCTGTCCCTGCTGGAACACCATGATGGATTTTCAGAGAACCCTTTGGTTTTGCACTTGACAAGAGAACAATAAACCTGACATTCAGAGTTCCCTGGAAGGATATTACCATGACAGGCAACATCTTTATCTGAGACAAATGTGTCATTATTGCCCATCTAGTCCCATCTTTTTCATCCAAAACTTGTTTTGTTCAGCATCAACTATCTTCTGAGTTTGAAATTACTTTTTCTTCCTGGGCTTTTTGGGGTGGGTCGAGCTGGGTTTTTTTATGTTTTTGGTTTGGTTTAGTTTTGGTTGGGTTTTATGGGCTTGGAAACAGAACTTGTCCATTCATATCTGTCCAGCTCTGGAGTCCCTTGCTAGCCTCTACCAGCCCTGGTTGATTGCACTATGCTGCTTGAAGCAGAATCCTGTGGTATTGGGCCAGGTCAGCACCAAGGTCAAACTTGGAGTCAGTTGCTAGAAATGTGGAACAGATCCAGCATGTAACAGATGCTTTGGAAACCAGATTTTTTTAACTGCTTTTGGCAGACTTGATCTTATTTTGAAGAGCCAAATCCAATACTCTTTCTATCCATTCCAAAACTGGGCCTGTATAAAACACTCATTCCCTGACCAATGTCAGGTAAGCAGCTGTGAACCAGCACAGCCTAAAATCACACAGCTCTTGTGGAATCAATTTACCTCAGGCCAGAGACATTCAGTTATTTTCATTTTTGTGTCCACACCTGGTAGAGCAATTAATGGATCACTGAGGGTAACAGCTGCACTGCAGTGTCCTGTACTTGTGGTTGGACAGCTCTTTGCCCTGGTTTTGTCAAGGGAATGGAAATAAAACCATTTTTCTTTCTCTCATGCCTGCCCTTTGATCTGGCCCGGGTGCTTTGTTCCAAACTCTGACTGTTGAAATTGGCTTTCAGCAGCTGGGCCAGTGTGTCAGTGCATCCTGCACCCAAGGCCTCTGAACCCCAGCACTGCAATGCCCTAAGCAGCCTCTGTCTGGTAATGGTTTGGTTTTCATTGCTTTTTGAGCAGGTTGTGGAACGAAAGAGAACTGCAGCTGAAATCAGGGAAGAATTTGAGCGTTTGCAGAGAGAGAGGGAAGAGAGGAGGCTGCAGCAGAGAACTAATCCAAAGGTAAGCAAAGACTTAATCCTGGTCTCAAGAGTGAGTCTGTAATTATCACCAGTGTGCAGGGGTGCTGAGCCTTGGTGAGGGCCCAGAGGAAAGAGCCCCTCAGGTGTCTGCACTTGCTGCATGACTTTCTGTCCTTTGCATATGCAGTTTCTCTGCATAATATAGGGCAAACAGCTCATTCTTTGAATAATCCCTTACTGAATGTTCTTCTTTTCTTAGCAAAACATGTTGAGACAAAATACCTTTTTCAGCAATTTTCACAAAATAGACCTAACACTGAAATATTTATGATTTCTTTCCAAGTTTACTAAATAATTGTAACTCACTTCAGTTACCTGACAGGTTTTCCCTTTGGCATTGCTGCGGTGTCACAACAATGCAGGGAGCTGTTCAAATGCATCTTGAAACCAGCAACAAATCTGAAGCATCCCTAAGCCAGCTGGGCAGCAGCACAGTGAGCAAAGTCGATCTGAACAGGGTTGGGGGCCTGCCAGTGTCACAGTTAGTGCCTGTTTTTGGAAAGGGTGATTGTGCCCTCAGGGTGAGAATCATCCTGGATGCTGTTCCCATCTCAGTGTGTTTGAGCAGTGTCTGACTCACCTCAGCTAACCTTGGCTGGTCAGAGGTGCTCAGGAATCCCACTGGGATGGCAGGGAGAGATGGGCATGGCAATTGGCCAGAGTATCATAGCGCAGACTCGAGGTGTCTTTGCTGGCCCTTGGCTTGATGAGTGTGTGAGGCAAACCTGGGGTTTGTCAGGATGGTCCCTGGCTGAAGTTTCAAAGCTTGTTGAATCACAAAAATCTTGGTTCTTATGCAATGACTAACATTATCCAAGAGCTGCATTTGCTGTTAACTAAATGAATTCATCTATTAGTGTAAAATCACAATGCCTTCTGAGTGGACAGATGTTGGATTGCAATTGCATTAGGACTGGATCTTAAGGAAAACATCCATCTAAGCAGAGCTGTAATATTTTGAGACATTCACCTTGGCACCACCTTTGGATGTGCACTGCTCTTAGCAAAGCAATTGGGCTGTACAGATCTCCAGGCTGAGGGTAGTTTATAGGCACTAAGAATTGCTTTGTACTAGAAGGGTACACAAGCATAAAGTGTTGTGTGAGTATCTGTTGACAGCTTTATTCCAGGCAGGAAGGGATTTCTGTGTGCCACAAGCCAGGCAGGGCAATCTATCCCTGCTGGAGGTGTGGGTGAGTGGGGTCACAGAGGTGTTTTCAGAGAGGGGCATGGTTATCTCCCACTCTGCTGCTCCCTGCTTCAGGAATGTGACATTTTCCCTGGGCGCCTCGCCGTGGCTGCGAGCTGCACTGTGAGCCTGTGTCCTGGGATAAAATTAACCATCTGGGTGTTTACAGCAATTGCAGGCTGGCAGCTGATGGAAATGCCTCTCCAGGCAGTGTTCCCGTGGAATTGGGGAGCACAGCTGTGATCATTTCATACACGAGCACAAGTTATTTTAAAATTTCCAACATTTTGTCGGTTCTATAAAACAGTTTCACAAAAATAAAGCATTTTAACCAGAAATGTTGAGCAATAACCAGATGTAGGCAATTTGGAGGGTTGAAATTGAGTCTCCTATTTGCTTTTAGAGCTTTGTTTTTGCTTTCAAAGATGTGCAGAAGGGTTGAAAAGTTCATTGCTAGGTTTAAGAAGAACCACTTCCTGTTAGGAGAAATTAAATCCAGTTATCTTCCTGCTGTGGAAGGTCAGTATGTAAGGAACACAGGTGCCTCAAGGCAAAGCCTGGCATAACTTCCAGGTATCACCTTCCTGAAGGTAAATCCCTAAGTAAAAAGTCAGGAGGAAGTATATTTTCCTCTGGCACATCTGCGAATTCCAGCAGTGAAGCCTGTTACCTTTTCACAGGTGATTTTAAAATCTAATCCCTGCTCTGATGGTTCCATAGTGCCACTCCTGCTTCCTGCCCTGCTGAGCTGCTGCTCTGTGCAGCACAGTGTGGGCACTTCTGACTCCTGAGCAGGAGTTCCAGCTCTGTCCTGCTGCCCTTCCTTTGGGGAGAGCTCCTCCATGTCAGAGCAGGTGGCTGCTGGGAGCAGCAGCAATCCCCTCCATTATCCGGAGGCATAGGGGTGCTCTTGTTCTCTGGGAATATTTTTAACTTTGCCATCTGCTGCTTTTCCTGTGCTTGTGCCTGAACCAGTTTCCTTGCCAGGATCCACAGAGCTCCCAGGGTGACTTCACCTGCTGGGCAGGAGCTGGAGGGTCTGCCCAGGGTCCACCTCTGACCTTAGGGAAAGGCAGAAGAGCAGGAGCTCTGCTGGGGAACAGGGACACAGACACTCCTTCTCTCTGAGCAGATCTTGTGGATTTTCATGGAGAGGTTCAGGTGTTTTCCTTTTTTCC
The DNA here is from genome assembly GCA_024362935.1 of Setophaga petechia. Classification (NCBI taxonomy): domain Eukaryota; kingdom Metazoa; phylum Chordata; class Aves; order Passeriformes; family Parulidae; genus Setophaga; species Setophaga petechia. The sequence goes on from JANCRA010000047.1 coordinate 1,771,915, forward strand.
TTGGGAGGAATATTTGCTGTACAATTCATACACGTGAAAAAGGAAATCCTAATATTTTGAGTGTATTTTAGAGAAAGGAGGTGCAGTGAATTTCAGGAATGTGTGTGGATCTTGGTGCATCTTTCCAATGAGTCCAACACTGTGCCACTGATAAGCCAAGTACAGCAGGATTGTCTCCTTATGGGTGTTTGCTGGCACAGGACTGAGCCCTTCCAGGGTGGTTAGAGGTTTTCCATTGCTTCCCTTTTCTTTTGGCCTGGTTTCAAGGAACAGCATGGCATAGGAGAGGGCTGAAACTGGAGAAGGTGTAGGGTCTGGAGTCACTTGAAGGTGACTTTGCAGATGATTCCTGAAAGTGCAGAAAGGGCAGAAGTTGGTTGTTGGTGCCGCCACCATGCAGAACAATGAATGTAATTGCTCTGAAATTCAGCAGCTGCCAAGGGTGGTTAGTAACCAGCTGGGGCACAGCCCCTGTTCCAGGATTCAACTGGAAATAACCACACCTTTCAGTTTTAAAATATTTATCCAATTTTTGCTTCATGAGAAAATAAACACTGAGAAGAGGCTGGGAAATCTCCACAGCAAATAGATAGCCTGGGTGTCCAGGCAGAGAAAATATTCCAGTCCTGTCAGACTCTGCAATTCTTCCTTTATTTACAGTCCAGCATTTGATTAGAGTGGAGCAATCAAGGAAAAATGCTCCCTCAGACTGAAATAAGGATTTATTCCAGCCATGCTTGGCCTGAGTGTGGATGGGGTTTGTAGCTACCCAGCTATTGAGCTTCCATATACAAACTGCTCCGAGTTCAGTCTGTGCTTGTGCACAGAGGGGGGTTTTTATTGCAATCCATATGTTTTATAGGAGCTGGGATGCTGTCAGATGGGTCCATAGGGAAGGTTTCCAAAGCCTCTTGAAGTTACATGACCCAGACAAGTACCTAATTGTGCTCTTTTCAAAGAAACACACTCCTGCAGTTAGTCTGAGGGAGCACAGCAGCAGGTAGCCAGACTATTGTGCTGTGGCCTAGTTTTTTGTAGGAATAAGTTTTTCTATGGTCTGAGAAAGGAAATATTTACCACTTGCTAAAAGTATATCTTTTTCAAGCCTTCCTTCTGATCACAAAATATAAGCTAGAAGAAGAAATCAAAATATTTTGCTAACAAGGTCAATTGCACTGAATGGTACAGTTCAGTACTAAGTTGGTTTAGGTAACTCATAAGAAGAAGCCTGTTGAGGTTTTCTGACCAAGTTACATTGAAGAAAATCAATTTCTAGAATATATTATTTCAACTTTTAAATACTGACCGAGCATAGTCATTTGTGGGGAAAGAAGAAACCTGCTGTGTAAGGGTGTTCTACCTGCTTCTGTAATGTGTCACAATAGAAAAATGACCTCCTGGGATTGCAAGTTGAGTTTGTGCTGAAAAACTGCCTTTTCTCCAGTCTGTTTGATGATTTATATTGCTGTTTTGAAATATTGTAACCATTCACTTTTGTTTTGTGCATTAGAAAATGCATTTTAGAGTGGTAAAAGTAATTGCAGAGCAATGGAAAGCTGCACAAAAATGTAATCATACCCAGGGATGGCTCAGCCACTTGTTCTGTGTATGCCAGATGTTTGCTAATGCTAAATGCCTGTTTCACTTGTCATCCCTCAGGGAACAATTAGTGTGGGAATAGATGCCACTGACCTGTTTGATCGCTATGATGAGGAGTATGAAGATGTGCCTGGGAGCAGCTTTCCCCAGATTGAGATAAACAAAATGCACATATCCCAGTCCATCGAGGTGAGGAGGGTGAATACTGCCATGCAAGCAGGGCGTGAGTGAATGCAGAACACAGAACACTGCTCCTGCCTCTCAGCAGGGTTTGGGGGGACAGCACAGGTGGGAAGAGGCAGCTTGGAGCCAGCAGAATGCTGGGCTGGCTCTGGAGCCTTTGGGCAACTGATCTGTGGGCTGCAGGGTCCTGCCCTCCTGGCAGGGAGATGCTCAGTGCCCAGTTGTGTTCCGTGGATGAAAGCAAGTGGCACCCAGTCCTGAGGATGTGCATAAGGAAAAGGATGGGAAGCATTTCCTCTTTCAGAGGGTTGTAGAAATTTAGTCTGCTAGAGAGATGAGAATGGTTTACAGCTCAAGGTCAGGACTTCAAGGTGGTACATTACAGGTGTCACAAGTGTCTGGTACTGTAAGAATTATCTGACTTTTTGCCATGCTTGATGTTTGACTACAAAACCATTTACACTCTGCAGTGGTGATTATGTCCTTGCAGAACATGCACTAAATGTGTGAACTGGGATCAGAGTTACATGAAACAATATATTCCTTTTTCAGGCACCCCTGACTTCCACAGATACAGCAATACTGTCTGGAAACCTTTCCACCCAGAATGGGAATGGAGGGGGATCAATTAATCTTGCACTGAGACGAGTCACATCTGCCAAGGGATGGGGAGAGGTAAGAGTACCCCTGTTTGCAGTTTTATATTCAGTCTATTACCTGTATTCTATTTTTTGGGGGGAGCTCTAGCTGTGGTTCATCTCTCATTTTCTATGTTCTGTAAAATGTGGAAAAATTAATTCTTACAGGAATTTGAGACAAAGGGAATACCAAACCTTGTTTTTTCTTATTTTTCTCCCCTCTCCATTTGGCAATTTGGACTTTACTTGTGCAGACAGAATTGTTACCTGATGTCTCTGGTCTTTCTGATTGCTCTGTCTGAAGGCACAGTGCTGTGAGCAGGCCTTTTAGGGCAGTGTGGTAGTTGGCCTTTGCTTCCAAAGCTGCTTTGCTTGCATGGGAAGAAGTTATGGGGGAAATAGTTTGAGCCCCCCAGCAGATCTGAGCAGCTGGAAGGTCCCACATTGCACCTGCAAGCTGGGCTGTGTTTGAGGTGCTCATGGCATCACTGGTACAGCTGACAGCTGCCTGTGCCTCCCTTCTTGCACATGAGCTGCTGCTAGCCTCCTTCCTCAGCTTGGGAGAGTGGAAGTCTTCCTCTTATTTGAGAGTCACACACTGGAGGCTTTTGGTTTGCATCAGGATTTTTGTGAGAGTTTTCTCCATGTTCCCTGAAATGACCAAAGCAGATGCCAGTAGCAGTCACCTGTAGCTTTACAAAACTGGCTTTGTTTTAGCCATGAGCTCCAACTCAGCACGACATCTTTTCTTCTTCTGAATGCAAAGCTGAGGAGAAGGGAGGGTGCTGAAAGAGGTGGTAAATGTTACTCAGATGTGTAAAACAGCTGTGATAAAAATGATGCTCATGACATACTTTGTCACTATTGTAAAGGATGTTTTCTTCTGACATTTTATGTATTCCAACAGTTGGAGTTTGGAGCTGGAGACCTTCATGGACCTCTCTTTGGGCTGAAGATATTTCGTAATCTTACACCAAGATGGTAAATATTAGAAAAATGGCCTAGTGGATAATATCCCACAATAAGGAGCTAAATGACTTGAATTCTCTTCCACATTAATTTTGGATTCATTTTCTGTCCAACAAAATAAGGTATTTTCACTTTAGACTTGAGGTCATACTTGTATTGTCAAAATACTTGCATTCTTTCTGGGTGTTGGTGCCCTCCCTTTTCATATTTCCAGTTTAAGGAGGGTCTGTGTACCACATGCTTTGATTTGTACTTGATCTTGTCATGATTCATCATACTTGAGGCAGAGCAACAGAAGTTTGCTCTAGGAACAGAACAAAAAAAGGGGAACTCTTCTGAGGCTTCCATATGTGAGAGGGAGTTTCTGACAGCAAAACAGGAGATGATGTATCAGATTTTAGGAAAATAATGTCAAATTTGCCACTAGTGTCATGTCTGTTCACAAATGATTAGAAGTCTCTGATTGCAAAGGAGATACAAGGTAAGGCCTGTGATTGGAGCCACATGTTAGAGCATCATGGGAGCTCATGTAGGTTCCCTCTGTTTACATTTTCAAATTTAGTGCATCTGCCATTCCTCAGAGCTTGTACAGGATTCGTGTTCCCTGGGGAGTGCTTTAGCACTGGTTTTTAGGATTATTGAATAGCAGGGCTGCTCTGTGCCAGCAGCCCAGTGTGCTGTTCTGCAGAGACCAGGATGTTACCTGCACAGGGCAGGAGGGGGAAGGCTGGGTGCCTGGGCACAGACAGTAAACCAGGGCACAGCCTGCTCTCCTGGGCACTGCTGTGCTCAGGGCAGTCTGAATTAATTTTTACTTTTCCCTAAAAGCCTCAAGCATCATGCTTTTTGCAGGATGGTCTCTGGGCACTCAGTAAAAACTCCTGGGCAAGAAAGACTCTGTGGCAGCTGGGAGCCTGTTTGTTTTTTTTTTTTTCACTGACAAATTTTTCCTCATTTTTCTAGTTTCATCACCACAAACTGTGCCCTGCAGTTCTCATCCCGCGGGGTCCGCCCCGGCCTCACCACAGTCCTGGCCCGCAACCTGGACAAGAACACCATGGGCTACCTGCAGTGGAGGTGGGGCATCCAGTCAGCCATGAACACCAGCATTGTCCGGGACACCAAAAGCAGCCACCTCACCCTGGCAATGCAGGTGAGAGCCACAGGCAGCACAGGGATCCTGTCCCATGGCAGAGAGCAGCCTCCTCACCTGCCTGGCCCAGCAGTGTTTTGCTCTCAGGAGTTTGCAGTTTATTGCAGCCCCGAGACAGTGAAAAGTCTCTGTTTCAGCCCACACGTTCAAAGAATGAGTCAGAGTTCTTCAGTTCTTGGTCTCACAGTTGTTTATTGTATCTTATCTATAAAATTTTTTCTCCTGTCCAGCTGAGCTCTGGTCAGCAGGACAATTCCAGGCACTCTGACTGCCCCTGGGGGAGCGTTATCTCTTTATACTACAAACCACATATAACATGTTTACAATTACTTTCCAATACCTATCACCTATGTTAGACAGTGAGCTTCTACTCTGAACCAATCCAAAAGTTGCCAACATCACAGCAGAAGATGGAGGTAGAGAAGAAGAAGAAGAAAGGCTGGACATGTCCAAGTCCCTCCATCTTGTCCCCAAAACCCTTATTCTAAAAACCCCAAAATCTACTTTTTCACCTAGTGATAATTTTATTATTACACTACTTAAACTTCTGTGGCTTTCAGGTCTTCATACAAAGCTGGTAATTTGCTCCACGGGTCATAATCAAACCCACAGGTGTTCTGGGCTGTGTGCCAGGGTCTCTGAGCCCCCTGGCAGGGGTCCTGGCAACTCTGGACATCCAGAGGGATGTACTGAGATCTGACATTTTGCCTTGGGATTACAGGTTAAGGAAGCAGTTGGTGTATTTTGTGATAGATCTAAGATAGGTAACCAGCTGTTTGGCAGAGCACAGCTCTTGGCATTGTCATAGGTGTTGTGGGTCACCTTACAACAGGGTCAGGACAACATGGACAGCAGAGGTTGTAAGTGGCAAGCACTGCTTTGTGTTCTGTGCTTCTGTTGAGAAAGGAAATTGGGGGGGCAGCAGTGGCCAAGGGCATGTTTTGATATGTTTGTGCCTCTTGTGTTTCAGCTGGGAATCCCCCATTCTTTCATGATGGTCAGTTACCAGCATAAGTTTCAGGATGAGGATCAAACACGAGTGAAAGGTTCTCTCAAGTAAGTTCTCAAGAGGGAATTCACGATGCTCACAGCCTGAGGACTACTGTCCTCTCCTGCTGTTGTAGGCCTCCAGGTTCCAAACAAACCAAATGGCCTTTGGGACCCTGCTTTTCACTCTTTAAATCTGGTAAAGGCTGAAGTGAATGTCTTGGAGGCTTGGCCCTGTGTGCCTCTGCAGTTATGTGGAACTTATAATACTTGTGTATATCTCTGTATCATCCCCAATAAGAAAGCCAGAAGTTCTTGTTTACTACTTAGCAAGCTGGAAGGTCTCATCTCACCTTGGAGATACACTGTGAATCTTCCAGAGGCCAACATCTGCAGCAAACAGATGCATTTCCATGCTTTACTTGTTTGGGAATTACAGGATTCAGTAAAGAGAAATTCAAGTGTCTTCTCTGTCTTAACAGTTCTTGGTTCTGTCATTCTAGGGTGGGTTTCTTTGGGACCATAGTGGAGTATGGAGCAGAGAGGAAGATCTCCAGACACAGTGTTTTAGGAGCCACTGTCAGCGTTGGTGTTCCCCAAGGAGTGTCCTTGAAAATCAAGTCAGTTCAAGATCTCAACTCTTTTTTGCAGAGGCTGACCATAACCTCCATGATTCTATTTCCAGTATTCAGGTGGGAAGGTGCCAGTCCCAGGTCGATACAGGTGTATTGATACATCACTGGGAGAGGGTGCAGCTGCCCTCAACTCTAATGCAAGCTGTAAGCCCATCATAAGCAATGGGTGCTTTCCACTGGTGTGACTCACAGCCTGGGCCACCTGTCTGTGTGTGTGTGCATCAGAATATTCTGAAATACAGATTAAAGTGAGATTTGGAGCACTCTGGTAAGTGAATGGAAGATTTCTGAAAATATTAGTAGAGATGGATTCCATGTGTATTATGCTGTATACAAGTGAATGCTTGAATTAGGGAATTAGCATTACCTGGTGCAGGTGATTGTACTATTAACAAGGTGCAGTTCACAGAAGGACAGAGCTCATTAGGTGTCCCTGTGCTGTGGTACACTTGAATTGGGGCCAGCTATAGGTGGAGTGTGAAACTGCTGAAGGGCCTGAAGAATTCAGGCCCAAGGAAACTCATGTTTTCTAAAATAAATATTGTTATAGACAACAGAAAAATATTCATGTACACCTGCCCTGAAGGCCCATTCCAGTGTTATGAGCACCAGCCTTCTCTAGAAGCATTTTCTCTTCTTTCATGAGGATGTTCATCCCTTTTTCAGTTGAAATTAATGACCAAGCAAATTCTCCTAAGATTAAAAAAAGATCTTTAGAATGGTCAGGTACTATCACGAGCTGCTGCTTCAAAGTCTGGCTCTGGCTGGTGTCAGCTGCCTTTTCTGCCGTTGGCTTTTTTAGTTTATCAGGCTTTTCACATTTTGAGCTCCTCATTCATCTCCCCTTGGTTCATCAGCAAGCACTGCTGCTAAGTGTGCTTCATCAAGCACATCCAGCTCTGCTTTTCCTCTTACCATCCCTCTGTTCTTCTTTGTTGCAGGCTGAATAGGGCCAGCCAGACCTACTTCTTCCCTGTCCATCTAACAGATCAGCTGCTTCCCAGCGCTGTGTTCTATGCCACCGTGGGACCTCTCGTTATCTACTTTGCCATGCACAGGCTGGTCATCAAACCCTACCTCAGGGCACAGAAGGAGAGGTGAGCTTGCACATTCCTCAGGAAGTCTCACTTGGGCCTATTCATGTGAGGCTGAGGGGTGGGTAAGGAGACCCTGCCAGTTTCTGCCTCAATCCCTGCTCTGCCTTCCTTCTGCCAGAGAGCTGGAGAAGCAGCGGGAGAGCACAGCCAGTGACATCCTACAGAAGAAGCAGGAGGCTGAAGCAGCTGTGAGTCTTTCTTGTAACTCAGTCCCCTTAGTGAAAGGAAACCCTTTTCACTCTGGACCATTCTCCTTTGGCCACAGTGTGTGACCCTGTGTGATTTCTGCTCTGCCACTTGTGTCGTGACAGGTGCGGTTAATGCAGGAGTCAGTCCGAAGGATAATTGAAGCAGAGGAAGCCAGAATGGGTAAAGATTATATCATTTACTTGTTCTATAAATTTGGAGAGAAGAAGGAACAATGTAAAGGTGGTGTTTCTTCATTCCCACTCCTGATAAAGTGCAGCTTAGTTGCTGCTGTGCCCATAGTGGGGGAGCCCCATTATGACTCAGCTCCAGGTGCCTGAGCTTAGGAGGGATCTGAGAATATTATCTTGGGACATGGTGTGAAGTGGATCAACAGACTGAAGGTAACAGTCTGGAATTACCTCTTCCCCAGAGAGAGACATGTCTATAAAAAGGTGCAAAAGTTGTAGTCTGAAATTCAGCTTTCACTGATTTTTCCCTTACATGGTTTGCTCCTGGATTGTAATGGGAATCTCATCTCTTATGGTTACTAAGAGTTTTCCACAGAATGTTCCAAAGTGAACTGAAATCTACTTGGACTGTCATATCAGCATGACACTGAGGTCCTGTCACTCCATTCTAGTGCTCAAGGTTGCTAACAAACACCCAGTAAAAATGCTGTTCTTTGTTGGGAAGTGTGGGTCCAGGCCAGGAGAATTAAATCTCACTGAAAGAAAGAGAAAATGCTGGGATGATCTTTTTGTCAGTGGAATCCTTCCATCACAGTTGTGATTTCCTGGGAAATGCAGGTCTGATTGTAGTGAATGCCTGGTATGGGAAGTTTGTTAACGACAACAGCAGGAAGAATGAGAAGGTGAAGGTTATAGATGTGACTGTGCCTCTGCAGTGCTTGGTGAAGGATTCCAAACTCATCCTTACAGAGGCCTCCAAGGTACGTAGATGTTCTGTCAAAGCCCAGATTCGGGGACTCAAATGTGTGGCCCAGAATTTTGTTTGAACCTTGTGGTGTCCTGCCAGGGGATCTCTCCAGTGACTCTGCATCAATTCACAGATGCCATTTACCTACCAAGTGTTACAGACTTCCAGGAACTTCTGTTTCTTGGGGCTTTTCCAGTGCCAGTGGGACAGTGGGTGTTACAGACCTTGGGGCTGTACACCAGAATCTTCCCAGCCCCCTGGTTTGCTTTTATGCACTAAAAACTTGTGGAGATGATTCCCCAGTGTTTCAACTTGCTGGCAGCAAAACTCTTTTTTTTTTTCTTTTTGACACATTGTCCTTGGCAGTAATAAATATTTTTGGCCAGCTGGAGAGCTGTGAAAGTCCATTCCCTGATGCTCAGTCTGTCCTTCTCTGATTCAAGGCTGGGCTGCCAGGCTTCTACGACCCCTGTGTGGGTGAGGAGAAGAGTTTGAAAGTGCTTTATCAGTTCCGAGGAGTTCTGCACCAAGTGATGTCAGCTGACAATGAGGCCCTTAGGATACCAAAGCAATGTGAGTAGCACAGACTGCCCAGCATCTTCCTTGGGGACCCAGTAATGGACTGCTTCAGCTCTGTGGTGAAGCACACAGACCTGGGGTTCAGAATTTGGGTTATTGGAATGGACTGACCATGGCTTGCCTCTGGAGTAAGGCCCAAAAGAACTCAGCAGCAGCTCTGCAGCTGTTTGTACCAGCTAGTCTGTGTCTCTAACTGGGGCTGGAAGCAGAGGCCTCCCACAGGTGCCACTGTCCTTGTGTGCAGTTCTCAGCACTGGGTGGCCGGCCATTTGGGGACTGAATTTAATGTATGAAGGCCTGAGTCAGATTTCTTCCTTGTCCCCATTTATCTTACCTGCCAAAATATTTTCCCTGCTGGAATAGCTCTGTGAAACTATTATCTGCTTGTGACAACTTTTACTGGCACTCCTGTGGGTCTGGTGGGTTGGCTCAAGGGCACAGACCTTTGTTCGCTCTAGACCAGTTCCCTGCCCAGTGTGAGCAGCACATCCAACTGACAGAGCTTCCAGAAGTGCATTGGAGGCTTATTTGAGTTGTGTCTAATTAGCAGCCAGAAGCGTTGCTGCCTGTCCTTGGTACAGTTCCTTGTTCTCCCCACAGCTCACAGGATCGACGCCGATGGCTAATCCGGGCACGCGCCTCTCCCACCGTACCTGGGTCAACAGAAACTGCAAAACCTCCCCCGGACGCTGCCAGTTTGAACAGAGACACTTTTATTTTTACTGTCTGTATAGCAGGAGGTGTCCTGCCGGTTCTGTTAGGGACAAAAGGACAGACCCTGCTGCTGCAGGCGGCTCCCAGGCAATATCTGAGTTGTGGCTCGGTACCCAATAAAGCAGCGTGACTCTGAGTGCACAGTGCTTTCTGCCGGGGGCTCCGGGGCCTCCTGCTCCCAGCTGGCCACAGCCCCCTCCTGCACTCACACTTCTCTCCTGGCACTCAGCAGGGATGAAGAACTGTTCTTCTCACTTCTCCACGTACTTCCTGGGGTAGGTAACACACCTTCTTCCTTCTCATGAGGGGAATTTCAGTTCTCTGGCCACCTCCTGGAAGTCCCCTGTGCAAATACTTTTGGAGAGAGGTCAGTGCTTGTTTCAATCTCAAATCTGTGTTTGAAATGCACTTGTAAAGAAAAGTGTGCTTAACTATGAATGAATTTGCCTTTTGAAGTAATATGGACCTCTTCAGCACCAATCTGTCCAGCTGCTCATTTCCAACACTGCTCTTCCAGACAAGGACACCGTGTATCATAGTTTTATTAATTCTTCTGCCACCCACAACCATGTATTGTCAAGGATTTCCAGAAAAGAGAAAAGCAAGTGAGGGAGAAGGACAGCAATTAATTTCATTTGATTCTGATGCTGTAACTATCTCTTCACATCTAATTTATTTCTAGCAAAAATAAATGTAGTTCATAAAGTAAACCATACCAAAGTGAGGAGAGAGGCCAAATGGATAAAGAGCTGGAAATGTAACCCTCATCTGCTCTTTCTGAAAAGCAGCAGTTACAGCATAGATCCATTGGCTTTATCTTGCCTAGAAGCCCTGGCAGGGATTTCCAGCAGAAGGACAGTCCTGGGCTGGTGATTCAGAAGCTGGAAACAGCACCTTGTAGAATCTGCTACACACTGAGTACATCAGCACATCTGAGGCTTTTGCAGAGAGACAAGGAATTGTGGTGGCTGTTCCTTGATCATAGTTTTGCTCTGGCTAAGTCCAGACCAGCCTTCATTGCTCATGGGTGACAGCAGAGGGGAAAACATCCATGTCTTGGCAGTGCAGAGTTGCTTTTGACAACTCCTGCCATAACTCCTTTCCTGACCTGGACCTGACCCCTGTTCTGTGCAGCTGTGGTTCTCTGTGCTCAGGTCACTGCACCAGGAGAATGAGATTTCCAAAAGAAATGCTTTCCCCTGTAAAAAACAAGTTCATATTATGAAAGGGTGTTCATTTGTTTTTATTAAAACCAAAACTTTTCAGTTGTGACCAGTTCCTGGTGCAGGGCTTTATTATTTTTTTTCACTTATGGCCAGCGTTCTGTCAATCTCAAAGTAAATGTAAAATGTGCAATAAATTATATTCAGCTGAAAAGCAGCTCCCATTCCCTTTGCATCTGTAGGCAGTTCCTGAGATGAAACCCCTGGAAAGTAAGAGTTTGTAAACATAACAGCACTCTCCATCCCATCCAGCTTATTGACTTCTGCTGGGTGGGACTGGGCAGAAATCTAAATCTCCTCCAGTTCCCTTTTGATGTCACTGTGTGAGGTGTATGGTCAGAAACGAAGAGCCAGCCTGTAGAGACTAGGACATGGCACAAGAGCATCCCTGAGAGCCAGATGCTCAGGCAGTCTCCCCAGCCCCTTCCTCCTTTCTTCCCTGTTTTCTATCAGTGCCACGTTTTGCCAAAACTGTAAGAACAGCCCCACTGCAGAACCACAGCCTTCACCACCATATTCTTGCTGTGAGCAGCTGCCATTTTACAGCCACAACTCCCCTGGGACTTCTTTTTATGACTCTTCTATAATTCAAAATTACCAACAGAATTAAAATAGAAGCTCTAAGCAAGCAGAGCTGAGCTTCCAGCCTAGCTTCCAGCATGACCTAGTGCCATTTCCAAAAGGTTGAGCTGCCTTTTCAGTGTGCCAAGGTGTGCAGGCTGCTGCTTTGATGGCAGCAGTGCCTGTGGGCTTGTGGCACATCCACGAGCTGCAGGGTGGCACCAGGGCAGGGTGGTGTGGAGTCCTTGGCGCTGCCTGGTGAGAGGGAGGGAGGGAGGGATTTCTCTTTCAACAGAGGGTTCACAGGGGCTTGGTTTAGGTCTGGCCAAGCCTCCAGTCCTTGCAGGGGGCTGCAGGGCTGTTTGTGAGGCTGCAGGGACCTGCTGCCAGGACTGTGCACTCCGACACCGTCGGCATCCTGTCCCCCAGCTCAGTCACTGCACCTTCAGCAGGCCCCTGGCATATTCCCAGCAGTGTCCCTGCTGTCTGCAGCCACTCAAGCAGTGCCTCCCTCCCTGCCCAGCCCAGGGCTCCATCACCATGTCCCACATTCTAACAAGGAGCAGCTGCTCCTTGGTGGAGATACCTGCCAGCTCTTCCTATCCCCACCCGAGTGTATTGTTTTGGGAAGAGCACTTCCAAGTGTTAAGTCTTCCTGCTGCCTGGCACAACAGCTCACAAACCAATAAATCATAACAGCAGACTCCTGAGTTTGGAATATAACAAACTCATTGTTCATTTGTCTCACATGTAAGAAAAAAACATGGTTCATTAGAAGTTTTAATGAAAAAATAAAGTTCTGAATTAAACTATAATTATACATGGCTGAAAGTGATGAACTAAAAGAATGGAGATGTTACTTTTTTATTTCTCTCTGCTGATATTGTAACGTGCTGGACACCATCCACTGGGATAAATCCGAAAAGGGGACAGAACAAGAGTCAGTCACATTGATTAGTGTTGAACCTCTGTGAAAAAGAGCCAGTTCACTTGACAGTGCACCATTTCTCCCATAAAAGCTTCAGGAACACAGTCCACAGAGGTCCAGTTGAACTGCAGACACACTGCAAACACAAGAGATACGAATTTCAGACCAGGTCCAACTCTTGTGCAGTTGTGGCCGGGATCTTCCAAAGCATTTCTGGGGAAATGGCAGCACTGCAGAACTTTGGTTATTTTTCTGGCTGCAAAGGACAGTCAGGCAGCCATTGGGAGCGAGTCTTTGGCAAACTCCTTGGTGGTTCCACATAGCTTCTGAAGGCAGCACAGCACAGTCATGGTTGAGAGATTTCACAGAAGCTGGTTTTCTGAAACCCAGTCAGGTGTTACAGCTTGGTGGAACGAGATTTTTTTCAAGAACCAGGAGAAAACAGCTGCATGTTGTGCACTTCTGTCGCCCTTTCCCACATCGTGGAGCCCCAGGGCCCTGTGGTACTGGGCTGCCTGAGGCTTTGGCAGCCCTGGGGCCAATGTCTGAAGGAGGGCACTTGCCCCTGTGTGCTAGCAAGACCCTCAGTCATCACCAGGATGCATCTCCTGGTGAGCCAGTCCTCAGACAAGGCAGTGCTCCAACACTGTGTGACTGCAGAACTCCTGGGGTCATGTTCCTGCTGGCACAGCTGGTCTGGCTCAGCTGCTGTGCCAGCCAGCATTTCTCTGAGCCTCTTCCTGGACAGAGCACACACTGTTCTTCAGGCATAACTTCAGAGACACACCTCGAAGCATCAACCCAATTTGTGTGATCCATGTGGATCTGTTTGGCCATTGAGTAACAATGCCAGCATCTCCATGGCCTTGTGCATGAGCTGTGACTTCCCATCGTGGTCCTGAAGGGATTTCCCATGGGCTAAGGCCCAGGAGGTCCTGTCTGCAGTGCTAGCCAGGGTCTCAACGCTCTCCTGTCCACTCCAGACAGATCCTCATTGCACTTCATCCTGTAGCTGCATTGCCTGCATTTGATCTGTCATTGCTACCAACAGAATAAAGATTCTGGCTTTTTGGTTACAGTCCAGTTTCAAAAAACAAACAGCCAAAGCAAAAATCAACTCAGCTGTCATACTTGGATGGACATGATCAAATTCCAAACCAGACCTGCCAGGTTCTACATTTCCTTTGGCCCCTTTTACAGCCCATGTTTGAATTCTGGGCTGAGAAAAAGGAGAGCCATCTTTGTAAAACAGCACCATAGAGGTTAATGAAGGTACAGGAAATGGAGCAGTTTCCCCCCATACACACATTTGAGCTGTTCATGCAAATAAATCACGAAAAAACCACTGTAAGAAGAGACCTTCTAGGAAGGAATCTGATGCCACTGATCCCCCACACTGCCTGTCCAGGAAAAGGGTTGCTCCTTCCTGCCAGGAAAAGGGTTGCTCCTTGGCGCAGGAGGGAGCCCCGAGTCTCGTCTGCACTTGGATGATGCCAAATGACAGAACTCCCCTCTGCTCAGGCCCGTGGAAGCAGCAGCAGATCACACAGAGGCCGGTAGCACTGAGGCTGACTCCTATGGAGTCTCAGGATATCTAAGGTTGACCTATACGGACAAATGGGCAGGTATAATATCACACTGAATTTAAAACACAGGGCCATTTACTCTTCAGACTCTTCACACAGACTCCCTCCTCCTCCCCTCCCTCTTTGGGAGGAGGAGGAGTTTTCTAGCACAGAGAAGATTTGCAGTTTCCCAATGGGATGAGAAAACCTACTTGGCAAAGGTATAGTACATCACCCAGTCATCGTAACCAGACAAAACTCCACTGAGCTCAGAGAGCTCTGTCTGTCTGTCCCTCGAGAGTCTCTCGCCACAGTTCTGCCCAGTCGGCCGCTCCCAGCTCCGGCTGCCCGCGGCTCGGCGATTCCTCATTCCCGGGCCACAGGCCGGCTGGGCAGCCCTCCTGCCTGAGCAGCAGCAGTTCAGGGGAGCCCTCCCCGGCCTCCCAGCCGGCACCCCCGGCTCCCCCACCCACGCAGAGCACCAGCACGGGCCTCCCCCCTAGTCCAGAAAGCGCCTGCGCGAGCCCGTCCGGGAGCGGTTCGAGCGGCGAATGTCAAACTTGGAGTCCCGGCACTTCTGGCAGATGTAGATCTCTGGGACGTTCGACTTGCGGATTTTGGCGCAGGAGAGATGAATCCAAGTGTGGCACTCGTTGCACTCGATCATGGGCCGCCCAGCAAAAGGCTTCATGCAGAAGCAAGTGACCAGGTCCCACGAGTCATCATCTGCAAAGACAAATGTCAAAGATACATTTTTAGTGGCTGATGCCTCTCACACCAGGAATTTTCTCTCCTTTCATGCTAAATTAACTACCTGGGTTTCAAAGACAGGCACTTTGCTGCTTTTTCCAGGTCTCTCTTGCACGGGAAGAGACTCTCAGCAGTACAGAGGAAGCCGTAATCGAGGAGATGCTGCTTCTATAAAGTTGCAGCTTTTCACTCAGTTTATTGCACAAAAGAGCCAACCCACCTCCCTTCCCCCCAAAAACCCAACTGCTCCTGAATTCCACCCAGGTTGTGCTCCTTGCCATTATCCTCAGGCTACAAGTAAAGCACCACTACTTCCACCTGGCTAATCCTCTTGGATGGCCAGGCCACCTACCTGAATCCACCATGATGTCTTCATCGTCACCAGTGCCATCCTCATCCCGAAAGACCACCTGCTTGCCCTGCCGAATGACCGTTCGCTTGCCCACGCTCTGGATCTCCACCGTCTGCTCGGCCGTCACAGCAGGGTAGGACACGCTGGACGGGGTGTCCGAGTCCCACACCGAGCAGTGCTCAGTCACAGACTGAGGGTCGCCCTCTGACGAGGGGCTCATCGGCGTCTCTGTGTAAGAGTCCTCTGCCTCCAGATCCAGCAGCTTCTCCTCATAGTCCTCCTCTGCAGACACCTCTGTTTCCCTCCTTTTCAGCTTTTTCTTCTTCCTGATCTTATCGATTTGCTTTCTCTCTGGCAGGAAGTTGTTGGCCTTTGCCCGCTGGAACAGGGAACCATAAGGTTTTGCCCGCTTAAGCTGGCTAAAGTTCTTTCTGTTCTTGGTGGGCAGGGAGACAGAGGAGGGGGTGTCATTGAAGCGGGGATCCCAGCTATCGCTGTCAATCGTGCCTCCAGTACTGTTGGGAGGGCTGGGGCTGTTCCTCAGCGGCGTCTCCTGGAACACGTTCAGGAAGCAGGTAACAGTTTGACTCAGAGCAGACTCGCATGTCCCGCAGGGCACTCTGACCTATCCCTGAGATGCTGTGCCCTGTCCCCTAGAGTGGTGTCCTCTGTCCCCAGGGGTGCTGTCCCCTGTCCCTGAGGGGTGAGCCCTTTCCCCTGGGTACTGTCCCCTGTCCCACAGGATGCTGAGCCCTGTCCCCTGACCCACTATGCCCTGTCCCCCGGGGAGCTGTGCCTTGTCCCAGAAGCACTGTGCCTTGTCACCCACAATGTTGTACCCTGAACCGCTGCGCCCTGTCCCATGGGGAACTGAGGCTTGTCCCCGAAGCACTGTGCCTTGTCCCCCAGAGTGCTGTGCCTTGTCCCCTGAGCCGCTGTGCCCTGTCCCCGAGCCGCTGAGCCCTGTTCCCGAACTGCTGTGCCCTGTCCCTGAGGCACTGTCCTCTGCCCCCTGTCCCCAAGCCGCTGTGCCCTGTCCCTGAGGCACTGTGTCCCCAAGCCGCTCAGCCCTGTCCCTCGAGGTGCTGCCGCTCCCGCTTTCCCCACACGCCACCCCCCGGGTTTCTCCGGCCGCAGCTCGGGGGCCCGGGGAGCAGCCGGAGCGATGCCGGATCCGACGTTTTTCACCCCGCCCACGCCGGGCACCACCCGCCCCGTCCCCAGAGCCTCCAGCCGCCGCGGTTCCCCTTTTGTTCAGGCCCGGCGCGGGGCCGTGACCGCTGCAGCGGTCGGTCTGACACACCGGCCCGGTGCCCCCGTGCCCCCGGCTCGGTGCCCCCCCCCCCCCGTCCCCCAGTGGAACTCACCTCCTGCGGGTACGGGATGTAGCCGGCGTAGGCCAAGACGAAGGTGCAGAACTTATTGAAGTCCTCCACGGTGCGGTGCCGCCGGGAGCCGGGGGAGAAGTCCTGCGGGGGACGGGGGTGAGCGGCGGCCGCGGGGCCGGGCCCGCCGGTGGGAGGCGGCGCCGCCGCTGCCGCCGCTCCCGCCGCGCCCCACCGCGCCCCGCCGCCCCCACAGCGGCGGAACCGGGCAGTGCCCCCCCCCCCCATCGCCCCCCGGTGTCGGTACCGGGCCCCCAGACAGCCCCCCCGCTGACGGCACGGCGGGGCGGCGCCGCCGCCATTCCTCGCCCCGGCGGCACAAGATGGCCCCGGCCCCCCGCCCGCCCCGCGGCGGGGAACGGGCAGCGGGCACCGGCGGCCGGACAGGGCCGGGCCGGGCCGGGCCGGGCAAGGCAGCGGGACAAGCACCCCCTCCCCTTCTGTTCCCTCCCCGCTTCTCCCTTCCCTTCCTTTTCCCCCCCGGGACTCCGGCTCACCTCCGGGGCAAACGGCGAAGCGCAGGAGTCGGAGTCCATGTCCCGGCGCGGGCACGGGCAGGGCCGGGGCAGCGGCGGCGGCAGCCGGGCAGTGCCGACACCGCGAGCCGCTCGGTGCCGGCGGGAGGCGGCGAAGGGGCGGCCGCCCGCGCGGGGCCGCCGGGAGCCGTAGTCCGGGCGTGCGCAGTGCCGGGCGCGGGGCGCGCTGGGAGCGGCGGAGGGGCGGGGGCGGTGCCGGGAGCGGTGAACGGAGCGGGAAGCGGAGCGCGGAGCAGGGCGGAGAGCGGATCGGTGAGTGCGGTCCGGGAGTGCCTCTTATCTGGGTGATTGTGGGACTGGGCGGGAGAGGCCGGCCTTGGGCTCACCGCGGGGCCTGGCTGGTGGCGGTGGCAGGACGCCGAAGCGTCTACGGCGAGCTGGACCCTCAACCCCGACCCGGACCCTCCGCCTGCGCTAAGGCCGGTACCCGAGCCGGACTCGGAGCGGAGCTCCCTCAGCGCTGTCTGCGCTCGGGACGGTCTTGTGTTCCTTCGGTACCATTGGGCGGCTCCTTCTGAGCGCCAGCCCAGGGCCAAGGGCGCGGGGCTGGGCGCGGTAGCTGCGGGGCCCTGGGACCGGCCTGAGCGGGGCCGCGCTGCCAGCGCCGCCGCCTTACGCAACGGCCGCTCTCGGGGGATCCCGGCCGGGACGGGCTCCCCGAGCCCACCCGCCGCCTCCTTGCCTGATCTCCACCTCCCTCTCCCGCCCCGGGAATCGCTCGGGGGTCGGCCCGGCGGCTCCGCGCAGGGCGTGATCCAGGTGCTCTCCCGCAGGCACGGCATGGCGACGGGCACCGGCGGGACGGCAGCGGGAGCCTCAGCCACGGCGGCGGCGGCGACGGGAGAACCGGCACACGCGGTGTCGCTGCTGCGGGGTCTGAGCGCGCTGCGGGCTGAGCGGAGCCTGCTGGACGTGACGGTGGTGGCCGGCGGGCGAGAGTTTGGGGCTCACCGCGCCGTTCTGGCCGCAGCCTCGGGATATTTCCGCGCCATGTTCGGCGGGGCCCTGCGCGAATCGCGGGCCGAGCGTGTGCGGCTGCACGGCGTCGAGCCCGAGTGCCTGGGGCGGCTGCTCGACTTCGCCTACACCGGCCGCGTGGGGCGGCTGGGCCCCGACATCGCCGAGCGCCTGCTGCGCGCCGCCGATCTGCTGCAGTTCCCCGCCGTCAAGGAGGCCTGCGGTGCCTGGCTGGCGCGGCAGCTGGAGCCCGCCAACGCCCTGGACATGCAGGACTTCGCGGAGGCCTTCGCCTGCCCGGAGCTGGCGGCTGCCGCCCACCGCTTCGTGCTGCGGCACGTGGGAGAGCTGGGCGCCCAGCTGGAGCGACTGCCGCTGCCGCGCCTCCTCTCCTACCTGCGGGACGATGGGCTCTGCATCCCCAAGGAGGAGGCCGCCTTTCAGCTGGCACTGCGCTGGGTGCGCGCCGACCCCGCCACCCGTGCCCCGCTGCTGCCGCAGCTCCTGGCCCACGTCCGCCTGCCCTTTGTGCGCCGCTTCTACCTGCTGGCCCACGTGGAGAGCGAGCCGCTGGTGGCCCGCTGCCCTCCCTGCCTGCGCCTCCTGCGTGAGGCCCGCGACTTCCAGGCTGCCCGCCTCGACCGCCACGACCGGGGGCCCTGCGCCCGCATGCGCCCCCGGCCCTCCACTGGGCTCGCCGAGATCCTGGTCCTCGTCGGTGGCTGCGACCGTGACTGTGATGAGCTTGTCACCGTCGACTGCTACAACCCACGCACTGGCCACTGGCGCTACCTGGCTGAGTTCCCCGAGCACCTGGGAGGGGGCTACAGTGTGGCTGCGCTGGGCAACGACATCTATGTCACTGGTAAGGCATCCAGGGAATGAGGGGAAGCACCAGGGTGGAGGGCTCTGTTGGAAATATGTAGGTTGTAGCAGAGACACTTGGCTTTTCCTGGGTGGCACAGAGATTGGGACTTGGCTTGGGTGCATGCAGCCTGCCAGCAGGCATGGAGACTCCTGGAGTCGGTGCTGGATTTAGCAGCTGGTCTCAGTCCAGGAGCTATTTTGTCATGACTAATGCTGTTGAGCATGCTGGCAGAAGTCACAGGTCTTGTAGTTAGAACTTTTTAACCGTCACTGAGGACAGGGGTGATGTAAGAAGGTTTTGAGTTTCTCTCTTTGAAGAAGGTGTTCAGGTTCAGAGCCCCCTGAATCACATGCTTGAGGCTGAGGCATGTCAGAAAACCCCATGTTCCTTCGCCAGCCCCTGTGAGTCACGGTACCTTCCCCTGCACAAATCCTGCCTCCTTGCTGGGGCTACAATTACTTCTGTCAAGGTGACACCAATATGTAAATTTGGCTGTTAAGCTGCATGCATATGCCTCCTTTGAACTACATCTCTGTGACAGCTGTAACAAACTGAGGCTCAGGACACCCAGTGCTGTGGAACAGCGTGCCCTCCGTGTGCAGGACACACTGGCAGACCTTTAAAGAGCAAGTCTTAATGCAGGTGAACGGAAAACTGTGTGTTCTCTAGTCACAAGCAGAAAACAAGGACCTGCTGTAAGGACAGGGTTGTAAAAATGACAAGCTACCACATGGATGCAGCATGTTTTTTACATAAACCCTTACATCCTGTGGGAGCTTCCTGGAGTGATCCCAGGCAGGTCAGTCCTGCTGGGAGCTGTGAGCAGGGTGCTGCTGGGGATTTTGGGTTGGTCTGGTGTGTGTCAGTGTGACAAAGGCAAGGCTGGGAGGTTCCCAAGCTGCCAGCAGCACCACTGCCTTGGCAGCTTCTGGGCAGTGACAGAGCAGGGGCTGTAAAATGGGAGAGAAGTGGGTGTTGGAGGACAGAGGTAGTGAAACATGGAAGACTCATTTTGAGTCACAGCTGGATGTGGACTAGGAACGACACGGGAGAAATCCTCCCCAGCTTGCTGGGCATGAAACAGTGCAAAACTTCCTTTAAAATCCTTGTGGCACATGTGCCAAGCCAAACCCTCTGCTCCATGCCCCTTCCCTTTGTTGAGCCAGGCTCCTGACACTTGTCACCCTGTGCCACAGGGGGCTCGGACGGCTCCAGGCTGTATGACTGTGTGTGGAGGTACAATTCCAGCGTGAACGAGTGGACAGAGGTGTCGCCCATGCTGAAAGCCAGGGAGTACCACAGCTCCACGGTCCTGGACGGGCTGCTCTACGTGGTTGCCTCTGACAGCACGGAGCGCTATGACCACACGCTGGACAGCTGGGAGGCCTTGCAGCCCATGCTGTATCCCATGGACAACTGCTCCACCACCTCCTGCCGTGGGAAACTCTTCGCCATCGGCTCCCTGGCTGGCAAAGAGTCTATGGTCATGCAGTGCTATGACCCCGACAGTGATCTCTGGTCCCTTGTCAACTGTGGCCACCTGCCCCCCTGGTCCTTTGCCCCGAAGACCGTCACACTCAACGGTCTCATGTACTTCATACGGTGAGTAGTGTGAGCAATCACTTCCCTCCCTCCCCATGTCCCCATGAGGAGAGCCCACAGCTTCCCTGGGAAGGTGGATTTTGCTGGTGGTGGAGGGAGGGCACTGGGTTTGGACAGCACAGCAGTGCTTCCCCTGATGGTGCAGGGAGGGCTGTAACACCTCTTTCCTTGTGCTGGTGAGTCTCAAAGAGCTGCGCATAAACTTGTGTGAAAATGTCTCAGTGTAACCCAGGGCTGGGGAACAGACACGTGTAAATCCATCTGAAGTCAGCAGGGCTGCTTGGAAATTGGCTTCTCGGTTTCTTCAGCTCCTGGTTCAGCCCCCCTCGTTGCTATAAATAAGCACATAAGCTCCAAGAAAACGTTAAACTCTAGTGCAGGAGAGGACGTCTTCCGTCTCAGCAGAGATAAGAGGGCTGAAGATGAAGTGATTGGTCACTATTTTTAAGCACCTTTCCAAATTGGGACTTAATTACCCATCTGAAGCTGTCCTGGTGGTGCAAATACTTCAGTTATCCGCTTAATTAAAAATAAACGGGAAGGCATGCTAGGGCTGGAGCATTTCATCTCCCTGTGTTGACTCTGAGCAAATAGAGACTTCTGTGATGGCCCCCAGGCACTTCTCTTTTTTTAATCTCCTCTTGGCTTTGCATAAAGTAGCAGCTTTGGCCCAAGATTTTTTATTTGATCCTTTTGGGTCCAGCCAAATGTCTTGCTGGCGGCTGTTCTGGTCAGCTGGTTTCAATCTGTCCTGCCAGGGTGTTGCAGCTGCTCAGCTCCTTGTCACAACCTGATTCTATAGAATTTCTGTTTTCTTGGCCATTTTAAAATACTGATGATTGGCACTTCAGGATTTTCAGATTATTTTGCATCCACAAGAGTCAGTGAGGAAATGATCAGGGTTAGGTGGTGTTCTCTCATTTCACATGCTGTGTGCACGTGGGCTGCTGCTCTGTGTGGAGCTGTGGGATAATCTTTGGAGGACAGAGGAGTGGGTTGCAAGTAAAAGTAGCAAATAGGTTTAATAGCTCAGGCTAAAGCCTCTGAGTGATGATCCCACGTGCTGGGACTAGTTTTATACCTGTAAATAAAGCACAGGAGTGAGGTTCAGGTGCTCTCTGCATTTGCCCCAGGGCTGACCCAGAGTGGGGAGAGGAGCCCCTGGTCTGGCTGCTGGCCCTGCCTGGAGCTGCTTTGCAGCATCTTGATCCCATCTGTACCAGGACTGTCTTGGAAGGACTGACAGCTCCTCTCCAGCTGCCCTGACCTTGTCCTCCACGCATTCTTGTGTCAGCAGCGCATGTCTCTGAGTCACAAACGTCCCTCACCTGTCACTGTCGCCCTCCTGTCTGCTGAGCAGGGTGGGTAAGAGAAGCCCTGGGGGATTATGTTGCCTCCCCAGCTCTTCTCTCCCCCTGCCCATCTAAATTTGGCTTTGATGAAGAACCCAAGCAGCGTTTCTAGAATGCAGAAGAGTAATTTTGTGTTCTCTTCCCCAGAGATGATTCGGCTGAAGTGGATGTTTACAATCCATCAAAGAACGAATGGGATAAAATCCCTGCCATGCTTCAGGTAGGACATTTTCCCACTTCAAGGATGTCTTAAATGTTATAAATTAGTTTCATTTACCTTTGGAAAACTAATAGCTTTTTAGAATCAAAACCCCTTGCATGTGGAGCTGGTTTAAGTGTCTTGGAGTCACTGGGAAGAGAGTCCTGGATGTGATGGCATGTTTGGGTGTGCAGCCCAGCACATGAGATCTGTGGGCAGCACTGGTTCAGAGCCCAACCTGCAGCTGGCAGGCATGAAGCTCCCTGTAAGAAACAGCTCCCAGATCCCCCTTCCTGGATCAGGCAATCACCCCCTGGTCACAATGTGTATTTATTTATTGTTACATTGCAGGTTCATGTTGGGGGGAGTGTGGCTGTGCTCGGTGGGAAGCTCTATGTCTCGGGAGGCTATGACAACACCTTTGAACTCTCGGATGTCCTGGAATGCTACGACCCCGAGACACGAACATGGAGTGTCGTGGGCCAGCTCCCTGAGCCCATCTTCTGGCACGGCAGCGTCAGCATCTTCCGGCAGTTCATGCCAGAAACCACACAGGAGGATGACAGCATCACGCTGGACAACACCATCAGCTTGAGCAGGCAGAACCAAAACCTTCACAACCAGAACCTCAATGAGCTGCCTTAGCACGGGAAGCAGCTTGACAGAATCCCTCATCCGGAACCTGGGCTGCTTTGGAAGAAGGCTGAGGCAAACCAGTGCTTGGAAACAAAACCATGCTGTTCACAGAGGGAGCCAAGAACTCCGGCTGTTGGATGTGATGCTGTGGGCCTGCAGGCAGCGAGGCCTCCACTGCTTCCCTCAGCCCTCCAGGGTGGGAGATGGTGCCGCGCTGCCCGCAGGGACCCGAGAGCTGATCCTGGGGAAAGCACTCGTGGTGAGCCACGCCACAGCACCGCTGCTTACATACACCTTTCACTGGGAGCTCCTTCAACCTGTAACGCTTCATTTGCCACCAAACTCCTTCCTTCAGTTTCTGTCTCGGGAGGGGTCTGTCTGGTAGGGCAGTGGTCTGGACACCCCCCCCATATTCTGTGCCTCGGAGGGAGATAGGCTTCCTGTGCACGTGTTGGATTGAAAGGTAGTTATTTTAGGGTTTTTTTCTTCTTTTTATTTGGGGTTTGCAGTTTTATTTTGGCCTATGTAAGATTTGCCTTTATACTTGCCCAAGTGCCCTAGCCAGTGGGCTCTGTTTATCTACCTTTGCTGAAGAGCAGCTGTGTGCAGTTTACTTGTGGAATGTTTCTGGAAGAAAGCAAATGGCTGAACCTGCAGCATGGCTCCCTGAGAGCAAGTGCTGCACCTTCTGGAGAACCCTGAAGTGTGGCAGAAGCTAAGGTGTGGTTGGATGCATTTGCTTTTTTGGTCTTTAAATTTTACCTAATAGAGGAAAAATTTGCATTTAAACTGAATTCAGAGATGGAAACCCCGTGTACTCGATCTCTCTCCTCCAGGCTTACCCCTGGATCGAGGAGCATCTGAGCCCCATTTCCACAGCATCAGTATCTTCACAGCTTTACAGAAACGTGTTTTGCCTCAATGCTGTCTGATGCTGCTGCCCCCCTCAGCCACGGGGAGCCCGGGCTGTTCTCCAGCCTGGAACACTGACAGTGCCTTGAGAGCGCCGCGTGCCAGCAGGGACACGCAGGGCCCGGCTGCCCCGTGGTGTCACACCCCTGGACAGAGCAGGGGGCACAGGGGCCCGCAGTTTGGGGCAGCTGCTGCTTTTTTTGGGAGCAATGGCCAATTCCCGACGGCGCCACGGCTCCAGGCATTTCTGCTGAGCTATAAATAACGCGGCCGTGCTCGCTGCTGGACCCCCAGTCCCACCCGCTGAGCAGCTACAGATCTGTATTTATTTTTTGTAGAATTCATTGTGTTGAATCCTCAAGTACAGTTGAACTCCATCCTTTGAAACAAAGGCATTTTACATTTGCAGATAATGTATTTTTATTCTCATAGTTTGTTTTTAAATTTACTTGCAGCAGTCAAGTTAAATAAAACTTGTTACACAATTCTGTTCTCTGTGAGGGGAAGGGAGCTGGAATGAGATTTTACTGGGAGTTTCTCATTCCAGATATGCTTAAATTGGAGCCTGTCTGCCTCCTTGGTGAGTAGAGGGAGAAAGGGGAGAGAGCACGGCTGCTACTCTGGGGTGTGGGGGTACACACAGAGATCTCTCCCCACCCTGGCACCACTCAGGCCATGGTTCTCACTCTCCCAGCAGCCCTGGACTGGGTTATTTGGGACTGAGTATGTCCCCAGACCTGAGCACAGAACGCAGGCACTTTGTGGCTGCTGGAGTGTGTTCTGTTCTGAGCAGACAAGAGTCATGCCCTGCCTTTAATGGGGTAAGGAAAGAGCAACTGACAAAGGCTTAACAAAACAAAGGAGAAATAAGGCACCAGTTAAACAGAGGAGTTAAGGAATGGGCAGAGCCTCTCTGTGGGGGAAGGTGAGCTTTAATCACAGGCAGGGTGAGAGGGCTGGAGGAAAGGGGAGGGCAGCACCAGCTCCTGAGGCATCAGAAAGTGAGTCACAGTATGACACAGGGAGGTCAGTCACATCCCACTGCACATCATGCATGGACACTGACTGGAGCGACTGTTCTGAGACATTTCTTCATTTGACAATCACAACATCATGGTGACTTTCTTTCCTTGCAGCCTGGGATGGGAGATTGGCAGAAAAGGAGGGGAGGAGGCTAAAAGAACAAGTGTGGCAGAGAGTGGCTCAGCTCAATGCTTTACTGTGTTTCAGTGGAAGGGGATGGGTGGCCACACTACGTCTCACAGTCTTCAGGAATCGTTGTAGTTATAATCAATGATTGCTCAATCACGTCCGCAGGGGAGAAGTTCTCATTTGAGCAGAGTTTCTGTGCAGGGACCTCCTCAGGCAGTGGCCCACGGGCCAGTGACTCCACGATCACCTCAGCTGAGCCCACCTCCAGCTCTGGTGGTGGCTGCAGCACCACCATCACATCCTTCTCATCCTCGATGATCAGGTTCCGCAGCTTCCGCTGTCGAGGGTTATAGTTCTCCACTCGGTCGTGGATCTCCATGTGCCGCCTTAAGTGAGCCTGCAGAGGAAGGGGAACATGGAGAGACCCAGTGAGGGCTGGCTCTCCAGGGCAGCACGGAGGCCCTGGAGCTGGGGATGGCCTCACCTGCCGTGTGAATTTGTAGCCACACTCAATGCACTCAAACTTCCTTACTCCCTTGTGCCGGCGAACGTGGACACGCAGCTGTTCTACCGCTGGGAAAGGAAACAAGAGCCTGTTGGCGGCAGCTCCATGTCATAGCAGCTCACAGCAATGCCAACCCACCCACGGGAAGGAGGCAGCTCCTGCAGAGCCCCGTGTTACCTTTGAATGTCTTCCCGCAGATGTGGCAGAAGTGGGGCCGCCCCTCCTGGTGCCGGCTGGCCACGTGCCTCAGCAGCGGCCCCTTCTCTGTGAAACGCTGCTCACAAAACTCGCAGCTGAACGGCCGCTCCCCGGTGTGTGTCCGGTTGTGCTTGTCCAGACTCGCTGCCATTAAGAGGGGGAGACAGGGAGAGTGGCTGGTCAGAAGCACAGCCCGTTTACCCCCATCCCAGGGGCTGTCAGGCTGCCCAGGAAGGCAGGAGCAGCACAAACAGCCTGCTCTAGCCAAGGGATGATGAGCAACACCAGCTCATTCCCCTTCTGTGCCATGAGAGCAGAGCAGGTGACAGGAATGTGCTTCTCTTGGTATCAGCCTGCGCTCACAGGAGCATGGCTTTGCTCCTGGGGAAGCTGCTTTCTGGAGTTCCTGGATGCTGGAGCCCTAACCCTGCCCCAGCCACAGCCAGGGGTACCTTGTGTCCGGAAGGTCTTGCCGCAGAGATGGCACTGGAAGGGCTTCTCGCCGGTGTGCGTGCGCAGGTGCATGTTGAGGTTGGCTTTCTGTGTGAAGGCGTGGTGGCAGAACTCACACACGTAGGGCCTCTCATTCCTGTGGGCAGAGAAATGTCACTGTCACCTCTGCCTCTGCCAGCTTCAGTCCCTTGGGTCTCAGCCCAGCACCTCTGGGAAGAGAGTGACTTTCAGCCAATTCCCCAGGCCTGTGGGGCAGGGACTGCAGCCAGGAGAGCTAAGGTGACGTAAGAGAGAGCACGGGTCACATTGTACCTGTGCTTGGCCTTGATGTGCATCTGGAGGCCATTGCGGCTCGAGGCCCTGTGCCCACACTCCTCACACACAAACAGCTTCTCTCCACGGTGCTTGAAGGCCTCGTGCAGGCGCAGCTCTGTCCGGGACAGAAAGCACTTGGAGCAGGTAGAGCACTGCAAGGCCACAGGAGAGGAGGGTGTTAGGACTGGGGTACACCCACCCCAGACCCACTCACACCCAGCCTTTCCCCAGCTGCTCCAGGGACCTCCCTGTGGAAGCCAAGGCAGCACCCCCAGCTCAGAGACACCCAGTAAGATGGGACAGCCCAACAGAGATGCAGTGCTGGTCAGTGCTTGGATCTGTGGGCTGCTCCTGTACCCAAGAGAGCCCATTTCCAGTAGCTCTGTGCCCCACCCCTCACTGTCCTTAGGCCAGGTCCACACTCAGGATCCCACCCTCCCCAAAACGCCCGGTCCCTACCGCATGGGGCTTGGGTGCACCGTGCAGCTTTATCATGTGGCTCTGCAGGTCCTTCTTCTGCATGAACTGCTGTGAGCACGAGGAGCACTGCAAGACAGGAGAATGGGGTCAGCTTCCAGCTGCCCCCACAGTGTGCTTTCAGAGCAAGGAGAGGACTGACAGGGGAGTAGAACACAGATTCCTGGTACAGCCATGGGAAGCCTTTGGCTGTGGTGCCTCCCTGGATCACATTTTGGTTCAGAGACAGGGAACAACCCTGAGCAGGCTGTCACGGACCAGAGAAGGGAACTGGTGCGCTCAGCTCTTGATAGGCTGGGCTGCCCTAGAAGTGAAAAGCCTGCCCGTGCTCTGTGCCAGTGTCCAGCAGCATCCATAGGGATGATGGATGCAGGCCTTGCTGACCTTGTATGGCATCTCCCCAGTGTGTGACACCATGTGCAGCCGCAGCTCCATCCGCCGCTTGAACACCTCCGGGCAGGCCGAGCACGTGAACACCTGTGAGAGATGGGGTGGTGTTGGCTTCCACAGCACCCAGAGCCTGACCTGGAGCCCACAGCTCAGCCTCCTGCCCAGCACGTGGCACTGGCACCCAGCTACAGCATTCACCCTGCACCCACAGGAGCCAAATCTCGTACAGTACAGAGTTCTGGTGTGCTGAAACACAAGTGAGGGCTGTGCTGTGTATCACGTGTGAGTCCCAGCCGCAGGGGCCCTGGCTGTGGGGGTCCCAGCCATGGAACACGTGCCACACGGTGCTGGCAGGGGTCTGTTTGGAACTGGGACTGGGAAAAGGCTCCAATTCCCCTGCTGCCACATGGCAGCCACACTCCAGCCCAGCAGGGCAGCTCCTGGGCGTACCTGTTCCGATCGGTTCATGCAGTTCCTGGCTTCATGTTCCAGGAGATTCTCTTTTCTAAAGTAACATTTGCCACACTTGGAACACTCAAATGGCTTCTCTCCAGTGTGTTTCCTTGGGGTATGCAAACACAGAATCCCATCACTGCCTGTCAACAGCATCTGCACAAACAGGCCCAGGAGGTCACAGGGAAGGGTGAGGTGGGTACTTCCCCCCACCCCAGCAGTGCTACTGTTCACAGCTGCCCAAAAGCTGCTTTTATGACACTTTTTTGTCCCTTCAACAGCACAGCTGTCAGTGCCCACTGTACTGCACAAAACACAATTTCTGCAGGGCCAAGATTCCTCCCTAACACAAGCAAAGCAAAGTTTGAGCTGTCACTGCAGGGCTATGCCCTGCACTCAGTGATCCACCCTGGAGCTCCTCACAGAGCCCAGCCATGTGTCTCCAGCACTCCCCCCCAGCCCAGGGCACTCTCAGAGCCCAGGAGGATTTGCCATTGCCCACCTGCAGCTAGCGCAGCCCCCAAGGAGCCCCTCACATGGCCTTCCTGAGCCGCAGCTCAGGACAGTCACTGCAGTTCTGGGATGCCTTTCATTGACATATAACCCTCCCCCAGGCCAGAGCACCCGCAGGGGCAGAGCAGACCCTCCTTGACCACCCCGGGGGATGCCGAGGTGTTGGGACAAGCTGGCAGAAGGGAGGCCGCCCTTTCCCCCCACCCCGGGAAGGGGCAGGGCCATGGGGACGGCGCATCCCCCCGCGCGCAAGGGGAAGGAGAAGCCGGAGCGTTTACCTGTTGTGCACTTTAAGGTAATATTTGCTGAGGAAGGTTTTATGACACGTGGGGCACTCGACCGGCACCGCTGTACCTTTTCTGCTCCCCGGCGCCTTTCCCGGAGCGGGGGGGCTCTTTTTGCTCCGCAGCACCTTTTCCTCGGGAAGGGGCTCAGCATCGCCGTCCCCCCGCCCGCCGCCACCCACCGCCGCCTCCTCCGGGGCTGAGGGGGAGCCCTGCGAGGGAACAGCGGCGTCACCGCGCCGCCCCCGCCGGGCCCCGGCCCCGCCGTTCCCCTCCCGCCCCCCTCACGCACCGCCTGCCCGCCGGGCTGCGGGGCCGCCGCGGGCTCCGGGCGGGCGATGGCGGCGGCGGCGGCGCGGCGGGGCCGCGGGCGGAAGGCGCGGCACAGCGCCACGGCGTCGGGCACGCCGAGCTGCTCGGCGGCCGCCAGCAGGCGGGCGCGGTTGTGCGCCGTGAGCGCCAGGCGCCCCGTGTAGAAGAAGTCGAGCAGCAGCTGGAAGGTGTCGGCGAGGCCGTCAGGCAGCGCCACGGGCCCGCCGGGGCCGCGCGCGCGGAAGAAGCGGGAGCAGCTGGCGAGCACCGGCCAGTGCGCGCGGAACTCGCGGCCGCCCACGCCGAGCGTCGCGTCGCAGAACTGCCCGGCTGCGCGCTGCCGGTTCAGCTCCCGCAGCACCCGCACGCTGTGCGCTGCCGCCGCCGCCATGGCCGCGCACCGGAGCCCGCCGGCATCCGCCGCCGCCGGACGTGGCGTCAGCGAGCGCCGGCAGTGACGCCGCGAGGGCCGAGGCGGGCCGGAGCCGAGGGTCGGTCCCCGCGGCGGGGTAGGCGTGGTGCGGGTCGAGCTCCGCGGCTCAGGCGGCGGCCAGGCGGCGCGTGTACTCTTGGATGACCATCTGGAAGTGTTCGGCCGTGTTTTGGTGCGGCCGCAGCAGGATGACGAAGGCCCGCGGCACGAAGTACCCGCCCAGCAGTGCTGCGAGCGTGCCCAGCGTGCTGAGCACCCGCGCCACCGTCTCGGCCCGGCCGCGCAGCGCGCCCTGCGAGCAGAGCACGGCGGCCGAGCAGCCCAGGTGTAGCAGCAGGCTCACGGTCAGGCTCTTGGCCTCGTTGTAGGCGGCGGGCAGGTCGGTGCCCGCGTAGCTGAGCACGAAGCAGGCGGCGCTGAGCAGCACCGTGTAGGCGGTGGCGGCGTCGGCCGCGGCGCTCCGGGCGCACTCCAGCACCACCCACTCGTCCCGCACGCCGTACTCCCGGCGCGGCACCGAGGGGCTGGTGGCCTCGGCAGCCACGCACAGCGCCACTTGTGCTGCCGTGCTAGCGGCCACGAACAGCACCGGCCCCTGGCGCCGCATCCAGGCCTCGTAGAGCGCGGGGTAGCGCGCGTTCAGCTTGAAGATGCAGAGGATCTGGAAGGAGCGGGTCGCCACGCACGACAGGAACACGGTGAAGCTGATGGCGAAGAGCGGCACCCGCAGCAGGCACGCCACCTGCGAGGGCTCTCCGAAGTAGCAGAAGAGGCTACTGCAGGTGCAGGCCAGGGAGCCCAGCATGAGGAAACACGTCTTCCCGCCCGCGGACTTGACCACAGGTGTGGAGACATTGAGGGCAAACAGGACAGCCAGCGCCGCTATGAGCAGCATGAGAAGAACAGCCAGGGCCAGCAGCACCCAGGAGAGGGGGTCGGACCAGGACAGGAACTCGATGGTGCGGTTGAAGCAGACCTCGCTCCCTGCTGGGGCCCACTCATCCAAGGCACAGGCCTGGCAGTCAAAGGCGTCTGTGGAGGACATGGACCCCTCACACACCTTGGACCCGGTAAGAGTTCTGCCATGGTGCAGGCCTGGCCCGCAGCTCCCTGGGCTCTGCTCACCCATCACACCTGCTCCTTCCTGTGGGCACTCCCAGGCCTGGGGTAGCAGAGGGGGCTCTTTTCCCAAAAGACCCCCCCACCTAAAATTGGCCCTGTGGACTCTCCCAAAATCCATGGCCTGGGCAGACAGGGGCTCAGCTGTGTGAGGCTCAGGGCCATGGGGGCTGTGAGTGGGAAGGGGCCCATGCATCAAGCAGTAACCTGGGAAGGGTCTGCAGCAGCTGCTGTTGAATGGGACAGGGCCAGGTAGGGGGGCTTTCTGCTCCCACTGTCACCAGAGCTGCCCCTGCCCACTCCACAGGCCAAGGGTGTTGAGGCACCAGCTGCCAGGAAGGGGTTTGTTGTTGTGGCTGGTGATTCTGAGGCAGGAGACGTTTCCATATGCCAGGTGCTGGTGATTGCATAGTGCGGAAGCCCCGTGTGCCATCTGGGGCACAAAGGCAACCACTAGGTTGAATTTCCCTGGCAGAGGATGCGGTGCAAGGAACAGCTACCGGGCCGGACATCCCCGTTCCCTGGCCACAGGCAAAAGGGCTCTGTTTGCCCAGGTGGGCTCACCTGTGGGCAGTACTCCCTGGAAAGGGCAGGGCATGGGCTTTGCATACCCACTGGTAAGCAAACAGGTGCCAGACCCACTGCCTTCAGGTCAGCTCAGAGGTTTTACTGACCACAGGAGGTGAGAGGCTGAGAATGGTTAGACAGGAACAGGAGGTAGGATGTGGGCAGGGAAGGAATGGGCAGGAGCAGACCTTGTGTTGTACTGACCCGATGTGTTCAGGAAGGTTCCTGGTGGACAGGCCACACAGCTGAAGCAGCATTTGTGGTGGCTGTGCTGCAGCCTCATCTCTCCTGCCTTACAGGCCTCGGAGCACAGCGAGTTGGGAGCCTGTCAGGAGCACAGACAGGGTCAGGCTGACAAGCAGCAGCAGTCTGGCACCCCTCCATACTGCCTTGGCCCTCAGTTTTGCCCTGCTATGAGGAAACACCCCTGAACTGGTGGTATTGGGATGCAGTCAGCTCAGAAGTGAGCAATAAATAAGACCTGGGTGCAGAACAGTACCTGGCCGTCTTCTGTGTGCCACAGGATTTTGCCTGGGTTGATGCTCAGCCTATCAGGGTTCACACGGAATGTTCCTATCACATCAGAAGCCCACTTTGGGCCCAGCCACTTCCACATGACAATGTCATAGCCTTTATGAATGTCCCCGTGGGCATCAAAAGAGATTCGGCTCTTGTACAGGGTGAAGTTTACTTGCCTGATCTTTTGTAGGAGCTGTAAAACAGAAGAGTAAGAGAGGAGCCCTTCCAATGGCACGACTCCTGCCATTGGAGGGAGATGTGCTGGAGGATGCCTTCTCTGTCCTGCAGCTGCTTTCAAGCCCCCCAACATCTGCAGGAAATGCCATCCAGTGAGGGGCTGGTGGTAGAGGAACAAGTGACCTAGGATGGACTCTAGGTCTAGATCTTGGCTGCTCTGACTATGAGGGGCAGCTGAAGCCCACAAGGGTCTTCAGCTAGGATTTGAGCCTTTGGGAAAGGCAGGAAACCTTAGGGCACAATGGAAAAATCCTACCCTGTGGGAAGGGATCCTCATGGATCTTCTTCCACAAGGTTGCTCTTACCTGCCAGGGATAGACAGTGCCTTTGCTGCAGGCCCCCGAGGCACAGCCCAGCAGGTCATGGAGGCCATGGGCCACAGCATACGCAGCTGAGTACACACTGAAGGAGCCTTGAGCATCGTACATGTCAGAGGCAGTGGCGAGCGCGTGGCAGCCGGTGCAGCACTGCGTGCAGTCCAGCCGTGTGCTCTCCACAGATTCCCTGCCTGCCTCTGCTTTGCTGCCACACTCAGCCACAGTGCCTTCCTCCCACATCTTCCAAGCTTCAAAGCGCTCCAGCATCGTGGGCTCTGGCTTCTCTACTGCCATCCCAAACACCGTACCGACGGTCTGGATGCCAGGTACCTGCCAGATAGCTTGAGCCAACGACCAGTCTTCGGAGGCCATCCACACCATGCCCGTGATGTTCTTCTGGACCACCACCTCAAAGAACGGCGGAACACTTCCTCTGGTGGAAAACACAACAGTGACATTGACCTTGACATCTGTGAGGATTCGGACCAGGTTGTGAAGGTCGGGGTTGCTGGCGTCCGAGTTGGCGGGGATGGTGCCTCGGTAGGCCACGCACACGTTGCTTGCAGTCAGCAGCTCCTGCAGGGCATCCAGGCCAGCCCTGCCATAGGTGTCGTCGCTGCCCAGCAGCACCACCCAGGTCCAGCCAAAGTGCTGCAGCAGCAAGAAGATGGCCTTCACCTGCTGCTTGTCACTGGGGATGGTACGCAGAAAAGAGGGGTACAGCCGCTTCAGGCTCAGCAACTCGGTGGAGGCTTCGTAGCTGATCTGCAACGAGAGCCAGGGAAAAGGGGATACGCTGCACCCCCGAGAGCTAATGGCACAGGCTGCCTGTCCTGGGAAGACTTGAAGCTGGGCAGGCAGTGGACCCAGTGCCAAACATGCTGAAGCAGGAGAAAGCTGTGATGGATGGCAAGCCAGCCCACTGACTGCCTGGGAAAGATCCCATGACAGCACACACAGAGGGGCTGCATTTCCAGCTCTACCAGGCTCCTCAGATCTGAGCCCACCCTCCCTGAAACCGTCACTCCTTGGGATCCCTGATTTTCATCAGCCATAGAAGCTGCACTTACCTCTGGTACAAGAAAGAGGCTGAGAACAGCAGCTGTGGTGAGGGCCAGCCGGGTGCTGTCAGGGCCAATGACGGCCACAGCCTGGGGTTCATAGTGTTGGAAACTAGGGAGCACCTGGACATCTTGCCTGCCTTTATGAGCCAGGGCACACAGCGTGGCGTGGAAGTTGGTAGACTCAGAGCAGGTGTCGTAGATTTCATAGCCCAGAGTGACATTAGGGAGCAGCGTGGTGGTGTTGTTGATCTCCTCCACAGCGAAGCGCAGGGCCTGGGCCAGGCAGTAGCCGTGGCTCTTGAAGGTGGCGCTACGGAATCGAGAGTGGTTGTTAGGGAGGACAGAGCGCGCTGGGGGCGCGGGCAGCAGGGGCACTCACTCGTCGCAGCCGCGCACGAGCAGGCTGGTGTCGTCCCGGCGCGCCGCGGTGTGCAGCGGGAACAGCCCGGCCAGGCTGTAATCGCCGCGGAGGGTGAACGAAGAGGAGGCGGCGGCAGCCGCGCAGAGGCACAGGCGGAGCAGCGCGGGCGGCGGCATGGCTCAGTGGTCCCGCACCGCGCGGGCGGCTCTTAACGGGGCGGCGGCGGGCGGGGCCTCGCACCGGGCGAGGCGGGGCCGGCCGAGGGGCGGCCCCGGGAGGCGGAGGAGGCTCGGCGGTCATGCCCGCGCGGCGCAGCCGCCCCCGCCGGGCTTCGGCCCGTGCCCTGGCCCGCGCGAGCCGGGCGGAGGCGGCCTGGCGGGAGTTCGCCGCCTCCTTCACTCGCATCGGGATGGTGCCGCCGGCTGAGCCGGGGCTGGTGGCCGTGGAGGCGGCGGAGGGCACGGCCGTGCTGCTGCTGGAGCCGCGGCAGGTGAGCAGCGCCCACAGCGCGCCGGGCACGCCGCGCCCCGCACCGCCTGACCGCCCGCTCTGTCCTGCAGGCGCTGACCTTCACCGGCAAGTGCCGCCTGCGCTGCCTCTATGGGGCCGTCCGCCTGCTGGGCTTCGCCGTGGCCTCTCACCACCCGGGACTGCCGGTCTTCTCGCCGGCCACGCACTGCGCGCTCAGCCTGGAGGCGCTGCCCGGCGCCCGCCCGCCCGCCGCCGCCCTCCGCCAGCTGCGCGCCGCCGCCCGCGCCGCCATGCGCTCGCACCGCGTCCGCCGCCGTGAGTGCGGGACGGGAGCGGGGCGCGGGCGGGCGCCATTTCACGGGCGGTGCGGGGAGCGGCCATTTTGTGCGCGGGGCGGTGCGCGGCGGGTGGGTACCATTATGCGGGCGGGCGTGGGGCTGAGGGTGATGATGGCGGCACTCGGCTCTTTCAGCGGCGCGGGTGAAGGTGATGGCACGGTTCTCTCCCGACTGCGCCGTGGTGCTGCTGGAGCACCTGGACACGCCGGTGACGCGATTCTTGCTGAGCCACCCGCCGCTGTCGCGGTTTTTCGAGCCCCAGGTGAGGCGGCGCGGTCGGTGCGTGCTGCACCCTGTGCCGTCCCCGCACCGCCCATGCAGAGCCGGCGGCGGCCGCCCCCCCGTCAGCGCCAGGCCGTGGCCTCACACAGCCCGTGCTGAGCGCTCACCCTCTCGCCTAGAAAAAGGAGGAGTCTAACTTCACTCCAGAGCACGCGGTCCTGGCGTCCGTGGGCATCGTGAAGTGTAGCTCCGACCGCGGGCTGCAGGTGTCGGAGAGCATGTGCCTGGCGCTGGAGGAGCTGATCCAGGCCTGCTGTGGTGAGTGCAGGCATTTGGCCGTGTTGTGGCTTTGGTAGCCTGAAAAAAAGAAAATTCATGAGGCTTTTCATGATTTAAAGTTGAGAGAGTGCCCTGACCGAAATACGTATGCCGAAATAATGAAGTTAGGGAGGAGTACTCAACCGACTGCTTGTATCTGTGAAGAGCAAGGAGGAGGGATTGAATCAGCACATGCTGATTGAGGGTCGGATTTTTCTTTATGAAGAATGTGCATCTAGAGCTTGAGTGTTGCCTAGAGTGGGTCAGTGATGCCAGCATCAGTGCAGTTCACACTCTGATTTTCTTTCTAGCGGAAGATGAAGGTGTCCCTGTGGTGCTGGTGTGTGGCCCAAAAAACACTGGGAAATCAACATTCAACAGATACCTAATTAACCTGTTACTGAACCGGTGAGTCTTTCCGTGTTCTGCAAGGCTTTAAGTGCTACATGAGGTTTAGGAGAAGGAAAAAAATAAAAACAAAAGTTTGACAGGTCTCTCAGAAGAGCCATCAGAACTCAAAGGTGCATAGCTTTTAAACACAAACAGTAATTCGGAAAAACGGGCATTCTTGTCTTGAGTGATTTCAGAAAAGTTGCCTCCTGAACATTCCTGTTGAAATACTGTTAAACTGTTACCTTGGAGTGTGTGAGCACATTGGGCACCAAGCACCTTAGGTTCAGTAGGAGAGTTACAATGCTTAGAAATGTACCCTGAGTGTGGTGAGGGAAGGGAAGATTCACAAATTTTAGCTTTGCAACCTGGAACAAAATCTGATTGGTCTTCTGATGTGTTCAGGTCATGTAGGTCTTTTGGGGGATGCTAACACCCAGTCTCTCTCCCTGCAGCCTTCCCGTGGTGGAGTACATGGAGTGTGACATTGGCCAGACAGAATTCACTCCACCCGGGTGCGTGTCCCTGAGCAGCGTCACGGAGCCCGTTCTGGGTATGTGTTCTGCTCCTTCTGTGGTTACAGAGATCTTTTCCGTTTCTGAAATGAACAGAGTGTTCTGGGCAGAGGCTCGGCTTCAGAGGAAGCTGCTGCCTACAGCTGTCAGAGTTTCCTGGGGAGAGTAAACCAAGGGCTGTTCAAGATTTCTTGTTGGGACATTTAAGCGCCCTGAGTAAGGTGGAGCTGTTCTTCTGCTTTAAAGAAACATGATGTTGTAGAGGTGGTAGTACTTGCTAAGATGTAGCAAAGGGGATGTTCTGCCTTTCAGATGTGAAAGGTCTCCTTGGGAAAATCCGTATCAGTAAATAAAACTTGAGAAATCCAAAGTGGATCTGCACAGATTGAGGCTGCTGTGATGAGTGGAAAAAACAGAATCCAAGAAACTGCTGGAGTTTGTAGTCTTCTAGATTTGGCTTACTGTCTAAAATGATATTGTCAGGCTGGTTTACTGTTTAACCAGTTTGTCATACACTGTTCTTTAAAGATTTGCAAGTGTGTGAGCAATGATTTCAAACAAAAAACCGCACCCAGTATTAACCTGAAACAAACAAAACTCCCAGCCTGCAAGTGACAAACCAGTTTCCCCTACTTGCGGGCTGTGCAAGGACAACTGGCATGTGGGAGGAGCGGGTTATTTCAGGAGAGGAGGCATGTGGGTGCTCAAGGACAGGAATGTTTTGGGTTGACCTGGGGAAGGCACTGGATGTTCTGTGCTCTCTTTGCCAGGTCCCCCCTTCACTCACCAGCAGATGCCCAGTAAGATGGTGTATTATGGGCAGACCAGCTGTGAGCAGGACACAGAGAGGTACCTTGATGTTGTGAAATATGTGTTCAGCTACTACAAGAAGGAAGTGCCTCTAATCATCAACACCATGGGCTGGGTGAAAGGTAAACAGGGTCAATCTGCTCTGGAGAGGTGTGGGAGGGAGGTAACGGTGGCACAGCACCACGTGGAACAACAATTCACAGCATGTCCACCCTGAGCTAACACTGCTGTGCCACTTGTTGCAGTAATAGCAGCAGTTGTGTGTTTGCTGTGCTCCTGAAGGTGAAGGGCTGCTGCTCCTCATCGATATCATCCGGCTGTTGTCACCCAGCCACATTGTTCAGATGGACATGTGTGACTGGAAGGTCATGCCCCCGCTGACGTCCGAGCACATCCACTTCAGCGCCGGGCTGCACACCAAGGGCAAGCAGCAACCCAAGTGCAAGCAGCTGGGAGTGGGCAGCATGGAGAGCTGGAAGTGCCCTGAAGGGGAGGATGTGTCAGCTCCACAGCACAAGCTGCTCTATGTCCACCCAGAGTTCCCTCGGGCAGGGGTGGCAGGTGAAGTGTAAGTAGGATGCTGAGTGCTCTGTGAGGTCTGAACAGAAGAACCACGTGTTGTCCTTGACATGGAGTTGTTCTTTCAGGCGAGTGCACAGCAGCATCCTGCGTGACATGTCCATCCTGGGATACCTGGGGCACCTGCAGAGCCCGGACATTGGGGCAGTGCTCCCGCTGCACAGCCTGGTGCCATATCAGGTAAAGGAGCTTTTTGCCATGAGGAATGTGCACAGAGCCCAACTTGAAGTGATGGGAAATTCTGTTCCTACTGCATATGTTTCTCAGGAGAGGGACAAACGCTCTAATCTGCAGAGTGACTGTATTCAGGGTGTCTGGGGGCCAGGCTTCTGTCAAGTTGCTGGTGTGGCACGTGTGTGCTGTGTGTCCTGCGTGTGCAGGTGTTGGTGCAGAAGCTGCTCTGTGTGCCCTGCCATAGTGCCTGTGTGTAGGTGTAGTGTGGGAGTGTGCAGGATCTTATCTCTGAACTCCAGCTCAATTCATGTGGACCTGATGAGCACTTTTCTCTTTCCCGTCAGGTACCTTTCAATGCTGTTGCACTCAGGGTTATTCACACAGATGTTGCTCCCAGCAACATCATGTACGCGGTGAACGCCAGCTGGGTCGGGCTCTGCTGCATTCCCGAGGAAGTCCGGTGCCAGAGCGAAGGGCCAGTCCTGCTGACACAGACACCAATCTGTGACTGCCTGGGCTTTGGTGAGCACACCTGGAGCTCTGCTCTCACCTGCCGTGTTTAGGCAGACAGCTTGCATAGTGATGGATTTACCTGCTCTTTTAAAACCAGCTGGGGAAGTGGGATGAGTGGGGTGTATTCTCTGCTGTTAGAGACAGTATTGCAGTCCTTGGACTTTGGTTAACAGGTGGGAAGAGCTGTGGGGAATGTCCTTGAACGGTGCCACTCAGAGCTTCTCTCAGAACTCCACAGTGACTCACTTTCCAGTTCACGTTCTCAAAAGCACATTCCATGTAGCTTTTGCAAAATTCCAATAGTTATCTCAGTTTCCTTGTGACTTAATTTAATGTTCCAGTTTGGACTTCAGTGCTCCATCGTGTGTAGGGATGTGATAGTGAGCAGGGATACCTAGTGACTGAGCTTTGGATGTGGGTTTTTGGTTTTTTTTTTTTAGGAATTGTCCGAGGAGTTGATATGGAGAAGAAGCTTTACCACATCCTGACACCAGTGCCTCCAGCAAATCTGAGACTAGTGAATTGTCTGCTCCTTGGGAACATCGCCATCCCTAACTGTGTGCTTGTGGGCCAGGTAGGAGCTCACAGGAGGGGTGGGAGTTGGCTGAGCTGCAGCTGGCTGGCAGGTTTTCCATTTTCTTATTCCTGAGGCTGATGCGTGCTGGGAGATGCCTGGGCATCAGCAGATGGTTATCTCTCTGTGAAATTGTCCTTAAGCACAGAAACCTTGGGAGAACATAATGTTGTGCTCATGTTTCAGATGCCAGAGTGGGGTTTGGTAATTGCTGAGTCCTTCCCGCTCAGCTCTGTCAGCCTGGGGAGGGATGTGCCTCCCCCTCTGCTGAAGGTGCATGTTCTTAAAGTTGTTTCTGGTTTAATTTTTCCATTTTGCAGCAAGGAATTGAGGGAGAGATTCCCTACGTCACATCCGATTACAACTACAGTATCATGGGCTCAGGGAAACTGAGGAAGAAGAAGCAGCATTTGAAGAGAAGATTTGAGTGTGATTATCCTTGAATCCTCAGGGTGCTCAGCCAGGGTTTGTTCATGTGGGACATCGGGTGGTTGCAGGAGCCCTGGGTGCTGCAGAGGCCCTGGGCAGGTACATGCTACAGCGGAGCCAGTTTTGATAATGTTTTGTATGTTCAGTTTGTATTTTTGGTGTTTTGTAATAAATATCTATGGTAAACACTGGGCTGGTTTGGATCTTTTCCTAGCCTGAGGCTGACACAGCCAGGAGCAGCTGCGCCAGTGATCCACAGTGTCCTGAGCAGAACTTCACTGTCCCCTGGGTTTGGGGAAGGGCCCGTGCTGGGGTTCTGGCATTGTGGCTGACCCGTGGCTCTGGGTGTCCTGCTGGTCAAGGAGAGGGGAGGGAAGGAGCACCACAGGGAGTCCCTGTCCCCCTGAGTGACAAAGATGGAGCTGCTTGGTGCTGCACTGTCACAGCCCACCCTGTCTGTGCACTGGGACTTCTGCCTCTGCTGTGTGCTGTCCCAGCTGCCTGTCTGGTGCTCCTGTGGTGCTGGGGTGTGTGGCCTTCCCTGACCCCACCTGCTCTGCCCTACTGGGACATGGGAGGATCGTTGTTTATTTTTCTTCCCAGCCCTTTGTCAATTAGCAATTTGCTGCCAAGGGAAGCTGGGGGTGGTGGGAGTCATACAAGGCTGAGTGCCTTGGGTCAAGCTGAGGACATTTTTGGAAAAAACTATTCTTTATGGGTAATACCAGCATGCTGGGCTCTTCCCAGATGTGTGACTGCAAAAGTAACCTGGGTTCTAACAGCAGCTCCTGCAAAATGAGGCATGGCTGTGCCTCAGCCCAGCCCTGGAGTCTGCAGCCCCCTGAGCCCAGCGCCCATGCAAATCCCCTGGGCCAGGCCTGTGGAGGAAGGAGGGAAGCAGAGGAGGAATGTGGTGCACTTGGGGCCAGAGCTTTTTGGCTGTGGCTGCTGTGGGTGTGAGTAATCTGCAAAACTGCTTTTATCTGGTTTGGGAAGAGATTTCCTAGAACTCCAGGAGCAAGGAGCTGTAAACAAACAAACAAACTGGGATGAGAGGTGAGGAGGGGACAGAGCTGGAGAAGAGCTGCAAGGGCCTGTGCAGTGTTGCAGCCTTGTAAAGAGTTAAACTTAATCCAAGCCTAATTATCCCCATATGGCTGGGTCTGGCAGCAGAGGGAGAAGTTGGCCAGCGCTGTGGCCTGAACAGTGGCTAAAATAAATAAAGGGGCCGTGGTGCAGCCAGGGGGAACATCCCAGGCAGGGTGAGATGGGAGTTCAAGTCACGAGGGAGTGGGTGGAAAAAGCTTCAGGAAATGTGAGATAGGCAAAGGGTGTGGGAGAAATGCCCAACACTAAAAGCACTGTGGTCAAGCATCCCCCTTGGTGTTGTCACCAGCACCCAGCATCCCCCTCACCTGGCTGAGGGCAATGGATCCCACGGTGGCTCCATCCTTTGGAGCCAGGGGACAAGTGAGTAACCCGTGTGCTGAGCTGCGAGTTTGGTTTGGGGCATTTTGGAGGGGGAGGTGGTACAAGGTGCCAGTGCCTGCTGGAGCCGAGGTGGGTGCTGCATCCTCAGGAAA
The DNA here is from genome assembly GCA_024362935.1 of Setophaga petechia. Lineage (NCBI taxonomy): Eukaryota > Metazoa > Chordata > Aves > Passeriformes > Parulidae > Setophaga > Setophaga petechia. The sequence continues at coordinate 1,812,005 of JANCRA010000047.1, forward strand.
GGGGAACCTGACTGGCTTCTGGTGCTCCCTGAGGGGAGGAGGGACAACAGGAGGCTGAGGTTTTGGAGCATAAACCTTGGTGAATCATTCCACCTACAAGAACACTGTTCCATGATCAATGGGAAATCTGTGACAGCACTTAAAATATTAAGGATGCACTAAATCAAGCATGACTAATTTTGCAATACATTGGCATCTGTTACCTTTGCAGCAGCGATTTATGATGGAATTTCTGGCAAATGGTGCCTAGAAGCAACAAAACTCGGAGAAGCACCTAGTGCCTCTGGGAGGAGATGCTGTGATGAATTTGGAGGCTGGGATGGTCTTGGCCTGGCAGTTTTGCGTGGGGCAGGATGAAGGTGCCATCTTTTGTTGTCTTTGTGGGGTTTAAGCCCTATCTGGTGCTTTCTTGGATTAGCAGGAGGAAAATCCCCCTGAATATCGGTTTTCCCTATGCAGGCTGGGGGCCCCCGTGTGCCCACGAGTGCAGGGATACAACCGGAGCTCGGGGCGGCGCATTCCTGCCCCCTCAAAAGCCGGCCGGACGGCAGAGCCGCCAAACAGCCCCCTTCTTAATGCTGATTCTTTCCATCACAAGCACGTCTTGTCTCCGTGGCCGAATGTCTTCCATAGACGGTGGAAAGTGAAATTTGTGCAATGTCTGTAGGAGGCTGAAGAAAGGCCCTTTGTGCGCCCCCCGCGCGGGCGCTGGGCAGCCTCCAGCAGCACCCTCGGCCGCCCCGCGGCTCCCGCCGGCGGCGTCAATGCACCGCTTGTCCAGAGACCGGGACCCACTCTTAAAGCCAGAGCTGGTCTCCCTCCGTTAGTCCCACCGGTGGCCCCGTCGGGGCGGGCACGGCTGCGGGGGGCCCCCCGGCCGCAAGCCCAGGATGTTTCTGTACTGGAGGAAGCGGGGTGCCTACGAGCTGGAGGCTTTGCCGCCCGGCCTGGCGGGGCTGGAGTACGGGGCAGTGGAGCGCTTCTCCTGGAGCTCCAGCCTGGATGTCAGCGAGGAGCTCGGGGGTAGGTGGCTGGGGGGGCTTTGGGCAACCGGCAGGCTGCGGCCGAGCGCGGCCGCCCAAAGCCTCCGGCCCTGGTATCGAGGGTGAGGGGTTGGGAGAAGCTGCTGGTGCGGCCGGGGATGCCGTGGGAACGCTGCAGGTGCAGCTGGGGAGCGCTCAGCAAACCGGCCCGTGCCACCGGCGCCGCTCCCCCCGGCCCAGGCGGGCGTTTGAAGCCGCCGGCTGCCGCTGCCGTGCTCTCTGCAGCAAGGACGATCCGGTTTCAAAACTCGTTTGCCGTCACCGGGAGCGCCGGCTGTGATAGCATAGCCGGCAGCAGGAGAAGGAGGAGGTGACCGGGCGGGGAGAGGAGCTGATGGGGACAGGATCTCTCCTGCAGCCCTCGAAGTGTCTGGTGGGAACCCGGACACGCTCCTGCCTCTGCCCCAAAGCGGGGCTCCCTGCGAGGAGCTCCCAGCCCGCCTGTCCCAGGCCCTGGTGCATGAGTGACCCGCGGGCAGGGTCGGCTTTTGGGAGCGGCCACGCCGCTCTGCCCGTGCTGCGGGGCTGATCCCTGGCACCGCCGGCCGCTTCGGCCAGCCTCTAGTTTTTGGTGAGTTTGGGAAACTTTCCCTTGGGTGCATGAAAGAATTTCTTATTTGTTTCCGTTATTATTCCCGATAGGTCAAGTGAAACGGCAGCGGCGGGGGGCGGGGGCCGGCCCAGCTCGGCGGGCGCTGCGGGGCGGCCGCGGGGACAGAGGCCTCATTGTGCTCCTGCCGCGGGGGCAGCGCCCGGCCCCGGCTCCCGGCCCGGCTCCCGGCCCGGTTCCTAGCCCGGTTCCTAGCCCTACTCCCGGAGGGCAACGAGCTGAGCCCTGCCCGGCTGCTCCTGCACAGTCATCCCGCAGCGCCCATGGTGCCACAACAGCCCCGGGATCGCCTCCCAGATGGGAGCTTGAGCAACCAGCACCATTCCGAGTTTCTTCCCCCTCTCCAGGCAGAAGCAGCATTTTTTTTCAGTGCTGCCTCAAAAAGCAGACTGTTTTATCCCGCAGACTGTTTCTAACCCCGGCCTTGGCCGCGGTCTCGCTCGGCTCGGCGTGGATGCTGTTTTTGTTGGCAGGAAGGATGCGGGAGATGGAAGCGGTGCGGCGGGGAAGTCCCTGTGCCGCTGGGCTGGTGTAATAGCCGTGCCACCTGGTAGAACCGTGCCATTGTGGCAGAACTGTGCCATTGTGGCAGAGCCGTGCCATCTGGCCTCTCCACATCCCCGGCAGCAGCTTCCCAACAGTGCATCCCTGCCTGCAGCGGGGCTGTCCAGCCAGAGGGTGTCTGTACTGCTCGTTTGCCGCTGCGAGCAGCCCGGAGTCTGTTATTTTTAAACGATTAGGTTCGACACATAACAAAAGCCTTCAAAATAGGATTTGTCCCTAAGGCCGATTTAACTGTCAAAGCTTAAAGTGGCTCCTAAGCCCCATTGGGGGCTGACAGCGGCAGATTTAGTGCTGCTGCTGCAGCCCCACGCTGTGCCAGCCCGAGGGGAGCTGGGGCAGGTCCGTGTGCTCATCCTGTACCCTGGGGTGCTGAGCAGGAGGTGCCGGATTCTGTCACCGTGGCATCACTGGCTCTCGGGGCTTCATTCCCCGGGACGAGCTGTGGGGCGGGCTGAGCCCGACTGCTTTGCCGAGCTCTGAAACCCGGGATTCCCGGTGTGAGGCCTCAGCACGGACCCAGAGGGGGCTCAGCACGGCACCCAGGCACTGACCCTACTCTCTCCACAGCCGAGCCGTGCCCAGAAGAGGAGACAGTGCTGCAGTGCCAGAATCCCGACTGCGCCGGAGAGAGGAGGGCAGCCAAGGTGGGTCCTGCGGGGTCGGGGCAGCCGCTGTCCGGGGTCTTGGGGGTGAGAAGGGGCAGCGGACAGCTCTGCCCAACCCGCCGCTCCCTGAAGGGCCCCTGCCCTGGTCGGCAGCCCCTGACCTGCCGTGCATTCATTCCCTGCTGCTGTCAGGGTCCTGCTGGCATTTAATGGCACAGCGGCGGTTTACGCGTTTCCCCGAGCTGCCGTGATTTGGGCTAATCCGCTACAGCCCGTCTGTTCCTCCGCTCGCCAACGTGAAGCCAGGGGAGATTTAAGGTCCTTTCTCTCCCTCCGGCCGTACGGAGCCGGGCCGGCCCCACGCCCTGGCTCGCAGCGAGTGCCCGGGTCTGCAGCCCGGGGCCGCGGGCGGTGTCCCCGGCGCAGCAGGCAGGACAGCACCGGGGGTGTGCCGGGGCTCTGTTTGCACGGCGGGCTGGCACGGCCGGTGCTGCTGGGGCACACGTGGCACTGGGCTGCAGCTGCCCAGGAGCGCAGCTGGGACTGCCGGGAGCGACTGAGGCCGCCCCGCCGCTGTCACCCGAGCCCTGATGGTGCCTGGCAGGTAGCGGGGGGGTGGGCACGGGGAGCTGGTCGGGCTGGGGGCTCATCCTGCCGTGTCACGGCGCAGGATCCTGATCCCCCTCTCTTAGTGAGGCACCTGCTGAGGGACGTGTGCTGGGAGTTCCGTGGGGCTGGGATCAGGAGCTGATCCCGGGGTGGGCAGAGGGGTTTGGCCGTCCCGCCTGGCCCCTCCTGTGGGGCTGAGTCCAGGGATGAGCTGCTGGCACAGAGGGGATGAGGAGCCCCTCTGGGCATCCCTCTGGGGCGGCTGCCAGGCATCCCCGGGGATCTCACTGAATGGGTGCCAGCTGCGGGCACTGCCTGCAGCCTGCGGCCATACTCCCACATGCAGCTGTCTGTGATGGTGTTCACAGGGGTCTTAGGATGAGGGAAGAGACGAGGATCTGACTCCATGTTTCAGAAGGCTTGATTTATTATCTCATGATATATATTAACACTATATTAAAAGAATAGAAGAAAGGATTTCATCAGAAGGCTAGCTAAGAACAGAAAAAGAAGGAATGAATAACAAAGGCTTGTGTCTCGGACAGAGCCGGAGCTGTCTGTGATTTGCCATTAATTAGATATAACTACATGAGACTAATCACCGATCTACTTGTTGCATTCCACAGCAGTAGACAATCATTGTTTACATTTTGTTCTTGAGGGCTCTCAGCTTCTCAGGAGAAAAAATCTTAAGGAAAGGTTTTTTCATACTATGTGTCTGTGACAGGTGTCACGATGGCCACGATGTGGGACACATGGTGGCAGCGGAGGAGGGCTGAGGGTACAGGGTGTGCTGAGGCCGTGTCGAGACCTGCGATAGGACGCTGGCGGATGGCAGGGGGTGCTGCAGAGGGACCAGCGGCCCCTCGGAGAGAGCGCGGGTGGTGGGAGCGCGTCAGCGCTGACCTCAGCAGCGCCGGGAGGAAGGAGGGCAGGAAGTGGGGGCGGCTGGAGCTGCACAGGCGCTTCCTCCCCGCAGCAGCAGCGCAGAGTTCTACAGGCAAGCCCGGGCAGGGCCGCCTCCTCCCAGCACCCTCGCCCCCCTCCGCGGGCAGGGTGGCGGTGGGGGTCCCGCACAGGGATGGGGATGTGTCAGCGGTGCAGTGGGCGGCGGTACCACAGTGCCCCAGGAGCGGGGCCAGAAGGAGCCCCAGTGAGAAGGGCACTGGCCAGAGAACACAGGCTGTGCACTGTGCTGGGGGCCTGGCCGGGGGTTTAAAAATAACCCGCTGTGAATGCCTGGAGGGGCTGGGGCCGCGGCCGTGGCCGCACACAATCGGAGGAAACCCGCCGGCTTCGAGCATTGTTTGCCTGCAGACGCTCGCTTCCTCCGTCCTGCCACGGGGACACGGCTCTCGTCAGCACAAAGAGGCTGCGGGGTGCCAGGGCGGCCTCCCGGGTCTCTGCTGAGGTGCTGGTGCCACGGTGCAGGTGACTGTCTGTCCCACAGCTCCTTGTGCAAGCCTCGGCATGTGCAGGTGTCCCAGGGTCTCTGCTCATTGCGGTGGAGCAGGGAGGGGCTCTGTGGGGCAGAACCCCCCGTGTCAGCACCCACTTACAGCACCCTCTGCCACACGGCCATGTCCTGGTCATGCTGCTTTCCCTGTGCCCAATTTGGCTTCAGCATTCCCTGTGAACAATGTTCCAGCTGCAGCTGGGGGTGGCAGAGGGGACCCTGCTGCCCGTGGTGCTGCCCATCCCTTCTGTGAACACGCCACAGCTGCAGCCCCGGGCAGGCCCTGCCTGACGGGCTCGTGTCCCCGCAGGAATGCCACCACGCCGAGTGCCGGCAGCTGAGCCGCAGCGGCCCCCTCAGCCTGTGTGAGCTCTGCGATGGCCGCCTCCATGGCGCCATGCACTTCGATGGCCACATCCGCTTCGACCTGTCCCCGCAAGGTGAGCCCGAGCCAGCTGTGGCACCGCTGCCTCCGCGGCTCTGCGGCGGAGCAGGGATGGGAAGGGACCGATGGAGTGCACTTGGGGCTGGTGCAGCTCGGGGATGAGAGTGGGATGCAGCGGGAGGCAGCGCGGGGCTGGGGGAGCTGTCACAGCCCAGCTCGATGCCCCTTTGCAGGCTCCATCCTGGCCCGCAACATGTCCACACGTTCGTGCCCCCCGCGCACCAGCCCTGCCTCTGATGTGGAGGAGGAGGAGGAGGGTCCGGCAGAGAGCAGAGGGTGAGCCCCCAGCCCTGCACAGCCCGTGTGCGGCCCCAGCCCGCGGCACCCCCGTCACCCTGCCCTCCCTGTGCCCGCAGGGAGCGCAGGAGCTCAGCGCTGAAGCTGCCCAAGAAGAAGGCTTGGCGCAGGCACACGGACGTAAGGCACTGGCTCCTGTCCCTGGGGCACTCGGCAGGGCAGCAGGATGGCCCTGGTGGGAGGGAGGGAGGGAGGGAGGGACCCCTGGGCAAGCAGCTGCCCCCTGCCCCCAGGACCCCAGCAAGGAGTGCTTCACCTTGAAGTTTGACCTCAGCATCGACATCGAGGCAGAGATCGTGCCAGCTGTGAAGAAGAAGTCGCTGGGGTGAGTCTGCTGGGGACAGGACAAGGGACAACATGGGGACAGATGCAGAGGCAAACGTGGGGCTCGTGTCCTGCAGGGAAGTGCTGCTGCCAGTCTTTGAGAGGAAGGCGATTGAGCTGGGCAAGGTGGACATCTACCTGGACCAGTCGCACACGCCGCTGTCGCTGCAGTTTGAGGCGTTTCGCTTTGGGGGACACTACCTGAGGGTGAAAGGTGCTGAGGGGGCCCCGAGGGAGGCCTGGCTGCTCCAGAGCTCCCAGGGGACACTGACAAGGTGATGCTCCCACAGCCAAGCCCGGGGATGAGCTGAAGGTGGAGCAGGCAGTGCGAGATGCCAGGTCAGCCAGCCTGCCCATCCTGCACCCTGCCAGCAGCGCTGCATTCCTTGGGCCGGTGCTGGAGCCGCTGCCAGGACGCCGGGAGGGCACTGAGAGCCTGGTGAGTGCCAGTGCTAGCTCTGGGGAGGGAGGAATTGAGGATGGGATGACAGAATATGTGATCCCCCTATAGCCATTCTTTCTGCTGAAGATGGGTCATGTATGGTGTGGGTTGAAAATCCCCCTGGAGTCCCCAAGACCCACTTTTTCTCCTGGCTGTGCCATGCTGGCTGTGCTGTGCTGTGCTGTGCTGGCTCCACCATGGCAGTCTAGCAGCTCAAGCAGCAGCACCAGCCCTTTGGCTGTGCCAGGTGCAGACTGGCACCAAAGCAAAGACAAACAGGAGCCCTGGAGGCCCCAGTGTTTGCTGCTGCTCGGTGCCACCCTGGCCCTGGGACTCGCCCTGGTCCCAGGACTCGCCCTTGCCACCAGCCCTCCTCAGCTGCTGGCAGCTGCTGAGCACAGCAGCTCTGTCCTGCACCGTGGACCCTGGCCCCAGATAAGGCGTGGGACCGGGCTGGGCGTCGCTCCCATGGGAGCAGGGTGCCAGGCCTGAAGGGAGAAGCTCTGCAGGGTCCCGCAAGGGGGACACAGTGCTCGTTGCTGTGCCAGCCGGCAACCTGGCTGCCTGGCCCGGGTTGGTGGCCGCCCGTGTCCAGCACTATGACGCCTGGCTGCAGGACCGGCAAGGCACTAGCAGGGCCAGGGGGCGAGAGGGCAACCAGCCACCTCTATGGGGGTCTCGGCCCCGACCCCCTTCCTGGGGGCAGGCGGGTCCCAAGTGGCCCCGGGGCGATGGGGCTGGTGACAGCCGAGGCGTTTGGAGAAATGGCAGCGCGGTGAGTAATGGCAGTGGTGCCCGGAGCGGCTCCTGCCGCCTGGTTCTGCGGACGTGGCGGGGTGTGGGGCCGTGCTGGCGGTGGTGGCAGCAGCATGCCGCTTCCTGGGGCTGGGTGGCAGGCGGGGAGCCCCGACCCTGCCCCGGTGAGGAGATGGCAGCGGTCGCATCCCGGCACGGCCCAGGGACACGCTGGGAGCAGCCGCTGCAGCGCTGCCCGGGGCGGCGGGAGCCGCTTGGCCGTGACCCAGCTCTTGCGACCAGCCGGGGGGCTTTGATCTCCGCCGGTGAATTGTTCAGCTCTGGTAGCTTATCTGCCGAGGAGGGAAATTAGGTTTTCGGCTCTGGCCCCACCTCCTTTTGTTTCGGAGGAGCTCGGCCACAGCCTGCCCGGCCCCGGCTCTGCGGTCCGAGCCGGGAGTGCGGCTGGACGAACGGCCCGGCCGGGTGCTGCGACCCTCGGGATGCCCTGAGCCCCCCCGCTGCTGGGCCCGCTTTCAATGGCCGGCCGGGCTTGGCCAGGCAGCACCCGGGGTCCTCCATCCCCGGGGCCCTGCACCCCCGGGATGCAGGTAGGCAGGTCAGTGCGGGCAGGGGAGCTTGGCCGGGGGACCCCACTGCCCGGGGTGTCCGTCTGTCCCACGGTGCTCGAGGTCAGCCAGGCCGCTGTCCCCATCCTGGCCGCAGCGCTGGCACTGACCCTGGGGACACTGGCTGTCCTCATTGCAGGCTCCGGGACGGCGAAGGAAGAACATAACAGAGTTCCTGGGGGACAGCAGCATCCCCAGCCCCGAGCCAGCCCTGCACAGCAGCAGCTCTCTGCCCACCAATGGCACTGACACCTGGAAGAACCGCGCTGCCAGCCGCTTCAGCGGCTTCTTTGGCTCCGGGACTAGCACGGGCTCCTTCGGGCGGGTAGGTGGGATGCAGGCACGGGGAGGGGTGTGGGGACTGCCTGTGGCTATGCTGGGCACCTGAGATGGGTCCCTCTGTGGCTCAAGACCCTCGTTCCACAGGCAGGGTGAGGTGGTCCGTGGGACATTCCCAGTGGCCCCCACCCAGCTCTGTGCCCTGCTTTTGGCCAGGAGACCGAGAAGCTGGAGCAGCTGGTGAACAGGCTGCATGCCTACAGCACCTTCGGGCTGCCCAAGCTGCCGCCCCAGCTCCGCTTTGACCGCGACTCCTGGGAGGAGGATGGGGACGAGGCTGGGCTGGCTCTGGAGGACAGCTGGCAGCAGATCATCCAGGGCACAGAGGTAGGGACAGTGCCTGGGGAGCCTCAGGGGCTCTGCCCAGGCCCTGGCACAGCGCTGACGCTCAGCCTGGCAGGTCCTGTCGCGCCGGCAGTGCCACCAGCAGGAAGCCATCTGGGAGCTGCTGCACACAGAGGCCACCTACATCCGGAACCTCAAAGTCATCACTGATGTGAGTGTTGGCAGCTACTGCACTGTGCTGGGGCTGGGGGCTGGGGCTGCAGCTCAATGCCTCTCCATTCCCTCCCCACAGCTCTTTCTCTCATGCCTGGTGAACCTGCAGGAGTCAGGGCTGCTCTGTGAGGTGAGTAGAGGGGGCTGCAAGGGACAGGGTGTTCAGGGATGGGTCCTCAGCCTCGCCATGCTGCAGGGTGGAGGTGCCATTCCCCAGCGCTGCCCACCTCGCCCCCACAGGTGGATGCCGAGCGGCTCTTCAGCAACATCGGAGAGATCATCCGGCTGCACTGCAAGCTGTGGCGCAGCGTCATGGCCTCAGTGCTGGCCAAGGCACGGCGGACTGGGGCACTGCTCGACCCCATTGACTTCCTCGATGGCTTCAAGATGGTGAGTGGGGATGCCATGCCACAGCGGGCAGCCATGCCATGGCATGTGCTGCATGGTGACCGCCTCGTGTCCCCCAGTTCGGGTCCCTCTTCAAGCCCTATGTGCGGTATTGCATGGAGGAGGAGGGCTGCATGGAGTACATGCGGACGCTGCTGCGGGACAGCGAGCTCTTCCGCACCTATGTGACGGTAAGGGGAGGCTGGGGCTGGGGCTGGGCCAGGGCTGGGGGGGTTCTGGTGCTAACGCCTGGGTGCCACAGTGGGCCGAGAAGCAGGAGCAGTGCAGCCGCCTGAAGCTGAGCGACATGCTGGTGAAACCTCACCAGCGCCTCACCAAGTACCCGCTGCTCCTCAAGTCCATCCTGAAGAAGACAGATGACCCACGTGCCCGTGATGCCATCACCACTATGGTAAGGGATCAGGCGTGGGGGGACAGCAGGCTTGGTGGCCCCTCAAACCCACCACCTGTCCTGGCACAGATCAGCTCCGTGGAACACTTCATCAACGACGTCAACTCGCGGATGCGCCAGCGGCAGGAGCGGCAGCGCCTGGATGCTATCCTCAGCCGGATCGATGCCTATGAGGTGGTGGAGGGCAGCACAGATGAGGTGGACAAGGTAGGCTGGACATGGTGGAGCTGCCATCTCATGCCATGCCACTCAGTGCTACCCTCTGCCACATTGCTGTGCCACCCTGTGTCACTTCATGCCAAGCCACCCCGTGCTACACCATGCCATGCCACCCATGTCATGTTACCCCATGCACCCCATGCTGACTCTGGGGGTTTCTGGCAGCTGCTTAAGGAGTTCCTGAGGCTGGACCTGACAGCCCCCATCCCCGGCACCTCCCCAGAGGACACCCGGCAGCTCCTCCTCGAGGGCAACCTGAGGATGCGGGAAGGTAAAGACAGCAAGGTGAGGACTGCAGGGGACAGGGAGGGCACAGCTCCGGCCCCTGCCCACCCACCCTCACTCACTGCACTGACTGGTGCCCATGGCGCCACTCTCACCCCCAGATGGACGTCTACTGCTTCCTCTTCACCGACCTCTTCCTCATCACCAAGCCCTTCAAGAAGGCTGAGCGCACCAAGGTGATCCGGCAGCCCTTGCTGGTGGACAGAGTTGTTTGCCGGGAGCTCAGAGACCCAGGTGAGAGCACTGGGCATAAGGGAGGCTACAGGGAGGTCCCTGGACACTGCTAACAGCCCCTGCCCACAGGCTCCTTCCTCCTCATCTACCTGAACGAGCTGGGCAGTGCCGTGGCCGCCTACACCTTCCAGAGCAGTGGGCAGCTGTGCCGCGGCTGGGTCGAGGCAGTGCGCAATGCCCAGGTGAGGGCACACGGGTGGGTGGGGGACCCGTGGGTTCCCTGTGCACACCCCATTCCTCACCGACGACCCCCCATCCCAGAACCTGCTGCAGAGGCTGCGGCAGCGCCGACGCATGGAGGAGCAGGAGGAGGAGGACGAGGAGGATGAGGAGGATGATGGTGAGAGTGGCACTTCAGCTGCCAGTTCACCAACCATCCTACACCACAGCAGCGCCAGCCCGGACTCACAGCAGTGGTAGGGAGCAGGAGGGGGGACCTGCACCCCCCCAGCCTGGCACAGGCCCCTCCTCACCTTCTTGCCTCCACAGCCCATCCGACGGCTCCACCGAGACGCTTGCCATGGTGGCAGCAGAGGGTGGCGACGAGCTCTCCTCCCCAGACTGGGACGCAGGACCCTTCAGCTCAACCTCGGATGGCTCCTCTGTTAGCACCAGCACCTCCATCGGCACTGGCACCTCTGTGGAGACCTCCAATGATACCCCCACGCAGGAGCTGCCTGCAGGTGCCCTGCCTGTTCCCCTGCCCCACGGCGTGGCCTCCCCAGGCAGCGGCTGCCGCTCGTCCTCCATCGACAGCGCCTATGGCACGCTCTCACCTGCCTCCCTGCGGGACTTTGGCCAGCAGCCCGAGGGGACGGCCGAGGAGGGGCAGGAGCCCTCCCTGGCGCCTCCCGCCCCACGGCCGGCCTCGCCCCGGCTGCGCCGCCGGACGCCCGTGCAGCTCCTGCCTTGCCCGGCCAGGGTGCTCAAGTCCAAGTCGGAGGCCAGCTTGCCCCAGCTCCTGTCCCCCACTTCCCCAGGCTCCCTGAGCCAAAGCCGCAGCCTCTCTGACCTCTGTGCTGGTTCCCCCGGGACCAGCCAAGAGCCCGCACCTCAGGCTGCCCCCGGCAGCAGTGGCAGCTCCACGTCAGAGCTCTCAGAGCCAGAGGAGCCAGCGGAGAGCCCAGCATCCCTCCCAGGGGAGCTCAGGCGCGACCCCCAGCCCCCTGCCCGCCGGACCCTCTCGGACCCGCAGGCGGCGCAGCACCGCAAGCTGACTCTGGCGCAGCTGTACCGGATCCGGACCACGCTGCTGCTCAACTCCACGCTGACGGCCTCGTAAGCACAGGCTGCCTGCTCCTGGGGGTGCCCCAGCCCTTCCGGGGGCTTCCCAGGGACCGAGTCCCAGTGCTGAAGGCGTCTCTCCCCACTCTGTTTCTTGCAGGGAGGTCTGAGAGCCGCTGGCGTGGAAAAGGACAGATGCACGGATGTACCAAGGAGCTTCTCCTGCTTCTAACCGTAGCATAAAGCCGGGGCCGGGCAGAGCAGGCACTGGGAGGCCACGCTGGTGGGGACATGGATGGGGATGCAGACCAGTCCCCTTGGCGAGGACGTGTCCTGGGCATGGTGGTGCAGGGCTGGACATGGCACGTGGCTTGTGCTGAACCCCCTGTCCACAGACATGAGAGTTGTCGGGCAGGGGGCCCTGGGGCTGTGGGGGGCTGTGGGAGACTGTGGGTCAGCTCTTGCAGGCGAGGAAGGGATGACGACGTCGGCAGTGGTGAGTGGGGAAGGTGCTGAGAGGGACGTGGTGCCGGTGGCACGGTGCTGTGGACAGTGCAGGGAGGAGGCTGGGGCTGGTGGCAGGAGAGGATGGTGCAGGGCTGGGGCAGGTTTGCCCTGTGGGCTGGCAGTGGATGGCAGCACCTGGGACTGGAGTGTGGGAGACACGGTGGGACACGCGCGGCGGCCGGAGCCCTGGCTGCCCCCCCATGCTACGCTGCACTCCACGTCCCAGCTGAGCAATAAAACCAGCTGGTGCACGCTCATGTCTTGCCTCTCCTTTCCTTTGGCTTCAGCAGCACCCAAGGCTGGGCATCACCTGGGTGGGTGCAGCGTGACTGAGAGAGCCCCTCTGGGACAGACCAAAAGGGGGCTGGGACCAGTTCCAGCCTCCCGTTCTGGAGCTCGGAGTGGGGATGGAGCCCTGGGACTAGGGTCTGCACTGCTCCCCATGTATCCTGCGTGCCCCCACCACCTCCGCCACCCCCGCTACCGTGGGTCTGTGCCAACGGGCGAGGGAGGGCGGCGACCGGGTCTGCAGCGAGGCACTGCAGGTCCCTCCCGCGCCCAGCGCTCCCGTCATGTGGTTTCATAGCCCCTGGACTCATTTCCAAAAAAGCATTTCCTCCTGCTGCGGTTGGGTGTAAAAGCCTGTCTGGGGAGGGCTGGCGCTCACTCACCACGCGTCGCGTGCTGCTGACGGCAGCCGTGGGGTGCCGGGGCACCCTGCCCGGGCACTGAGCTGCCCCGACACCCCCCTGCACCTGCGGCCCGCTCCCCTCAGCGCCCCGGCATGACCCAGCCGCATCGGCCACAAGGATGAAGTGTTGCTGCCCTGGGGTGGCTTGGGTGAGTGCGGTGGCCTGGGGGGTGCCATGGAGCCCTGGCACCAATTGTGGGATTGTCCCACGGCTGTGGCCGTAACGGGTCTGGAGGAGGGAGGGAGGAAGATGGATTAACTCCAGTGCCAAGCGCACCCAAACCGCTTACATCGCTGGCTAACAGCCGGGGCTGGGCTCTGCTGCACCAAAACATTGGCGGTGTGGCGTGACCGCGGGGCCACCGGCCGTGAAACCCCGGCCACAGAGCGGATGCGGCCGTGGCAAGGGTGGGGTCAGTCCTGGGGCTACAGGCAGGGCAGTGCCTGGGGAGTGGCTGTGCCCACAGACTGCGGGTGGCTGCCCTCGGGGCTCGGGTGCCAACCCCGGCGCACGAACACCGACAGCGACGGCTGCGTTACGGGGGCAGAGGTGCTGGCACGGCCCCAGCGGCGGTGACGCTCCCCAGCGCGGAGCCAGCCCCGTGCCCACGGCTCCCCTGGGCACCGGGGACCATCTCCCCGCGCTGGGCAGGGGCAGTGCCCGTCTGCGGGCGGGGTGCGCGGGTAGGGCCCCGCTGGGGACGGTCGTGCCTCAGCGGTGACTCAGATGTGCCGCTGCCAGCCGGGACTCAGGCACCCGCCCGGATCTGCCGGCAGCGCTCTGCGAGCGGGGCGGCCCAGCGCGGTTTCCACTCTGCCGGTGGCGGCGGGTTTAGTAGAAAATGATTCAACTGCCGTAATCGGGGCCATCACGGCTGGGAAATCCAGCCCCCAGCGAGGAATCCCCTGGCTCCCTGCCCACGCTGTCAGTGCCACGGCCCTCTCAGTCCCCGACCCGGCCTGTGGAAAGGGTGTCAGCGTGGGCACTGCTCGCTGCACCCACCGGGGCTTCCAGGGGAGCAGGGCTGCCCTGCGGACAGCACCTGGCACCCCGCGGGGGAGCTGTGACCTACTTTGGGACGCGCGTAACGGGGCGCGATAGCATCGGGGAGAGCGTGAGCCAGGCACGGCTTCCTTTCGGGGAGGAAATCACCTCCTCTGTGAGGGAGATAAACCCCAGGAAAGTCAAAGCTGGCAGCGTTAACCCCTACGCGCCCGGCTACCGACACCTCCCTGAACTGGCGATCTCTGGCACCACCAGCAGTCCGTGTGCCTGACTCACTGGTCCCCATCCCTGGGGACATGGCAGGGTCCTGCCGAGCATCTCGGTGCCGCTCCCCACAGTGCTAGCATGGAAGTACCATTTGCAGAGCACACAGGGGCACCTTGGCAGCCCCCTGGGCACAGGCTGTGGCACAGCGGCCCCCACAGTGCCAGCAGGAAGTCACTTGCTCGTGTACTGCGGAGAAAGCAGAGCACAGGGGCTGCCGCGGGGCATTCCCAGCCCTGGGTCAGCGCACCCACGCGGCTTGGGGGCGGAGGGCTGCAGCTTCAGCCGTTCAGCTCTGTGCAGGCACCGCTGTCCACACAGTTTCAGGTACGGCTCTGGCTCCGGTAGCCCAGCATGAACTGGTGTGTGAGGGCTGTCCCCAGGGGTGCAAGGCTGCTGGAGCAACCCGTCTGCCTGCAGCTCTGCTCTCTCCCTGCTTGCAGGTGACCTTGGCAATGCTGTGGCTGGCAGCCAGCGAATCGCAGCCCCCAGGGTGGCGGGACCACGCCGTGCTGCAAAGGCAGCGGGTCCTGGTGCAGCCACTCCTCCGCCTGAGGAGACACACGGACAGACGGCAGTGCCCTGACGGCATGAACTGGGTCGAGACTGCTCGCCGGTGCTGCCCTCAGTGTCCCGCAGGTGAGCGCTGCCCGGTCCGTGCGGCATGGCACAACACACCGTGGCACAACAGGTGCCTTGCTCCAGGTGGCCGTGCTCCCTGTCACCCCACTGTCCCTGCAGGAACATTCCTGAAAGAGGCCTGCGTGTGCGACCCCTGTCCTGCCGGCACCTTCCGCACCCAGCCCAACACCTTCAGCAAGTGCCAGGCCTGCTACGAGTGTGACCAACACGGTGAGCTGGCACCACACCACACCGTGCCGTGCTATGCAGTGCCGTGCTGTGCTGCTCACTGCCTGCTTTCTGCAGCTTTCCAGAGTGTGCTAAGCAACTGCTCGGCCACCAGCAACATCGCCTGTGGCTGTGAGCCCGGCCGATTCCGTGACTGCGTTGACAAGCCGTGCACCGAATTCTCTTGCAAGAAGTGCCAGACCTGCACCGGACGCCTCATCCAGCGACCCTGTGAGTACTGCCAGCTGCCCCATGGCATGACCTGCCAGCTGTGCCACCTCTGGCTGTGCCACCCTGCCTCATTCACACCCTCTCCCCAGGCTTGGAGGACCAGGACACACTTTGTGACAGCAACTGCAAGCCTGACTTCTACAGAGAGGGTGATGAATGCCGGCCATGTCACATGTAAGCATTGACCCTCCAACTAGGAATGCATGCGGGGCCCGTGGCATGGCACAGCATGGCACCCATGGGTCCCATCTCCTTGCAGGCGCACCGTGGACACATGTGGCAAAGAGTGCCAGCAAGCGTGTGGCAGCAACAACAACAAAGGTATGGGGACAGTGGGGCCAGTGTTGGTGGTGTGCAGTCACTATACTGGCCAGCTGATGGGAATGCTCCTGCTCCTCCTTTCAGGCTCAGGTCTGGAGTACATCCTGCTGGGACTCACTGGACCTCTCTTCCTGGGTGCCCTGGCCATCTACCACAAGAGGAAGAGGCTCCGGCATGGGGGTGGTCCCCACCCCACGGCACAGGCCACCACCTCAATGCCCGGGGCTGCAGCCACACCATGGTGCCAGTTCAATGCCTGGAGGTGGCAAAACCCATGCTGGACCCAGCCATACTCCCCACAGGAGACGGAGCGTGCCACTGGCAAAGCAAAGAAGAGCTTCAAACAGGAGGCCTTGCTGCGTGAGCCACCCAGTGAGGAAGGAAAGCCCTCTGCACCCCCAGAGCCCCGTGGTGCCTTGCTGCAGGGTAGCCAGCTCTACGCCGTCATCGATGTGGTGCCAGTGCGGCGCTGGAAGGAGTTCATGAGGATGCTGGAGCTGCGGGAGGCAGAGATTGAGCTGGTAGAGCTGGAGGTGGTCCACATCCGTGACCAGCAGTACGAGATGCTGAAGCGCTGGTGCCAGCAGACCAGTGCCACGCTGGACCACGTCTTTGCCGCCCTGGAGCGCATGGAGCTGGCCGGCTGTGCTGAGGCACTGCGCCAGAGTCTGCCCGTGGGACCCTGACCCCAGCGCCAGCCCCCTGGCACCGGGAGGGCCCGACACCTCCACATCTCACTGGGCACCCAGCCACACCCCTAAGTATTGTTACTTATGCCGTGTAGACATTTTATGTCAGTTTTATGTCCCCTTCCCACCTGCCTGTTCCCTCTATTTATGTCCTCCTGCCCCCAGGGCCGGGGAGGACCCCATGTCCCAGCACGTCGGCTGCCCAGCCCCTCGCGGGACGAGCGGGCACCGAGCCCATCCGAACCCATGGGATAGTTCTCAAGGCTGCCCCTGCCGGGCGCTCCTTCCCCCTCCCCAATAAAGTGGTGTGTTCTCCATCCGCCAGCCCTGGCCCTTTTTCACGAGGCTGAGTCAGCCGGGCACCAGGGCACTGCTGGCCCAGGACCGCCACTGGTGATGTGGCAACCACAGGTGACGGGGAATGTGGGTGCTGGCAGAGATGCAGGCAGTGTGGGTGTCGGTGTGCTGGTGGCGATGTTGGTGAGGGGGCACCGCTGTCGGCGAGCATGGCGTGGGTGGGGGGTGGTGTGGGGAGCCCCAGGAAGGCGCGGGGCACTGCTGGCGGGGTTTATCGTTTTAATCGCTGGAAAGGCAGGCGGTCTGGGCAGAGCTGAGCCGGAAGCTGGCCTTGAGCGGCTCTGGAGGGGCAGTAGTGAGGGCGAGCGCGCTGCGACGGCGAGTGGTGCCAGCGGGGCGTGCGGTGAGCCCGGCCGCAGCGGCCGAGCCGGGCGGGGAGCAAGGAGCCGCGTGTCCCACGCTCGCTTTGCAACGGGCAGCACGGGGGAGCGGTGGGCTGGCGGCAGCGGGATGTGGGGGTAGGGGGGGCTACGGGTGCCTGGGGCGGTGTGGGGGGGGCTTTTCTGGGTTGGGCTATGTGGCCATCCACGGCAGGAGGAGGGTGCCGAAGCATGCGGTCCATGGGAGGACCTTCTGCCAGTCTCCTCCTGCTGCGAAGAGCCAGGATGCGGTGTGGCGTGGCTAGTGCTTGGCTATGTCCCCCTTCTTGAGGATGATCTGTCGCTGCCAGGGCGCCAGCTTTGTCTCATCGTACCCGAGAGTCCTTAGCTTTTCCGACTGCTCCTTCTCCTTCTCCTCCTCCTCCCGCTTCAGCTTCTCCTGCTCTTTCCTGCTCAGCAGCAGAGGGCACAGGGCACCGCGGTCACCAGAGCCGCGGGAGCCGCCGTGCCCGCCCACCCAGGGAAGGGGCGTGCTGCACTCACCGTTTCTGCTCCCTGCGAAGGCAAAGGGAACAGCGGAGTTAGTAGAGCCGCGGGAGCCACCGCCTGGTGCGGCATCCCCCGACCCTGGCTCACCTCTCTTCCTCCAGCTTCTTGCGCAGGATGTCCCTCCTCCAGGCCGGCATGCTGGCCAGGCGCGCCTCCTCTTCCTTCTCCTGCAACAGACAGCCGAGTTACCGGCACTGCCCGCCCTCACTGCCGGCACCGTGGGGCCGCAGCATCATCCTGGTGCGCGGCACCACATCCTCCTGGCAGCGCCCTCCGTGGCACGGTACCGGTGGGGTTCACCGGCGCGCGGCTCGCCGACGGTGCCCACCTCGGTGCCCACCTTCCGCCGGCGCCGGGAGGAGGAAGGAGCGCGTGGCGTGGCCAGCCCTTGCAGCACACCACAGCTTTATTGCACGACACGCGGGGGCCCACACTGCCCCGGCACCGCAAACGCCACACCAGAGGGGAGCGCAGCCCCGCCGCTGCGCCTCCCACACAACACACAGCCACGGCAAGCGGCACACACTGCAACCTCGGCCCGGGGCCGCGCAGAACAGCGCCCAGCCTTCTGCCAAGCTCAGCTGCGCCACGAGCCACAGAGGCCGGCGAGGGCACCCGGGCACCAGCCCACAGCTGTCCCCTGAGCTTGCTGCTGCCCCATGCCACACCACTGGCACAGCCTGCAGCATCCCGTTGGAATCAAGTGTCGAACATCTCTGCCTCCTTCTCCTTCCAGAAGGAGAAGCTGCGGTCAATGAAGCGGCAGACGTCCTCCTCGCTGAACTCTCCCAGCTCCGGTACTAGCACTGCTGCCCCCTGCCCTTCCGGGACCATGGTGGGGGGCTCTTCCAGGCTCTCTACCGCTGCCACAGGGTCATCCCCAAAAAACTCCTGCACGAGGTCCTCAAAGCCGTCAAGCCAGTGGCGGTGGCCAGCCTCGACCTGCTCCAGCACGGTGCGGTGGAAACGGCGGACGTGGTGCCAGCTGTGGCTGCCCAGGCGGTCAAACATCTCGTAGCAGAGGAGGTGGCGGAAGCGCCGCTCCTCGGGGCTGAGGGGCATCTCCAGCAGCTGGAAGTAGCCCAGCATGAAGAGCTCGAGCGAGAGGCTGTCGTGGGGCATGGGCGAGCCGCCGACGTGGGGCAGGAAGTGTTGGGGCCAGTAGAGCACCGTGGTGCGGCTCAGCCGCCGGATCTGACGCCCTGGGACCCGGCGGGCAACACTCCTCCAGCGGGCAAGCAGCCGCCCCGCTGCCGGTCGCCGCCTCCCCGGCCGCCGTGGCCGCTCCTCCCCGGGCACTGCCGAGAGTGCCCGCTTCTTCCAGTGCTCCAGGAAGAGGAAGACTGCGCGCTCCTTGCACCCCTTGGTGCGTTCATGTGGGCTGCTCGGCTCTGGCAGCGCCGGCCTGCTCCTCCGCAGCGCCCCATCGCCGTATTCCTCCTCCAGGATGGGCCGGCGAGTGCTACCAGGGGGCTGCACCCGCTTGCGCTTAGTGACCCTGGTGGGGGGCGCGGGGGGTCCCCCTGGCCCCTCGTAGTTGGCCTTGAGGCTGCGGACAGACACACCGCAGCCCAGGATCTCACTGCGGGCGTCGTGCTGGGCACCGGGGCCGGCCCCTGCTCCCCCCGCCCCAGGGCCCTCCCGGCCCCTCGGGGTGGCCGGCGGTGCGGCCGCGCTCCTCGGCAGCGGGGGGGACTGGCTGCCGCGGGCAGGCGCGTCCTGGTGGGCGAGGGCGAAGCGCCGGGGCGCCGGCGGGGCGGAGAGCGGCACGAGTGGCAGCAGCTCCTCCTCCGGCCCCCCTGAAAGCGGCTGCCCCGCCTCGTGCATCACCCGCAGGCTCCCCAGCTGCCTCTCCAGGTGCTGCATGTCCTCCTCCCGCATCGGCTGCCCGGCGGGTCCCGGTACGCCCCCGCGGGCAGGCGGCCCGCGCCGGCACAGGGGCGGCGAGCGGTTCCCAGGCTGCGGCGGGAGAGAGGGCAAAGGGGCTCTTGAGGCCGTGCCGCACGCCTCCCGTGCCACTGCCGCCGTGTGCGGCATCCCCGGGGTGTGACACCCCTGCATGCAGGTAGGGTGGTGCCCAGCCCAGTTAGGAGCCAGAGACAATGCCACGCACGCCGTCTCGCCAGGTCCTGAGCTGCTTGGGCCGCGCCCGCGCCGCGCTCGCCGCCGCAGCACGAGGGACCCCCCTACCTTGCGCCGCTGCTCCTCTTCCTCCTGCATGCGGAGCTGCAGCTTGCGAACCATCACCTGCCGCTTCCACTCGGGGATGGGCCGGCCGTGCTCGTCCTGGCTGGGCACCAGCGCCTCCACCTCCGCCGCTGCCCCAGCGCCTGCTGCCGGCACCGGCGAGCTCCCGTTCAGCACCGGCTCTGGAGAGCCCCCTGCCAGGCAGCGTGGCGGCCCGGCAGCCTCGGGGGTGGCCGGCGGGGTGGGCGTCCTGGTGGGTGACGGGGAGGACACTGGCGACTCTGCCTGTGGAAGGAGGGAGGGAGGGCGGTGGGCACTTGCCATGCCGTGCCGTGCCGCGCCACCGGCTCCCCTGGCCCCCATCACCACCTACGTTGGCCCCTGCCTGGCCGCTGCCGGAGAAAACAGTGGTGAAGCCTTTGCTCTGTGGCGTTGGCTTGAGGCTCTTCCCAGCTTTGATCTCGGCCAGCAGCTCCGAGTTGTCGCCGGTGGGGGACATCATGTTGAAGGACTTGGTGCCTGAAGGGAGGCAGAAGGGGCGGTAAGCACCCCGGCAGCACCATCTCCCTGCTCCTGTGAATCCCCCACCAGCTCGCAGGCTACGGGGGTGAAGGGGTGGCTGGCTGACTGCCCCACTCCACACCATCCAGGAGCCCCTGAAGCAGCATCCGGACACCCAGGTCAGCAGTCCACAGGAGCAGCACATCACCAAACTCCTGGGTCCATCAGACCCCAGTGGAGCAACCCCCCAGCACTCAACAGCCTGGCACCCCAGCTCCACAGATCTGTAAGAGCAGCACTCCAATAGCAGCTTACAGGGTCCACGGCACCCTGCTGCAGCAGCACCCCAGCACCCCAACACTCAGCTGCAAGAGTCCCAGCCTGGCCCCAGCCCGAATGCCACTCCATGCCCCCGAGGCATTATGTTGCAACAGAAGCGTGCCTCTGGAGGGATGGCTCTGTAGCCGGTGGCAGCCCTGCCACTGCAGGACGTCCCCTACACTCCCCTGGCATCTCCCGGCAGCGATGCACCGACAGCCTGAGCCAGACTCCCTGCCAGCCCGGTGCCCAAAGGGCTGCGTGGCACCCGCACCCCGAGGATGCTCTTCCCACTGCTCATGCCACCCGCCTCGCGAGCACCCACCGTCCGTGCCAGCCATGCGTGAGTCCCTAAAGGCCCATGGTACCGTGCCAAGGCAAAGCCCCCTCCCCGCGGCCGGCGCCCGCAGCTCGCCCCGCTCGGCCGCGCCACGCCGGAGCCAGAGGGCTGCGGGTGCTGAGGGCGCAGCTGGACGCTCGCGCTGCCATCCAGCGCCGGCTGAGACCCCCCGGTGCCGGGAGCCGGCGCTAATAAAGCGGGCGCCGAGCAGCGGCCAAGCCCGCGGGCTGCAGTCAGCGGCGGGGGAGCGGCCGGTGCGCTCACGTGGCGGGGTCACGCCGGCCGGCTGAGCGCGAACAAAGGGCCCTCTGTGTGTGCGGGGCCCGGCTGCTGCCCGGCCCTGCCAGCCCTGCCCTGGCGCCTCCGGCAGCCCCGCACCGCCGCTCGGCGTCCCGCGTGGCACCGGCGACGCGCAGCACCGAGGGCCCGGCGCCGCGGGCAGGTGGCGGCCCCCAGCTGCCACCATCGATGCCATCGATGCCCCGTGGGTGCGGCACAGGGCCTGTCCGGCTGTGCCCCGCGCCAGGGCACCCCCTGAGCAGGGAGGAGCGTGGGGCCGCGGTACTTACTCTTCATCTGCCTGAGCGCCTTTCCTCCTAGGGAGAGAAGCAGAGAGGCGGCGCGGGGCGCCCGGCAGAGGAAGGATTTGGCCACCGCGAGACAAGAGAGAAGAGAAGCGGCCAGCAGTGAGAGCAGGCAGGGGCGAGCGGGCGTGGGGGCCCCCGCGCCGACACCGGAGGAGAGAAGGACAGAGAGGCTGTCAGGAGCCGCGCGGCCCAAGCGCCGCGGGAGGAGACGAGCCAAGGAGGTCAATGCCACAGTGCAGCCAACGGGACAGTGCCCAGGATCGCTCCCCGTGCCCACCCGGCACCCTGCCACTTACTTCCCGTAGAGGAGGAGGAGCGGCGGGGGCCGGCGGGAGTCTCGGCGAGCGGGGGCGGCGGTGGGGGCGTCGGGCAGGCGGTGTCGGGCAGTGGTGGGGGCGGCGGTGGAGGCGGCAGCTCGGCACCAGACTTGCTCTCCCCATTGCTCATGGTGTCCGCCGAGATGGGTGATGCCTGGAAGGGAGCATGGGCAGGCGTTGCTCGGTGCCCGTGCCACGGAGCTGTGCACAGGCCCGCAGCGCGGGGCTCACCTCCTCGGTGTGCGCCATTCGCTGGGGGCCTGGCTGCTCGGCCACGACGTGCCCCAGGTGCTTGTAGTAGTCACCGGTGCTCGGCTGCTTGCCGAAATTCCTTGACCGCCTGCTGGAGTCGGCCCGGCGCAGGCCCTCGGGGCTGCTGTCACGCGATGCCAGCTGCAATGGGGAGCCCACCTCAGCCCCGCCGTGCCCGGCTGTGACCGTGGCACAGGGCTGTAGTGGAGTAGGACCGTGCCAGCGGTTTGCCTTGGGGCAGATGCAGAGCTGGGACAGACAACAGGTACGTGCCCTGGGATCTGTTCGGCAAACGGCTCTACCAGGGGCTGCGTGCCATGCTGGCAGCGTGCGGCATCAGTGCCTGGCACTGTGACCCCATAGCCTGCGCCCAGGATCCTGTCCAAGCCTCCCCCGGGATAACCCCCTGGGAACAGGAGTGCCGAGCCGCAGCCCCGCGGATTACAGGAAGCTTATCCCGCGCGGGGCTGGGGCCGGCTTCCAAACCTCCCTCTGAACAGGGCTCTCAAGCAGCGCAGCCTCAGCTCACCCCGGCGCATTCCACAGCGGCTTTGCGAGTTGTGCTGCCGAGTGCTGCGCTGCAGGGGGCTGTGCCTGCTGCCTGGGTTTGGGGTGCCATCGTGGCAGAGCCCTGCTCCCCTTGCTTGGGGCCCCACTATTTGCATTTCCCCGATGCCAACTCCACCCATGGCTTTTTCCCGGTGAGCCCGGCTGCTCTCTGCCACCGCCACCAGCCCCAGCTAAGTCAACAAACGTCAGCTCAGTGCTTCCTACTGCAGCTGCCATGGGAATTGTGCCAAGCCTGGCTCCCACTCCGGCAGTCTCAGCCCCGGTCTGGCACAAGGGTCCGTGCCTCTGAGCCCCATTTCGTGGGGCACCCACACCGCTGTTGCACCGCTCTGCCACACGCCCACACTGCCCCAAGGCAGTCCATTGCTCCGGTAAGCACTAAAGAGCCAAGGCCATGCACATTGAGCACTGTGGGGTCCCAAACCCACCACGTGCCTGGCTCACATTGCTCTACTGAAACCCCCATCCCATGTGCCCTGTCCCCCAGAGCGTTGGGCTCTGCCAGTGCCCTGACCAGGCCCAGAATCCTGTCCCCAGTGAGGTGGTGAGAGCCATGGTAGGGGGTCAGGGCGGCCCCAAACCTACTGCATCCTTATGCCCCCCCAGCCCGCCATGGAGGGCTGCACCCCTCTTACCTGTGCACGCCTGGCTGAGCCCTCTCAGCTCCTGGCAGCGCTGGCTGTGCCACCCGACACCTGTGGCGCGGGCGACACCGGAGCCAGCCGCTCGGGTTACCGCCTGCGCAGCTGCCCACGCCCAGCTCGGCATGGTGCCTGTGGTATGGCCGGGCCGCATGGGCGCGGCTGCCATGCCGTGGTGCTGCCGGGTGCCCCAGCCAGTGCAGCAATGCATGGCCTACCCAGTGCCATGGAGCCACCAGCGCATCACTGACCCCGGCTTGCTGCATCCTCGCTGCTGGTTGAGCCCAATCCCCCCCAGCGCATGCCGGCGTTGCAGGCATGTGGCCTCCAGCTGGGACTGTCCCCTCCCAGTGCAGGCAACAACTGCTCAGACGGATGGGTGCCCTGTGGCATGTCCCTCCCGGTGGTATGTCCCTTGAGCTGTGTTTGGGGCGTGGTGCAGGGGACACGGTGCATGGGGCCGTACCTCTCGGCGCAGCGCCTGGCTCTCCACATGCCGCAGGTTGTTCTTGGCCCGCACGTAGATGTCAGCGGTGTGGGGGGCAGCGGGGGGCGCAGGTGCAGGGTAGCCAGGGGGTGGCGGGGGTGGCCGGGTGGTGGGGGGTGGGGGTGGCGGTGGGGGGAAGGCAGGGGGTGGTGGCGGCAGGGGACCCTCGCCTGCTGGGCCCCGGCCCCGTGGCCGCATCTCAGGGTCCAGCATGTCCATGTACGCCTGCATGTCCGCCAGCGCCGGCTCAGGCACCCCTGCGCAGGGCAGGGGGTCAGGGGGGGCTGGACCCGCACCCCCCGCCCCGCGCCCCCTGGCCCCGCACTCACGGGCGGCGGGAGCCCCCGGGGGGCCGCCCCTCTTCTCCCCGGTGCTGGACTGGCTGGAGTGGCAGGAGTCGTAGTTGGAGAGGGTGCTGGCAGGGGAGCCCACCTCGAAGCGCGCCTGGGGCACCGACGCCGTGGTGTTGGGCGAGGACATGCCCGAGTCGGGCTGTCGGCATTCCCCATCCGCCGAGGGGTCTCGTGACAGCACGCGGTGCTCCACGCTCTGCTGGCACAGCCGAGGGGTCAGGGCAGGGGTGGGGAGGCCCTGGCGATCCCGGTGTGCTCCCCACGCCCTTATCCCTGTACCATGTTCTCCACGGTGCGCAGGTACTGGGCGCAGTGGCTGTGGCCGTTGTAGTCGGCGAGGTCGGCTGCTGTGTAGCCATCCTGGTCACGGATGCTGAGGTCGGCACCGTTCACCACCAAGATCTGGCAGCACTGGGGAGAGGTGGGGGTGCATGGCAGGACTGGAAGGAAGGGCCCCCCCTTGCCCTGTTGACACCCTGTTGGCCACCAGCACCCACCTCCAGCTCGCCATTCTCGGCGGCATCGTGCAGCGGCGTGCCGCCCCAGCCGTCGGCAGTGATCTCCCCGCCGTGCAGCAGCAGCCAGCTCAGCACCTTGGCGTGGCCACGGCTGGCAGCAAAGTGCATGGCTGTGGCCCCCTCAGCATCCCGCTCCGACAGGCTCACCGTCGTGAAGCTCATCTGTGTGGGCAGGCGGGCTGAGCACTGGGGCTCTGAGCCCTCTGCTGTGCCACCGCACTGTGCCACCACACTGTGCCACCACGCCGTGCCATGCCCGGACAGCGCTTACCAGCCACACGATGACAGTGTTGTGGCCCATCTGGGCGGCGGCGTGCAGTGGGGTCATGCCGTCGTAAGCCCGCGCGTGGGGGTCAGCCCCACAGTCCTGCACCAGGTACTGGATGATCTCCAGGTGGCCTTCCTGGCAGGCGAGGTACAGCGGGGTGGCCCCCGTCTTGGTCTGGGCACTCAGCGTACTGCAAGTGGGGCACAGCGCCCGTCACCTGTGGCCACTGCTACTGCCAGGGCTGGGACAGGGGGCGGGCAGGATGCAGGGACATGGGGGCTTGTGGGACACAAGGAACATGGGCAGGTGCAGGGGAAACAGCTGTTGGCAGGCAGGGCAGTGCCAGGGCTGGGGGCTGGCCACCCCATGGCTTCCCATAGGTCCCCGTGCTGCTGCGGTGGCTGCAGCTGCAGCGGGAGGTCACTAAGTTAATCAGCCTGCTTAGGCTAAGCTCCTTCCTCCGGCTGTTTTTGGACACTGCAATTTAGTCGTATTTTAAAGTAAGCTGCTTACACAGCACCGGCCGTGGAGCCGGCGGGGAAAGGCCAGCCTGCACCATGGCGCTGCCCGGCCCAGCTGCTGGGTGCTGGTGTCCCTCAAAAGGCCTTGGCATCCTTGTGTCTCTCATCCTGAATTTTGTATTTCAAATTCCACAACCCAAATCCTGAATCCCGCATATTTTACCCCACAGACCCATATTCTGCATCCCATACCCTGCATCCTGCCTCCCGACCCCACAGGAAGCTGTTTTATTAAGTGCTCCATAAAAAAAACCTGTTGAATATTTAAAAAAGGAAGAGCAATAAATACTCTGCTCTGTTATCGCAATGATCGCAGGCCCTAAATAATTGATCCCTGTAACTGTGAGACGGGCTGTGGCCAGCACTCCCTTCCCGTTGTGCCTTGCGTGCCGTGCCACCGAGTGCCTGCCCCGTGCCCAGCAGTGCCAGGCTGGCACAGCCCTGTGGGGTGCCCGAGCTGGGGATGGGGATGGAGCTTGGGGCAGCTGCAGATTGGGGTGCAGGAGACAGCGGGAGCACGGGCACAGGGTCAGTCCCTGATTCCCATTTCTCAGTAATTGGGAAGGGGTTAAGCCACTTGGGCACCGCCGCTAAACTGCTTTGGCAGATGGCTGAGACCCCGTGCTGGGCCACCGGCTGCCGGGGGCGATGCGAAGGTGGGCTGGGAGCATCCCGCAGCGGCACCGGGGATTGGATTTCGCAGCTGTAACAGAGCCTCCCGGCAGGCGCGGGGCTGGGAGCAGGGCCAGCCCTAAATAATTCAGGGGGAAGGCGGTGACAGCGGCGGAACAACCCCGGCAAGCAGCGTGAAAGGCAATGCGAGCGCCGTGCTGCACCTGGGCTGACACAGCGGGCATCGAGCAGGAGCAGTGACCGGTTTGGGGCTGGGCTTAGGCTGCAGGGGTTAATCCCAGAAGTACTCAGGGCTAAGCTGGCACACCTGGGGCAGGGAGATAAAGAACTGGGATTGGGACAGCTTTGGCCAGTGAGTGCCATGGGATCCAGGGATCTCTGTGACCCGGCCTGGGGAAGAAGATGCAGGACTCTGGTTTTGTGGCGCTCAGAGACAGAGGGGTGCCGAGTGCTAGTTCACGTCCCGCTGCCTCAGGACTCCCTGGATGTGGGAGAGCTGTGCAATCCCTCCCATCCACA
The DNA here is from genome assembly GCA_024362935.1 of Setophaga petechia. Classification (NCBI taxonomy): domain Eukaryota; kingdom Metazoa; phylum Chordata; class Aves; order Passeriformes; family Parulidae; genus Setophaga; species Setophaga petechia. The sequence goes on from JANCRA010000047.1 coordinate 1,838,158, forward strand.
AACCTGGAGCCTTCCAGGGACAATGTGGAGCAACAGCGCATCCCCCCGGCTCCGCTTTGGCTGGGTCTGTGGGTTATTTCTAGTGGCCTCTGCCCACCACAGGAAATCGGATTAGCGGCCACCTAATCACCTGCTGCAGCCTCGTGGCGAGGCCCGGCATCGCGGGCCCTGTGGGCTGCTGTGCCACGTTTCCCGGGGACCAGCCCGGCCCCAGGTACCGCTCAGGAGGAAAAGCGGGGATGCGGCCGGGACGGAGCCGTCTGGGAGAGGCTGCCATGCCCAGCAATGCCCACGGACCTGGGCAAGCGGAAAGGTCGTCTCCGGCGCGGGGAGCAGCCTCTCCTCGGCGGTCAGCCTAATCCATTTACATAACAGCGGGCGGACAAAGGCGGCTGTGTTATCGCCCCGCGCCAGGAGCCGACTCAGCGGCCAGTGACAATATTTCTGCCAGCGCTCGCCCCTCTCCTCCTCTCCCTTTCTTTCTGGGCCATAAAGAAGGTGCAGCTGGCTGCCCAGCCTGATAACGCTGCCGCGTTGCCCTTGGAGCTGGGGGATAAGAGTGGCTGCAGCATTCGTCCCCAGTGCTGGCACCTTGCCCTGTGGCTGGAGGGAGGGTTGGGGCCACAGCAGGGACCCTGTTCTCCCACTAGCCCCTGTCCTGCTGGTGGGTGCCAACCTTTCGGCAGACCCTGTCTCGCTGCCAGCAGTGGGGGCCGTTACCTGGGGCAGTGTCCCAAGAGGAGTCGCAGGGAAGGGAAATCCCCTTTCACCGCGGCGTAGTGGACGGGCAGCGCTCCCGTGTTGGTGGCTGCCGTGGGGTCGCTGCCTCCAAAGCGGAGGAGCCAGTCGATCACCTCATGGTGACCGAAGCGGGCTGCCAGGTGCAGGATGGTGGCACCAGAGTTGTCTGTGTCCTGCAGGAGGAAGTGGGACGGCTGTCAGTGCCAGGCACCAAGCCCTTCCGGCAAGGGGGTTGGGGACCGCAGGCAGCCCTGGGGCTTCCCCCAGCCGGGAGCTGGTGCCAGGCGGGTGGGGCGGCCAGGGTGGAGCTCCTGTCCGTAAGGAGCGGGGCTGGAGCAGGAGCACAGAGCATTGGAGCGACCGTGGGACCAGCGTGTGTGCCTCCGTCAAGGGCCTGCGTCCGCACACAGTGAGTGCAGCACAATGCCCTCCTTGTTCTACCGGCCGCCTAACCGCGAGCTTGCCGCCGAGCCCCGCTGTGCCGCCGGCCCGTCCGCCCTCCGCGCTCGGTGGGGCGCGGGTAGCGCTGGCCCCTGGCCAGGAGGTCGCCGATGCGTGCTGACCCCTTCCTTCCCCATTAATCTCCTCTCCCAGCCCCGCCGCCTCCTCTTCCTTCGGCCGTCACATGTCTTTAACTCTCGGCCGGCCCCGGGGCAAGCCGCTTACCGCCGCGGTCCCGCCGTTGTGTAACCCCGGGAGAGGGCGGCAGCCCCGGGCAATATGTGCTGCCCTCGCGGCTGAGCCCCTCTGGGATGCCGGGGACGCTCCTGGTCCGTCGGATGCCGGCCGCTATGCGCGGCGGAGCCCTGCCCGTGCCGGCTAGGACGGACCCCGGCTCGCCGTCGGCAGGGTGGGAAGCACCACGCGTGACCGTCTCCCCGCGGCCACAGCCACCCACACGGGACCGCGGAATGCCTCCCCGGCCGCCCGCGCCACCGAGGGACCCTCCGCCGCCCCCCTCGCCCCCGCTCGCACCTGCACGCCGCAGCCCCCCTGCGTGAGCAGCCACTGGAGACAGGCGAGGTTGCCGGTGGCGGCGGCGTCGTGGGCCGGCGTGGCCCCGTTTCGCGCCCGCGCGTCCCCGCGGAGCGCGGCCTCGGCCGCCAGGTACCGGAGGCAGGCGAGGCGACCGGCGCGGGCAGCGTGGTGCGCGGGGGACGCGCCCAGGGCGTCCCGCAGCCCCGGCCGCAGTAGCCCGGCCGCCCGCAGCCCCCGCAGCGCCTCCACGTCGCCCTGTCGCGCCGCCTGCAGCGCCCGCTCCAGCGCCATCCCGGCGGCGGCCCCGGCCCCAGCGGCCCCGGTGGCGGCCCCGGCCCCGGCGGCCCCGGCCGCCGCTTGGCACTGTGCGGCGCTCCCGCCTCGCCGCCCCCCGGCCCCGCCGGCTCCTCCTCTCCCTCCCCCGGGGCCGCCCCTCCGCCCGCCCCGCCCGACGGCGCGGCGATTGCCCGCTGCTCGGGACCCCCGCACCGCTCCCCCCGGCTCCTGTTGGGGCAGCCGCGCTTTGCCGAATGGCGGACGGGACCAGGACCGGCACTGGTGCAAGTCCAGGTGGACCGCAAAGCAGACCGTTCGCGGGTGCCTGTCCGCGGCCTTGTGTAGCGGCCCCACGCGTGTCCCCTCGCGCCGCCCGCCCAGGCAAGAGGCGCGGTGAAGATGGACTCCTCCGCCACCCTGGACGTGCGCTGCCGGTCCTAGCAGCGCAGGCAGAACGGGGGGCGCTGGGCGGACGGCTGTCCCGCCTCAGCCGGCCGCGGGGTGCCGGCAGCCGGGCACGGTCCGCTTTGGTATCCACCCAGCCTTGCAGCGGTCCCAGTCCCGGCCGCCACTCGGAAAAGTTGTTTTATGAATCGCTGGCGGGGCAGCGGGCGGCGTGGGCGGACGGGCGGGGAGACCCTCCGTCAGGACCGCGGACAGCGGAGGTGCTTCTCGATCAGCACCGAGGACAAGGCAAGGACGCCCTGCCCGCCTCCTTCCCTGCCCGTCCCCCGCCCTCCCGGACCGGCCCTGCCCCGCCGGCGGTTTATAAAGCCGGTAGCGGCATGGAGAGCGGGAACGCCCGGTCTCCACCGGGCGTTTCGCGGCGGGCACCCGGCTCCGGCCCCCCTTTTGCCTCCGTCGAGCTGCGAAAAGTGACAGCTCCGGCATTTCCAGCCCGCTGCTCCCGCGGGCGGCCCCGTCTGCCCGCAGCGGGCCTTCACGGAGACTCCGCCGCGCTCGCACCGACGGGAGCTGAGAGCTCGCAGTCGGTGAAGCCCTGAGTGCGTGGCTGCCGGCACCCCGTGTCCCCAGGCGCGATCCTGAGCCCCCTCCGGACCCTGCGAGCTGTCACTGCCTGCTGGCTGGTACGCCAGCACCCGATCCAAACCCCGGGGCTCCCACGGAAACTGTGTTACAACCAGAGAGGGCCGACGGCGCGGGGAACGCACCGGGAACGGTGCTGCCCGTGCCGACCCTCAGCCTTTGACTCCCCACGAGTCCCCCAGCTAGCGGGGGGACCCCAGTCCCGGTGGGCTCACACGAGTCCGCAGGCAGCCCCGGACCCCAGTCCCGGTGGGCTCACACGAGTCCGCGGGCAGCCCCGGAGCCGCCCGGTTCCCCGCTCCGCCCCGCGCGCTGTCCGCCAATGGCGCGGCGCGGCGGGGGCGTGTCCGGGCGCGGCGAGGGCGTGTCCGGGCGCGGCGGGGCGGGGCGAAGCGCGGCGGTGCCGCAGCGCCGCTGCGGGCGGGGCGCCGGTGCCGCCATGTCGGAGCCGGGGGCCGCGGGCCCTAGCCCGGCCGCCATCCAGGTGTCCAGGTACGGCCCCGCCGCGCTCGGGGACCCGGACAGGGCTGGGCAGGGAGGCGGGCGTGCTGGGGGCCGCGGGCGGGTGCTGGTCTGCGATGGAGACGCTGCCCGCCCTGCTGCCGGCAGCGGCGGCGCCGCCCGCTTTAGTCATGCTGTCAGTGACACTGACCGCGGGCAGAGCGCAGCAGCGCCGCGCCCGTGCTCCGTTCTGCGGGGGCTGCCAGCGGTCAGCGCTGCCGCGGCTCTCCCGGGCGCGGCTCTCCCGGGCGCGGTTCTTCCGCCTGTGTTCCCGCGGCTCCCGGGCGCGGCCACGCTGAAGCAGCCGCTCCCGTCCGTGCCAGCGCGCAGCCGCTGCCTCGGTGTCCCCCGGGCCGTTATTCGCCGTTGGCAGGAAGCGCGGCTGCTGCCGGGAAGCCGCGTGGAGCAGCGGCACGGGCCCGGCTCGGTGTGCGCCGCACCGGGGCCCGGCGGGGTGGGGCCCTGGTGAGACGCGGGGTGCCCCGGCAGAGGCGCCCTGCTTCCTTCCGCTCACAGCGGTTTCCATCGCCGCTCACAGGAAGCCGCATGCGAGCAGCGATGTCCCGGCAGCTCAGCCGGTGGGCGATATGCTGCCTCCGGGCAGCCGCACCGGGGCTGGGCTGGGGGCGCGGCAGGGGTTGTGAGCTCTCATGTGCCTCCTTCGGCAGGATTATGCGCCCAGACGATGCCAACATCGCGGGGAATGTCCACGGAGGAACCATCCTGAAGATGATCGAGGAGGCAGGAGCCATCATCAGCACCCGCCACTGCAATTCCCAGGCCGGGGTGAGTCGGTGTCTGTAAATAACCCGCCTTGCCAGCGTCATGTGCCGGTGTGTCTGCCAGCCTCTGGCACGGTGACCTTTCACTCCCTGCCGTGTCTCACTGGGAGTGTTTCCTCCTGCATGCAAACCACTGATGTCTCTGGCTGCAGGTGGGACGGGATCTCAGTAGCTAGAAGCATTCTGCTGAAATTGTGGTTTACCAGCATAAACATTATTACTCATTATTGCTGTTAATGTTTTAACTCCTGAGAAAAGCGAGTTGGGGAAGCTCCGGTGTTGGGTACAGATGGGGAAGGAAGCACGGCCAGTGGCTGATAAAAGGTGGCGGTTGCAGTATCCGAGCTGCACATGGCATGGCAGGTTTGGCTGGTGTCAGGAAGCTGCCAGCTGTGGTCCCGTGGTGTGGCTATGATCACTCTCTTGGCTGTCTCACCGTCCCCAGGAGCCCTGTGTGGCTGCACTGGCACGGGTGGAGCGGACGGACTTCCTGTCACCGATGTGCATCGGTGAGGTGGCCAACGTCAGTGCCGAGATTACCTACACCTCCCGACACTCTGTGGAGGTTCAGGTCAACGTCATGTCTGAGAACATTTTAACAGGTGGGTGGCTGTGTTCCAGAACACCAGGAATAACAGTGTTGAGCCAAGAGCTTGCAGCAGTGACCCCATCCTGTGCTCCGTCACTGGCAGCATTTGGCAGAGAGGAGATCTAGTGTGTTTATTGACAGAACTGGGAGTAGAGGGAGGGCTGGTGCTGGGGAGGGAGGCCAAGAAGGCTCCCTGGGATTTATTGCTCCATTGTAGTGAAAAACAGCAAAATCTGTTTGTAGTTCTTCCTGCCTGATTTGCTGCCTGTGGCTGCCTTTGGCCTGAAAAAGTCCCTTTTCCTGCTGTTGCTGTGACAACCAGTTCTGCTTGCTGGGACATCTTCCCAAAAGCACATTGTCACATCCGCTAAGAGCGAAAACCTGGTAGGAGCCAGCAGGGCAGGGGGCCACCAATGCCAGTGGCATTGCCAGCGTGTGCCCAACCCCAGACTGGTGGCAGGTAGAGCACTGCTGGCCTTGGCACCATCACCTGCTGCCCCCTTCTCCTCCAGGGGCAAAGAAGGTGACGAACAAGGCGACACTGTGGTATGTGCCACTGTCCCTGAAGAACGTGAATAAGGTCGTTGAGGTTCCCCCCATCCAGGTAGGAGAGCTCACTTGGGTTCCCCCAAACTGGAACTTGTCCTCCCTGTGGAATGGCGCTAACCGGGCCCTGTTGGCACTCCCAGCTGTGCCAGTGGCTTTGCCAATCCCCTTCTTACCAGCCTTCCATTCCAGTATGCGAGAAAGGAGCAGGAGGATGAGGGGAAGAAGCGTTATGAGGAGCAAAAGCTGGATCGGCTGGAAACGAAGCAGAGAAATGGTGACGTGATCTTACCTGTCATCAACCCAGGTAACATGGGCAGTTTGTACCCAGTGCAAATTGCCCAGCAGTACTGGGAGACCAAACTGGTCCCCAGGGCATCCCCAGGGCCCTGTAGTTGCAAGTGTGTATTCTGAAACACCACACCAGGGATGGGGATGAGATTTTGGAGCAGCAGTGTGTGAGTGGAGGGGAAGCTGAGTGGATACCTGTGGTACCCTGAAGGGGCTGGTGCATGAGATCCCCTCTCCAAAACCCTGTTCCTGTATCACTCCTTGTGTGCTTGTGTGCAGCTAGAGCTGGTTTTGCTCAGCAAGGGGTAAATGCAAGTGGTGGGCAAGGGTGGCCTCTAGGCCTGGCTGTGGCCTTCAGGCAGAGGTGGAGATGTGGCACATAAGGAATGTTGGGGGAGGTGATGGGGGATGAAAGTTGCTCAAATGCTTTTTTCTCCTCTGTCCTCCCTGCTCACAGACAGGCAGACAAAAGGTAAGGTTCAGAAGGCACTGCTCCATGGGTGGTCACCCTGAGTGGGACTGGGCTGCTTTTCCTTTCTCTGAGCTTCTTTAACATCTCTAATCAGACAGAAAACACAGCCACTTCTGAGAGAGGATTTCCTCTGCTGGGAGTTTGAGGGTGTGACTTCTGTCACCTGGAGGGTGTGGTGGGACAGGGGTGACCAGGATGTGCCAGGGCTGGGGGCATGGGGATGAAGATCTTCCCAAGGAGGGGAAAACAGAGGCTCTATGCAGCAGGGTCTGGGAGGTTCAGCTGAGGGGGGAAGCAGACAGCACTGTGACCCAGTTCACTCCTGTTTGTTTTCATGCTCTTTGAAAGCTTGAAAAGAAAGAAATGAGCTGAGCTAGAATAAAGTGGATGGGTGGAGATTAGAGGGAGGCAGCAGCCCATCAGGTGATGAACAGTCTATGGAACTTCTCCAGCCTGGTTTAACCACTGGTTTCAACATAGTTCAGTTTTGCACAAGCCAGCCCCATGTTTTCTTCCTTTGGACAACTTAAGACAGGGGTGTATGGTGATGTATGGGTGCCAGCTGAGTAGCTCTCACCTTGCTTTGCTCTCTAACCAGAGCCACACACCGTTGGCTACAGCCAGTCCAGCCTGATCCACCTGGTGGGCCCGTCAGACTGCACACTGCTGGGCTTTGTGCATGGAGGTGAGTGAGCACTGCCCTGCACAGCACCTGGGCTTCAGGTCCAGGTGGCTTTTCCCTGGAGCAAAGAGCGACTCTGTTTTTGGTGGGCTCTGCCTCTGGAGGCACACAGGCCCCTTTGCATTGACTATTAAGGTCAGAGTTGGTTTAGCTGAGACAAAAGTTTCATCTTTTTCTGTGCCCCAAAAGCTCATGTACTTGAACTGTAAATCCTACAGTTTTGTCATCGCCTGTGAGATTGCAAATCCTGGAGTACAAACACGCAGCGTGTGCCTGCTGTTACCTGAAGTAATTTCCTCTTGGCTGGCAGCGCCCATCACCTGCAGGGCTGGCACGTGTGGTGCAAGCCCTGGGAGAGGTGTATTTGCTGAGAGCTGGGACAACACATACCTAATCCTTAAACAAACAAAACGAACATGGTCAGAGCTGTTTCCAGGTTTGTGGGACTGATCTCACCTTGTAAGGGTGAAGTTTGCTCAGGGAAATTTGGGAGAGACAGAGCTGACCTTAATCACAGGTCTGTGAGGATGTTGCCCTGGTATTGACAGGAGCCCTTGTACTGGATTTTCCTGAAATTGGGACTTAGTCTCTGGTCCAACTCCCCAGCATGGCTTTGGCCATGCTAAGACCTTACTGATCTTTTTGTGGTTTTCCTGACATCCCACTGATTTCCCTGAGACAGGACCCTCTGCTTGCCCTCACAGGTGTCACCATGAAGCTCATGGATGAGGTTGCTGGGATTGTGGCTGCCCGCCACTGCAAGACCAACATCGTCACTGCCTCGGTGGATGCCATCAACTTCCATGAGAAGATAAAAAAAGGTACCAAAGGTGGTGGCAGGCATTGTGATCTGCTGTGTTGCCACACCCTGGCTCCCTTGGATGTGCTTTCAGGACATGCTGGCAGAGAAAATTAGACCCTGTTTGATTAATCTTGTGCTCTGCTTAAGACACAGCTTAAGCATAAAACATGCAGGACTCCTTGCTGCCTTGACTAGCTCCTCTCTGTTTCACAGGCTGTGTCATCACTGTCTCAGGACGTATGACATTCACAAGCAATAAGTCCATGGAAATAGAGGTTTTTGTGGATGCTGACCCGTTTGTGGATGAGCCTCGGGAGCGGTACCGTGCCGTCAGCGCCTTCTTCACCTACGTGTCCCTCAGCAAGGAGGGGAAGCCCCTGCCCGTCCCGCAGCTGCTGGTAAGAGCTTTTCTCTCTGGACTGGACCCAGCAGGGCCATCACTTCTCCTGCTCCTCCTGCGGCAGAGCCCAGCCCAAGAAATCCTCTTCCCTTGAGTTACTCAGCAGAAAAATATGAGCACGAACAAGACTTCCCAGGACAGGATTCAGGGGTTTTGTTTTTGTTGTGTTTTGTTTTATTTTTGTTTTGTTTATTTTTGTTTTGGGATTTTGGTTTTATTTTGGTTTTTGTTTGTTTTAATTTTGTTTTGTATTTTGTGTGGAGGTTAGGGATTTTCTCCTTTCTCATTGTCGAGGACAGGCTGCATGTGTGCCCTGCACCAGGGGACCCTGAGTGGCAACCTCCCCATCCCTAATTGCTGCTCCCCATGGTGTTCCCATTCCAGCCTCCTGCCTATATCATCTCCCCTAATCCTGGCAGGGCTTTGCTGACGCAGTGCTCCCGACTGGGGGTGTTGCTTAATATTTGATGTGTCACAGGTCTCCTGCTTAATGCAGGGCATGCTGGCTGTCGTGCTGCATGTTTAACAGAGAGCAGCACCTCACAGAAGTGTGAGGGGAGGAGTGTTTCCCTCACACACACACTTGCAGCACACTGACATTGCAGCTTTGCGCTCTTTCTGTGACCTTAGACCGAGACAGAGGACGAGAAGCGTCGCTTCGAGGAAGGGAAGGGCAGGTACCTGCAGACCAAAGCCAAGAGGCAGGCGCAGATGCAGCAGCAGGCTGCCCAGCAGTGACCTGTGTGGCACCAGCGCCCGCCAAGCATACAGGTTGTTCCCGTTCGTTTTGTGTCCGGCCCTCGCCAGCCCTGTGCCTCTGCCCACCCCAGCCTGCTGCCGGCTCCACCGCTTCGCTGCTGACGGGCTCAGCACCGCACACCTCGTGCTTCAGGTGGCTCAAGCTCCCTGAAAGCCCCCAGGAGTCTTCCCAGGCACTCACCATCTGCCTCCAGAGCCGTTGTTGCTGTTTGATCCCCGTTGGTGACGTTCCTGCCTGTGTCAGAGCCAGGCTGGAGGCGTGTGGTGGCTCGAGGGGCGCGTGAGGCCGCGAGTCTTTGTGCTGCTGTGTTCGACTCGCTGGTTTGTCCTACCATGCACACCAAAGCTTTTGTACGTGCTGTGCCGCGCCGGGGCCGCACTGAATGTCTGTGACATCTCTAGGTAGTTCTCTGTGCACATCTAAGTTATTTAAGGAATTCTGTGGCATAAATAAAATCTGTTTCATTGACTGGAATGAAAGGCTGAGACTTTTATTTCAAAACGATTGTGCTTTTCCTCCCTCCCCCGGATCCGCCCGCGCTCCCCAAGTGGCGCCAGGCATTCCCGGCCTTGTTTTTAAGGAAGTCTGGCTGTTTTAACGGGACTCTCAGATGAATTCCTGCTGGAATGGGTTCCCGGTTTGGGATATTAAACAATAAACTACCTGACAGGAGGTTCTAGTGAGGCGGGGGCTGGTCTCTTCTGCAGTGCCAGGACAGGGGGTAAGGGCTTTAGGCTGACAGAGTGGAAATTCAGCAAATGTTGTCCCTGTTCGGGGGCTCAGGCAGCAGGAAGGGACGGAGTCACCGTGCCTGGAGGTGTTCAGCAGCATCTGCACCTGCCGCTGGGTGATGGGCTTAGGGATTACAGCGGCGGTGCCGGGCGGCCGGTGGGACAGGATGATGGAAAAGGTCTCCAACCCCGACCGAACCCGAACCGGCTCCGTGAGCGAACCCAAACCATCTCTGTGCCCGAACCCAAACCATCTCCGTGACCGAACTCGAACCGGCCCCGCCAGCCGCGGCTCGGCCGCCTCCCACAGCACCGGCACCAACTCTCGCGAGGGCGGCGCTGATCCGCTGCTGCCGCGGCTGCGCGGGGCGGGGCTCTCGCGAGAGCGGCGGGGCCGTTTCCCGGGCGACGCGGGCGGGGCGGGGCCGCCATGATGGCGGCGGCGGTGGCGCGGAGGGGGCGGCTGGGCCGAGAGGGCCGCGCCAGCCTTTGCTCCTTCCTGCTCGGCGCCTCGGTGGCGGCCCTGCCGCTGCTGCTCGGCTCGTCCCCCTCCTTGCTGGCCGCTCCCGGCCTGCGCGGCCGCCTGGCTCTCGCCTTGCACGTGGCGGGTGTGAACGCGGCGCTGCTGCTCATCTACCCGCGGCCACTCTACAAGGTACGGGGGTGGCCCCGGCGGGCGGCGGCGTGAGGCGCGGCTGTGGAAGGTCCTGGTCCCGGGGTGCGCCGGTAGGGATACCCCGGGCCCGGGGAGCGGCGGCGGCAGCGCGTTCTCCCCTCCCTGTGCTTGCAGATCGCCGTCCGGGCCTGTTTCTTGGGCTTCGCCTTCGGCTGCGGGCTGCTGCTGAGCGCCGGCCGCTCCGCCTGGCGTCACTTCGGATGGTAAGGGCCGGGCCGGGCCGGGCAGCCGGGTGGGCACGGTGCCCCCGGCCCTACTGAACCTGCCCTCCCTCCCGCCGCAGGTACATGTGCTCCCTGTCCCTCTTTCACTACTCGGAGTATCTGGTGACAGCCATCAACAACCCGCGCAGCCTCTCGCTGGACTCCTTCCTACTCAACCACAGCTTCGAGTACAACCTGGCTGCCCTGTCCTCCTGGGTGGAGTTTACGCTGGAGAAGCTCTTCTTCCCAGGTCGGCCACCCTGTCCCTGCCTGTCTCTGCCTAGCTGCACGTGGCTTGCCTGGGGTCCATCTGTCTGGTAGCAAAGTGCAGGTGACCCTCAGCTTGCTGCCCCGTGACAACCCTGCAGCAGCTTTGCCAGAGTCATAATCCCTCAGTGCTCAAAGCCTCTTGGGGTGGATCTTGGGAGGGCAGGGGGGAGCCCCCCCCTCACTCTGACATGCCAGGCCAGGGGATCTTCAGCCCTTTCCTGCCTTGGTGGTGCAAGAATGATGTGTCAGGTACACCTGGGCTTCGCCTTATGACAGGAATAAAATCAAGTCATCAAATCTGTTGCTGGTTGCCCAGTCTGGGGCAAACTGGCTGCGCTCATCTGTTCATCCTTGAGAGAGGAAAACTGTTCCCCTTTGTTTTGTAGCAGCCTGAGCATGTCCTTGTCTGTGCTTTGTGTTGGCTTTGCTCAGCCTCTCCAGCTGGCCCTCACGGACTAATCCATGCTAACACCAAGCAGGGGCTGCTGGTTTTATCTGTTTGGCACAGGATGGCAGTGCATGGCTGTTGCTTGTCACACATTTTGCTTTGAGAATGGGGAGCAAAGCCCATTCACTGAACAGCCCCCTGCACCCCTGGAGACCTGTGCAAACCTGTTGTGCCCCTCCCTGTCCGTGCAGAGCTGAAGCAGATCACCTGGCTGAGCACCGTGGGGCTGCTGATGGTGATCTTCGGGGACTGCCTGAGGAAGGCAGCCATGCTTACAGCAGGCTCCAACTTCAACCACATCGTTCAGAATGAGAAATCTGACACCCACACTTTGGTGACAAGTGGGGTATACGGGTGGTTCCGGCACCCCTCCTACGTGGGATGGTTTTACTGGAGTATTGGAACACAGGTACTGTATCCAGAGTGCTCAGATCCTTTCCTGTCACACCCCCCGTCTTTGTTCTCAGTGCTGCCCATGCTGTGATGGGGTGCAGACTGGGCCTGGATTCTGCTGCCTCCCACTGGCACACAGGAAATCTGGATTCCCCGAGCTCTCTGCCCCATGGGACCTTTGGGAAGATCTTGTTCCCTTAATTTTCTTTGTGCAGTAAGGAGAGGTGGTGGAGCTGGGGTTTTGACCCACAACACCCTTGGATGCTCGAGGTGTGATTTGCTGCAGGTCTAAAGCTGGTATGCAGAGCTTTCTGTATCCCTGTGGTCAAAATCCTTCTGTGAGTGGTCAGACTTAACCTGGCTCCTGCCAAACACCAGTCCTGTGCTTGAGGGCAGGGAAACTCCCTGACTAGAGGGTCAGCTCTGGCCGAGCCTTAGCTCAGAGCTGCTGTAGGTGTGTGTTCTTGTGGCTGGCTGGGTGCTGGCATTGGCTTGTGTTTCTCTGGAGAGAGTCCATAAGGGTGGCACATGGAGCTTTTGAGAGCTGGGGCAGTGAAGCTAGTGCTGCCTTCTTCATTCTGGGGAGAAACTAGTGCTTGTAAAGCTTCACAGGGAGTGCTGGGGTATTTTCTTTTTCTGTGTCAGTGTTACTGGAGGGGGATGAGCTGTGTTCTCGAGGGGATGCTCACCAGCAGCATCTGTTCCAGGTGTTGCTCTGCAATCCCATCTGCGTGGTGGGCTACGCACTGGCGTCCTGGCGCTTCTTCAGGGAGCGGATCGAGGAGGAGGAGATCACACTCATTCACTTCTTTGGAGAAGAGTACCTGGAGTACAAAAGGAAGGTGCCATCGGGTCTCCCTTTTATTAAAGGAGTCAAATTGGAACTGTAACATGGGCACAAACCAGGCTGGCTGAGCAGATGTCCGGCTCCTGCTGCACCCAGTGCCCATGTGGCACCGGCATCAGGAGGTGCCTGTTGGTATTTCCTGGCCACCCAGGAGGAGCTGGTGGAGGGCTGCAGCTTTGGGCAGCCTGCTGGGTCACTCACAGATCAGAAGCTCGTTCCTCCTCCTTGAGATCAGTCCTTCGTTGCACATTCAGGGATCTTCCAGATAACTTAGCCTGTAGCGAGAATGAATCCTGCCTGCAGCAGCTGAATTGTCTTGGAACGCCTCTGGAACTGATTCTACCAGAAAACAGCACTGCCCTCCTGGCCCTGGGCGGGGAAGGTGCTAGGCAGCAGATTGTTCCTGTTGCATAATTCGATTTTAAAGCTTTCTGACCTCGTCAGCCCGGTGACATGACTTTAATCTGCTCGGGCCAAACTCCCTGAGCTGGCACTGGGGCGGCCGAGGGAGCAGCCTCCAGCTCTGCCCTCGAAGTGCCAGAGTGCAGCACAGCACCACTCACTTCTCTCTAGGCCTTGGGGTCTGCAGGGAGGGTTCTGCTGCTCCCCTCGTGCCGCTGGATCTGAGCACCTCTGGGCCCTCTCCTCGTCCCTTGGATGCTGCTGTGGGTGCAGTGTCACTGCTCCAGCCGCTGCCTCCTGCTGCCACCTCTGTTCCTTCTTCCTGCTTCCAAATCACGCTGCTTCCTATCCTGCCAGGCTGCCTCTGTTTTGCAGAGATCCCAGGATTTTGGGTTGTGAAAGAGCCACAGCTACCAGGCTTGCTAAGGGCTTTAGTCCCTGAGGTCCTCCCCTGCTCTTTTGGGCAAAAGCTGTGATGTTAGGGCAAGTAGGAGATGCTTCTAAGGAAATCTCCAACCAGGAGAAGAGTTGGGCTAGCTAACGCTCTTTTATAGTAACCATTTGGAAATGGTTCCCACTGAGCTGTGTGGTATAACTTTGTTGTTATATACCAAAGAGGTTCACTGTTTTCTTGAGTTCTACATTATTCTTCCTTGCTGGAATGGAAATGAGTTGCTTGTCAGTTCATGCTTGGAGCTTGTGGTGTTCCATGGGGAAGGTGCTGCGGTACGGCTCAGGAAGGGGCACTTGGTGAGAATAGCTTGGGTTTGGGTTTAGGTTTTCTTTTTTTATATAAAAAAAAAAAAGAAAAAGAGAAAACATTGTGGGCTTCTGTCTGGTTATTTGAAGATCTTTTGAGGTGCTGGTGGCATCATGGAAACTGGAATCCTTTATAATTCCTGATGGGTTCTCAGAACACACCAGAACTGTGTTGAGGCACGATTGATCGTGACTCAGTGACTTGTGAGGCTGTGCAGCCACAGGGGTGAGGCTGACCCTAACCCTAACCCTGACCCTCTGTTTCTCTTTGCTGAACTGATGCAGAGTCCATCCTCCACTGGGTCTGCTTGATCACAGAGCATCTCTCTGATACCCTTGCTGCTGACTTGACCTTTGCTGAGCAGGGTTTTGGCTTGGGAGAAAAGAATGAAGATGAAAACTCACCAGTTGGAGAGTGCTGACCTATGCTGGGCACTCAGAGGCTCTCACTTGGGCTGTTCTTGTCTCAGGGAAGCACTGGTTGCAGTCAGTGGTGCCTCGAGCAGGTTAATCTGTAAGCAATTTTTTTATAGGCAGTAATGTTCCTGCTGTGCCCTTGATCAAAGGAACTTTGGAACAAGTAATTGTCACTTGGGTTTGATGTGCTGTTTGACAACAGAAACAAAGCCTCATTCCCAGATTGCTCTTCAAAGTAAATGAACTTTGATCCTAATTTCACAAGTGCTGGTTCCAGCTGTGCAGGCTCCATCCAAGCAGGATGTGTTGGCACCAAAAGAAAGGGAGAAACTCCACCCGAACAAAACTTTCAGTGTCTCTTGAAGCTTTTGAGACCAACAGCTTCTCTTAACCTTTTCCTTTCCCAAATCTGTGACCAGAAGCTCTGTGAGGAGACAGCGGCTTACCAGGTATGGAGAAGGCATGTGAAGTTTTAGGGAAAAGCTGGAGTAAACTGTGAAACTCTGCCCTCTGTGCCACAGTGCTTGGTGAGTTCTTAGTGCCCACATGTGCAGGGAACCTCTAGAGCAGCTGTTCCTGGCACCTGGCGTACTTTGGTGCATGGCTGCCCAGCACTTCACAGGATGCTCCATCACTTGGCCATGTACCCCTGCCCTCCACCAGGAGTTATTTTTCCCCATAATTTGCCAATGTGGTTTTAGAAGCAGCTGGACACCTTGAGCCAGCAGATCCCTTTTGTCAGCACTGCAGAACCACACAGACATGGACAACTGCACCCTTTTATTTCACTCTGACACATGCAAGGAAGAGCACAAGGAGAGTTTTTCAGAAGCAAGTCCACCTGAGGCCTTTGTATGTGCTGCAGACACGGCTGCCCAGGCTGTTTCCTGCCCTGGCTTGTGGCACTGGGCAAGAGGAGCTGGTCACTCACCAGGGCATGGTTCTGCTCAGCAGCTCTGCCACGTGCCCAGCACTGGGCTTATGGTGCTGGCTCTTTTGGGGTAGCAATCTCTGCTCCACTCTTCTGCTGGCCCCTGCAGCAGTCTTTGTTTTTTGGGGAGGGGTCTCCAGGGGTGTCCTTGGATATGAAGCCCTCCCCAGGGCTGGCTGAAGCCTCCTTGTTGCTGCCAGGTGAGGCATCCCTGGGGAAGGGAAGACACCTTGACAGGGTCACTGTCTGAGAAAGGGCATGGGAGGTGCTTGCTGTCACCTACCTTGGCACCACTTCATTGTTGTCACAGATCTTGAGTAGCATCTGGGCCTGTTCCTCTCTGGGCTCCTGGGGCTCCTGCAGCCTGTGGTGGGATGGGTGTGAGCCATGAGCTATGTCCCCCCTGGCCCTGAACGTCCCTGCACCCCTCACCTGGGCTCCAGCCGCTCCTTCACTTTGGCGATGGAGCGCACATAGGGCGCGATCTGCTTGGTGATGGTGCTCAGGCAGCTGTTCTCCTGCCTCAGCTGCAGCAGGTCATGGAGCTGGGCTGGGAACAAGAGGAGTGGGCTGGGACATGGCCATCCCCACAGTGAGGGCACGGGGGGCATGGGGAGGGAGCATGGGGTCAGCAGTACCTTCATAGATCTCCTGCTCATTTGCTACCCGCTGGTAGGTCTCCTCCCAAACCTGGAAGGAAGAGAGGGAGCTGGGCAGAATGCGTTGGTACAGCACAGAGGGGCCCTGCTGTGCCAGGATGTGCCAGCTGTACCTCCTCAAAGACGCTGCGCATCATCTCCACGGCGGAGTAGTGAGCTGCGATCTGCACATCCATCTGCAGCGATTTCTGCAGGATCTCGCTCATGATCTCCGACTTGATGAGCGAGTGGTGCTTGGTGAGGTCACGGTGCAGCTCCTGTACCTGGTCCTTCAGGCCCTGGATCTCCGTCTGCAGCATCTGCAGGAACCAGAGGGCACAGCCACGTGAGCAGCACCAACCTGGCCCGTCCTGTCCTGTCCCATCCTGCTCCCAGCCATGTCCCTACCCGGTAGGTGTTCTCGTAGTTGCGGCAGTGCTCGGCAAAGGGGGTCTCACGCCCCTCAGCCAGCAGCACCTTGGTGCTGATGTATCGGTGCATCGTTGGCTTCTTCACCATGGGGCCGGTGGACATTTTGTCACTGCTGGGGGGGCAGCTGGGCACCATGAGGGTCTTGGAGCATTGGCCACCGGGGAGCCTGCATGGAGAGGTGACAGTGACGTGCTGCAGGTGAGCAGCAGTGGTGATGAGGTGCCAGGTGCTGCCAGCTCAGTCCCACCACCCCTTGGCTCTGGTGGGACACACCAGTCCCACACGTCCCTTCCCTCACCCAAGCACAGAGGTTCAGTCCGAGGTACCTTATGTTGCCCCAAAAATCACATTTCTGTGGGCTGCTCTCCGGATTCCTGCAGTTTTGGAACCAGCTGTGGCAGTGAGAAGCCAGGAGCTGAGCCCAGCACCCTGCAGTTTCTAAAGGGCAGGATACAGCTCGCTCTCTCACCGCTGGTATCTCCTGGCCCCTTGGCAGGCACTACTGCCCCTGTGTTTCCCCCCATCCCATGGTCTCCCCGTGCTAACCACCACCACCATCGGTCCTACCGTGCAGCGCCGTGCTCCCCCTGCCCGTGCTGGGGCCAGCAGCCCCCCGGAGCTCAGCCACCCTGCAGTGCCAAGCCTGGCTGGGGGCGAGGAGCGGTCCCCATGGGGCGGCAGTGCCCGTTTGTCCTCTCTGTCTGGGAGGGCCTGGCAGGGCTGGTGCTGCCGTGACATCAACAGGCCTAAATATATCCCTGGTGAAGAATGGCCGAGCACTTCTCTGAAATTCTGATAAAAATAGTGGCGGGCAAAGAGGCTGCGGCACCACGGGCATGTGGGCGAGCAGGAGCTGGCCCAGGTGGAGCACCCATGGAGAGGGGGCAGAGCCCTCCAGGGAGCGTGGCAGGGGCCGGGCTGGGGAACAGAGTGAGGCTTAGCCAGGCCCCCAGCTGCCAGCCCCGCTGCTGCCCACCCCTGTCACCCACCCCACTTCCCAGAAGTGTCACTTGAAGCCTGTTGTTCATCAGTGCAGCTGTGCCTGTGCTGTCCTGGTACCCCTGCTGAGGTGACAGGCTCAAGGGCAGCAGCAGGGGCAAGGTTGGCATGGTGAGATGCTGAGGGGAGTGCGCAGTGTGGCACGTGGCAGGGGACACAGTAGCACATGTGCCTTGGGTGCAATCCTAGCACCTCACATGTTTGTGCCAGTGATGCCAGGTCCGATGCCACCAGCGCTGCCCACCAGGGAGCGGCGGGGGCTGAGCATCAGGAGGGGCTCCAGGCAGCGGGCAAACTCTGCCCGGTACTCGCTGTTGATCTGGGGAGCAAGAGAGGAGAGCACAGCTGGGCTGGGGCAGAGCTGGCAGCTGGCACTGCCTGCAGGCACTGCAGGCAGGGCTCTACCTTGCTGGTCTGGGCCGGCCGCAGGCGGTGTGGCAGCTTGACAATCCTCTGCAGCCTCTCCATCAGTTGCTGAAAGGCAGCAATGAAGCATGGGGTGCTCAGCACTTTGCCCACGTGCTCAGAGTGCCACAGGATGCTCTGACCACCCCTGCAGTGCTGGTGGCACTCACATAGCCCAGGTCCAGGAATTCAGCTTTGTTGGCAGAGCTCAGGAAGGCCGAGCAGGTCACCAGGTGGACCTGTGTGTGTGGAGAGGGTCTGTCACTGCCTGGCTTTGGTGTCAGGATGTCCCTGCCTGCTGTGAGGCCCTACCTGCAGAGTGGGCAGCAGGGAGGCAAGGTGGGCGAGCTGCTCCTTGAATGCCTTCTCCTTTTCCTCGTGCTGGCTGTAGCAGAGCAGGGCATGGCACAGCCTTTGCAAGACCCGAGGGAGCCATCCAGCCCCAGGCATCCCAAACCACCTTGGGAAGGGGGGCCAGCCCTCGGACAGGGCTCAGCCCGTGGTCTCTCACCTCTGCACGGCTTTCAGGAGCGTCTTTTTCCTCTCCGAGAGCTGCTCCTGCAAATGGCACAGCCACCCTGTGTCCTGCAGCCACCCCAGTCCCTTCCCACGGCCCTGGCTCTGTCCCATGGGCACAGGGCTCGATGTACAGGTGACAGCCTCACACCTGCATGCGGCTGAAGAGGGAGTTGATGGCCGCCTCCTCCTCGCTGGCACTGTTCCGAACCTCCTCGATCATGGCCTTGAGCAGGACGATGGCCTCACGCGTGGAGGTCTGCAGCTCCTTCACAGCCTGCCCGGGGTGGCAGGGTGGCTGCAGTGCAGGGGACAGCACTGCACCCCCTCGCCACCCCCATGCCCCCTGGCCCTGCCCACCATCACTGCCTGGTCCAGGCGCTGGCAGCCCTGCATGTACGCCGTCTCAATGTCGATGCAGTGTGCTCGGCTCTCCCTGCAGGCACCGACATGAAGGAAAGCACAGGATGGGGCACACAGCAAGCCTGGGACTGGGAATACTCACCCCTGCATGTCCCTGAAGCAGTTGATGCAGAGCATGGACTTCTTCTCGGTGGAGAACATGATGTAGGGCTCCTCGTGCAGAGCTGCAGGGGACAGGAATGTGGTGTAGCATGGCATGGTGCAGTGCAGCATAGCACGGCACGGGGCAGCCTGGCACGGCACTCACGGCACTTCTTGTGGATGTCTTTGGTGCGCTTGGAGAGGGAGACGATCTCGTGGCGGGTGAACATCCTGGCACGGTGGGTCTCCTCACGGCATGGAGCACAGAGGGGCTGCCCACAGGTGTTGCAGAAGTACATGGTGTCCAGCTCCTGAGTGAGGGGACAGAGCTGCTGGCAGGCATGGCCCTGCCAGGGTTCCCCGATCCCCCCTGCCAGTGCAGCCCGCTGCCCTCACCGCCTTGGTGCAGCAGCGGTCGCAGTTGGCACACTGCACGTCCTCCTCGCTGTCGGCCGAGCTGTCCACCAGGAACTGCAGCAGCCGGTCCACGGGGGGCAGCCCCGTGCCTCCCCTCACCACCGAGGGGTGCCTGCATGGGGACAAGCATGGGGACACCCATGGGGGCTGCAGGACAGCTCTGGGGATGCAGTGCCCCAATCCTGGTGTGCCCCGAGCTGTCCCTTACCCGCAGAGTGGGCATCGCAGGCGGCCATCACTGGCACGGCCTCGCAGGCAGCTGGCACAGAAGTTGTGGTAGCAGTCGAGCAGGCAGGGGTGCTGGTAGGGCTCGTGGCAGAGCAGGCACACCAGCGGGTGGCAGTTGGCCTTCTCCAGCTCCGAGCAGCTCCCCAGTGGGGAGAAAATGCCACCTGCCATCTGTGGGGTTGAGAGCCAAGCGCTGTGCCCAGGGACCCCGTGTGGCACCGGTTTGTGAGAGCACTGTGGCTGCCACAGAAAGGACAAATCCTGACCCAGGGCCCGTGAGCTGCTGACTATTTTTAGGTTATGAGCTGCGTGGCACGAGGCTGCCCGCAGTGCACCCCTTCCCCTGGTATCATGGGCTGGGGGCTGCAGTGCTGGGTCGGATGGTCCCCACAGCAAAGTGTCCCCATGGTGTGTGTCCCCCCAGGCAGGAGCATCCCCTGGGATGGGCTGTCCCCTCCAAAGGAGCATCCCCTGCAGCAGAGCATCCCCCAGGACAGGGGTAGGGGTTTCTCCAGGACAGGGTGTCCCCCCCGGAGGAAGCATTCCCTAGAATGGGGTATTCCCTGCCCAGGGATGTGCCCTAGGATGGCAGCCAGGCAGTGAAGGCAGCCAGGTGCCCTACATCCCCATTCTGGGCACAGGTGTGTCCTGGCCAGGTGAAGGCTTTACCTCTCCCTGTGTGTAAGTCGGGGGATCCGAGCCGAGCTCTGCTGCTGCTCACCGTGTGTCGGCAGGAAGGAGAGCGGTGCCGAGGCGGCCGGGCCCGGCTGTGACGCGGGGCCCCCTGGCACTGCCGCTCGGCACGACCCAAAAATAGCCCCGTGCGCTCCTCGGGGCCCTGCGGCGGGGACGGACACGGCACTGCAGAGCCACCCGGGCTGCGGGGACACGGGCACCTGCACGGCCTGCTGACAGCCCGCAGGAGGTGCGGGGTCACCCCGTGTGCAGTGATGTGCCGGGGAGTCACCCGGTGTGCGGTGGGGTGCTCCGGTGTGCGGGGGTCACTCCATGGGCTGTGAGGCTCCCGGGGGTCAGTCCGTGCCCGGTGAGGCTCCCGGGGTGCGGGGGTCACTCCGGGCTGCAGGGGTCACTCCGGGGTGCGGGGGGGGGTCTCCCCGTGCCCGGTGATGCTCCCGGTGGGCGGGGGTCACTCCGTGCCCGGTGGTCACCCCGTGCCCGGTGATGCTCCCGGTGGGCGGGGATCGCTCCGGGGTGCGGGGGTCACTCCGTGCCCGGTGGTCATCCCGTGCCCGGTGATGCTCCGGTGCCCACGCCCCGCACGTGCAGCTCTCCGCGCTCCGGAGGCCCCGCCCCCGCTCCCGGCCGCCCGCGCCCCACAGACCCCGCCCCCAATAGCCCCGCCCACAGCCCGACCCCCGCTCTCGCCCCGCCCTTCCAGGCATCACTGTCCGCTCGCAGGCTCCCTGCCCGGCTGGGACCGGAAGCGATCGACGCCATCGGCGCTCGCTTGAGACGGCCCGAGCGCGGTTGTGCGCAGGCGCGCGGGGCGCGCTCCCTTTCTGCCTCGCGCGGAGCCGCCATGGCGCCCGCGGTGAGTGAGCGCGGGACCGGCACCGGCCCACGCCGCCCCGAGCCTGCCCCCGCCGCCACCGGCACACCTCCCGCCCCGCCCCGAGCTCCCGACACCCCCGCCGCCTGCCCCAGCCCCACCGCCTGCCCCGGCCCGCTGTTTTCCGCGTGGGGCCCGGCTCGGCCCGCGCCTTCCCGCGGCCCCACGCGACTCTCGCCGCCCATCCGGACCGTGGGGGCGAGCAGCGGGCGAGCCCCATTCCCACCGCGCTGTTCCCGTTCCCTCCGCGCTGTTCCCGATCTCAATCCAGGCCTGGGCCTTTCCCCTCGCCGCCAGCCCGGGGCTCGGCCGGCCCCTCCCCGCCGTCCCTCAGGGCGCTCCCCCTCCCTTTTTCTCTCGCTCACCCTCGCTCTCTCTCCCCCTACAGCAGAAGAAGCCCGCGGCGAAAGGTGGCAAGAAAAAGAAGCAGGTTCTGAAGTTCACGCTGGACTGCACGCACCCCGTCGAGGATGGCATCATGGACGCCGCCAACTTCGTGAGTTCGGGGCCTCCCCGGGAGCCGTGATGGGTCCGCCGCCCTCGGGGGCCTTCCCAGGGTGATGCTCCGCTCCCAGCGGCCTCGAACATCCCTGGCCATCCCTCGGCTCTGCCCTACTCCCTTGAGGCCATCCCATGGGCAGAGCAACAGGGAGCGCTGAGGCTGGGGATGAGGTTGGGTTTGGGATACTTTGTAGTTAAAACACAAGCGTTGTCCCTGTCCGTGGGCAGTTTTCCTGTCTATCTCTGCTGGGTAAGTTTGTGTTATGGCAGGGATGTAGTGAGGCTTGTCCATAGGCAGTTTTCCTGTCTGTCTCTGCTGGGTAAGTTTGTGTCATGGCAGGGATGTAGCGGCACCAGGGATGCTGCAGTTTGGGGTCATGAACCTATGCCCATCCAAACCACACTCCAGCATGGACCTTGGCGACCCTGGGGCTGAGGGGAGCTCAGAGAAGCCTGACCCCACTGTCCTGGCTGTCCCCTTGGAGTGCAGGAACATCTCCACCACACCATGCCGATATGTCCAGGCCTGAACACCTCACCCAGATGTGGCTTTGATGGGGTGGATTAGCCTGGCCTGAGGAATGGGCTCTCCTGAGCTATGGGGACACTGCTGTCTGTTCCCCAGCTCCAGAGCAGCAGGCACAAGCCAGCCCATGGGGGCCGTGTCTGTCCTCAGCTCCAGAGCAGCAGGCACAGCCAGCCTGGGGGCTGTGTCTGTCTGGAGTTGTGGCCCCAGCTCACAGCTGTGTTCTCCTGCAGGAGCAGTTCCTGCAGGAACGGATCAAGGTGAACGGCAAAGCTGGAAACCTGGGCGGGGGCGTGGTGACCATCGAGAGGAGCAAGAGCAAGATCACGGTCACGTCAGAGGTGCCCTTCTCCAAGAGGTGAGCTGGGGCAGGACAGTCCCACTGGGCCCTTGGTCAGTGTGGGCACAGATGGCCCTTGGCAGGGGGTGCCCAGTGTGCACTGAGAGCCTGTGGCAGGAGAGGCTGCCGGGGAGGAGATGTCTCAGTGCAGGAGCTGTGCTGGAATTTGTGCTACCTGGCACTCACTGAGTGGCTGCTCTTCCCAGATCTATGAGAGAGGAATGTGTTCAGTATTCCAGCTGGGAAGGCTGCTGGGCTGGGCAGTGAGGGGCCTGCAGCCAGAAGGGGCTGAGGGGACAGTTTAGGGGGGGTCTGCAGGAAAGGTCTCTTAGGTTGTTCCCCTCATCTTGTGGGGTTTTGATCCTCCTTGGGCTGACATCAGCAAAGTATGGCTGTGCCAAGGTGTGCCACATTGTTCCCCTCGTCTCCTGGTGCTCTGGCCATCTGCCTGCTTCTCCTGGCTGCCTGGCCTTGGGCTGGCACCGGCACCCCGGGGTTGTGCCGCGGCTGAGGTGGCTCAGGAGCCAGCTGGGAAAAGCAGAGCTGTGTGGGTGGTGGGCGTGCCCTGCCCTGTGAGCGCCTGCCTTTCTCCCAACGCTGTTGCTCCACGTTGCTGCCACACCTGGCACATCCCAGCAGCGGGTATCCACCATCCCAGAGGAGATTCCCTCTGGGGTGGGTGCAAGGCACTGGCAGCACAGCCTTGTTGGGGCAAGAATGATCTCCCAGGGTGTGTGTCATGGTGTTGTGTGATTCCCCTGGTTGAAGTGTTCCTGGAAGGAGCTTTGGTAGGAGGTGGCCACTGAGATGTGTTGGTCCTGCTGGAGGTGGGAATCAAGATTTATTAGCCAAAATGGCACCTGGGGGGCTGGCAGAGTGCAGAGGGGCACTGCTGTCAGCCACGCCTCTCCCACAGGTACCTCAAGTACCTGACCAAGAAGTACCTGAAAAAGAACAACCTGCGGGACTGGCTGCGCGTGGTGGCCAACAGCAAGGAGAGCTACGAGCTACGCTACTTCCAGATCAACCAGGATGAGGAGGAGGAGGAAGAAGAGGATTGAGCCCCACTGCCGCTGACGGCCATTTTGTACAGTTTCACTTTTCTGCAATAAACAGCAGCAGAGTTGTTCATAGCCCGTGCTCGGTGGCGGCTGCGGCTCCGGGGGTCGTTTTGGGGGGATTTGGGGCTTTTCGGGGAGCGGCGAGCGGGAGGTGTGGCAGGGGGCGTGGCTCAGCTCCAATGGGCGTGGCTGGGGCGTGTCCCGCGGGGGGCGGGGCCGGCTCTCGCCATCTTGGCGCGGAGCGGCCGCACCCGGCTCGGCCCCGGCGCTCGGCCCGGGGCGGGCGCTGCCCCGCCCGGCATGCGGGGCCCGCCGGCCGCCCGGGACCTGCTGGACGACGCGGACAACGAGGAGGACGTGTCGGGTAGGAGGAGGCGGCGGGCGGGGGCACGGGCGGGGCGGTGGCAGCGCTCCCCGTGGGTCCGGCCGTGCCGCGGGCGATCCCCGCTATCCGCGCTCCCCGGACCGGAGCGGTCTGTGCCGGCTCCTCAGTAACCGGTTCCGTATCGGGCCGTGCCCGTGGACCGGCTGGTTCCCCGGGCTGGGCTTGGTGCAGCGATGCCCACCCTGTCAGACCTAAAGCAGCACAGCATGAATCGGTGAATCATGGAATCTCAGGATGGGTTGGGTTGGGAGGGATCTTAAAGAGCATCCAGTGCCACCACCTGCCGTGGCAGGGACACCTTCCACTATCCCTGGTTGCTCCAAGCCCTGTCCAGCCTGGTCTTGAACACTTCCAGGGATGGAGCATCCAGAGCTTCTCTGGACAAGCTGTGCCAGGGCCTCTCTGAAGTCGAGTGATCAATACATCCTGGCCACACCAAAGTGGTGTTGCTGTGAGCTCAGAAATCAAAAATGAAGACACAGGCCTAAAGCTGTGTGGAGACTGGCTGGGAATCCCTGGGTTTGGGGAGATAATGATGGGAAGGGGAGGTGTGCACTGGCATCAGTGCCTGTGCCCAGGGCTGGGTCCCTGAGCTGGTGAGAGCAACCCAGAACAGCCTGGCAGCTGTGACACCCATTTTTCTCATGAACCCTTCCTCTCCTCCACTCACTGTGTTTTTGTGAGCTCTACCTGGGATCAGAAAGGTAAAAGCCAAGTGCTTTTACCTTGCAGGAGAGGCCACAGAGCTCTAAGTCTTGTGACCTGAAGCTGCTGCTCAGGTGTGCTCCTCTGTCACGGTGAGCATGGTGTCCTGTGCCTGTGCAGTCTGTCCATGTGAGCTGTCCCTTTTGTCCCCAGAAGAAGATGATGGGGTGCTGGAAGGATTGGATGAGTTTTTTGCAGAAGACCAAGTTGTGGTACAGAAAAAGAAGAAATCCAAGAAGCTGAAAGATGGCAAGGCTGCCAAAATCAAGAGGAGGAAGAAGGAGGTAACACTGCATTTTCTCGCACTGGGCTGGGGCTCCTCAGCTGTGGCGCAGAGGCAGCAGCTCAGTGCTGCTGGCAAGCACCTCTTGGGTCTCTGTGGATGGAAAAAGGGTCATTATTGGTGTTTTCCCTCACTGAGCAGGTGCTCTCCCAGCCCAGGGAGGTGACCCTTTTGCCCTTTCCCAGCTTGGCTGCTCAGGAGTGTCCCCTGCAAGTGGCCTCTGGGGAGCAGCTGGGCAAGAAGGGGCTTCCATGCCTGCAGGATGCAGGCTCCTGCCCCACAGGCACAGCTCAGCTCTCATGGGCACACTGGTGTGTGCAGTGGTGCTGTCCAGCCCCATGTGTTGAGCTCCTCCTGCCCAGTGCAGCATCTGGGCACAGCAGTAAATCTGTCTGCACCAACACAGCAGCTGGGGCTCATGTTTCCATGAAGGGAGATGCAAACCACCACGCTGAGACATGATTGGGGCAGGGCTTGGAGGTTTCTGTGGATGCTGCTTTTGGCTGCCCTCATTCCAGCTGTTTGAAAGTGAGATGGTCCAGGGGCCTCCAAGACTTGGCACAGGGAAGGACACTCAGGCCTTCTGTAGGAAAACAGAGGGGAGGATTTGTGTCCTCAAGGGTCAGGCCAGAGGCTGCAGTGGAGCTGTGCTGCTGGGTCGAGAAGGGTGCCTGGCACTGCTCACTGATCCTGTGCCACATGGGCTCTGCCTCTTACTGTCCCATCCCCAAACAGTGCTGGACATGAGGACAGGAACAGACATCTTGTGTGTGGCCCTTTTCCTGCCTGAATGACAGGCTGCTGGGAAGAAAAGATGAGCAGTGATGGTTCCTCAGCCCCTCACTTCCCTTGCTGGGGCTGGGGAGAAGCTGCTCACCCAGCACAGCTGGGCACAACCCTCCTTGCCAAGGGAGCTGTAAACAGAGGGGCTGGATGAGGAATTGCATCGAAGTGCTTGTGCTGTGGGCAGGAGTGTGATGAGCTGCTGGTTTGAAGACAGGTGATTCAATCCTGCACTGCCTCTTGCTGGCCCCAAGGAAGCTTGTTTCCATTGTGGCCATGGTGATGTTCTCTTTCTGCAGTTACCACACAGACTCTTTGCCCCCTGTACCTCTCCTGTTCTTAGGCACAGTTTTTTTTCCCTATGCTGTTTTCTGAGAGGGAGAAAATAAAACACAACTCCAAGGTATTTTCACCTCTGCCACTTCGCTGTTGCTGCTGGCCTGCCTGAGCCCTGCAGCTGTGTGTGCAGCTTGTGCTGAGCTTGGCTGCTGCTGAGCTGGGGGTGGGGAGGAAACAACAGGCTGAGAGCCCCCATTTTTTAAAATTAATGCCTAGTGTGGGCAGCTCTAACCAGATTCCACTTGTGGGAGACTGTCCCCTCCTCTGTCCAAGCCAGGGAGAAGCTGGAGCTGGTGCTGTTGGCATGAAGCAACACCCAGGCCACCCTCAGGGTCAGGAGGTAAAAGATGGGGCTTCCTTTTCCTTCTCGAGGGTTTTGGGGGCAGATGAACCTTACCCCTGCTAGAGGACTCTCTCTAATGACTTCTTTTTCCCATGGAGAATGGTTTCTGTTTGTGGCCACTCACCATGGCAGACAGGGTGGTGCCAAGCTAGAAATGGGCAAACTTTGCCGGATTTCTCCAAATCTAAAGCTGCCAGCAACTAGGACCCTGCAAATCCTTAGAGCCCCAAAAGCCACCTTTAATCTGACACCCAGACCCTAGGGAAATTACTTCTTTTTCCCATGGAAATTGGCCTCTGTTTGTGGCCACTCGCTCTGGCCGACAGGGCGGTGCCAAGCTGGAAATTGGCAAACTTTGCTGGATTTCTCCAAATCTAAAGCTGCCAGCAACTAGGACCCTGCAAGTCCTTAGAGCCCCAAATGCCACCATTAATCTGATCCCTGGAACCTGAGGAAATGACTTTTTTCCCATGGAAAATGGCCTCCATTTGCAGGCACTCGCTCTGGCCAACAGGGCGGTGCCTGAAATGGGCAAACTTTGCTGGATTTCTCCAAAACTAAAGCTGCCAGCAACTAGGACCCTGCAAGAGGAGGGTGGGAGTGAAGTGCAGGCTGTGGTGTGAGCCCGGTGCCTGTGCCTGCTGTGATCCCCGGGTGTTATCTGGGCTTCCCCGCCACAGGAATTTGCTGGAGCTGGAGGCGATGCACGAATCCTGCGGAAAAAACCCCGCTCAGAGCAGCCCGGCTGTGGCTGGAACCCCAGCACAGGCAGATGAAGGTCCTTGGCAGGGAAGGCAGCGGAGAGGGAGATTCAACCTGTACTGCAGCAGTTCCCATGGAAACCAATTATCCTGTGCCCAATTCCAGCTGTTCCTAACCCTGCTGGAGGAGAGGCGCGGGCTGCTCCGAGCCGGGAAGGACCGGCCGAGCCCCGGGATCAGCATCCCGGGCAGGAGGGGCAGAGGGAACCGGGATGGGGCTGGCAGCTGTCCACTGTGATGGCTGGAGCCCGTCCCTCAGCCCTGCCCTGGTGCCTCTCAGTGTCCCCAGGGACCGGGTGGCATCTGGAGGGACCTGGACAAGCAAGGAGGGAGCCTCGTGCAGTTCAACAAAACCATGTGCAAGTGCTGCACCTGGATCATGGCAATCCCTGGTATCAATCCAGGCTGGGTGATGAGCAGCCCTGCTGAGAAGGGTTTGGGTGTGTTGGTTGGTAGGAGGCTGGATGTCACAGACATCTTTTATGAAAAATCTTTTCTTTAGGATTTTTCCTCCTGAGATGCTGAGAAGCCTCAGGAACAAAATGTAAACATTGGTTATCTGCTGCTGTGGAATGCAACAGGTGGATCTTTGATTGGCCCATGATGGTTGTTTCGGATTAATGACCAATCACAGCCCAGCTGGATCAGACTCTGTCCGAGACAAAGCCTTTGTTATCATTCTTTCTTTTTCTATTCTTAGCTAGCCTTCTGATTAAATCCTTTCTTCTATTCTTTTAGTATAGTTTTAATACAATATATATAATAAAATAATAGATCAAGCCTTCTGAAACATGGAATCAGATCCTCATCTCTTCCCTCATCCTAAGACCCCTGTGAATATGATCACCGCTGGACATGCCCTGGCTGTGTGTGTTGGCAGCCCAGGGAGTTACCTGAGTGCTCTGCCCTGCAGGCAGCCACATTCCTTGAGGTGGTAATTAATTCTGTTACTGTCAGTGTTGTGCAGTGGTTCATGATCTCTCCAGAAATAAACAAAAATATCCCCTGGGCAGTCCCTGCTCTTCCAGCAGAGTAGCCATTGAAGCCTGCTCCTTTCTGACTGTGTGGAAGGAGAATGCATCCACTGGAGATGGGCAGTTTCATGTGGGAGGAGAGTGAAGTGGGGACAGGCTTGTTCTTCACTGTCCCTTTCTGTTTTAGGGGAGCAATGATGAAATGTCAGAAAATGAAGAGGAGATGGAGGAGAAATCGGAAAGTGAAGGGAGTGACTATTCTCCCAACAAAAAAAAGAAGAAAAAACTGAAAGACAAGAAGGAGAAAAAGCCAAAACGGAAGAAGAAGGAGGAAGAGGAGGATGACAACGAGGATGGAAGTTTAAAGGTACAAAAGACTTCTTAACTCTGAGCTGGTGCTAGTACCTGAAGCCAGGCTTGGACAAGGGGAGTTGAGGGTTTAATGGGAAACCCTTGAGCTTGGCAAGGATGAAGTTGGGACAGGAGAAATTCTATTTCCTTGGTACTTATCTTGAGTGCGGGGAGAAGTTGAGTTTCTTGGTGCTGTGAAACCTGCCAAGGCCTTGCATAGTGTTACATGGTGGGGAGCATTTGCATGGTGCCTTGTTAATTTGTTTCTTGGGACTGCATGAAGCATTAATTTCTTAAGCCCTTGCGTGTGCTATTTCATAAATCCCAGAAACAAATCCCTGCATATCACTGACTAGGGAGATATGGAGCACATGACAGAGCCAGCCTTGTGCTGCTCCTCTGCAGAATTTGCATTAATGATGACTCTCTAAA
This sequence comes from Setophaga petechia, assembly GCA_024362935.1. Taxonomy (NCBI): domain Eukaryota; kingdom Metazoa; phylum Chordata; class Aves; order Passeriformes; family Parulidae; genus Setophaga; species Setophaga petechia. The sequence goes on from JANCRA010000047.1 coordinate 1,866,595, forward strand.
TCTCCAGGAGCCCAAGAGCTCAGCCCAGCTCATGGAGGAATGGGGTCTCGATGACGTAGATTACGTTTTCTCAGAAGAGGATTACCATACTCTGACGAATTACAAAGCTTTCAGCCAGTTCCTCAGGTAGGGCACTGTGGTCCTGGTGGGGGGTTTGGGCATTGCTCAGTCAGCAGATGAAGTTGTGAAGTCAGTTCTGCATCACCAGCTCCTTGTTGCTTCTTCCTCCCAACTCAGTCCTCAGAACTCCATTTGTTTGGAGGATTGACTGAAAACAGCTGAAGCATTTGTCTCTCCTGCTCTCCAAAGCCCCATATTTTGTGTATACTTATTTGAAAAGTTTAATGAGAAAAACAGTGTTTATGAATTTCCAGAGCCCCATATTTTGTGTATGCTTATTTGAAAAGTTTAATGACAGAAACAATGTTAATGAATTTCTGCTTGCACCACGAGCCTTTCAGAGCACAGCAGGTATTTCAGGGAAGGGAAATCTCTGAGGAGATTTAGGTGTGCATCCCCTTGCCTACATTTGCTTAAGGAAGCTCTGCTTTCTGCTGCCTCCCCATGAAACTCCTGCTGGGAATTTCACTCTGCCACATCTTTTGGGCTGAAGCACCACATCTTACGCTCCCACATCTTTTGTGCTGAAGCCCCAGCATGCGAGTGCAGGACCAGACACACCACACAGCGCTGCTAATCGTGGTTCTCCCTCTCCCCTGCAGGCCTCTGATTGCCAAGAAGAACCCCAAGATCCCCATGTCCAAGATGATGACGGTGCTGGGCGCCAAGTGGCGAGAGTTCAGTGCCAACAACCCCTTCAAGGGCAGCTCGGCAGCGGCGGCCGCGGCCGCTGTGGCTGCAGCTGTGGAGACTGTCACCATCTCCCCGGCCCTCCCTGCCAGCCCTCAGCCCTCTGCCCTGCCCACCGTCATCAGGAAGGCCAAGACCAAGGAGGGAAAGGGTGGGTAGCACTTGTGGGGGGCTGCTCTTGCCAGCAGAGCTGGCACAAGGCTGCAGAGCACAAGTTTCGGCAAACCGGGGAGGAAAAGAGGGTGCCAGAGAGTAATAGGAGCCTCCTCCTGCCAGGTCTCCATAAGCACTTTGAGGTATCACCTAAAAGAGTGAGAGCTCATAAGCCTTTGAGGTTTTACCTAAAATTACTCACCTAAGATGGCTCAGGTACCTTTGGAGGCATAAAATCAGCAGGATGGCTTCTGTTGCAATGTTGGAAACAAAAAGGTTTAATAAAAGGCAAAATAACAAATAGAGAAAAACCAAGCCGGGTGCAAGAGGTTTTTGCTCTTGGTAAAACACGTCACAAAAGCCTTTAGTTTCTTTTTTCTCTTCTTTTTCTAGTAAATTGCCTAGGTGGGACTTTTTGGATTCTGTCCAATTAGCTATCCTTAAGTTTGAGGTGAAGTGTATTAGGCTTATGAGATGTCTTTTTACCCGATGGAGTAGAGAAACTTCTGGGCTTCTTTCCTTCTTAAAGGGACAAAAGATAGTTTTGTCAACAGGGGGCACATTTCTATACCAGAGTGATGTCTGCAGCTCCTGTTGGCCTTGCAGAGGTCCTTAAACCTCTTCGTGGTTCATGAACCATGGTAGATCAAGCCTCTGGGTCTGCTGGATGTTTGGCAGTTTGTGGCAATTAATTAAGCTGAGCAGTAGTGGGAAAGCAGAGGGATCTCCCTTTGTGCCTTGTTCTGCCTTGGGAAGGTGCTGTTCTGCTGTGCTGGGGGGGTGATTTGGGTGACAGTTGTTTGTAGAGTACCAGACAAGTTTTCCATTTCTGCAGGTCCAGGTGTACGCAAGAAAATCAAGGGCTCCAAAGATGGGAAGAAAAAAGGGAAAGGGAAAAAGATGGCAGGCTTGAAATTTCGGTTTGGAGGAATCTCCAGCAAAAGGAAAAAAGGCTCCTCTGTAAGTTTGAGCGGCTTTGGGTCTGGGAGGGGAGTACTGGGACAAGCCCTTGTTGGGGAGGTACACCCACCCCATGTCAGGGGTGTCACAGCCTCACTTGTGCCCCTCTGTGGGGCTCTGATCAGCACATCCCCTTGCACCCTGTCCAGGCTCAGATTTGTGAGACTCGTGTCTGACCACAGCTTTTGCTAAAACCACATGACCCTGTTTACTTTCAGCAGTGCGGGTGATAATGCCATCATTTCAGATTTCATTTGCAAAGGAATTCTTCAGGGCTTGCACTGCAGCTGAACCGTGCATCACAGAGAATGCTGGGATGCTTTAATTGCATTAGCAGGGCCTGCCCACGGCAGCTGGAGTCCCGTGGCATTGCCTGGGATGCTGGAGCTGCCCAGCCACAGCACACTGGGCTCTTCTCAGGGCACCACTATCAGGAGTGTTTCAAGGAGTTAACAGCATTTTAAAGAATAATTTCCTTAGATAACTAAGGAAATTAGTTATTTGTGGGAGTGGGGTTCTTCTAGGTGTTGATAATATTAGCCAAACCCCCTCAGCTCACTGTGTTGCAGTTCCAGCTCTAATTTCCATAACACAACCTGTTTGCAAGCACATCCGTGTGTTGAAGGTTGAAGGGCAGGAGCCACTCATTGCTACAGACTTTCAACTATGTATCACAAAAAATTCCTCCTGTGCTCTAAAGCCACAGGTTCGCCTTCCAGAGAGTCACAAAGAGCTTAATTGCTGCAGATCTTCAATCATGTATCACAAAAAACTCCTCCTGTGCTCTAGAGCCACAGGTTCACCTTCCAGAGAGTCACAAAGAGCAGGAGGAGCCTGAGCACCTGGTTAGGATTGTGCAGGCTGGGGATTTGCATGCTTGAATAAGAATTCAGATGCATTATTATGTTTTGATGCCATGGAATGCTGGGCCTGTTTTGACTCCTTTCATGTCAAGTGTGAATGCCTGCATGCATGGACACAGGAGGGATGGCAGGGCTGAAATGGGTGTCAAAACAGAGAGAGGGAGCAAAGTTCTGCCAGGATCTGGAAAAAGGGGCCTTTGGATGCACAGGGTGGGAGTGTAGTGTTGTTCCTCTCCAGGAGAGCAGTCCCAGCAGTGGAATGACAGCTGGGATGCCAGCACTTGAACTGGGTGTGCTTTGCTTTTTCCCTCTGCAGAGCGAAGAGGAGGAGCGGGAAGAATCTGACATTGACAGCGCCAGCATCAACAGCAGCTCCGTGCGCTCCGAGTGCTCGGCTGGCCTGGGGAAGAGAGGGAAGAAGAGGAAAAAGAAAAAGAGGAGTAGGCCATCCTTTGTACTCTGCTCCTGTTCTGTTTGGATTTCCCTGTTCTGATGGTGCTCCCCTGGCCCGTGCAGCTCCGGGCTGTGTCTGGCACTGAGGATGTGCCCGTGCCTGTCGGTGTGAGTGGAGTGTGAGGTGCTCTCTTGGTGTCCAGGCCCTGCTGCTGGGGGGCTCGTGCCTGCCAGGAATTTTTGGGGTGTCCAGGGAAGTGATTTTCTGAGGAACAGCCCCTGGAGAGACGTGGCTTGTGGCGAGCTCCCAGCAGAGCAGGGCAGGCTGTGGGTGAGGCCGTGTGAAGGTGAGGGGTGTTTTGTCTGTGCGAGCTGTGCAGTCAGGCAGTGGCAGGTGGCAGAGCTGTGGTAGCCATGCAGGGACAGGGAGGCATGTGAGCCATGGAAAGGATCTGTCAGGATCTGCCAGTGGCTGTGTGACCACATCTGTGTGTGTGTCCCTTCATCCTTTCCCAGGTGGATGTTGTGCCATGGCACCTCTGTCCTCGTGCTGCTCTGCAGAGCAGCCCCCTGTGCTGAGCACGTTGCTTTTCTGTCTTGTGTCCTTGTTTGGGATGAGATAGTTCAGATCCAGGCATAACATCCTTTGGCTTCTTAGCTTTTCTGATGGATTTTTGCTTCCAAGAAATGGAAGGGCAATTTCTGAGCTGGGGATCAGTTAGGGTGTGACACTGGCCAGCCTCCCCATTGGCTGGTAAGGCTGGGCTGGCTGGCTGGCCCCATGTCTGGTGTGTGTGAAGGGAATTGCCTGTGGCTTTGTGGCCTTGTGAGGGCCCTGGTGCTGGAGGCAGGCAGCTCCTGCTGCGTGCTGGAGGAGTGGAAGGTTGGAGTTCCATGCCAGGAGTTTGTGGCAGAGCTGGAAATTGAGATGAGCCATTCTGGCCCTTGCAAGGCCTTGTTCCTCTGCTCCTTTTCCCTTCCATGCTGTGTTGAGAGTGCTCCTGCCCCTGTGCTAGGGAGCCCTGAGGAAGAGCAGAGTAGTCCCAGGAGAGGAGTCCTGTCCTTGGCCGTGTCACCCTTGCATGGTGCGTTTGGTGCTGGTGCCTGGGGAGGTTTCTCTGACCGGCCTCCCTTGCAACCTCTCCAGGTTCTGGCATTCTCCATTGAGAGCCTGAAGGAACCAAAGGATGATACAGTGTGGAGAGAGAAAGAGAGACAGAGGTGAGATGATGCTGTGTGCAAAGGTGAACTGTGCTGCTGAGGGACAGAGAGGTAGTGGGAATTAACAGGAGGGGTCTGAGGTGAAATGCTGTCCTTATTTCCTTAACTGTATGGTAGAGGAGCACGTGTCCCATTCCCTCCGGGAGAGCTGGCTGCTCTGCCACCCCTCTGACTGTCCCCTGTCCCTTGCTTGCAGTTGAAGAGGGGGATGGGTACGAGACCGACCACCAGGACTACTGCGAGGTGTGCCAGCAGGGCGGGGAGATCATCCTGTGTGACACCTGTCCCCGCGCCTACCACCTGGTCTGCCTGGACCCCGAGCTGGAGAAGGCCCCCGAGGGCAAGTGGAGCTGCCCCCACTGTGTGAGTGGGGTCGGGGTCCCTTGGGAGTGGGTGGCCTGGTAGGGGAAACCCTCGGGTTACACTGGCTGTGCTTCCCCAGGAGAAGGAGGGCATCCAGTGGGAGCCGAAGGAGGAGGAGGAGGAGGAAGAGGATGGTGGCGAGGAGGAGGAGGAGGATGACCACATGGAGTTCTGCAGGGTGTGTAAGGACGGAGGGGAGCTGCTGTGCTGTGACACCTGCCCATCCTCCTACCACCTTCACTGCCTGAACCCGCCGCTGCCAGAGATCCCAAACGGTGAATGGCTCTGCCCACGTTGCACTGTGAGTGTTCCATTCCCTTTCCTTGCTCTGTCCCTGCTCCCACACCTGCCTGCCCTGCCAGTGGCTGCTGCTGCCCCTCACAGCCCTGCCCTGTGCCCCAAACCCCTCCCTGAGGAGCATCACTGCGAGGTGCCTGTGCCTGAGGGTGCAGGGGTGGTTCTGGAAGGTTTTGCTGCCTCTGTGGTCTCCCTGTGGGAATTGCTGGCTGGCAGCTTCCTGGCCTGGTTTCTGATGGGATGTCAAGCCTTGTTCCATATGTGGCCTATAAAGAGGGGCCTTTTCTGCCTGGTGGCAATACCAGAATGGCTCATCTCAGTCCCCACCACGGGGGATGCAGAACTGTCACGGACACTTCTCAGGCATCCTGTGCTGGCTGCTGTCCGCTCAGCACTGAGGTCCCCCTTCTACCCCCCATTTCCCTGTGTCCCCTGGCAGGGTCTCACCTTAAACTCTTCCCTGTTTGCCCCTGTGCCCCCAGTGCCCTCCCCTGAAGGGCAAAGTGCAGCGCATCCTGCACTGGGCCTGGAGGGAGCCGCCGGCCCCGCCGCCGCCCGCAGCCGCCCCGCAGCCGGTGCTGCCCGTGCCCAAAGCACTGGAGGGGATCCCGGAGCGAGAGTTCTTTGTGAAATGGGCCGGCCTGTCCTACTGGCACTGCTCCTGGGTCAAGGAGCTGCAGGTGAGCCCTTGTGGCGTTGGTGTAGAGCCTCTGCCCAGCCCCATGCCCAGTGCCCCGGGCTGAGCGTGGCTCCGTCCTGCTGCAGCTGGAGCTGTACCACACCGTGATGTACCGCAACTACCAGCGCAAGAACGACATGGATGAGCCACCGGCCTTTGACTACGGCTCTGGGGATGAGGACAGCCAGAGGGAGAAGAGGAAGAACAAGGACCCCCAGTATGCCAAGATGGAGGAGCGGTTCTACCGCTACGGCATCAAGCCTGAGTGGATGATGATCCACCGCATCCTGAACCACAGGTGAGGAGCCTGAGGGAAATTGTGCCATCCTTTTGCAAGGCCAAAACTTTGGGCTCATGGCATCTCAGCTGCTGGCCTGTGCTGAGGTCTCTGTTGCCTTTGGAGGTTTGCTTCTGGGCTGAAGCTGAGGCTGGAAGGGGATCCATGTTGCCTTATTTTAATTTCTGCTATATTTCATATTAAAAATAGAGTTATAGCCAATTTCCCAATTTTCCAAGCATCAAACCTGAGTGGATGATGATCCACTGCATCCTGAACCACAGGTGAGGAGCCTGAGGGAAATTCTGCCATCCTTCTGCAAGGCCAAACCCTCGGGTTGGTGGGATTTCAGCTTCTGATCTCTGCTGAGGTCTCTGTTGGCTTGGAGGTTTGCTTGTGGGCTGAAGCTGAGGCTGGAAGGGGATCCATGCTGCCTTATTTTCATTTCTGCTATGTTGTACATTAAAAAATAGAGTTATAGCCAGTTTCCTCAAGGTGGATGCACAGTGTTGTTCCACTCTTCCCAGTGATACTGTTTGGGTCCTGTTGCAGCCTAACCATTCTGTAAATTCTGATGCTGATGGGGATGGTGCTGAGGGGAAGAGTCAGCATGTGGCTAACTCTCTTACAGAATCTAGACATTGATATTTCTTTTCTGTAGAAGAAATTCCCTGTGAACGAGATGTGCTGTGCAGATGGGCTTTCTGCATCAAGTGGCTGGAGATGTGTTTTTGTTGAATTTCGATTTTTCAAGTGGCAGCTTGAAAAATACCAAGCAGTAGCAGCAGCTCTGCTGGAAGGCTGCATGGCAGGAAAGAACTAAAGCTGCCTTTCTGATTTTCACGTGAGCTTTACCTTGTCCTCTAACAAGGCAGCAGGTTTCCCTGTGGCACAGAGTCAGACTTGGAAATGTGTTTATTGTGTTTTTAGTGTGAGAGAACTTCCTAGAGTGGTGAATGCTGCAGGGGAGAGGGGAAGCACTGGTATCCATCCAGGCCTGGTGAAACAGGGAAATGAGGTTGTTAGTGGAATGGAAAAGCAGCCTGTAAAGCTTAATGGTTTGACACACTCTCAGATGAATAGATATTTCTGCTACAAGTGTTGATATTTTGTTTTTCTACCTCAGTTTGGATGTCCTTGTCTGCAGGTGAAGGCAGAGGATGAAACATCCAGCTCTGCAGCAGCAGATCGTGGAGAGCTGTGCCCAGGGGCTGGTGGCATTCCCTGATCAGCTTCCTGTGCCATGTGTTACAGCTTTGATAAAAAGGGAGACATCCATTACCTGATCAAGTGGAAGGACCTGCCCTATGACCAGTGCACCTGGGAGATCGATGACATAGACATCCCCTACTATGAGAACCTCAAACTCCTCTACTGGAACCACAGGTATGAGCCCAGAGCTGGGGAGCTGGGCAGAGCCAGGGCAGCCCCTGCAGGGGTTTGGGACAAGGGGGACGCAGAGGTGCCCCCATTTTGAACACATTGACGCTGCTTGGAGTGATTTCTCTTCAAAGAGCAGTGCCCCAGCACTGAGGAAGGCTGGCCCTCCTGACGTGCCATTTCAGGGCTACTGGGCAATCCCAGCTGCTCTTTTCCAGCCTGTGCTCCCCTTCCCCAGTGTCTGCATTGCCATGACATTCATGGTCTCCATGGCCATGCTGCCTCTTTTGGGGGAAAAACCCAGTAGTATTCTGAGTTTGCTGTTCTTCATTCTGAAGACTGTGTGGACTGTTGTGAGGGGAAAATCAGTGAGTGCCCGTGCTAACAGGGCCAGAAGAGCTTCTGTGGGGAGAGGGGCAGTGTAGTGTGGGAGGTGTTTCTGTCCCTTGGCTTGGAGCTGAGAGAAGAGTGACCCCCTGCCACCCCTGACGTGTGCTGGCTGTCACAGGGAGCTGATGCTGGGGGAGGACACGCGCCCTCTGAAGAAGCTGAACAAGAAAGGGAAAAAGCTGAAAGAGGAGAAGCTGGAAAAGCCTCCAGAAACACCTCTTGTGGATGTGAGTGAGAGTGGTGGAGACTGTGTGGTGGCATGGGAGCCTGGAGGGAGGGTGGGCTGTCTGTGCCCTCCTCTGGTTGCTTTGGGGGCCCTGTTTCCGTTGCAAATTCTGGAGTGGTGTTGCTGTGAGGAGCCTGGGGGCTGGGCTGTGCCAGGGACTGTGTTTGTGTCTCCTTTGGAGCTGTTGGATGTTACAGCCCTAAAGAGGGATGTGCTTGGGTGCAGGGGAAGGAGGGGCAGGTGGTTTTCACTGCTCTGTGCCGTGGCTCTCCTTTCAGCCTACAGTGAAGTTTGACAAGCAGCCATGGTACATCGATGCCACGGGAGGCACGCTGCACCCTTACCAGCTGGAGGGGCTGAACTGGCTGAGATTCTCCTGGGCACAAGGGACAGATACAATCCTGGCTGATGAGATGGGGCTGGGGAAGACGGTGCAGACCATTGTGTTCTTGTATTCCCTGTACAAGGAGGTGAGTGGAGCACCCAGCAGTCCCAAGGTGGCTGAGAGCTGCTGGGTACAGGGAGATCAGCCTGGCCTCTGTTTTCCTGAGCAGGGCCACTCGAAAGGGCCATACCTGGTCAGTGCCCCCCTCTCCACCATCATCAACTGGGAGCGGGAGTTTGAGATGTGGGCACCTGACTTCTACGTGGTGACCTACACGGGGGACAAGGAGAGCCGCTCGGTCATCCGGGAAAATGAGTTTTCTTTTGAGGACAACGCCATCCGCAGCGGGAAGAAGGTGTTCAGGATGAAGGTGGGAGCTGAGGGCGTGCCTGCCCCTTCACTGTAGCCATGATATTTTCTGAAAAATCCTTTCCTTAGGAATTTTTTCTCCTGAGAAGCTGAGAGGCCTAGGGAACAAAATGTAAACAATGGTTATCTGCTGCTGTGGAATGCAACAGGTGCATCTGTGATTGGTCTCATGTGGATGTTTGTAATTAATGGCCAATCACAGCCCAGCTGGATTAGATTATCTCAGTCAGTCACAAGCCTTTGTTATCATTCCTTTTCTATTCTTAGCTTGCCTTCTGATGAAATCCTTTCTTCTATTCTTTTAGTATAGTTTTAATATTATATATCTAATAAAATAATAAATCAGGCCTTCTGAAACATGGAGTCAACATTCTCGTCTCTTCCCTCATCCTAAGACCCCTGTGAACACCATCACACTTTCCTTTACCTGCCAGTAAAAAAGGGAGAGGAGAATTTGACCTGGAGAGGGTCCCTGATCAGCTTCCCACAGAGGAAAGCTGGCATTGTTTACAAATGCAGAAGATTTCTGATGAGCTTTACAGAGTTCTGCCAGAGCTTTTCTATATCTGTAGCCCCCTGCTTGGTTCTCTCTCATGTTGGGGTATTCTGCTGGCACAACTCAGCTCTGTGCCAGGCAGTGCAGCCCTTCTCATCTTGGATCCCATGCAGCAGCAGCAAAGGTGGAGGCTGTCCTGTTGGCTGTTCTTGTCCCAGCTTTTCTCTCCCTCTGCTCCTCCAGAAGGAAGCCCAGATCAAGTTCCACGTCCTGCTCACGTCCTACGAGCTGATCACCATTGACCAGGCAGTGCTGGGCTCCATAGAGTGGGCCTGTCTGGTGGTGGATGAAGCACACAGGCTGAAGAACAACCAGTCCAAAGTAGGTGGCAGGTGTTTGTGAGTGATTTTTTTTCTCTCTTTAACATCCTGTGGCATTAAAAGCCCTTCAGCAGCAGAAGAGGCAGCAGCCTGGCTGCCTGACAGGCTGTCATGGAAGGGAATTGATCCCTCTCCTTCCTTTCCCCTTCACCTGAGGCTCAGTGCAGTCTCCAGCTCCTGGGATGTTCACCCAAGGAGGAGATGTGAGCCAGGGATACCCAGGATTGCTGCCTGTGCTCAGTGGGAATGGCTGGGAGCAGGACATGCTGGCACCCTGCTCTGTGTGCCCAGCGTGGGGGTCACTGCTCAGTCTCCATGTGTACCCTGCAGAGCCCACAGTGACAAATTGGTTCCTTGCAGTCCTTGTCACCCAGATTTATTTCTTTTCCAGTTCTTTAGAGTGCTGAATAGCTACAAGATCGATTACAAGCTGCTCCTCACAGGGACTCCACTCCAGAACAACTTGGAAGAGCTCTTCCACCTGCTCAATTTCCTGACTCCAGAGAGGTTTAAGTAAGTTGCACTTACCCAGGCCATCAGGGTGGCTCCTCACGAGCATTATCTCCTCTTGTGCCTCGAGAGCTCTGCCCTGGTTTTTAAGTCATAAAGCTGCAGATCCCTTTGCTTTCACGTGCCCCTGTTGCTTAGTGCCATGGGGCTCTGGCTGCTTCCACAGCAACCTGGAGGGGTTCCTGGAGGAGTTTGCAGACATCTCCAAGGAGGACCAGATCAAGAAGCTCCATGACCTGCTGGGTCCCCACATGCTGCGGCGGCTCAAGGCCGACGTGTTCAAGAACATGCCGGCCAAGACGGAGCTGATTGTGCGCGTGGAGCTGAGCCAGATGCAGAAGTGAGTGATTCCAGGGGTGTCTGGCTTCCCCCAGCATGCTGAGGTGTCAGGGGGGATTGAGGGGTCACAGGCACCCTGCTGGCCTGGAGCCTGCTGCAGGAACAGTGGGAGTGCTTTGTGTCTCACCAGGAGGAATGTTTCATTGGTTGAACTGGGTCCTGTGCAGTGCTTGGGGTGTGGGAGGCTGCCAGTGTACCTCTGCTGGCTCTGGGGGCACAGAGAAAACACTGAATCCCCTTCTCCCATTCCTGGCACTAGGACATGGCCTGTGCTGCTGGTGTGCCTGGGGCAGCCTGGAGCCTTGCTGCTGCCCCAGCTCTGGTTCTGCTGGGCTGACCTGTTCAGCTTCAGTGGCATCTCCTGCAGCTCAGGGCGTTTCCAGGAAGGGCCTATCACTTCTTCCCCCTGGCTGGCACCCAGCAGAGGGTGGTGGTGGAGGTGCTGTGCCCCTCAGTCCATCCCACTGCCAGGGCTGTGATCCCCCAGAGCAACTGGAAACACCCAGCCCTTGGTGCTGAATTGCTTTTAAAAGCCTCCAAATGTTCCTTTTGCATTTCCAGTGACACTAGGGGGGTTTAATTCAGTGCCCTCCCGTTTGTGCCAGTCCCACACCTGCCCCAGCTAACATGGTGCGTGTCCCATCCTCCCTCCTGCAGGAAATACTACAAATTCATTCTGACAAGGAACTTTGAAGCCCTGAATTCGAAAGGTGGTGGGAACCAGGTCTCACTGCTCAACATCATGATGGACCTGAAGAAGTGCTGCAATCACCCATACCTGTTCCCTGTGGCAGCTGTGGTATGTCCCCTGCCTTTGCACCCTTGGACATGTCTCAGTGTGTTGAGTGGCAGCTTCTTCCATGCTCCTGCTTTGGTTAACACTGTGGGTTTCCGTGCGAGTGGTTTCATACAAGGACTTAGTTTTTTGTTTTAGGAATGCAAGTGAAGTCCTCCATGAGGTTAATGTGGGTTGTCCTTGTGGGCACTGACCATGCTGTCTTCACAGGAGGCCCCTATGCTGCCCAATGGATCTTATGATGGGAATTCTTTGGTCAAATCTTCTGGGAAGCTGATGCTGCTCCAAAAGATGCTGAAGAAGTTGCGGGATGGCGGCCACAGAGTTCTGATCTTCTCGCAGGTGAGAGCAGGGAGGGATAATAATAAATGCATTTTAAAAGGAATTTGTTTAAATTATGTATGGGAAATTTGTGCTGGGAACAGACAGAAATAGGTGGAATAGCTGGTGACAGCTTCTCCCCCAGGCAGCCACGGCAGTAAATGGTGCAAGGGCTGTCCCAGCTCACTCCTGAGGGACTACCTGTCGTGTTTAAGAGCTGTTAGCTCAGGATAGAAAAGAGACAACAATCACGAGGCTCCTCTTTGGGGAGGGACAGTCAGACACAATTCCTTCCTGCTGGCAGAGCTGCCTGTAGAAGATGGGATGTGAGTGTTGCTCCTCTGGCAGCTGCCTGTTGGCTGTGCTTGCTTTGCTGGCCATGCTGTGCCACCACCACCGAGACCTCTGGGCTGTGGGCGATGACCCTGCTGGGGCAGGGCAGCTCCCCAGGGGAGGCAGGGGTGTTTGGCCATGCAGACCCTCTCATGCTGTGGTCACCTTGCCCTGTAGATGACAAAGATGCTGGATTTGCTGGAGGATTTCCTGGAGTATGAAGGCTACAAGTACGAGCGCATTGACGGGGGCATCACCGGCGGGCTGCGCCAGGAGGCCATCGACAGGTTCAATGGTACTCACCTTCCTGCCTTGCTGAGGGGGCCCTGGGGGGCATGACAGTGTGTGGCCAGCAGCAGGGCATCTGCCAGTGCCCAGAGCTTGTGCCACAGTCGCAGGTCTGGCTCCCTGTGGCACGGTGGGGCTGCTTGTACCATGCCGTTAAGCCCTTGAGTTGGTTCCCACATGGAACCCTGAGTGTGCCAGCAGCTGTTCAGCTGGAGGGGCTCCTGCCCTTCCCTCCAAGACCTCAGCAGATGACAGAGCTTCCCCTTTGCTCTGGAGCTGGGTTCTGCAGCACCTGGTTCTCAGGGAGCGATGTGTTTTCACTCCTTGACACCCCTGCCTCTTGCTTGTCAGCTGCGGGAGCCATTCTGCCCCTCTGAAATGGTTCTGCTCTGTCTGTGAGCTGTGCTTCCTTCTGTCTCACCTGTTCCCACCTCTGGGTTTGTCGTTCTCAGCTCCTGGGGCTCAGCAGTTCTGCTTCCTCCTCTCCACCCGAGCCGGTGGTCTGGGCATAAACCTTGCTACGGCCGACACTGTCATTATTTATGATTCTGACTGGAATCCCCACAATGACATCCAGGTTTCTGACTTTCCCTTTTCCTTCCTGTGTAGTAAGTACCTTTCTGGCTGTGCCCTCTCTTTGCACACCCTCACTGAGATTTCAGTATCTTCTCTTGAGAGCTGCTGACACTTTCTCCTGTGTTTGTGGGTGTTTCTGCTCACCCTCTCCTGGCCTCTCCGCAGTCTAGGAGACACCTGGCATATAAAACTGTGACATTCTCACTTCTCCCGCATACTTATCCTCAACTGGGTGCCTCTCATGCAGCTTGGAGGGTGAGAAGCATGGCCCTGTTGTCCATGTGGCCACCCTCTCCAGCTCTGTCCTCTGCCTGCAGGCGTTCAGCAGAGCTCACCGCATCGGGCAGAACAAGAAGGTGATGATTTACCGCTTCGTGACCAGGGCCTCCGTGGAGGAGCGCATCACCCAGGTGGCCAAGAGGAAGATGATGCTCACACACCTGGTGGTGCGCCCGGGGCTCGGCTCCAAGTCGGGCTCCATGACCAAACAAGAGCTGGATGACATCCTCAAGTTCGGGACAGAAGAACTCTTCAAGGATGATGTGGAAGGTGAGGTGGGGATGCTCTGTGTGGGGCAGGGCTCTCTCTGAGCTGCTGGGGCTCACTATTCTCTCCCTGTGCCACAGGCATGGTGTCTCAGGGACAGAGGATTGCAATGCCTGATGCTGTTACCCCATTCTCAGACTCACTGTCAGCAAAAGGGGGTGCAGCAACCCCTGGCATGAAAAAAAAGCATGGTAGCACCCCACCAGGTGTGTAGCCTCTCTTTGCTGGGACTTATCCCCTCACCTGAGCCTGCCTGGCTCTGGAGCAAACTGTCCAGCCCCCTGATCTGTGCTGCTGTTCCCCTTGCTCTGCTGTCAGGTGACAATAAAGATGTAGATGACAGCAGTGTGATCCACTATGATGATGCTGCCATCTCCAAGCTTTTGGACCGAAACCAGGATGCGACTGACGACACGGAGCTGCAGAACATGAATGAGTATCTCAGCTCCTTTAAAGTGGCTCAGTATGTTGTGAGAGAAGAGGATGGTGTGGTAATGTGATCAGTATCATGTCTTACAATCACCCCTTTGTACATCCCTCCGTGTTCCCTCTGCTCTCTCTCCTGTCCCTGCATGGGGCAGAACCCTCCTTCCTCTCTCTCTCTGCTCAAGCTCCCTGTCTGTGGCTCTGCAGGAGGAGGTGGAACGGGAGATTATCAAGCAAGAGGAGAATGTGGACCCTGACTACTGGGAGAAGCTGCTGAGGCACCACTATGAGCAGCAGCAGGAGGATCTGGCCAGGAACCTGGGGAAGGGGAAGAGAATCCGCAAGCAGGTCAACTACAATGACACCTCTCAGGAGGACCAAGGTACGGCCACAGGTGCTCAGCTCCTGCTCAGGCTCATGGGACAGACAGAGCTGTCACTTGGTGTCTCTCTGCAGTTGGTAGATTGCCTGGATCTGTACTTCCCAGATTCCTAAACTTGCCAGAGTAGAAATTTTCAAATATTTTTTTTCTTTTTATTTGTTGGTCTGTAAACTCTGGTTTTGCTGGAAGAATCTAGGAAGGACATGTCTGCGGGCAAAATATTTCCAAGTTGGTTTTTGCTGCATAACAGAATGTTAATTCTCTAAAACCTAAGAGCATGATTTCCTGTTGCTGTGTCCCCCTCTCCTGCTGCCTGGCAGTGAATGCCTGTCATACCCACAACCAGGCTCTGACCTGTCCAGCACATCCCCTCCAGGCAGGGTCTTCTAACCTGGCCTCCCTTGTGTTCTGCAGAGTGGCAGGATGAGCTCTCTGACAACCAGTCAGAGTATTCCATTGGCTCTGAGGATGAGGATGAAGACTTTGAAGAGAGGCCAGAGGGCCAGAGTGAGTTGATGTGTTTGTTGATACTCCCTGGGATTTGGAAGCATCAGGAATGGCTGGGTTGGAGGGACTGGTGTGCCCAGGGCTCCTGTTAGGGGACTGTGTCCCTACTTTCTATCAGGTGAGGAGCTTTCCAGGGCAGGGAAGGCAACCAGCTTCTTCCTTGGCCTCTGCAGGACTGTGGTCTGCTCCACCATGAGGACCAGGCATGGTCCCCCCTCTTGCTTGGGAAGGGCAGAGGAGTGTCCTGGCCTGGGGAGTGGTGGCTGGAAGGGACCCTGCAGTCTGGGCAGATGCTCTGATGGGTTCTGCTCCTGTCAGGAGGGAGGGCAGGAAGCCTGGGGCACATGAGGTGTCTCTCCTTGGTGCCTGGCCCATCCATCACTGAGGCTGCTTGGCTCTAGGTGGCAGAAGACAATCACGGAGACAGCTGAAGACTGACAGAGACAAACCTCTCCCTCCTTTGCTGGCAAGAGTTGGGGGGAACATCGAGGTGAGCCTCAGCCAGAGCATGACCAATGCTGTACCCGGGCTGCCTGAGGCCTGGATCCCTCTGTGCTGAATCCCTGGGACATCAGCCCTGGTCCAGCAATGCCTGTCACAGCCGTGAGGCTCCAGGGAGCTCCGTGTTGCTGAGGCCACTCTGTGATTTTCTGTTTCCTGCAGGTTCTGGGTTTCAACGCCCGGCAGCGCAAGGCATTCCTGAACGCCATCATGCGCTGGGGGATGCCACCCCAGGATGCCTTCAACTCCCACTGGCTGGTCCGGGATCTGCGAGGGAAGAGCGAGAAGGAGTTCAGGTACAGAGGTCCTGACAGGCAGGCAGGGCTGAGGGCCTGCACCCCTTCACTGTGGGCTCTTTTTGGGGAGGCAGTGTCTGTTTCACTGAGATGGAGTCTCTTGTTCCCTTCCTGGGGGTGAGAATTCCCTCATCCATGGGTGATGGGATCATGTGTGTGCTGGGTTGGGCAGGGAGGCCACGGGCCAGGACTGAAGTGTGGCTTCCCTGCAGGGCATATGTGTCCCTGTTCATGAGACATTTGTGTGAGCCTGGGGCCGATGGTGCTGAGACCTTTGCGGACGGCGTTCCCCGGGAAGGGCTGTCTCGCCAGCACGTGCTCACCCGCATCGGGGTCATGTCACTAGTAAGGAAGAAGGTGGGTGAGTAAAATCATGAATGGGCCTTTTCAACAATGTTCTGGACACTTTTCACAATGGGGTGGGTGCAGCAATCCTGCCAGCACAGGATGAGCACTACTCTGTGGATGAGTAGCCTGGACACGCTGACTCCATGGCACCAGCTGGGAGTGTCCCTGCTCTGTTTGACCTGACCATGTGTGTCTGCACCAGGTCCAGGAGTTCGAGCATGTCAATGGGAAGTACAGCACCCCAGACCTGCTGCTTGAGGGCCCAGAGAGCAAGAGATGCAGCGAAGTTGTGTCTTCAGATCCCAACACGCCTGTCCCGGCCAGCCCAGCACACACCCACATGGGACCAGGGGCTCTTGCAGGTATCCAGGGGGTTGTGGCTGGGCTTTGCCTTGGGAGGGAGGTGGGCCAAGACACCAGGAGTTTTTGCAGGTGCTTTACCCATCAGATCCTGCTCAACAGCTTGTGAACTTTGCTCTTCCTACAGACAAAACAGAAGCACAGCTGGGGCTCCATGAGGAAAAGGAGCTGGTGGAACAGAAGCCCAGGAAGGTGTCTGACAGCCAGGTGAGGTGGCTTTGTTCAGCATCTCCTCCAGGGAGTTTTCCCTGCTCTGCCTGGGAACTTGGGGTAGTCCCTAGGGAAGGGAGGGCCAGGCTGATCTGGGATGGGTGCTTGGCCTTTAGGTACCTGCAAGTGCTGAGGTGGAGAGTGAAGAGCCCCCAGAAAGCTGCGACAGCAAGGAGAGGCCAAGGAAAGAGAAGCAAGAGGATTGTGAAAAGGCTGAGCCTTCTTCTGAGCCCCTGGTGAAAGGTGAGGCTGTGTGTCTTCTCTGTGTCACTATGGGAAACCTGAATGTCACAAATTCCTGCAGAAATTCCTGAAAAAACAAGCTGTAAATTGCATGAAATGGTCATTTTGGGGGGCATTTGTTCCTTCAGGTGTCTCAAGGAAGAGGGAAAACTAGATAGATTTATTTGATAAAATGCAGAAGAATGTTCTCTTTGAGCATCTTGAATGTGCAAACAATAGTTGCCTTACCCTAAAAGGGAAAGTCTGTTGGATAAGTAGGTTGTTCCCTGCAGAGCACTTTCCATGTCAAGCATTTCTTGTAGGCCTGTTCCCTCC
Organism: Setophaga petechia; assembly: GCA_024362935.1. Taxonomy (NCBI): domain Eukaryota; kingdom Metazoa; phylum Chordata; class Aves; order Passeriformes; family Parulidae; genus Setophaga; species Setophaga petechia. The sequence continues at coordinate 1,883,534 of JANCRA010000047.1, forward strand.
TGCAGACGAGGGGATTCAAGAGCAGGAGAAGCCTTTGGAGAAGGCAGAGTTGAGCAGCAGCCCAGGGAAGGGGGAGGATAAAGAAGTCAAACCAGGTGAGGCATGAGGCTTTGGAGAGAGAAGAGTGGGAAGAATTCCCAGAGTGAGGCCAGTGCCTGGCACAGTGACAGAGCGTGCCACAGTGTGGTGGCAAAGATGCCACCAGCACCACTGGTGCTCAGGAGCCACGAGTGGGAACAAGACCCTGTTGGGGTGGGCACTGCCTGTGTTAACAATGGGACCTGCTGGAGGGTTTGGTGGCTTTGGCAGCAGCGACTGGCTGTTACTGGGGCAGGGGTGGGTCTAGTGGTGGAGCACAATTAGACAGGCCAATTCCTTATGTTTGCCAAGCAGAGGATGGCAAGGAGGAGGAGAAGGAACCAATTGATGCCCAGCAAAATGGTGACAAAGAGGAAGAGGAGGAGGGAAAGAAGGATGACAGAAACATTAACTTCAGATTCATGTTCAACATTGCTGACGGTGGCTTCACAGGTAAGAGTGAGAGGTGAGGTGTTGGCCTGTTCTGCAAAGCTGCTGCAGAGGCTCTGAACCTGTTCAAGGAGTGTGACCCCTGTGATGGGCCATGGATGGGCTGGTGCTTTGCTGGCAGCAGCAGACCCGGGTCTGCACTGTGCCTGTGCTCCTGGGAGGTTCCATCACTCACCCTGCCCGCGTGCTGTGCATTGACCTGCAGTCCAGCTGCCTGACCAGGCTGCCTCCCTTCTGCTTCTGCTTCCACAGAGCTGCACACGCTGTGGCAGAACGAGGAGAGGGCTGCCATGTCCTCCGGCAAGATCTACGACATCTGGCACCGCCGACACGACTACTGGCTGTTGGCAGGAATTGTCACGTACCCTTTGACCTGGCAGAGCAGGAGGCAGCGAGGCTTCAGAGGCCTCTCTGGGGGGGTGGGAACTGCAGTGATGAACAGGGAGAGGGTTTAGGGCCATGGTGTCACTGTTGGGTGGCAAGAGAGGCCTCTCTGGGCGTGTGGGAGCTGCAGTGATGAGAGGGAGAGGGTTTAGGGCCATGGTGTTGCTGTGGGGTGGCAAGAGAGGCCTCTCTGGGGGGGTTGGAGCTGGGCTGGCACTGCAGTGATGAGCAGGGAGAGGGTGTAGGGCCATGGTATCACTGGGGGCTGGTGAGAGAGGCCTCTCTGGGGGTATGGGAGCTGCAGTGATGAGCAGGGAGAGGGTTTAGGGCCATGGTGTCGCTGTGGGGTGGTGGGCAGGCTGTTGGCTGGCTGGTTCTGCCCTTGACACTTCTCCCACACCAGCCATGGCTATGCCCGCTGGCAGGACATCCAGAACGACCCACGCTATGTGATCCTGAACGAGCCCTTCAAGTCAGAGATACACAAGGGGAACTACCTTGAGATGAAGAACAAGTTCCTTGCCCGGCGTTTTAAGGCGAGTGGCAGGTCCAGGGCTGGTGAGTCCTTGTTGGTGGGAGGACCAAAGCAGCACCACCGTGAAGCCAGGGGGGTTTGCCAGCATCTTCTGTCAGCGAAGTGGGGAGTGGACTTTGCAAGGAGCTCTGTTTTTACTGGTTTATAGTGGGGCGGGGGTCTGGTCCTGAATCCTTTGTCTTCTGCTCCTCCCAGTTGCTGGAGCAGGCCCTGGTGATCGAGGAGCAGCTGCGGAGGGCAGCGTACCTCAACATGACCCAAGACCCCAGTCACCCGGCCATGGCACTGAACGCGCGGCTGGCAGAAGTGGAGTGCCTTGCTGAGAGCCACCAGCACCTCTCCAAAGAGTCCCTGGCTGGGAACAAGCCTGCCAACGCTGTCCTGCACAAGGGTATGTGCCTGCAGGCCTGGGAAGGGTTCCCCACCCGCACCTGGGGAGCCAAGCCAGGAGGTGTCCCTATCTTGTGTTTTCTCAGCCAGGATCTGCCTGCTCCTCTCAGCTTGCTGGGTCTGACAGGCATCCCCTCAGGTACCTCCTGCTTTTCTTGCAGTGCTGAACCAGCTTGAGGAGCTGCTGAGTGACATGAAGGCTGATGTGACACGCCTGCCCTCCATGCTGTCCCGCATCCCGCCCGTGGCTGCCCGGCTGCAGATGTCAGAGCGGAGCATCCTCAGCCGCCTGGCCACCCGTGGAGGGGATCCAGCTGCCCAGGTCTGTGGGGACGGGCACAGAGCCCTCACCGTGAGGGTCATGGTCAGGGCAGGGCTGCAGACCAATGTCTTTCCTCCCTCCTTGCCTCCCCAGGGCTCCTTTGGCTCTGCCCCGATCTTCAACAACAGCTTTGGGCCAAATTTCCGTGGTCCTGGGCCAGGTGGAATTGTCAACTACAGCCAGATGCCTCTGGGACCCTATGTGACTGGTAGGCTGGGATTTTGCTCTTGGGCAGACAAATTCAGAGGGTGGATTTGGGTGGTCCAGGAGTGCTGCCAAAGGGCAGTGGTGAGCAAGGTGTTTCCTCTGTCACCACAGATATTTAGCAGTTCCCATGATTTTTGCCTGCAGCTCCCGCTCCTAGCCGAGGTAAGGCTGTGCTTCCTGCTCTCTGTGCTCTGTTAGCTGGGGAACATGAAGGGGTGGGGGGCTAAATGGAAGCTCCATTTTGGGCTGCCCCCCAGTGCCAGTACCTGACTGTGGCCTCTGCCTCAAGCAGCCACAATGGAGGTGGCAGCAGATCCTGCAGCCCATCCTGGGTGTGGTTGGCATGTGGGGAGGGTCCAGCTTTGGCTTAGGGACAGCCCTCCTCTCTTCTCACAGCAGCCCTGGGGGACAGCCCCCTGTCCCTGGCCACGAGCCGCTGTTGCCAGAGGTCGGCAGGGAAATCGTGCCAGCGTTGCCTGCGTGGAAGCCAAGCTGCTGCTGCCGGCACTGCCGCGCTGTCCCGCTCCCGCTTCAAGTGTGCTTTGCCTGCTGCGGCCCCCGTGGGAGCGGCGGGGCTGGGGGTTTGTGTCCGTGTACATTTTTTGCACTTTCTTATTGAAGACTTGAAGAGTTTGTCTGGACAAGGTGGGCCGAGGGGAGGGAGGGAGGGCTGGAACTGCGGTGTTTGTCTGGTTGTGTTGGCAGGTGTAGGGGTGAGTGGAGGCCAGTGGTGCCATGTCCCAGCCGGCTGTGCTCCCCAGCTTCCCCCTAAGGGCCGTCTCTTCATCCTGGTGGTGTTGGAGCAAGCCCACGCCTGTTGCTGCCCTGCTGGAATCCCTGGCACTGCTGTGGTGTGGCTGGGGGTCCATATGTGCCAGGCTTGGGGCAGGGAGATGGAGGGGATGTGGGTGGGACAGAGGGGACAGCTGGAACTGGGATGGGGATGCCTCGAGCGTGGTGGCACCGGCAGACATAAGCAACGCCCCTGCATCCGCTTCGTGCTCTGTGTGTCCCGGTTTCTGTTCTGTGTTTTAATAAATCCTTTGGGAAGGATGCAATGCAGTCTGGCAGGGGAAGGGATGGTGGGGGGGCCTGGCATGGTCTTGGTACCACTGTGGGCCAGCACTTGGTACCCCTGTTGTTCACACACACACGTGTCCACAGGAACGGACACAGATGTCTACACACACACATGTGCACATGGAGACACAGGGACATGCACACATGGACACAGGCAGACATGAAAATGTGTATCTACAGTTATTGTTATCTCTGCACATATATGTACCTTTTCATATATAGCATGTGTAGATCTATGTACACACTTGTAGATATACACAGAACTGTTCTAGATCTACATGTGTGCATATATATCTTTATGTGAGCATACACAGCCATAAATACTGATTTATTTAGGTACTGCTATGTGGGTGTGTACCTGTATATACACACCTGTATATTATACAGGTCTATATAATGTATTTGTGGTTTTAATAGATGTGTATTTGTGTACATATATACTTGTGAGTGTGTGTGCAGACAGAGGTATGGGTAGATAATGGATATATGTACATAGGATAGATCTATCTGTGGTATGGACATACAGATCTATATTTACAGAGGTGTATTGACACATACATGTATGTGTATGTAAGAATACACATAAATGTGTTTTTAATTTGAATATATGCACATACATGTGTAGATGTATCTATATATCTACACATCTCTATGTCTCCATATCTCTGTATGGCTGTATAGGTATATTGATCTTTGTGTATGTGTACAGACACACAGGTATTTGTAATTTTCATATATTTATACATAAGTGTAGATACAGGTATAGCTGTCCTAAACAGGGATAGTATATGTGTGTGTATATAACAGAGACACATATGTGTTTGTTTTTTCACACATATATATGAATGCATATCTTCCTGTTTGCACACAAACATTGATGTAGCTCTGTAGACAGAGGTGTATGTATAGGTAAAGCTGTAGAGGTTTTAGCTGCAGGTAAATCCATGTACCTAAAGGTGTAGGGGTGTGGATGTGGCAGGTGTGCACACTGACTCTCAACCAGATACAGAGGGGAGCTCTGTTGTCATGAGTGGGTCAGAGGAAACCCCCCCTGTGTTTGTACACATGCACATTTATAGTGGGGCTGTAGGTACAGCTATGGCCAGACAGCAGATAAACACACACACAGCGTGGAGTTCACACTGTGCACAGAGCTCACACAGTGGGGAGTTCTCACAGTGCACAGAGCTCTCACCGTGTGCAGAGCTCACACACACTCCAGAGAGCTCACACACCCCACACAAAGCTGAGGGTCTGCACCTACATTTACAGTTTTTATATTTATGTGTGCACAGACAGAGGAAACTGCGTATAAATGTATGTGGCTATGGATATATCTATCTAGATATAGGCAAAATGATTGTTTTGCACTGACTACACAGCTAAAAAGAGATAGATACATGTAGCTATATTGTTCTCCTTATAGCTTTATCTATCTCTCTGTATCTATAATACATGTATCCATATATATATAGCTATAGCTAGACATACAGCTATATGTATGTAGCTATAGCTGTATCTAAATTACAAATATTTGTGTCCACGTGTATATATGGCATATGTTTATAGATGTATAGACATATTGTTAAAAAGCTGCGTATGGATATAGAGACATCTACACATATATCTGTATATACACATCTGTCTGCATATACACACATTTAAGTACGTATCAGTAATTTTCATGTGTGCGTATATCCATACAAACATGGATGCTGCTGTAGCAGTATATTTACATGGATATGTACACATCTGTATATTACATATATGGATCAACACACAGAACCATGTATGTCTGTATATACACAAGCACACGGGTGTCTACATGTGTGTATATACATTATACATGTATTTTTCAGAGGTGTGTGTACACATTTACATACAGGTGGGTATTGATCTCTCAGAGACTGATGTCAGGGATGGAGGTGGTGGTAAAGCTACACGTGTCCGTGTGTGACTCTGTGTGTGTGTCTGTAGACACCCCTGTAACAGGCGTACGTGGGTGCATGTGTGGAGCCTTTCAGTAGCTTTATGCAGATACAACTGAAGGTGCTGGTGGGCTGTGTGCACCTCCACAGCTGCTGTCTGCAAACCCACACATCCCCGCATGTCTGTATGTCCCTGCGTCTCCACGTGTGTCCATGCACACCGACACTTGCACGCTTGCCCACACACACTCCCCCAGCCCTGCCCCGTGCTCGGCTGGAGCACCCCAGCTCTTCCTGCAGCAACCTCCCTCCCTGTCACCATCCCACCCACCCCTTCCCCAGGAGCTGGTGCTCTCCAGGACCCGCAGCCGCGCGGTGCCGGTGCCGTGGGAGAGGGCAGAGGCGAGGCCCGGGCGCAGGCTGGGGAACAGCTTCGTGTTGTCGGCCTCGTGGGCGTACAGCACCCGCGTGCACCCCGCGCCCAGCGCCGCCGTGGAGGCAGGAGCCACGCATGCAACGGGTCCGGCTGCGGGCAGGGCAGCTCGGGGCTCGCCTCCTGTCCCTGCGCCGCAGAGCCACGTCCGGGGCAGCGCGGGTGGAGCGCTGGCTCTCGGCGCTCGCGGTGCAAACCACACTCTTCTCCACTTTGCTCCAACAAAGCGTAAAGCAAGCGAACGGGCGGCGAGGGCTGCGCGGCGCGCTCGGGCGCGCTTAGGATCGGTAGTCCTTCTTGCTGTATGGTTTGTTGCCCAGGATGCTATCGATCTCGTGGACGATGGAAGACGACAGCTTTGGAAGGACCTGCGGGGGATGAGGGCAATGCTGGGAGTTGGGCTGGTGACCCTGGTGGGCGCGGGAGGATGCTCACCGCCTCCACCCCACCATGTTCATGCCAGCTTGCCGTCAGGGTGACCCAGTTAGGGAGAGCCTGAGTCAGGCCCAACCCTGCCCCCTCAGCCCAGCAAGCCTCATCTTTGCTTCTCGCCTTCATGACAAGCAAAACCTGTCGTGAAGCCGGGTTTACAACCCCCTTTTCCCGCACAGTGCAGCACAGCAATGAGTGCTGCGGGCAAACGTTGCTCCTGCTGGGAGCACTGACCTGTATTGCTCCGATATTCTCCATCAGCTGGTCAGCATTGGAGGCCCCCAGTAAGACGGAGCTGACACCCTCGTTGCGCAGGCACCAGGCTGGGACAGGAGGGAGAGTAGAGCTTGAGCACGGCCCAGATATCCCTGGTGTCACCCCCAGCTGTCCCCCACTGTCCCCCATCCTCTTACCGATGGCGAGCTGGGGCAGGGTGCAGCCCAGGCGCTCAGCAATGGCCTGCAGCTCCTTCAGCTTTGCCTGCTGCCGCCGGCCCTCTTCACTCAGGATTTTATCCTTCAGCCACTGGTATCCCTGGAGTGAGAAGGGGTTTTGTGGTGGGATCAGGGTGCACCAGCACCTTGCACAGGCAGGGCACCCCCAAACTCCCTGGGTTGTGTCTCCTGCTGCTGTTCCCGTAGGGACTCTGCAAGGCTCCTGGCCCTGCTCCCCCTGCTCTGTCCATCCCCGTGTGCCCTCCCAGCCCCGGTGCAGCTCACCTTCAGCGAGGCACGGGAGTAGGGGGGGATGCCCCCATCATACTTCCCCGAGACGATGCCACAGGCCAGTGGGGACCAGGTCATGGCTCCAACGCCTGGAGACAGAGCAGAACAGGGGGATGACACCACTGCTCCCACCTCCCAGAGGGGCTGTAGCACCTGGCCTCAGCAACACTGTGCTTTGTGGGGCTGGAGAGGAATCCCCACTGTCATACCTATCTTGTGGAAGAGCTCAGGGAGCTGCACCTCCACCTTTTCCCGCTGGAACATGTGGTACTCAGCCTGCTCACAGATGGGCGGAATCAGGTTGAACTGCCGGGCCACCGAGTATGCCTCCTGCAGAAGAGCCAGGACCCTCAGCGCCCTGCCGACCCCCCCGAGCCCCCTGCCCAGCCCCCCAGCCTAGTCCTGAGCGGCCACCCCGAAAAATAATTAAGGCTTAAGTGCATCTGCACACGCTCGGCTCCCAACAGCTGCTGTCTAATTTAATCAACGTCAGCAGCATCGCTGGGGCTGCTCCGCTGTGGCCGCCCCGTCCCCTGGGCCCCTACCATGATCTCCATGGAGCTCCAGCGCGAGGTCCCCCAGTACATGGCCATCCCCTGGTTGATGACATGGGTCATGGCTCGCACAGTCTCTGCCGGGAGGGAAGGAGAGAGGGGCAGGTGGGGTTTAGCAGGGGCTGCACTGGCAGAAGGGGGCTTGCACGGTGCTGATGGCTGGCGAGCATCCCACTGCCCCGTGCTGCGGTGGGAGCTGCCTGCTGTCCAGGGAATGCTTTCAGAAGAGCAGGATGGGGAGAGAGGGAGTAGCCACTGGGGTTGTGCCAGGGACCGCAGCCGACCTGACATGCTCACACGGTGCCAGGCTCTCCCTGCATGGACAGCAGCCTCAGGCTTCTGCCAGTGCCCCCATGCCCTGTGGGGTTACCAGCACTGGCACTGCTGCAGGGGGAGGGACTGGAGAGACTGATGCATTGCCCACACACAGAGACCCACAGAGGGAAGACTGAACCCTGTGTGAGCCACTCAGGCATCTTGGGGGAGCCAGCCCTGAGCCATGCAGGCTGGGGCCAAGCCAAGGCGTGCTCCTGCAGCCAAAGGGGGAGCAAGGGGAGGGCAAGGCACCAGGGCACACACCCCAGCATGCTCACAGCTGCCCCGGTGGGGAGGGACCCTGCTGCAGACCCTGGCATGTGCCAAGGGCACCCCATGGCAGGACCCTGGGGGGTGGGAGCCTCTCTGCTTTTTGTCCTTTAAACTGCAGTACAGTCTGAAGGGCGAGGGGGGTGTCTGTGTTGTGCTGCTGCTGCCTCTGCATCTCATGGCAGGGTTTGCTTGAGAGGGGGGAACAAGGAGGGGGGATCACAGAGGAGTGGGGGCTCTGCCCCGGGAAACACCGCTGGGACAGGCAGCGGCTGGCGGGCAGAGTGCGGGCAGGGAGTACCTTCTACGATGAAAGTCCTGGACTTGGAGGAACTAAATGGGTCCCCTGGTGATAAAAGAGAGATTTAGAGAAAGTGGAGTCACCGCTGCTGGGATGGGGGCAGTGACCTGCCACCACACTGCCACCCCGCCCTGCCGCGGCCCGAGAGGGTCCTGGCACCGGGCAGGAGGTGGCAGAAGTGTGACTGTGGGCCAACCGTGGTGGCAGAGGAGCGGATTCTGCTTGGGAGGGAAAATGCCCTTGAAACACAAGCCTGGCGCAAACCAACCGCGAGGGCGATGAAAGGCAGCGGGGAGGAGCGAGGCACCACGGCGCGCACCCACCTTCCATCGGCGTGTTGGGGTCGGGCCGGTTGGCAAACACCACGTCCACATACTCCAGCTGCAGCCGCTCCAGAGATGCCTTCAGACCTGCAGCAGGGATGGGCTGTCAGGCCTGCTGAGCCCCATGCTGCCAGCCCTGGGGCAGAAGGTGAGGCACAGCCTGGCACCGGGGACAGCAGTGCCTGTCGAGTGCCCTCACCCCTATCCCTACCTTCTATGATGTGTTTTCGGGACAGGCCCCTCTCTGTCTCGGCCCTGCAAAAGGAAACGTGGGTGAGAGCCTGGGGTGAGAGCCTGGGGTGAGAGCCTGACCCATGCCAGCTGCTCTACTGGAGGGCGGGTGTTACCTACTTTCCTCCCCAGAAGATTTTGGTGGTGATGACCAGGCTGGACCGTCTGCAGGAAGAAAAAGAGAATCACTGATGGTGGCACCCACAAAGCCCTGTGCACCCTGCCTTGGATGGCACACTCCTGCCCAAGGCTGCTCTACCAGCTTTCCCCTCTCAGCCCATGGGGACTACAGTGGTGGTTTTGCCAAACAGGGATGGTGTCTAGCTTACCTCCACCCTTTCTTCTTGATAATATTTCCCAGTACCACCTCGGCCCTGCAAAGGAAGTGGACATCAGCCATTGGCACCTGGCAGGTGCAGCCATGGGGAGTGGTGACAGCCAGCAGAGATGGCCCCAGACCCCAGGAGAATAAGAGGCAAATGCAGTGGTTGTGGGGACACTCTTTGCCCCTTGGCTGCAGCACCCAGAGCCAAGCTGCCCCCAGTGCATGAGCTTGCTAATTTTAACTGAATATGTGGGCACGTGCCAATGCCCTGGGTACTTGGAGGGTGCATGGCTACACCTGCATGACAGAGGCCACCATGGGAAGCATGGGACTGCCAGAACCATGACTCCCACCATGAGCAAGAGCTCAGAGCCCCATCCTGGAACTTGCTTTGCAGCTGGCAAACCTGGGACATTCCCATTGCCGCTGTGATCTGGTGGGAGACGGGGTGTAGGGTGAGACAAAGCAGGGTACCTACTTGCCAGCAGCGTAGACTTCTGCCGTGTCGAAGAGATTAATGCCGTTGTCATAAGCTAAAGTCATCAGCTGCTCTGCCATCTGCGAGGAGAGAGCGGGGTCGGTGAAGGGGGTGGCTGAGAGCCGGCGCACACGCGGGCGCGTGCGCACAGCGCTGGTGAGCTCCGGCGTGCCACATGCAGCCAGGCCACAGCCATCCCCACTGCCCCCATCCCCTCCCCATTCACCAGGGGAGACACAGGGTGAAGGGGTGCAGCCTTACCTCATCTGTGATCTGCCCTCCGAAAGTCACCCATGTTCCTACAGGGGAAAGAGAGAGGGGTGTGCATGGTGAATGTGGTGAGCAATGAACTCTGCTGCCACATCAAGGCCACCCACCCCGGCTCCCCCAGCACAGCCCTGGCACGTGGTGGCCACAGCTGGCCCTGCCGCGTGCACTGTGGTGCTCCCAGCACGGCCCAGTCGCTTCCTATCGTGTCAGGAAAAGAGAAAATAATTTGACAATTTCTGGGCCGTGACTCAAAACAGCCGCAGGGCTGAGGAAAACCCTTTCCTTCCCTTTGCAAACATCACGGGGGCAAGCGAGCGCTGCCCTGGCCGGGGAGTGCCGGCAGCTGCTGCAGAACTGAGGGGATGCCGAGGGGCTGTGGCAAACCCTGGCACTTACCCAGACCCAGGCAGGACACACGCAGCCCAGACTTCCCGAGGTTCCTGGAAGACAGAGACCATTAGGAAAGGTGCCAGAAAGCCCCAAAACGCTGTCTCATGCATCCTGCATGCCACCAAACACACGGGGTGCGAGGACTGGGAGGTGTGGCGGTGTCCCCTGGATCCCATCCCCACCTGGGATGGTTCCACAATGAGAGTCCCATCTCAACTGATTAACGAGCCATCCCAGGCTGGGCATCCTGCAGCTCGGTAGTGGCACTGCCTGCACCTGCGCAGTGATGCTGTGCCCGGCAGGGCTATTGGGAGAGCAGTGACCTCGTTAAAGCAGCTCCCCATAATGAGGCTGGGGTGTCCAGCTGCCCTGAGAGTGCTGCTGGCACTAGGGAATGAGAGTGGAGAAAGAGAAGCCAGCATGCTGGTGGTCAGGACTGAAGCATCCCATACATGGCACGAGTTGTGCCTGTTCTCTGCATCTCACAGGCAAGCACAGGGCTTGCACCAGGCGAGGGTGCTCGGGAGTGGAGCAACATCCTGGAGAAATGGAGCACCCCAGAAAATCTGACCGGCACAAGGAACTGGAGAACAGCTTTCAGGAAGGGGGCCAGGCTGGCAGACGCCTTCGCTGTGGTGATGGAGAGCCAGTTACTTGTTAAAAATGACAAAGGCTCAAGAAATGAGCGTTAAAATAAATAAAGTGTAGGTGAGCCGCGGCAGCTCGCCCGCGCGGGTGTCGCATAGCAACCAGAGGCACCGCCACCGCCGGCACCGCCGACACGGGCACCGGCAGCCGGGCAGGGAGTGGCTGTGGCCCAGCCACGGGCAACTGTGGGCTGCACTGAGTCAGGGCACCAACCCTTGTGCTGCCATGCTATTGTCCAGCAGCTGGAGGCACCGGTTCTCCCCCGTCCCGTGGCGTTTTTAGAGCAGTTTGTGGTGAGGAGAGGTCGTGGCTGTGGGCCAGTGGTGGCTCAAGCCCCCGTGATCGTGATCGGAGTTGCCATATGGAGAGGAGAGCACCTGCCTTATCCTGGGCATTCCAAGAGCATTGCTGGGGTTCCCCTGGGCAGGTGGCCATCGCTGCTCTTGGCTTCCCAGCCCAAGAGCGTGTTGACAGGCTGCCCAACAGAGATACTGGCAGACCTTGGGAAGGCCAAGCATTCCCCTACACTGCTATGGCCTTCCTATCCCGTCCACTTGTTTGGAGCATCCCCCTGTGCCACTGTCCCTCCAGCAGCCACCAGTGGGGACTCCTGAGCTGATCACTCATTGCCTGGGAGAGGGTATTGCTGATATGCTCCTCCTCTGGATGAGGACATGAGTGTGGGGCAGGAGCACTGAGCCCCGAGGATGTCACCGTGCACTGTCCCAGTACTGCTGTTACCAACGCAAGGGTTTGGTGCTGGAGAGCTGGACAGAACTGGACCAACCCCCTCCCCAATAGAAAGGTAAGGGGACTCAGCCGATTTGGATGACACTGGTGGGTGCCAGCCAGGCTCACCCCAGCGCTCTGCTGGCCTTACACACTTTGTTGCCTAATGCTGGCACATCTGGGCTGCAGTGGAGGTACGCAGCCGCTGGCAGCTGGACCATGGCGTGCAGGCTTATCTGGGGGGGGGCCCTACCCTGTCCTGGGGTCCCTGCTCATCTGGAGAGCCCCAGCCCCACACACAGGTGCACACTCAGCCTCAATGGGAGAAGCCCTCAGTGCTCTGCCCCAGAGTCAGGACATGGAGTGTGTGAGCCCTGTGGGTGAGCCCTGAGGGGGCCCCACATGCACACACCACCCCATTTCCAGAACCACCACGGGCAGCCAGAGCTGCTTATGGCTCTGCACTCACTTTGCCGGGCACTGAGTCTCCGGCAGCACGGAAAGGATGCCATGGCAGCCCGGATTAACGCTACCGTGACTCCCAGACCCCCCCGGCTCAGCAGCCAGCCCGGCTTGGCAGACACTGAGGATGCTACTAATCCTACTCTGAATTTTAGGGTGCCTTCTCTCCCCCATCCTGAAGATTTTACGCGCGGCTGGATCAGAGCTGCCCTGAGGGGACAGTAGCAAACAGCGAGGAAGCGCACGGAGGCGCACGGTCAGCACTTTTAGCGACGAGAAACCGACAGAGCCGGACGCGAACCGGAGATAAGGAGAGCGCCGCTGACCCCACAGTCCTCCCTCGCCGCCCGGATCGCAATGAGGAACAGGCAAAGCCCCAGGAGCGCCCTTTTCCTACCGGTATTTCATCCCCGGCTGCTTGACGCTGGAGTCGCTGGAAGAAGGCGCGTTCTGCACCGAGAGCTGCCCCAGGCTGCGGGCCACCATGGCCACGGCGCGGAACTTGCCGCGGGTGCCGAGGCTGGGGCTGCCGGCATTCTGTCGGTTCAGCCGGTCCTCGGCGCTCCGGCTCTTGATGCTGTGCTCGGAGCACACAAAGGAGACCTGCATGCTGCTCCGCCGGGCAGCAGCGCCAGCTGCCTAAATTTAGCCGGCGCCCCGGGCGAGGCGGGGAGCTCCTCCCGCGCGCCGCCAACGTGACGGCGGGGGGCTGCGGGGCGGCGGGCGAGGAGCGCTCCCGTCAGCCCTCCTGCCCTCAATATTTGATGAGCTCAGGAAACGAGCGAGCGGCACGCTCGGGCAGGTGGGGGCAGGAGAGGCAGAGCCGCTGCCGGTACCCTCCGGAGTGTGGCCGTGGCGGGGCAGGGCTTCCCTGCGCCCCGCTGGGCATCCCCGCGCGGGTACGGCTGCTGGCACGGCTCCGCTTTGGGGCACAGATTCCCCTGCATGGGTCCGAAACGAAACCCTCTGGCAGCAAGGCGTGTGCATCGCCAAACCCACGGCGGCGACGATGCTGATGGCTCTCCCGCGGCAGAGCAGGATTCCCCTGCGCCCCACTGGGCATCCCCCCCGCGGGAACGGCTGCTGGCACAGCTGCGCTTTGGGGCACAGCGAGGGCAGATTCCCCTGCACGGGTCCGAAACTAAACCCTCTGGCAGCAAGGCGTGCGCATCGCCAAACCCACGGTGGCAACGATGCTGATGGTTCTCCCGCGGCAGAGCCCAGCTGCTTGCCGAAGTTGTCGCCCTCGGGGCCACAGCATCAGCAGCACATTCTCCCTATTTTCCCCAGTGCAAGCGAAGTCGAGTGAGGCGAATTCCAGCCTAGCACCTCCTGCCGAAGCAAGGACACAAGTCAGCCCCACTACAGCACCATCCTGCGGCCGGGGCCATGTGCTGGCTGCCAGCACCTGCCGTGCCCCTCAGGATGGAGCAAAATGCAGCGATGGAGCTTGCAGGAAATTATGCACATTTGCCCCAAACCTAATGAAAAATCTTGTAATCTCCTCCGCTTCCCTCTCTCACAAAGCTCCTTAGCTGGTAATCCTGCCGGCACCAGTGCCAGCGCCGGCTCCAGCGCGGGGGGGACCTGGCACCAGTCGTCAGCCCCTAGAGGATGAGAAACCCCACAAATTTTGGTGGCAGCCAGGGACATGCCCAAAGAAGGAGCACCTTTGGGGTGTCTGTGCCAGCTGCTCCCATCAATAAATAATGTCCCCATGAATATTAGATGGGCTCTTGCCACTGTGTAAATGTTACCGCGGTCATTGCGAGCAGAAGGGAACCTGACCCGCGGTGCAGCACGGCACGGCACAGTGCAGCACGGCAGGAGCCGGCAGAGCTGGCAGCTCCCTGGGGGCTTCACTGCAGTGGGGGACAAGGGGCACCCCTGTATTGTCGCTGGAGAACAGCCACTGCCCTCAGCCCTGGTGTCCCCCAAAGCCTGACCTGGGGGTGCTGGGCCCTGCACCCCATTGCCCCACCTGCAATGTCAGCGGAGAGGTGCCTTGGGAAGGGCAGCCCCATCCCTCTCAGGGGCTGTGGCCACCTCTCCAGCTGCCTGGAATGTCCTCCTGACAAGGACACTGGCTGAAATCCTGATACACCTTGCACCAGGACCCACATGCAAAATTAATGATGCACCCGCTCTGGGATGCACACCCATCAGTCAGGAGGAGATGCAAACCCATCAGGCAGAGATGTACACCCCTCAGATGGAGATTTACACCCCTCAGGTGGACAAGAACGCCTGTCAGGTGAAGATGTACCCCCTCCAGTCAGGCAGAGGTGTACCTGCATCAGATGGAGATTTACACCTCTGAGGCAGAAACAGCTCTTTCGCGGCTGTTTGCTCTAGTGCCTAATGTTTAAAGCTCACAGGGTGTTTGCATCTGCAAATGCCCAAACAGCAAACAGGAATGTCAAGCGAGAAGCTCAAAGATCACCAAGCAGAAAAGTGCTAACGGCGCTGATCGGCTGCCGCCTCTCCAAGGGCAGCGGCTCCTCCCAGCCTCGGCGCGGCACAGGGGAGCCGAGGTGAGCTCAGGTGAGAGCCGTTCTCCTGACGAGGTGTCAAACCAGCACCGAGCAGCGTCCCCTGTGTCATCCCCTCGCCTCGGCCCTGGCCGCCCTCGCGGCGCTGCCTTACCTGTACTTCATGCCGGTGGCGCGGGCGGTGCTGTCGGCCAGGGAGAGCCCGTGCATCCGCAGGAACTCCTCCAGAGTCTTCGCCCGCGCCGCCGCCCGCACATCCCGCAGCCGCCGCAGCTCCAGCCCGTCGGCCGCCCGGGGGGCTGGGGGCAGCCCCCACTCGGGGCTGGGCCGGCTGGCCACGCTGCGCAGGCTCTCACTGTAGGTCATGGAGAGCATCCTGCCACCCGAGCGTGGGCTCTGCCGGCCAGCCACGCCGCCAAACACTCTGTGCTGCTACGGAGAGAGCTGGGAAAGCACAACATGGGCTCCCTTGCTGCTCAGGGCACAGCCCTGCCCGCATTGCCATGGCACAGTGGTGGCACCCACATGTGGGGACCCTAGCAAAGCCAGTCTTCAGCGGAGCAAAGCCTTGGCGTGAGAGCTGAAGCACAACAGGAGAAGCAGCAGGACAGGGATGCGGCACAGTCCACGTCTGAGGCTGGGCTGCAGTGGTGCCTGCCACAGCTGGCCCAAGCCACGATGCAGCAGCGTGGCCTGTGCCCAGCTGTGACGGCTTCCAGCTTGTGCTGGGCTGCACTGGTTTGCATCCCTGTGAGGGATGCAGCGTGTCCCAGGAGCTGGCCGAGGCACGGTGAGCAGCGGCACGAGTACTGCTGGTGAGAATCTGGCACTGTGTGCCAGCGGGCAAGGAAAATCCTGATGGGAATGGGGTCCCTGTGGGGCTCCCTGCAAAGGGTGGACATGGCAGAGGGTCTGTGGGCACCGGGTGTTCGCTGTGCCTGCGTCACGCTGCCGCAATGTGCGCCACCAGCCAACACCTTCCCCACCGCCGCGGCAGCGACCTCCCAGCCGGTGCGGCGGCTGAAAATAGCCTGCTGCAGGGTGGGCTCTCACACACCCCAGCCCTGGCTGTCTGTGTGCCTGGGACCTCACTGCTGGTGGCACCCGCTCGATTTCTGTGCCTCTCTCTGCAACTTGTCTCGTTTTCAGTGTCTGCAGGGAGCAGAGACCGGGGCCAAAATTGTGGTGTTGGTGCCAGAGTGGCCACTGGAGATGTACTGTGACACATCTACACCGGCATCAGGCTCCAGCCAGGCTCCCACTAGTGGTTTTTTCTTTCCCTGTGAAGCTCAAATTGACAGCTGCAGGAGCCAGAAGTGAAGGGCTCCCTGCCATTGAGGTGTGACCTCCAGAGGAAAGGAGAAGAAAGCCCAGAGGATATGGAGTAGCAGCTGGCCAGGTATGACCAAAACCCTGGGGGTCCTCCAGTGCTGCCAGGGACCACTCTGCTCCTCCTGCTCTGTAGCAAGGCCTTGGGAAAGCTGGGAGACATGGAAAGGAAACCTTTCCTTCTGTTGTGGCAAAGCCAAACTGAATCCTGGTCATCAGCCTCTTCCTGCCACACCTCAAAGCTGGCAACTGCACCCGGCACCTCCAGCACCAGCCCTTCTCCGTGCTGGTAGATTTAATTAGGGTATGCCAGTAGCTCCTGCTGAGTATCGGCACCTGGTAGAATCTCCTTGTTCCCAGTGAGATTTCCTTGCCCTGGTAGGATCCCCTCACCTGAGAACAGCAAGAAGAAACCTGAGCAGGCTGCACCACTGCCCTAGAGCAGCCAAACGGCTGCAACAAGCAGAGCTGGGGGTTTGATCTAGGCTGCTCTGAGGAATGGGGTGGGAATCCACTGGCTGCCCTATCTCGACACTTCCCAGATTTTCAGCAGAACAGAACTGGATGGCTGAGAGAGCATGGAGGTGGTGGGTACATTCACGGTATTTGCTAGCAGAAATCCCAGTGCTCCTGGGATGAATGGCTGCAGGATCTGCCAAGGATAAGCTGTGCCATGCCCAAGCAGGAGAGGCTGTTTTGCGAGGAAGGAGCAGGGATGGGGAACAGAGCACAGGCTCTGTGGGATAACAGCACTGTTAGCAGCATCAGGGGCACAACAAGTGGGCGACAGGCAGGGGGGCTGCCCGGAGAGATACCTGCCCAGCCTGCCTTGCCAAGCTGGGAAACTGGCACCCACCAGCCTGCCTAAAGCCAGGAAGACCCCAAACTCTAAAAGAAAACCACCCTAAGCCATCAAATCCCGAGTCACCCCGCACGGAAAATCTCCCCTGCTGCCCGCAGCAGCTGCCCCAGGGCAATGCCCATCCCCGCTCATTGCCCACCGTGCCCAGCCCCGACTCACCGCGCCGGGGAAGCTGCTCAGCAGCAGCAGCAGCAGCGCAGCTCTGGGCGGCCGGGCTGCCCCAGGGCAGATATAAGAGCGGCGGTGGCCGCGTTGTTTTGCATTAGGGGAGTGTCGGAGCTTGGCGTCCAAAGCACTTGGCGGCTGCGCCGGGCCCCCAGCGTCCGGCTTCTCGCCGCGCTCCATTAGCCCTATTAGGGGATTTTCTTCCTTGCGAAGGGGAGTTAAATTATTCATGGCGCCTCACTAAAAGCCCGAGGATGTGCCGCCGCTTTATCAACGCT
Source organism: Setophaga petechia (assembly GCA_024362935.1). Lineage (NCBI taxonomy): Eukaryota > Metazoa > Chordata > Aves > Passeriformes > Parulidae > Setophaga > Setophaga petechia. The sequence goes on from JANCRA010000047.1 coordinate 1,900,920, forward strand.
GGCACCGCCCGCCCTCGCCCTGCGGTGACAGGTCCCCTGTCACCAGCACACAGGGCGGTGGGGACGGCTGGACATTGGGGCCATCAGGAAGCGGAGACGGTGCCCTGAGGCAGACACAGCCCTCCCGTGGTCCCTGCAGCAGTGCAGTCAGAGCGGGGCTGTGGCAGGACCGAAAGGCAGCCTCCACCAGGAGGGAGCCCCGAAACGGAACCGGGTGATGAACACAGGTGGCTGCTGCCTGAAAGCACCCTACAGACAAGCTGTTGGCCTTGGGAGCCTTTTGCACCACATGTGTCCAGTGGTTCAGACCAGTTTGGCAGCCAAAACTTGCCCGTGGGACAGACACTGTCAGTGCCACTGAGCCATCCCACTGCCAGCCTGCCTCACCTCCTCCCGTCATGTGTGGGATGGAGTAGGGGGGCTACAGTTTTGTCGAGGGGAAGCCCCCAGTCCCCCACCCCACAGCAGCCAGGCCAGACCCAGTCCCACACCACTGGGCTGCTGTGGCCCTGGGAACGCTGGAGCAGCTGCTGGCAGAGTGTGTGGGGAAGTGCCGCCCTCACTTCAGACAGTAAAAGGGTGATGGGGGCGAATGTTGCCTCCTGAACCACTTAATGAGACTGCTCCTAATAGCAGGAGCCACGGACCAGCTGGCTGCTTTCCCAGAGCTGCTCTTGGGAAAAGCTAAGGGTTTCTCCAGGCACAGCACTGGCATGGGACACTCCCCCAAGCTGAGCTGAGCCCCACACCCCACAGTGGCTGTCCCCCACAGCCATGTGGCCACACTCTGCTGCTTGGACAGCCCGTGAGAACAGTCCCCCCACCCAGCCACACCCCAGGGTCCCCACACTGCACCTCTGAACCCACGAGCAGGTGATGCCACACACGTGATTGCCCATCCCACACAGAGGGACCCTGGAACACTGGACAGGGCAGTGCTGTGCCAGCATTATCTGGGCATGGGCAGGAGCCACAGCCACTTGCTGGGGGGATTGTGGGGAGGGGAAAGGGCCTGGTTACCTGTAGAACTGGAGCTGGCGCTTGGGGCTCCCGTATCTCGCGCTTCCGACAGCAAAGGGGAGAGAGAAGAAAGATGCCACAAACCCCGTTAGAAAGGAGGAGCAGGAGTGAGCAGCAGAGTCAGTGGCTGTGGGAAGGGCCAGTGGCACACACCCATGTCACAGCACAGTGGACACTGCAGCAGGCACTGGCACAACCCTGAAAGTGCCCTCTATGCCCATAACAGGCACCAGTGCCCCAAAATGCTGCTGCTGTGTGAGGATTTTGTGCTGGAAGCTTTTGCACGAAGCGTGCTGGGGCAGTTTAGGAGTATCAGAGCAGTTTCAGGGAGCATGGTGGTTGGGGTTGCCACAGGCCAGGGTTTGAAGCCCCACAGAGTCCCCCCAGCAGTGCCCTGCAGCCTTACCTGTAAATCATCCCTGGGGAGCCCGTCTGCCGCAGCGAGAGTCGCGCTGGGGAGTCAGTGGTGGATTCGGGATACATGGAGCCAGCCTGGGCTCCCCGGAGCCGCTCGCCGCCTCACCCCTGCCACAGGGGAAGAGGAAAAGAGGAAGAAATGAGTTTTTTGGGGCACGCGCATGACGGCACTTCCTGTTGCAGGAGATCTGAGGCAGATGTGGCACTGGCAGTGGTCTGGGCACAGCTCTGCCGGCCTCGGACACTGGGCTCACTGATCCCAAAACCATCTCGCCCCAGCCCTGTCCCTCTGACTTCCCAGCTTGGCTGCTTTCTCCAAACTTCTGGGGGTCCTGAGATCTCAGGAAATGGTGAGGAAACGTGGACCTGAAAAATTAAATATTCTGAAAACCCTGAAGCTGTCCCTGAGAGTCCCTCTGAAAGGGACAAGCAAAGGGGAGGAAAACAGCCTGGCTTTTGCTTTTGCTGCAGCCCACATGTGACTGACTGTGTGCACAGGGGTGAGGGAGCTCCGAGGGAAAGGAGGGCTCACCCCCAGGCACCCCTGACCCTCCTTGTCCCTGTCCCCATGGCAGGGGCATCCAGCATGACTCCCTGGGAGCCGTGCTCCTGCTCCTGCAACACTGTCAGCAGTTCCAAATATCACAGAAAACAATGACACTTCCCTACAGAACTGGGGCTGGGATTTAAATTTATCCCTTCTTTCTTTAGGCCGGTGAGATGCCATCTTTACACTGCAGATCACAAGCTGCTCTGTTTCCCAGATGGGCACTGAGAGCTCTCTGGGCTCCCTCCCGGCTGCCCTGGGCTCAGCAGGAGCATGGCCTTACACAGCGTGCTCGTGTCCTGGCACGCATCCCGCCTGCATCCTGGCACAGCATGCCTGCATCCTGCATCCCTCCCGCATTCTGGCACAGCATGCCTGCATCCTGGCACTGTGTGCTTGCATATTGCATCCTGCCTGCATCCCAGCAGGGCATGCTTGCATCCTGCATCCGCATCCTGCATCCCTCCTGCATCCCAGCACAGTGTGCCAGCATCCCGCATCCCTCCCGCATCCTGCATCCCTCTGGCGTCCCGGCCCGGCGTGCCTGCATCCCGGCGCAGCCCCTGCAGCCCACGCAGCCCAATGGCAGCAGCTGCGGCAGCCGAGCCCATCCCCGCGGAGCCGCCCACCCGCCCAGCGCAGCTCCCGGCCGGGCTGCAGCCCCCGGCACGGATCCCCATCGCCCTCCTCCTGAGCGCTGCAGGAGTGCGGCGTCTCCTCCTCTCTCCTCTGGCCACAGCCGCGCTGGAGCCCAGGGAGCCTCAGTAAAGCCGGGTTTATTTTCCAGAAGTCAGGAGGGAGCCGCGCTCTCCCGAGCCTGCTGCACTGACCTGAGCCTGGAGCAGGATCCTGCCGAGCCCTACAACAAGGACTCGGCTGGCCCTTTTGATCCCCCGGCTTCTCCCGGGTGCTGGGAGTGTTGGTTCCACAGCTCCCACCGCCTCTCCTGGTGCCTGCAGCACCGCCGGGTGAGCAGCAGCCACCGGCCGGGCACTGTCCTGCCCGCTCAACATCACTTCATTGGGGTGGCAAAACAAAGCTGAGGGGAGCTGTCCCGCAGGGGGACAGCTGGACCCCCGTGTCCCAGCACAGCCATGCAGCTCCTTGCTTGCACTGCCACAATCCCGGACTCCAGCGTGGCTCAGGACTGGCTGATCCTGTATCCCAAGGGGCTCTGGTGCCCCAAGGAGCACAGATCTCTGCAATTTGCAGCAGAACCCGGTGCCCCTTCCCTGTTGCCTCTCAGCAATGCTGTGGGGACCAAGTGCAGTCTCTGGCACTGCTAGAGAGACTTTGCTGGCAAGCACAGCTGGACCACGGGCACACGGGTCAGGGCTCTGCACCCTGAGGAGCCAAAGTGTCCCAGCCTTTGGGGCCAATTCATCCCTCTGAGCTCTCTGAGCCAAAGGTACCACCAGAAGTCCAATCCCCTCTGTGTCAGCAGCTTCCCTGAGACTGCTCCTGCACCTCCAGCTCCCTCATGGCACAACTCAGCTGTCAGTCTGCAACTGCAGGAGTTTCAGCAGTGGCCCAAGAGAGAAGAACAGTGTTTTCTTCTGCAGGATGCACCCAGGAGTCAGGTGAAGGACACCCTCATGATCTGTGCTTCCACTAAGGTCTATTCCTATCCCTGGCAGCACAGTGGGGTACAGGAGTGTGGATGCTGTGACATGGATGGTTTATGGCTGGGAAGCCCCCAGGAGCTGGGCAAGCATGGGGGGGACTACACACTGCAGCCTGCCAGACATGCTGCCATCAGAGCAGGAGTGGGTGAAACTGGACATGGAATTAATGCAAATGTAGGGATGAAATTGCTGCTTCTGGTGAGCTCTATCCTCCAAGAATGAGGCCCTGGGGCAGGGAGAGCTGGGGGATCTTTGCCACGGGCACCTCAGCATCCTGCCCAAGTCAGGTGAGGGGTGCAGGTAATGTCGCATCTCCCCACGCCAGGTGCCTGTCCCCATATTTCTCCCGCTTTTTCTCTGTGCAGCAAATTCCCCCCTCCACGCCAGGGGGAAGGTGACTTTAGCCCAATGACTCACGCTGCCCTGCCCTGTCGCCTCGGCACCTCCTGTCACCTCCTGCCGTCACCTCCGAGCTCATGCCCCGTGCTGGTCCCGTGCCCCCCCTCCCCCGGCTGCACCGGCGCCGCAGGGATCCGCAGAGCAGCAGCCCTGCCCCTTCCTTTGGCCCGGGAGCCTCTTTTGCGGCGCAGCATCTCCCAGCCCACCAGGGGCCTCCGACCGCCCGGGTGGGCTCCCGCGCCTTCCCCAGCCCATCATCATCATCATCATCGCGACAACGCGTCAGGCGGGCGCTGGGGACTCAGCTGCGACACGTGAGGTCGCCCGTGACCGCCGAAGCTCCGGCACCGGCGCTGCTCAGCTGCCCGAGTCAATGACACAGCCCAAAAGCACCGGGGTTATTCCGTCACGTACACCAGAGCCAAAGTAACGGGGTCCACGCGGGTCCCTGGTGTGTGACACTGCCCGCTCCCCGGTGTGTGACACTGCCGGCTCCCCGGTGTGTGACACTGCCGGCTCCCCGCTGTGCCGTGGCTGCCGGCCAGGTACGGCTGAGCCACGGCCGCGGTAGCCAGCACCGCTCCTACCTGTCTCCGGTGCTCGGGCGGAGGGCGAAGCGCGGTCGGGAGGCACAAGGCAACGAGTCAAACCCGGCTGCGGGCTCCGCGGCTCTCGGGAAGCGGCGCCGGTGGCGAGCAGCTGCTACAGCCGGCGGCAAACGCAGCGGATGGCGGTTCCTACCCCATTCCCGCTCCGTCCCCGGGAAAAGGCGTCTGGCAGAGGGGGGAAGCCGAGCCCTCCGCGCCCCGGGATGCGACAGCACCCAAGGATGCTGCAGAGCCGCTCTCACATCCTGACTCGGCAAGTTTGGCTCCGCCGGTGGCGGCAGCCGGCTCCCGATCCCGCCGGTGCCTTTAACCGTGTCGGCGCCGCAGCCCGGCACCGGCAGCGCGTGGGCGAGAGAGCGGCTGCCACCAGCCGCCCCTGCGCAGCTCAGGCGGGGGAAGGCTCGTCCGGGGCCACGGGGAGCCTGGGCAGGAGCTGCATCATCACTGCCTCCAATCGCGCCGGGTGTGTTTCTCTTAAAATAATCAAATACAGCGTCGGCAGTGATGCTGCAGGGCTGCCTCCAGCGCCAGGGTCACCCGGCTGCCGCGTTCTGCCACTGGACACTCATCCTCCTTGTGCTCATCACGCCTTCTCAGTGCCTTTGGCTTTTTGGCTATCTTGGGCAAAAAACCAGCCGGGAGCATGCCACCTCAGTAAGTGGAGCAGGCTGGTCCCTGTGGCAGTGCGACTCAGTGATCCCGCAGTGATAACAACACCAGTGCAGCTGGATCTAACAGGAAAACTAGAGGCCAAGCCAGCAAAAAGGGGCCAGGGTTTGGGGCAGGCTGCTCACGCAGTGGTGCTCTGGCAGCTATAAATTAGGAAAACCTGGTTCCTCTCCCTCAGCTGAGTCCTGTTCAGCTTCATGGCAGCATCTTGGCACTTCCTCTGCCATTTCAGCACGGTCCTGGCAGCGATGGGGCCAATAAGCACGGTGACTGTTCCAAACCATGCTGACACTGACAGGGACCACTCAGCACTGCCAGGGTGCCCACTTTCCATGCCACAAGCACTTCCAGGAACAGCCAGTAACAGGCAGGGAAGGTCATAAACCCCGTCCCATTTGGGGATGCTCCCAGCACCAGCCCATCAGTGGCTTTGCTACCCCCACAGATGGTGGGAGCCATGTGCCAAGTTGATCAGCTCCTGCTCTGTGATGCATCTGACCCACAGACCCGCAGGCCATGAGCAGGAGGTGACAGCTGGCCCTGCCACCCTCCTCATCAAAACAATAATAGTAATAATGAATAAAACCAGCAGCTCTCTTGAATCTGCCGTTGGCAGCTCCATGTAGAGGCATTTTCTGCTCACCAGCTGGAAAATCACTGCATATATGCAACAGGCCTGGATAGGGGATGTGACAGAGACTGGGTACATCTCGCCCAGCCTGCTCTGGCACTCACCCACTGCTGCGCCGTGGCTCCCAGCAATGTTTGGGGAAGAAACCCGTGGTTTTGGGAAGCAGGCTGGGTGCGCTGCCCACACCTGCCAGCAGCACAGACCACATCTCACCTGGACAAGAGCCTGTGGTGCCTGCATGAGCAGTCCTGTGCTGGCCGCAGGCTGGGGGCCCATGGGGATCCCCATAATGAGGAAAACAGACCCCCCAAAAAATACAGGCTGGCGAGACAGAAGCTCAGGAGCTTCAGGCCTGGCAGAAGAAATGGTGAGGCACCGGCACCTGGGCTGCGAGGGGACCAGGGACCCGCCACAGGGCTCGGGGCTCCTTCCATCCGCAGCCCGCCGGTCACGGAGACAAGGAACGGACTAAGAAACGGCAGCAAACTGAAGGGAGCTGCAGGAACCGCGGCGTTTGACTCACTGTGCGCAAATCGTCTCGGGGGAAAATCTAATGTTCCCACCCCCGTGTCACTGGGCTTTGCCGGCGGCTCACGCCGTGTCACCGGGGCTCCTGCCCTGCCGCTGTACGGCGACAGGCCGCAGGCTATCGGAGCATCACGAACAGCGTTCACCTCACCTCGCTGCGGGAATGAAGGGACAGCCAACCTCTCCGCATCCCCGCACAGCCCGGGGTCCCGCTGGGCCGAGAGCAGGCGGCGGGGCGAGGGCCCCTCTCTCCGCACCAGGCAGCGTCGGGAGAGGCATGCGGCGGGGTCGCCTCGCCCATAGCACTGCCCTCGGCCCTGCCCGGTCCCACCACCCCCGCCATCGCCCGGTGGTCCCGGTGGCCCCGCCGGTCCCGCTCCCCCCCGCGCCCCCGCACCTGCCCCGCGTCCGCCGCTCCCGCCGCTCCGCCGCCCGCCCTCGTGGGGGGCGGCCCCGCCCCGCCGCGCCTGGCCCCGCCCCTCCCACCACCCATTGGCCGCGCCGCCCGCCTCTCGCGCCACATGCAAATGACGAGGGCGCTGCGCCGTTCCCATTGGCTGCAGAGCAGGCCGGGCCCAGCGCGAGGACCCGCCCCGCGCGGTGCGGCACCATCGCCCTAGTAACCCGATGCTGAGCCGGGCGCGACCACCCGCTGTGAACGGGGGAGGCCGCCGCTGCCGCTGTCTGTTCCGTCCTGCTGCCGCATCTCGCGCCGGTGCAGGATCCCTCCGAGATCCTCTCGCCGCTGACTGTCTGCGCTTTCCATCGGCGATGGGGCGCGAGAGGTGGGCGGCGAGGCAGCGAGCCGCGGCAGCGCGTCCATCCCTCCCCTCGGGCCGGCGAGCTGTTGGTTGAGGCCAAGAAGATGGCGTCGGGGCGCGGTGAGTGAGCGAAGGGGGGGGGGTGCGGGTGCTGAGGAACGGGGCTGGTTCCAGTCCCTCTCCCTCACACCGGGATCCCGGGGGTGCGTGGGCGGCCACGGGTCGGCCCTTCCCTGGCTGTATCCGTGTAATCCCCATGCGGGGCGGGCGTGGGCAGCTTCTGTCCCCACCCACGTGTGGTCGTTGCGCGGGTCGATCCGTGTGCGCTTACGGTGCGGGGTCCGTGTGGCTGTGTTCCCGCAGGGTGCGCGTCCCCCGGTGCTCCAGCCCCGCGCCCGCCCTAAGCTGGCGCCGGGAGGCAGCGGCGACCCCCGGGAGGCGATGGGCGAGTGGGAGCGGGTGTTCCGGCAGCACCGGCCGCTGCCGCCTCACCCGCAGCGGGGCCGGGCCCGGCCCCCGCCCCGCTCCGCCGCCTTCCGCTGCGTCCTCAAGCACCTACACGGCGCTGCCCTCTGCCAGGTAGGGGCGATCGGCCCCGCGAGGGGACCCCGGCAATGTCTTGCTGCACCCGTTGCTTCTGCTGAGTCTCACTTCCATGGAAGCATGGAATAGTTTGGTTTGGAAGGAACCTTATAGATCATCTCCTTCCACCCTCCTGCCTTCCACTAGACCAGCTTGCCCTTTCCAACCTACTGGCTTTGAACACTTCCAGGGATGGAGCAGCTGCAGCTTCTCTGGATGACCTGTGCCAGTGCCTCACCACCCTAACAAGAAGAATTTTTCCCTAAGATCAAGCCTAAATTACTCATCTTTTAGCTTAGCCCCCCCCCCCCGCCCCACCTTATTCTGTCACTTTCTGTGTATGTACAAAGTCACTCTCCATCTTTTTTCTAAGCCCCTTTCAGCATTCCTGTCCGTGTGTGTCAGCCTGAACTCCCCATAATGGCTTTTAAAGCAAGGTGTTTTTGGGAGGAACTAAGTGGAGACCTCCTGGAAGCACTAAATTCTTTCAATACCTGTAAATCTGAGTTAGCATTTAAATAATTTTTCATTTAGTTTTTTGTTAGCATAGGTAAGCATATTTAAATTTTCTAGATAGCACTTTAACATCAATTGCCTCTTTATTCAATGCTTAATGCTCAATTTCCCCACTTTTCCTTTGGTCTGTCCACCTCTGGCTTGGAGGCAGCTTTCACAGCAATGCACGAAGCTGTCTGTGGCCATGTGCCTGATTTGGGCATCCCTTAGAAAACAGGAATTATATCTCTTACCAAAGTGTGTTCTGAGCTTTGGGGACACAGAGCTGGCCTGTCCCCAAAGCTGGTGCTTTGTGCCTTGCAGGGAACCGAGTACCAGCTGCGCCTCTCCCTTTTCGATGCCACCTACCACCACTTCTTTGGGAGGACGTGGAGGAGCAGCTGGAGAGCTGCCAGCCCTGCCCCGCCACGCTCAGCCAGGGCGACCTTCAACGAGGTGGGGAAAACGCACAACCAAACCCTTTTCCATCCCTTTTGCCCAGGGTGCATCCCAGACACTGCCCGTTTATTAAGCTTTATGTACGGTTTATTGAGAAACTGGGGTGCTGGGTTTCCTCTGAGGCTGCTGCCACCGTGGGAGCAGCGATGTGCCACCAAGTGCCACCTGCTGTGTTCGGAGCTGGCAGCAGAGAGCAGTGTTTCCCCACAAATGGGAAGGAAGGGAAGGAGGAGCTGCCCACCCTCCTGCACAGCGCTTCTCTCTCCTGATCTGGGAGCTAAACTCTCCCAAAGCTTCCATCTGCTGCTGATACCAGCAAAGCAGCGTGTCCCTAAATGGGGAGAAATCCCACTGCCTCATAGATAGCCTGAGCCATGTTTTCCAATTTATAGCTCCTGTTTCCACTTCCTCAGTGCTGCAGGTGAAGTGAAGCACAGCTGGGCCCTGTCCTCTTCCTTCCTTTACATCAACAGTGACATTGAGGGGCTTTGATGTGTGCGTTTCTCTCCCAAGTGTTTCAGTACCATCCCACCCCAGCCTGTTTTGAAGAGGGATGGATTAAAACTAGGGCAGAGAGTGCTGCAGAGAGAGCTGAATGCTGGGAGGAGCTGCCTTTCCAAATGCATTCCCAGTGTCTGCAGGCTTCCTGGGTGTTTGCCATTTGGCTGGGAGCAGTTGGCAGGAATTTTGGGGTGTTGGGGGACCATGTTGCAGCCTCTCTGTGGTGGCTGAATTGCCTTGCCTGCAGGGTCTGACAGAGGAGGGGTGGTCTGCATGCGGGGTGGGATCTTCCAACTGCAGGAAAGTCAGCAGCTCATTTTAGGAGCAGTTCAGGTGGAGCTGGAATTGATTTGTGACAGGCGAGGTGAGGAGGAAAGTCACTGCACCTCTGCCTGTGTGTGCTGTGTGCATGCTTGCTGGAGCAGGAAGGTGTGAGGACAGGGATCAGAGTCTGCTTGTGTGGTGGGTTTTGTCCTCAGGGTCTGGGGGAGAGGAATGCAGTGACAGAAACTGCTGTGTGCAATCAGGAGGGGCCCTCGAGCTCAGTGGCACAGGGCATTCCCTGCCAGGGCTCCCTGTGCCTTTGCAGGGTGAGCCTTGCTCTGCAGGCACAGCAGTCAGGCCATTAATCCAGCACCTCACAGTAAAGGCTAATGGAATAACGATTTATGTCCCAGGGTTGATGTGGGAATGTCTCTCTCTGTTATTCCTTCCTGACAGCCCATATTGCAGTAAACATTTTCCCTGAAACACTGAGGTAATGAGTTTTTAATAGAAAGATGAACCTAGCGTTAAATTCTGTCCAGGGGAGATGACCTGTGTCCTGTTCCCTTCTGTCCTTAGGTCTAGGCTACTCCCATTTCAGAAAGGTTTCCAACTCCTTTCCAACTCCTTTTTTTCCTGCTCTAATGCTGTAGGTTTGGGGTACATTGAAGCCCCATTCATTTGGGGTCTGCAGCCTGTGAGTTGCTCTGGAAAACAGGTGTTGGCAACAAAAAAAAAGTTAAAAAAACAGATGATGCTTGAGATTTAAGGGCTGAGATTTTATAGCAGTGTCAGAAGTGATTTGCCATTAGCTTCTGTCTGGAATCTTTAATGGATGTTCTGGTTGTGCCACTGAGTGTCCCAGCACAACAGGCATTGCTCTGCCTGCATCTGCCACTGCCAGCTCTGAAACAACTCATCTTTCTCCTTTCCTGTCCCAGGTCGTTTATTTCCACACCTCCTTGAACCACCCTGGCATCGCTGCTGTCGTGGAAGTGGTAATGAGAGCTGGGAAAGGGGATGGAGGCTCTCAGCACCTTTCCTGTGGCTTTGGGATCATCCCCCTCTTCCACGGCGGATCAGAGGTGACAGACCCGGCCACTGAGGACAGAGCGTAGGTTCCCCTGCTGCTGTGTGACAGGTCACATTGAGAATTGAGGTGGCAACCTGCATGGCTGCTTTGGTTGGGGAGGGGAAGGGTGGTCCTGGGGCTGCAGAAACAGAACCAGCATTTAGAAACCTGGAATTCTTCACTCTGGTGAAGCAGTGGGTTTGGAAGGAATGCCTGTCCCTTCCCTAAAAGGCTTTTCCAGAGTGGATTGGATGGGTTTTGCTGCTGAGCAGAGGCTTTGTGGAAGATGGAGATGTAATGGAAGATGGAGATGTGCTTCAGGGTGGATTTACTGACTGCTGCACATGTGCTCCTTGTTTTCAGGCTGAAGCTGTACCATGGGACACCACGTGCCCTCCTTCACCCACGCTTCCAGGACCCTGTGGAAAGTAAGCAGCAGCCAGACATGGCATCTCAGCCCTTCTTGGTGGCTTCTCTTACCCAGATGTGTGTTCTGTGTATCTGCTTGATGTGAGACATGGTCTGTGCCTTGGTACTGCTCAGTGGATGTGCCTTACTGTCAACTGGGAATGGCCTGGCTGTGCAAACACAGGTTTTCCTTTGCTCCTAGAACGTGTACTCACAGTTAGTTATTCATTCAACATTGGTCTGTGGGGCTGTCTCCCCAGTTTTGGTCATTTTGGAATGTTTTTTTCAGAGAACAAATACATGACAGTGATGGAGAAGAGCCACCTGCAGTATGGTCTGAAGTCCCACCAGCCCCTGGAGGCAATATTTCACCTCCTTCCTGAAAACCTGCTGATATCTGGGCTGCAGACTGTTCCTGGCTTGCTGCCAGCACGTGGAGACACAGGTAAGAGCTCTTTCCTTTTCCCTTTCCTTCTGCCAGTGCTGCTCCTGCTTTAAGGCAGTGGGTCCCTGTGAGGCTGAGGGCAGGGCAGGAGGGCACTGGGAGAGCATTTGTGGCAGCACAGTGGTTTCTCTGCAGTGTCACCCCTTGTCAAGAGCATCCCCCCTGCGGGGAGCCACTGCCCTCATGCTCAGAACTCAGTCTGGAATCTGTCAAAATGGCTCAGTCAGTTCCCTGTCCGTTAATTGCTTTGCTCCTGGGAAGCTGCTAGGGATAAGTGATGGTTGGTTTAATTACAGTCTTTCAGCAGAATCTTAAAAAGAGCTTTTGCAGCTTGTTTAAACTCCTCAGGTGGGTTCAGTATCTCTGGGGCCTGGCAGTTCTGTGGGCCTGAGCTCTTGTCCACTTGGTTTTGTTAATCTCTCCTTATGGCATGTTGCCCTTTGAGCTTCTGCAATTAAAATACGTGAGCTGAAGATTCAGAGGGTAAAAAATTCCTCAGAGTTCTGCAGCTGAATTATTCTCCAGCTTCCTGCCTGGCAAACCTACTGCTGATGGCTTTGGGATATTAACTGTTGGTACTGAAGCTGAGCAAGGTCTTGAAAGCGGCTGAGTCTCTGCGGGTGTTCAGGCCTGTACTCAGAAGCCAAGTGGGCAGAGCCACTGCTGGCACTGCAGGGCACCCCAGCACAGCAGTGGTGGCTTTCTGTTTGCTTGGGAAGCCTGTGGCCACCACCTTGTCTTTCAGGTGACTGCTTGCAGAAGCCCCGGCTGATGAAGACGGTCACCTGCTACCTGGAGCGGCTTTTCATCCACTTGTACCCTTCCCTGGAGGAGTTTGAGGAGGAACTGCTGGATTTACTGAACAGTGATCGTTTACTTCAGGTAAGTTGGGTGCTGTCAGGATAGTGAAACCTTGGCACAGGTTGCCCAGAGAAACTGTGGCTGCCCCATCCCTGGAAGGATCTAAGGCCAGGTTGGATGGAGCTTGGAGCAACCTGCTCTACTAGATGTCCCATGGTAGGGGGTGGAACAAGATAATGCTTAAAGTCCCTTCCAATCCCAACCATTCTGTGATTCCATCATTCTAGGTACTGCCAATGTGGTTGGGGCAGGGGAAGGCACAGTGTAGAGCAGTAATTCTAATGTCTGGAATTATGGGTGGGGTGAAAAGTGTCAGGTAAGTAATATTCATGCATTTGTTTCCCTTGGAGTCTCCAATTTTTTCTTTTGCTGTGGAAGTCTTTGGCTTGTTTTGCTATTGGATTAATACTTGTGTGCTCTGTGTGGGCTTTGTTTTGAACATCTAGAATTCATAAGCAGAATTTGGGTTTGCTTTGCTGTGGGAAATGCAGAGATAAGATGCAGTGTGTATGGAGTCCATCCCTTTGGAGTGGCAGCCACTGGCCAGGTTGTTTCTTGCCAGATTTGCACCAACTCTGCCGTAAAGACAAAAGATTTTAATATCCATCACCTGCTGGGAGAACAGGCTCTGTTTTTTGAGTTTCTGAAGGGTTGCCTGTATTCTTCTGGTTGTGGTCAGTACAGGGAGTGCTGCCCAAGATGTAAAACATTTCTGTCACAGGCTAACACTGCCCCGGATGGTGAGGAGGTGGTGGTTCGGGAGCGGCGGCTGCACGTTGGTGTCCACAATGGGCTGCGCTTCGTCCAGGCTCCGCAGGTCGCTGTGCTGGTGCCAGGGGCAGAATTGTCACCAGGTCGCTGCCAGGGGGTGCCCAGCTCTGGAGCCAGGTAAGGGGGAGCTCCTCTGCTGCTGCTTCCCTCCTGCCTCGTGTGCCTCTCACAGCCGCTTCTCCATCCCGCACAGGGATGCAGGTCAAGCCTTGGTGCTGAGGAGCCGCATCCAGCTGAGTGAAATGGTCCCTCACCCAGCATTCAGGGTCTGCTTCCAGCTGGAATATGTCTTCTGCAGCACGGGGAGAGCTGGTGGCAAGGTAGGGCTGAGCGTGTGTCTCTGTGCCTGTGACAGAGCAGGGATCCATTCTGGAGGAGTGAGCCCTGCTGAAGAACTCCTTCCTCTGCCTGTTTCACCATCCTGCTTCTCCAAGTCCTTGTTGCATGGCTGTGCTGTGTAATGCAGGGCCCCCTGCAAAGTGTGTGGGTGCCTTCCACAGTACTGGACAAAACAACCTACATGGCTTGGTGAATTATTTTAATAACATGTGGTTGCATTTCTCCACTGTTTATATGTAGATGGAGGAATATAGCCTGCAGCATTCTCATAGTGTTCTGACAAGCTAATCTAGAAAATTTCAGCTTTTTTGTAATATCAGAAAGGCTTTTCTTTAGAATTTGGCATTTATGCTGAAAAGAGGTTAACCCATCCCACTCCTTTTTTTTGTTTTTGTTTTTGCCCTGAATGATGAGGTTTTTTTGGGTGCTTCAGCCTGATGTTGTCAAGCTGTAAAGGCGGGAGAAATCTCTGAGGGTGGTCTCTGCAGTCAATATACTCTCACCTACTTACTGATCGTTTACTCATATCTTAGTTTAGCCTTTCTGCAGGTTAAACCCAGCTCAATGAGTACTGTATATCCCCTCCAGAGACCTTGTGTTGTTGGAGCCATCAGCTCCTGGCTGGCTGAATCGATTGCCAAGCGTTAGAGGCTTTAATCGTCCCGCTAAGGTGTTCATTGAAAATGTGGCAAATGCCTCTTGTTAAGCTGTCCAGAGCCAAAGTAAGGGAATTGGGCACTTGTAAAGCAGGATGCCTGTGCCAGACCAGAGGGATTTGTACTGAGAAGGGAGACACTGAGCTGTACTGTTGGAAGTTGTTGGGTCCAGCTCTGTTGGAAAGCTGAAGTCCAAGATGCCACAGAGATTTGGGGTTCCAGAGGCAGATCTGTTTGGCTCTGTGGGGAGTGCTGTCTGGGGCAGCAGTGGAGCCAGTCCCTGTGGTGCAGCCCTGGGGCAGAGTGGTTAATCCTAAAGCTGCTTGCAAAGCTGATCACCTTGTCCTTGTCCTCAGTGCCATAATTAGCTGTGAGGGGGAGGGTGGGTGCTGGCAGAGCCCTCTCTTGTTTCTGTTCCCCTCCTTCAGTTTGAGGGAGGCTGTGGATGTACTGGGTAAGTGAAACCTTTCCCCTCTGCAAGGGATGGGGGTCCAAGATATTTGTTCAGCTGCTTGAGGGGGAGGGGTTACAGAGGCATAAGGTTCTGGAAAATGAAATGTCTTCAGAACAGGATGAAGAACACTGGCTTCTGTGAGGAGGCGCAATGGGGCATGAGAGGCAGTACCTGCCTGGCAGCACCCATTCCTGGGTCCTGGCAGTGAGCTGGGGCTGCCTGGCAGTGAGCTGGGGCTGCCTGGTGCTCACTGTGCCCCCCACCCCCAGGCCCTGTCCGGCAGTGCCCGCAGTGAGGCGGCCGACATGCGCTCGGTGCGCTGGGCTGTCTGGAGCCCCGTCCCAGGCACTGGTGACACAGATGTGATCCTGCCCCTGCGTGGTGGTGCCCGCCGTGGCCCCTGCCAAACCTTGGTCTACAGGACCCCACTGAGCTCCCGGCAGGTAAGGCTGTGCTGGCCTCTGGCAGCTTTGCTTGGTGTCAGGGCGAGGGAGCCGCTGTCGGAGGCACGAGGAAGGCTGCGTGTACCACACTGTCTGAAAGCATTTTTGTTGCCAACTTCAGGGGAAGCACGTGGAGTCTGGGTCTGTCCAATTCCATGTTTCCACTGATTCGGAAGAACATCTTGTAACTGCTGCGGAGATCCTATGTAAAGACAGGGACGAGTCGAAGAAGCCTCCTACGCCATCGCTGAGTGAGTGTTTTCCAGATCGCTGACATTTAAAATATAGAGTGTGGCACTGGTGTCTGCTCGGGAGAGAAAACAAGACTTCAGTGAGTTTCAGCAAGCTAGTTATGAATTACTGGAGTGAAGCAAGATTTTTGTCAAGTTGAATTCAGCTCTTACTTTTTAACTTGCAAAATTCTCATGTGGTAGTATTGCTGAGCCATGTGCAAAATCCCCAGCCTGCTCCCATTCTGGGTGCAGTAACCACACCAGCAGCACGTTCTCACTGCAGGTACTGCTGCTGCTCTCTCGGGACTCAGTGTTTCTCTAGACGTGGGAACAAGAGAGATGTCAGTCATAGGCTGGGGAAAAGCAATCTGGTTGTGCCACCACTGAGGGAGTGTGACAGCGGCCTGGGCTGGGTTGATGTGTGCAGGATGTGTTGGTGCCTAGGGAAGAGCAGGCAGCATCTGTGCAAGTGTACTGGTGCATCTGTCTTTAGTTTGGGGGGCTGTGTGTTTGGGGTTACAGCACCCCTCTGTTCTATTGGAGATGGAAGGAAAAATGTTGTGGGCTTGAGTTTGGGCATGAGGTTGTGTCCAGGCACTGTGCTCCTAAAAATCCTCTTTGGCTTGTTTCTCTCTCATCCCCTTTTTGTGATTGGTGGGAAGCAAACTCCCCTTTCTTTGCAGTGCTGCTCCTTCTCGGGTCCCAGATGTGTCCCAGGGTGATGCTTCAGACACCAGGCAGTGTTTCAATGTGTGTCATATCTTCCCAGCTCTCTGATGAGCCATTTAATGTCAGCCCATGGGCCAGGCAATGCCTCTTACGGTGGGTTGCTGTTCCATGCTGGTTCCAGTGCTGTGGAACCACAAGATGGCAGTGGCACCTTGGCTTTGCTGTGACAAATCCCGTGTTTCTCCTGGTGAGGAGCCAGGATTGCTGCTGGGAGGGGCTTTGGTGAGGAAAGCTTTAGTGGCAGATGAAGGGTGCTGGTGAATTTGGGGTATGTGGCATTCATCTCCCTGCAGCACAGGCTGCATCATGACTGGTACCTTCCTGGTGGTGCTTGAAAAGTTTTTCCTGGTGCCTTTCAGCTGTAGGTGGCTGGGATGCTGATGGAGTTGTGGTATGGTGAAGGGAGAGGGAAACAAGTGGTAACACTGAGCTTCCAACCTGGTGGTGGTCTGGAGTGCTCCAGCTTGAGGGAGTGTGCTCGGCTGTGTGCTGTGTCCTGGTGAGAGAAGATCCCCATCAAGGTGATTTTCAGGGACAAACTCTCTGGCATTTCTCAGCTCCAGGGTGCTTATGGCACCAGGGAGGGCTTGCAAGTGCAGCAGTGGTCCCAGAGCTGTGCCCCCCTAGCCTGTGTTGCAAGGTACTGAAGAGACTATTGGGTTAACTTTTTGTGGAGCTCTGTTGAGAAACGTGCTGCTGCCTGGCCCAGGGGAGGCCAAGAGCTTCATCTGTCAGCTCAGATGCTGGTGTTGCTGCTGTATCTGTCCATCCTCTTCTCAACGCCAGCCAAAGCCATCCTGACTGGAAGGAAACAATATTTTAGGCACGAGGGAAATAAGGTGGTTTCCTTTACACAGCAGCCAGCATGGAATAGCTGGGATATATATGGTGGGGAAAAGCAAATTAAGGTCTAAGCATCACGTGGATGCAGAGATGGAACATCTGTGCCCCTGCTCTGCTGAGAAGGACCCGCGGCTCCACGGCTCAGCGAGCTCAGCTGTGCTGGCTCCAGAGAGCAGCCGAATATAAACACGATAAAGCTGCCACCGTTTCGGGGCACAAATGCTCCAGCAGTTGAAGGGAGTGACAAAAAATAACAGAGAAACGATGAAAACCTTAAGTATCCTAAAACTTTCACGTCTCATTAAGCATCCCACTTAGGCAGCACCGCGTGGCCGTGAGGCACCGCGGCGCTGTCAGGGGATGGGGGAGCTGTTGTTTGTGGCACAGTTAGCCTGATTCACGGCAAAATAACGGATGGATCTGGAGATGTGCTGTGTTAACCCCCAAGCAGCAGTTCTTATTGGGAAATAAGTCAAAAGAAGTGTTTAGGTGATGGTAAATTTCTTCACTGTGCTGCCTTCGCACCTAAAATTGGAAAGGGCTGGTGGGAGGACAGGGCGGTTTGGTGGCAGTGGTGGAGCTGCATTTATGGGGCATGGGGGTTTTGGCTCCTTTACAGCATCTCTCCTGTCCCTCTCCACAGGAGTGCCAGCCCCACAGCGAGTGCCAGTCTCCCCACGGGGACCAGGGGTAAGTGGCACATGCACCAGTGGTTGTGGGTGGTGGGCAGCAGCATTGCCCAGGGGCTGGCCCACATGTAGGATGTGCTTCTGGACCCATCCCCTGCCTGTTTTCCTGTCTGCTGCAGCCAAGAGGCACCAAGTGTCCTCAACTCCACCTCCTCCAGGCAGCAAAGCAGCTCCTGCCTGTGATGTGCTGGGAGAGATTCCCTGTGCTCTTTTCATACTGCAGGAGTGAGGGCAGCTCTGGTTTTTGACAGCCCAGATTTGCTGGGTGCTGCTGTCCCCGCTATGTGCTGACAGAGACACACGGCCTGTTTGTGCAGAGCTCCCAGGATTTAAGGACAGCTGTGAATACTGAAAGCCCTCTTTATGCTGTTTTATATCTTGATGCAGGAATCAATGCACGCAAATATTTTTGATGAAATGAAATGCCTCATAAGGCCGCATTAAGCAGTTTGATCTTCCTGCTGCTTGTGCTCATCCCTCCTCTTGCAGCAGGGAAATGACAGAGGAGGTGCAAACCCTTGTGTGGCCAAGTTGTAACACTTCTTGGTGGAATGACAACACTGGGGCACGTGGTGGCTGAGCTCCTCTAGCACAGAGGGGCTGCTGGCTCAGCTTGCCTCAAGGGCTGCCTCAGGGGGCTGCCTCGGGGCTGTGGCTGCTCATGCTTGCCATTCTCTCAACAGCTCTCAGTGTCCCAGCTCGTGGCCTCACCACGGAGCACAGGCCAGAGCCCGCAGCAGGATGGGGGCATCACCCACCTGGAGGCCAACCTGGGCTCGCCAGACACAGAGCCCAGTGCCAGTGACCAGCTGCAAGCGCTGCCCTTCACCCCGCTGCAGCTGCCCATGGCTGCTGTGGGGCTGCAGGCATGCAGGTGATGCTCAGCTGCCCTCCCCAGGCTCCTGTGGCCCCATCACCTGCCCTGCCAGGGTCCCTGTGGCCCCATTTGTGGAGCTCGCCCCTATTTCTCCATCAGTTCCCACGTGTCCCTGTCTCGTGCTGCGCTGGCACGCCTGCACGCTGCCGGCTTCCCAGACATCCTGGACTGCAACCAGGAGCCAGTGGAAATCTCAGAGCCAGTGGAGCTGGGCAGCTTCAACCTGCGGCTGGAGGAAGCTGACCCTCTGCAAGGCAATGAAATAGTCCTGCAGTTCCTGGCTTTTGGAAGGTGGGATGGCAGCTCGTGGTCTTGTGTGGGTAGATCCCAAAGGCCTCCTGGACAGAGTCCTTTTCAAATTCCCCTAACCCTCTTCCCTGCTTGGGCAGGAGATGTTTCTTTTTTTAGCACCTCTTTTGTCCTCCCTGGGCACTTTTAAGCCATAATCCAGTTTTTTAAAATTGTATCCATAAGCCACAATGTGATGTCAGAGCTCATTAATGCAGGGTTTCTCCAGAAATGCAAATGGAGTTGGGAAAATTGGCACCCAAGGGATGACTTTGGCTGGATAAGGCCCCACTTCTGTTTTTTCCGTGGCTGGCAGTGTGCTGTGGGAAGGTAGCACATTGTCTTTGCTGGGCGCCTCCATCACAGCATATGGCAGGAGACAGCTGGAATTACGAAGCTTTTTGGGAAGTTAAGGCAAACCGTATGGCTGCTGTCTTCAGAAAAGTCCAAATACTTGTGGTGCTGCCAATCTTCTCTTGTTCCTCTGCCTCTTGGCATGTGCCAAATGCACGAGTAGCTCATGACAGAGTGGCAGCGCTGTGCCACAAGTAACCCAAACCCCTCTCTCTCCTCAAGAGATGCCCAGGGCAGCGTGGAGGGGCTCTGGCCAAGGACTGTCTTCCTCACCTTCCAGTTCTACCGTTTCCCACCGGTCACCACGCCCCGGCTGCAGCTGGTCAGCATGGATGGGGGGCTGGCCACTGGGCTGACTGTGCCAGCTCAGCACCTTGTCCGTGTCAACGAGGATGGGACCCTGACCAGTAAGCTCTGGTTTTAGCATCTGTGTGCTTCTCTTCTGTTGGGTGGATGAGGGCTTGCCTCTGGCCCAAGGGATGTGCTGGTGTCTGTTAATAGCAAACCTCTGCTGGTTTGCACATCATGAAAAACATTCTAAACATTCAGTGTTTGAAGGAGTACACAGTGGTCAGTTGTGTGAGGCTTCCCACCAAGCCAAGTGCCATGTCTGTGATGGTGTGATGTCTTGCAGAACCACCAGGCTTGCAGCTGAAGTACATGGTGGATCCAGCTTTCCTGAGGCCCGGGGAGCAGCGCTGGTTCCTACGGTACCTGGCTGAGCACAGCCTCCAGATTGACGTCTGGGATGGAGACTCCCTGCTCCATTTTGGGTCTGCTGCCATTAAACTGGAGGTATTGATTAGATTGAAGGTTTTTTCCTGTGGCTGGTAATGCTGAAGGGTCCCCTGCCTGTATGGAGTGCTAGGAAAGAGCCCAGCTCTCCCTTTGGTCCTGTGTTGAGATGCTGTTGTGTCTTCAGTAAAGGAGATGCTGTCAGCCCCTCTGTGTGACTGAATCTGGTGTCAGCTTGACAAGCTGACAAATCACAGGATTTGTTATCTTTTCCTCCAAAGTGATGACAAAGCATTAACTTTCTTTGCCCTTCCCTGGGACTCTGGCAGTATTCTAGCACTAAGCCCTGCAGAGCCAGGACATCCAGTGCCATTCATACCCAGATGTCACAATATAACACAAAATGAACGACACTCACATGCTGAGATGTCCAAGGCAAAAAAGGCACGTTCATTTCTGGACCTTAATATTTATAGAATTCCAAAAGTGACCATGGATTGGAGGGTGAAATTGCCACCTCTCCAACCACAAACTAACAGTCCATCACTTCTCTCCTCCTCCAGAAAGGAATGCAAAACAATCATTATTTGCGGTTACAAAAATGTAAACATCAGAAGGCTTAGAAGAACTTTAGAATAACAGGACGACACCCAGACCCCTTGACCCCTCTGGACCAGACTCCCCAGTGACTCATTGCACTTTGTCTGTCCTTGCCTTGTTCCCAGCCCCTCCTACGCCAGGGCCAGCTGGCTGTCAGGACCTACCACGAGCTGGAGGTGGCCACGACCGAGTACGAGCCAGACGGGACGGTGCTGGGCCGGGAGGCTCTGAGGCACGGCGCCCTGCGGCCCCTCGGGGTCCGTGTGGCTGTGAGGGGCCACCTCCACCTCTGCCTGGCCAATGTTGGTGAGAACCCACTGCTCATGAGGCACTCAAAGGCTGGGGTGGGGCACACAGCATGTACCTGAGTGAGACCCAGGGACATCATCCTTCCCAGAACCTGCTGGCTGCTTTTATTTTATGTATTTAATTCTGTCCTATAAATGTGCAGTGACTCCAGGTTTTAAAATCTTATCTTCAGAGG
This sequence comes from Setophaga petechia, assembly GCA_024362935.1. Taxonomy (NCBI): domain Eukaryota; kingdom Metazoa; phylum Chordata; class Aves; order Passeriformes; family Parulidae; genus Setophaga; species Setophaga petechia. The sequence goes on from JANCRA010000047.1 coordinate 1,921,707, forward strand.
AGAGATTAGCTCCATATAAGATATCTTAAATCGTCATTTCCATACTTTGCCTGCAAAGGGCCGATAAGCTCCTGGGAAGGAGAATCTGAGATCCACAACCCAGGGAGGGGTTTAACTCGCACCCTGACAAAGAGCTGCTGTGCCAGGACAGCAGCCACCCTTTGACTGTTGTTTTTCCCATTCTCTTAAAAAAAAAAAAAAAAAAGAAAATACTGTTAGAAACAGGATGGCAAAGCTTGGTACCCTTTCCTGAAGGATGGGGGTGGGATGTGTAGGCTGGGCAAATAACCTGGTGGGTTTAGAGCTTTGTGTGGCTCCACTTGGCACAGCCTTTGTAGGAGTGGGGAGATGCAGCAGCACGTGGCCATGCAGGGGGAGGCAGAACTCAGAAATGAAAGCAGGAGCTGGTGAGGGGCTCAGGATGGTGTGTGCTCTCAGTGCTGCTCCATCCCTGGCAGGTGACTATGTGACAGAACAGGCTCTGGGGAACATGTGGGGCTCTTAGGGCATCATTGGTGTACAGATATTCTCTCCTGCTTGTGTTGTGTAAATTGGGTGAACAGAACTGCAGGGAGGTAAAAAATTGCAGTAGATTTTATAACAATGAAAATGGATGGTTTCCACTCACCCCTGTCTCTGCTTGTGGCAGGTCACCCATGCGAGGACATCCCAGGGCAGCTGCCATCCCATTCCTGCATTGTCACTGCACCAGACAGCACTGTCACCGCCCCAGGTGGCAGGGGGTACTCCCTGAACACTCCTGGTGGTGAGTCCTGCTGGGGCCTGGCCTGTCCCCCTGTGGGTTGAGCTGGGCAGGGTCTCTGCTGCTGCAGTGCCAGCTGTGTGTCAGCTGCCCCTCTGGTGCTCCCCTTTCCAGCCCTGCAGTATTGCAGAGCTCTTGGGGGCTGCAGTATCTGGGGGGTCCTTCCTTGGTGCCATGGTGCTCTCTCCCCACAGGCAGGAGGACAGTGTGGGCACGGAGGCTGGTGGATGTGGACAATGAGCTGGAGGCCGCGCTGCGCAGTCGCCGGCCAGAAGTGAGCCTGGCCCCCTGGTCACCCTCAGTGAGGCCATGTCCAGCCACTGGCTGGGGCATGTGGCACTGGTGTGGCTGCACGAGGGTGCTGGTGGCAGCAGGGCATGGGGCCAGACCCCTGTGGTGTCTCTGTGCTTATGGTTCCTTCCCTCTGGGCAGGGCTGGCCAAAGCAGCAAGCCTGGGACCTGCAGGTCATCAACTCCTACCGGGATCACATCAAGGGAGAGAGCATCTACCAGATGCTCAGCCAGGCCATCACAGCCACCCGCACTGTCCACGCTGTGCTGGGGACAGCTGAGTTCTTTGAGTTTGCCCTTAAGAACCCCTATGGCGTCCAGCACACCGTGACCATCGAGGTCGACCACCCTGAGCTCAGGTGGGGGCTCCCCTGTGTCCTTGGGGAGGTGCCAGGGTGGTGCCAGCTCCGTGCCAGTCCTCACCAGCCCCTCTGCTGCTCACTGCCCCAGTGTCATCCTGGACCCGAGGGAGTGGCGCCACTTCAAGGAGCTGACCAAGAGTGTTACACCGGTGGAAGAGGATATGTTCCACCTCCGTGAAGACCTCAAGCCTCAGGTCTACCTGCGCCCCAGTGAGACTGTCCACATCCCCTTCAAATACCAGACCTTCTCTGCAGACCCTGCCGTGGTTGCAGCACAGGTAGGCTGTTCTGAGCTGTTTTGAGCTGTTCCTGTTACAAAGTGTTCCACTTGGTTGTGGTTACCATTGCAGAGCAGGCTGGAACAGCCATGGGGAGCAGCAGCAGTTGCAGTGATGGGGGACCCTGAAGGAACTCACTCTTTCACCCCACAGGGACCGGCTGGGCTGGGCACTGGTGCCAATGACAAAGCTCACTCCTTTGGGAAGAGCGAGGCCAAGCAGACAAAGCTCATCCAGGTTAGGGAGCCATGTGAAACACTGCTTGAGGGGCTGCATGAGAGGAGCAGAATCACTGGAAAACCCCAACCCTCTCCTGCTGGTCCCCGGGACAGGTCTCCTTCCAGGTGAGCAGGGGGAAGCCCATTGCACTCCTGCGGGTGAAGGTGGAGCCCCAGCCCCATGTGGTGGATCAGACCTTTCGCTTCTACCACCCAGAGCTCACCTTCCTGAAGAAAACCATCCGGCTGCCTCCCTGGCACACCCTCCCTGGTGAGTCTGTGGTGTGCCTGGCAGGGCTTGGGCTCTTCCTTGTTAGCCATCATCCATAGTTCATGGAGCCTTTCTGGAGGCACAGCAGCATCCAGAGAGCACATTGCTGCTTCCTCATGCCTTCACAGCCCTGGGCTCCTTGCTTGCTCTCCATTTTTCTCTGTTAACTTCAACCTGAATTCCCTACACCTCCACACCCGTGTGGTTTGCTGGTAGTCAAGCATGAGGGGTTCTGTGTGCAGCTGTGTGGGGCACACAGGAAAGGCACAGGTAGGGGAAAAGCTGAAGGTGATTTTCTTGGTCCCTTGTCCACAGGCACGCCAGTGGGGGTGCCAGGAGGGCAGCCTGAGATGTTCGTTCGCTGCAGCGATCCCGACATCATTTGTGAAACCAAATCCTTGGTATGCTACACTTGGGCATCGCTGTTCCTCGTGTCCTCCTCCTGCAGATTGTTTGGGTTGGCAGAGAGCTGCTGATGTGGGTGCAACCACAGAGCATCCCTGTGTACCAGCACGTGGCAGTGACACAGTGGCAGCAACGAAGCTGGAATTGCTTTTTATTCCCAATTAAAAGGAGCTGTGTTGTTTTGGCGGGGGAGGCTGAGCATTGCCCCTTATCGCATCATGCAGCAGCCTGTACTTGCTTGTTCTTTTGAGCAAGTACCAGATGATTCAGATGCTGGGGAAAGGCAGCCTTTTGTTGGGCTTTCTGCTGCTCGGGGTATCCACAGCCGTTTGCAGCGGGTGGGGGGACGGTGGTGTGTCCTTGGGGTGCACAGCAAAGCCTGTCCCTGCTGAAGGATGATAGAGTAGAGGGGCAGCTCTATGCCCAGCCCTGCACCATCTCACTCCCTCCTGAAGCAGGAGGCTCTCCTGGGCTGGCTCCGCAGCAGGAAGAGATGGAAGGGAAAAATAAACTTGGGCATGTCCATGCAAATGGTAACGAGGGATAGTTGCTAATTACTGTTGCAGAAAAGCGTTAGTATGGTAATTGGATTAGGGCTTGTTAGAAAACTTGTGGAAAATTTGCCAAAATTTGATTACAGATACAGACCTGGAATGTGATAGTCATTTGTATCCTCTTTTGTAATTAAAAATACTGGGAGAGCTCAGCCAAGCTGTATAATAACTTAATAACGTAGTTTAACGAGGTATCGAAAGCATCTGCTTTCATATGGGAGTTGGTGGTAGCTCCCCCATTAATGGGAAGACACCCCTGGGGTCCTCATTAGCTGGTCAACTGCTGGGACAATGCTCTGTTGTCTATGCAGGGGCCTGGCGAGCCACAGGACATCTTTCTCAAAGTAGCCGGAGGACCAAGCCCGCAGATCAAAAAATTCTTTGTTGCTATTTATACGTAAGTAGCAGGACCCCAAAAGGGTGGGGAACATTGACTCCCATGGTGTGTAATGAACCCTGTCCGTCTGTCCGTGCACAGGGACGCGTGGCTGGCAGCACCTGTCCAGATCTGGCAGTTCTACCTGCACTCTCTGCAGCGCCTGGATGTCGCCTGCACGGCCGGGCAGCTGACGCGCCTCTCCCTGCTGCTGCGGGGCACCGCGGCCCCACGGAGGGTGCGAGCCTTCACCTCCCACCCCCAGGAGCTGGAGGTAACCCCTGTGATGGGCTGGGGGCTGGCTGGCCTGGGTCAACCCAGAGAAACCCACTCCAGAAAGCAAAAGGCAACCCACATGGAGCTGTGAACAACTGAGAGCCGTAAAGCGTTTGTGATAATTATCTTTTGATTAGAGTTGTCATGTGTAGGATCATTGGCGCGAAACCCCGGAGGGCAAATTATCTGCGTTAATGAGACTGTCTGAAGACTCTCAATTTCTTTAGAATTCGTTCGTCCGTAATTGGAAATGTGAATAATAAAAGGCAGAAAAACTCCATTGCTGTCCTGTAAAGGAAAGGCAAAGGCTCCTCAGGCAAAGGCTGTGTGGTGCAGCCCTTGGGCTGGGGAGGCCCTGGGTGTTCCTGAGTGGCTCTTGCCCTTCCTAACATGAATTAGTCCCAGAGTATTCCTGGGGCTGACAGGTATGGCATTCAGTCGTGATGGAATAGGGTACAGGTTTTTAAGAGCAATTGGGTCTTATTGATGCTCCAAGCTGGACTTTCCAGGGCTGTGATCAGCCATGGTGGGTGGCTGTACCTCCAGGTGTTGTTCCACAGGTGGATCCGAACGGTGCCTTCCTCCTCCCCGCCAATGGCATTCAGGACCTGTACATCGGTGTGAGGCCGCGGCGGGCTGGCAGCAAGTTCATCTACCTCAACCTGGTGGATGTGGAGTCCCACCAGCTGGTGTCCTCCTGGCTGCTCTGCCTGTCCTGCAGGCAGCCTCTCATCTCCAAGGTACGGCAGCTCTCGCCACTGCAAAACGTGGTGATGGCACCGGATCAGTGGTTGCAGTTCAACCCATAACCTGGGGCTGTCTCCTGCTTCTTCCTCTCTTTCCATCTGTGTTTTTTTTGGCGCTTGCCATCATAAACACACATTTAGCCCTTGGGGTACTTGAATAATCTCACTGAAGCCCCTGGTAGGATGTCTTTTAGGCTGTTTTGGAGGCAGCCCCACGCTGAGGAGCGGCAGCTCGGAAGTATTCCCAGTTGTGAAATTAGAGCTGCAGCATGCTGCTTTCGATTAGCGCTGTGCTGGCAGAGGCCTTGCCTCAAAGACAGAAAATTAGATTTCCTGGCTAATGTGTTCCTTCTAAAAATGTTTTCCTGAACCTCTTGGTACTGGGAAAGGTTCAGATTGGCATTTACACCAATGTCCTATTGTCCTGCCACATGCTGCTTGTGCTATGAGGTGTTAAGAGAATCAGAGTAGTTGGGGCTGGAAGGGGCTGTTCAGGGTCATCAAGTTCATCTAGTTATCTGAGCACCACAGCTCTTCCTGGGAATGAGAAGGAGCTGGCTAGTCTCTGCTGCTCTCCCAGCCCTTTGTCCTTTGCACTTGTAATTAATTGTTACTTCTTTGGATCAAAGGTGAGATCTTTCTGCTGGTTGGCAGAGCAGTTGTGAGGTGTGGGAGGGGAGGACAGTGTGTGGGAGGCAATTCTCTGTGGTGGGTTTGGGGGAGTGCCCGTTGCTGCTGCTGCCCCCCCTGCCATCTGTGCCCCTGCTTCCCCCACAGGCCTTTGAGATCTCTCTGCCTGCAGGAGGTGGGAAAGGCTGCAACAAACGCATCACCTACACCAACCCCTACCCCTCGCCCCGGCTCTACTTCCTGTGCACCAACCGCCCTGACCTGCTGCAGTTCAGGGAGGATTCCTTCGAGGTATGTCCTGCTGCCAGCACTCCCCCCTTGTCAGCCTCCTCATCTGGCCAGACCAGGTGATGCTGGCTGGGTGCTGGCCATGAGGGCCACCCTGGCTGGGGGAAGGTGGGCACATGAAGGGGCTTGGGCAGGTGCTGCTGCCTCCTCCAGCCCGCTGTCCTGCAGGTGGCTGGAGGGGAGGTGTACACCATCGGCCTGCGCTTCGCCCCGAGCCAGACTGTGGGGGAGGAGGAGATCCTGATCCACATCAATGACCACGAGGACAAGAACGAGGAGACCTTCTGCGTGAAGGTCCTGTACCAGTGAGGCCTCCTGCCTGTCACTGCAAAGCTGCAGGTTCCAGTGCCAGCCCACACCACCTCGGGGGTGGCTGTGTCTGTCTGAGGGGGCTCATGACCCCCATCCCCTGGCTGTCACCTTGCCAGGTTGGGGGGTGTGTCTGTTTGTGGGATCCCTGGGCATTGCCATGAATGCTGGTGGTGCCACACAGCTCCATCTGCACAAATTGAGACGAGTGGATGTGTTTGTTACGGCACTTTGTGACTGCAGGATCTGTATTTTTGTTAGGCATGATGATATCTTAGGCACTTTTAATCTTTTTTTAACTTAAAAAGGTTTGCAGATTTGAATCTGCGGAATATTTTTAAAATATTTTATATTCAGCGGTGAGTTTTGTACACACTAAGGCAGTTTTACGGATTTTTTTTGATACTTTTTACTCATCCTTGATGCATAAAAATTGCTGTGCACAACTGTCAGAGTGTGGCAGCATTTTCTTCCTGAGAAGATGGAAATCCTCAGCATCCCTGTCCTGTGGAGATGAGTCCTGGAGGTCCCCTGCATCACCCCCATCCCCTGGAGCAGCATCCTGGGGGTCAGGGCAGGGACCATAACTGGGATTGGGAGGACAGGGCAGCCCACCAGCTCTGGGAATGCTGCCTCACTCTGCACAGGCCCGAGGCTGGTGAATTAGTGGCCCCGATAAAGTCGGGTGCTGAGTTCCTCTGCCTCCCTCGCACTGATGGGAAATGACAGCTCATATTTTAGAAATGATTATACTGTCTGCAGCACAGAGAGGCCCCGAAGTTGGGTTATTAAAGTAGATTAGCTGAATAATTTTTATTACATTTTCACACAACAATATTTCTTGAGGCTTATGAATGAGCTGGTGCTGTACCTGCAGCACAGGCAGCTCGAGTGGTGAATGATGTGCCAGCATTCAGGGGATGCCAGCACAGAGACTGGAGCTGAGCTGGTGCTTGAATGGCGCTGCCTGCTCCCCTGCAGCACATGTCTGTGGCCCAAAATCTACAGAACTGTCATTAAGAAAAGCTGATAAAACTTTCCCTGTAGGAAATGCAAATGCTTTGTGACCCAGCTGCTTGGCATTATGGCCATGGCCCTTGGAATTGCTGCTACTGCTGCTGCCTCTCAAACTCAAGTGTGGGGGCAGCTTCTTGGGTTCCCACTTCTTAATGAAGTCATCCCTGCTAATGACAATGAACTCGAGCACCCGTGCCTGGCATGCAGCTTGGAGTGCTCTTCCCATTTGCATTCATGTCAGGAGGGAAACTGGATTCCAGTAATGACAAAATTAATTTGCCCTAAAAACCTCGGTTTGTGTCTCATCACCGAGGTGTGCAGGGAGGGGAGGGATTGAAAAGTTCTTTCCATGGGTTCAGTAATTCTCAGGGGTGTTGCCCCTCTTGGAGCAGATGCAGATGAGACCTTTTGGGGACTGGAGTGTCACTGCCTTGGCAAAGGCATTGCAGGAATGGCAGCAGAGGAGTAAGGAGAGCAGGGAGACCTGGCCCCAGCACCCAGGCTAGGGAGGGCCAACTAAAAATCTGCAACTAGCAATGAGAAAATAAGGTAAAAATAAGAAAAACCAACATTGGAATTGGGGATGAAGCTCCTGCAGCATCTGAGGGCCATTGGGAAACTGGCTCTCAGGATGCCCAAGCCTCAGCAGGGTTTGCCGCCAGCCCAAACTTTTAAACCCAGCTTGTTTTCCCCATTATGAGGAGGAAATTGCGACTGCCTGAGAACCCTCTAATTAAACAAAGCCTCACCATAATATTTGCTGGGAGCTCGCCAGCCCTGTAATATGACATTACCGGGCATCTTTATTAGCTGAAATGAGCATTTAGTGCCTGTGCCAAACTGAAAGCTGATTGAGGCACATGGAAGCAGCATGGCAGCATCCAGCAAAGGCTCCTGCAACCTGCAGCATCACCCTGGGAGGCTTTCCACTGAGACAAACCCTTTCTTGGTTATTTCCATGTCACCCAAATCCAGCCCAGCAGCTCCAGTGTGGGAGTTTGGGAGGTTTATTCCCTGTTTCTCCCTCTTGTCTTCTGAAAGCGCGTCACCGACTTGATAAAACCTGATTTAATGGTTACAAAACCCAGAGATAAAGCTGCTCTTAATGGATTTCTTTAAGATCAAGGCTGTCAAATAGGAGGCTCAGCATCCTTTCTACAGTGAGAGTGACTGTATTAAGTGCACTCAATCACACCCAGGCGAAGGTTCCCTAAGTGAGACACTGGCTGGAGGAAATGCATTTTATTAGTGTCTCCGGAGAAAGGAGTCTGGCAGGAGCTACGAGGAGCCTCTGAGCTACAGTGGCTGTGCTCCTGTTCAGCTGCAACGGGTGGGATGTGGAGGATTTTGCAAAGCACACCCTCACTCCCTGGTTAGTCCCACAGAGAGGAAGATGATGGTGACATCAAGGAGCTGGCCTGGGGGAGAAAAACCCTGAGGGAAGGATGCTCACCTGGGGATGGTGCTCACAAAACACACCTCAAAATCCACCCCATGGAGCTCAGCTCCTGCAAGGTCTGATGGAGAATGAGGCATCCAAGGGGGTGATGCTCAGAGGCTTTTGGAGGTGTCAGATGGAACTCACCCCAACTGAAAGGAGGGGTGGAAGGAGAGGGGCCTTGGTAGCTCTGGGCAGACCAAAGCTTAAAACACAGATTAGTTTTTCATAACAATTCGCAGCTCTATAATGAGAAATTTGCAGCAGTTCTAAACTGCCGGTTGCTTTTAAATCATTTCCCGTCTTTCTGTCTCAGGCTTGACATTTGATGATGAATTGAGTCTCTGTGTTCATTTACCCACTGATTTACTGTACGGAGGTGGGAAACCGCAGCCACCTTAGTGAAGGTCAACATGGAACATTTGCCTGTAATTTCCAAATACTATTAAGGTTTTTAAATAAACCATGTGGGTGCTGTAGGCAACGAAAGCCCCTCTTGCAAGGCTGATGCTGCAGGGGATTCTTCTGGGTGCTGAGAACGGGTTTGTGGGAGCAAAAGCAAATCATTTGGCTCATCAGCATGAGGGTACATCAGACTGCACCCCAAATTCATGTTTAGAGAGTACTTGGTTTGAGGGGCACTGACAGCTGCTTCTCACCTCCCAGCCCAGATTAGGATGAGGTTCTCATCCTGCTTTCCTGTCGCTTGCCAAACCCTGCAATCATTCCTGGCAAGCTGGAGGGAGCTGCTCCATGGATCCCCCTGAGGTGCTGGCTTTGTCCCCTGCTGCAGGACCTGGCTGTTTGTGGCTGTGGAGGTGTTTGGGGGATGTGAGCAGGAGGTTTGGCTGCACAAATGTCACGCAGATCTTATCTCAGGGGAAGCATCCTTCAGTAATTACAGTAAATGAAAAGTCCTGGAAGCAAAGCCTTGGAGGCTGCAGCCTTCTGTTTATTTCCAAAGTATGTGTGGAGGGAGCTGGGAGCAGGAGGTGCTGGTGGCTGCAGTCCCTGTGGTGTGGGGATGGTGTCAGGGTTTGCCTTCACCCAGGGTGCAGGCAGCAGGATGCTCTGAGCTCTGCCTGCATCAGCCATCTGCCCCCTTGCTGCAAATTAATAAGCAAATTCAGAAAAAAAAAAGAAAAAAGAAAAAGTCTCTCTATGGATAATTTGTGCACAGAAAAGGGGCCAAATGAATTAAATAAATCATTTGCTGCTACACTGCTCCCATTTGATTCCTTGCCTTTCACAGCTACTTTTTTCAAGCCTAATGGTATCAGATACCCTTTTGGCACCCATTTGCAGAGCCACAGGCCCCCCCTGCTGCTCCTTAATGCAGCTCATCTCCTGCCTATGGCTCCCAGGGCCTCTGCCAAATCAGCACTTCAAATTAAAGTCTTCCCCACCTCTCCCTGGTTTCCATGGAGATCCGAGTGGATGCTCCCTTCCTTCCTTCCTCCTCTTGAGCCGATGGAGAGGCTCCTCCCGGGGATTGCCCTTGTGGGGCCTGGGAGTCTCTGAGCATCCAGCAGTTCTGCAACTGCCTTTGCCTTGTGCAGCCACTGGGCAGACCTGGTGGCTTCAGTCCTGGTGTGCTTGTGACCCTGTCCCGGTGCCCCACTGCACAGTGAAGTATCCCAGGCATGCCAGGAACAGGTTTCCAGGATAAATTTTCCTCCCATGTTGGAGCTGATCCCACCTGACTTTTCTGCTGGCCAAGGAGCTTGGCCAGCAGAAACTCTTCTCCTCTGGTGGGAATCAGCTCCACAACTGAACGAGGACCAGGCTGGTTTGTTTGTAGCTTTTTTTGTCTAAACTATGAGTAGAGTTCTGTTGTCTGCGCACAGATTTCCCAAGCACTGCCTGGAGCTGTTTGGTCAAGGCTGCTCCAGCAGTGGGAATGGTGGTGGGAATGCCCTTGCACGTGTAAGTGAATGAGCAAATAGCTGGGAGATCTAAGGAATGACAGTAATTATGGAACAAAATTATTATTAATGTACTAATTTACCTGGGAGCCAGGCTGTATGTAATTACACTCTGGGATCATGATAAGGTTAATGCATTTACCTTCCTAGGTATTTATAGACGTTTGGAATTGTTCTCTCTGTTCCTGGCCATGTGGATCTGGCAGCTGAAGGGGGAATGGGGAGGTTTGTTGCTCTTTGCTAAAATTGCTCACAGTGGGCTTTGGGATAGCAGCTACCCCAGCTCTGTGGCCCTGGGGAATCCCAGAGGATGCTCACCAGAGGGAATGGATTCTGCTGCTTCCCAGAGCCTCTTGGATCATGGGCAAACGAATTCTCTGTGGTGTGTATAGCTGAGGGAAACTGTCCTGGGGGCCACCAGCATCTGGCATTTGGCTGCCTGGAAATCCTCCCAATCTTCAGGCTCAGCAGTGCTGCAGCAGCCACCCAGGCAGAGGGACCAGCAAACCCAACCTGTTTGTGCTTAACAAATCAGAACTTCATGAACACCTCATAAACTTTCCAATACTGCCAAAAAGCCCCTACCTGTGAGGATGCTGTTCCCTACGCCTGGTCCATGTGTGTCCTTTGGCAGTCACTGCTCAAACCTCTGTATATCCTCCCAACCTTCAGGCTCAGCAGTGCTGCAGCAGCCGCCCAGGCAGAGGGACCAGAAAACCCAACATATTCATGCTCAACAAATCAAAACTTTGCAACAACCTCGGAAACTTTCCAATACTGCCAAAAAACCTCTACCTGTGAGGATGCTGTTCCCTATGCCTGGTCCACGTGTGTCCTTTGGCAGTCACTGCTCAAACCTCTGTGGACACGGGTGCCCCAGAAATGCCAGGCTGGAGCAGGGCTGCTCACCCACATGGCAGTGGGTGGGACAGCCTGGGGGCTGCTGCTGTGGCGCTGAGCATCGCTTTGGCACGGGTGTGAATACGGAACAAGCAGGGCAGGATTGGACAGACCTCGGAGTCCCCCTCCTCAGGGATGTTCTGGCTTCTCCCCAGCGCCTCGGGAGCTCCCTGCCCTGCTCCAGCCCACCTTTATTAATGTCACAGTGGGAAATGTCAGCAGGGTTTGCTGAGCATCCCACGGCGCTCAGCCCTCCCGGCTGCCGAGCCCGTGCGCGCGGAGCCGCTCGCTCGCGGGCCAGTCGCACACGGCCATCGAGTGTCACCGGGGATATTTCTCCTGGTGTCACATGGGGAGGACAGCAGCAAGATGTGGAAGGTCAGCTCAGCCCTAAAAATACGTCTCTGCCTGCACACAGCTGTATTTTTGGATTCTTCAGTATCCAACAGACAAACTGCTGGTGAAAGGCCGGAGAGGCCGGGGCACAAGTGAGGGAAAGGTTTAATAAGGTTATGGGAGGCCTTGAGGACCCCTCGGCTTGGCCTTTTGCTGATTTATAGGGAAATAATGTGTGAGTGGCTCAAGGGAGCCCAAGGCTTCCTCTCCACTGCAGACCTCTGCAGCAGGAAGGTCAGAAAGGGAATTGCTGGAGAGAAGCTAATGAAGACCAGCAACATCCCAAATATTTCTCCAGAAATCAATGCAAAGTTTATTCCTCTCTTTAGAGAAGGCAGGGGAAAAGTAAAGGAAAAGGGAACAAGAAGGGAAAGGGGATAGGGAGAGGAAGGAGAAAGGGAAGGGGATTCTGAGCTGCCTGTCAGGCCTGTTTAATTGCATCATGTAAACTCATTCTAACAACAAACATAAGTTTGAATTATGTGTGTTATTTTTGCAGACTGTTTGTGCATGGCTGAATTTCATGATGACAGAAGTGAGTTACGGCACAGAGTTATGTAAATGAAGTACTTAATTAAGTAGGAGTCATACAAAATAAATTACAGCTCCACCAAATGCCCTCTGTTCTTCCTCTGAGTCCAGGTCGCTTCCAAGTGATCAGCTCCTGACTGAGAAACTTCCTGCTCAGACAGTGCTGCTTCCCCACCTTTGCTTGAGAGGAGGATGGAAGGAGGCATCACCGTCCCTGGAGCATCCTCCAGAGATGTCCCCATCCCATCCCATCTAGTCCCAACCCCACCATCATGATGCTCTCACACACCAGCCACCACTCTCCTTCCTCCAGCCCCATTAATCACCCTCGAGGGCTCCTCATACCTTATCAGGCCCAGATGTTTCCTGCTGTTTGCTACAAATGTTAATTATCTCCTAATTACTTCTAAGCAGGGGCTGAGCTGGCAGAGAGTGGGGAGAGAGCCAGCCAAGGGCATTTACAGCCCAGGGCAGTGGGACATGGAGCAACAGCTGCTTCTGGCAGGGAGTTTGTTGGAATTCCTTATTATTCCCCCTGATTTCAAATGCTTATTGATGAGTTACCTGGGCAGAGTCCCAGGATGGAGATACCCTGTGGGGATGCAGGATGTGATGGTGTGGAGCCCTCTCTGCCTCTCAAACCCTCAGGCAACAGCACTTTTGTCAGCCTGCAACATTTGGGTGCTGGTGGTGGCCACAGGGCTTTATATTCCTGGGGCTTCATGCTTGGCTGCAGAGAGGGAAAGCTGTTGGGCTCAGGTGTTGTTGGAAAGCTCCTTTGAAGGTGGGGAATGGCTTTTTTGGGGGAGTTTCAGCCCAAATTCAGCCATCTGTGACTCCATGCAGTTTCTGCCATCCAGCATGTCCCCAAACTGTCCCTAGATGACACAGCATCTCACCATGACCATTGTGCTCGTACCACTGCTGTGGTCTCACATGGGGATTGGGCAGAGCATCACTGGGATGGGCCCTGCATGACTAGAAAAGTCTCAGCCCTGCCAGCTTGGGCAACGTGGGGCAAAAACAATTGAAAAAACCCCAACCCAAGCCCAACAGAGTGAGCAGGAGAACAGCTTTGTGGAAGGTTTATTTTTAGCTCTCTCCAGTGTAAAAAAACAATTAAAGAAAGTGTCGAACCCCGCTCCCAAATGCGAAGAGCTGGAAGCCAAATGTCACCCCAGCTTTGATCCCCTTGGAGGCAGCAATGCTGCTATCTGTTTAGAAGCATTAATTTGCATATTCATGTCCCCTAATTTGCTCTTCGGGAGTTGGTCTAACAGCTAATGAAGAAAGTCTTCCTGTGCATGCAGAGGAAACCTGGAGTCTGTCACAGACACGCTGGGAAAAATAATCAGACACAAGGAAGTGTCCATTCCCAAAGGAAAGGGTGCCCAAACCAAAAAACTTTGAGAAGACCAAATTCTTTGCTGCATGTCCAGAGGATGGGGTGAAGAAACCACCGAGTCCCCAGTGCCAGGATGTGCCCCAATTCAGGTAATGCTGGGAGGGATGCTGGGAAGGGGATAATGAGGATAATGTTGAGGGAGCTGGAGACTTGCTTCCCTGTGCAGCAATAATTGAACCGTGGAAAGGGAATAGGCTGGTTTTAGGGAGTATTGGGCACCCAGGGACCTGCCAGGACCATCAGGAGCTGTGTCAGGAACCAAAGGGCTGCTGGTGGCAGCTGGCCAAGCAGGCAGCGTTATCAACCACACTGCCAAGTGATGTGTCCCTTCTGCTCACCCTTAATTCAATTTCTTTCAGCAACACAATAGCTCAGTTTTATGTCTGCCATTCATCAAGAATTAAACTTATTGTCATCATTGTTGGCAGGGTATTGATTCTGAGATGGCACTGAGGCTTGCAGGAGGAGGTGACTGCTCTGCATCCACAGCACGCCCGGTCCTCAACCCACAAATGGGAGCACAGGGAACCCCTGTGCCTGTGCCTGATGGAAATAATGGGATGTGCAGGGATCCTGTGTGACCACAGGATGTCATGTGAGTTTTCCATGGCTTTGGCAGGTCAGCTTTGAGGAGAAGGCTGGGCTTAGGGGGTGAGTGGCCAGGAGCATCACCCTCTGTCATCGGCCACTGTTGGAGCAGAGTCACGGTTATATCAGGACAAGTCTTGGTTCATGCCATGCCCTTTATTCCTCGTGGTGCTTGGAGAGCTCCTTCTATCTGCTCTGCCGAGGGCTGCAATTACAGCTTTGTTGTCAGTAGCAGATAAAGATGAGGCTGTCAAAAGGCCGGGTTAAGGCTGCTGCCCCGGGCAGGAGTCATTTGGAGAGGGTGAGTTTCTGGAGGAGAGATGTGGCCCTGCTTTGGCCAGAGCTGGAGTGTCCAAGCAACCCTGCCAGCTCAGCACAGGGCTGGAAAAAAGCAAACCAGAGCACTGCTTCCCAGGGAGGCAAGGAATTGTGGAATCCCATAATGTTCTGTGTAGGGAGGCACCTTAAAAATCATCCAGTTCCAAATCCCTGATGCAGGCAGGGGCACCTTCCAATAGACCAGGTTTTTCCAAGTCCCTCCCAGCCTGGTCTTGAACACTTCCAGGGATGAGTATCCCGGGTTATATATCTATAATTATTTTATATATATATATATATATATATATATATATATAAAATATTGTGTGACTCTGAGCTGAGAAAACTCCTCCCAGCATTCTGATGTATCACACAGCTCGTTAGCCTCTGGTACAGTTAACCTCTTGATGGTTTAGCATTACTAATTCCTTTGGTAATTGCAGCAATAACAATAATCCCGGGAAACTTGTTGGGCTGTATGTATGTGCTGTGCTGCTCCATGCAAATTCCCCTTGGGAAGTGTGGCAGTTAATGGGACCTGTCTGCCTGGCTGGGAAACTCCTGAGGGACAGTGAGTGCTGGGCTGGTGGGCTGTGATGGCACCGAGAGCAGAGCTGGCCGGTGGGTAGCTCCTCTTGTCCTGCCTGCTCCAATTTGGGTTAAACTGCTGGGCTTTTTCAGGAAACTCCTGCCCCATCTGAATCCCAGATTTCACTGAAAGTCAGGAATTTCAGCCTGAGCTGCAGGACTCAGTTTGAGCGGTAACGTCAGAGGCGAGTTTGCTGCACTGCGTTATCTGCCTCTTACATCAGCTCCCCCTAAGAAATCACAAAGAAGAAAAAAAATCTTCCACATTCTTTTCTTTCAGCAAATGCGTTTTAAATAAATTATAGGATTAAAAAAGTTAAAAGTTTAATCGGCTCCCCCATTGTGCGTGAGTTCAAAAGGAACATTTATCAGGCGCGAGGTTGGGCCGCAGTTCATCTGTGCTGCTGGAAGATTTTTAATTCGCTCAACTGGAAACGATGAGAAGACTTGATTAGATGGCAACTGTAATTTATTCCCAGCTGTCAGCATTTCTGGCACCCTCAGGGATATGGAACCTTGGGGCAGCCACATCAGCCCTGTCCCCTCTGGGACTGGTCTGAGGTGCCCCTCATTAGACCTGAATGTGTTTGTGGTCATGGCTGATGGTGTGACTCCTTGTGCTCCAAGAATCTCTCCCTGTCCAAGAAGCTGGGTGAGGAAGCCTGTCACATCAGGGACATTCCAGGGAGAAGCAGCATCATGGTCCAAAGCATCCTGGGGCAGGGATTGATCTCCCTCCTGGATTGCTCAGCTGCCTCACAACACATCTGGATTCTGCCACCACTGTGTGCTGGAGGAGGAGCTCTCCAAATGCCTCTGGTATCTCCAGCAACTCAGACAAAGGACGCAGTGCACGAAGGCAAATTCACTTTATTAGCTTTATTAAGGAAGTGAAATCCTTTTCCATAAGTGGTTCTGTGTCATTAACAGCAAAATAAGCAACTGCTGACAGCCAGGCTGCTCTGGAGAGCAAGCCCACATCCATCCTAGAAACTGGGACATGCCAACGTGGTGATGTCCTCTTTCATCTCCTTTTTCCTCTCCTGCCATCCACTGGGGACCCTGGGAATGCTGACAGCAGCGGCAGACGGCTGTGGAAGAGTTAAGGGTCTGTGTTTTCCACTGCCACTCTTCCTTCTCAGGGAAGACAAATGATTCATTATATTCCCCATCATTTTCACTGATGCCTGGCTGCCTCCCATCGAGATGTTGGGCCTGTGCCATTCAAGTCGTTAGCGTGATCCCCAAGAAGAGCTGTGGAGAGCCGTGTTCCCTATTTGTCTGTAGCAGCTCCTGCCAGGGGCAAGCCAGCACGATCAGCTCTAGTTTTCTTTCAGATCTTCACAAAAATGCCAACACAGAGAGATGTGGCATGGGAATATCTCAGTGATGTCCAGATTTTCCTGGGCAAAGCAGAGGAAAATGTGGCTGCAAGAGGATTTGCAAGTGGATGGATGGGGAAGCTGCCCCTGCCCACAGGAACATCTGGGATGGTCACAGCCTGGGATTGTCACAGCCTGGGATTGTCACAACCTGGGATGGTCACAGCCTGCCCACACTGAGAGTTTGATGTGGCCACTGCCAGCTTTCAGCCTCCCTGCAGGTAAATATCCAACTCATCTTCTCCTGGGCAGTATTTGCCTCTCAGATCCATGGATGATAGTATTCAATTTAGCTGCAGGCAGGGTGGTGCAAACTGCATCCCATCTGTCAGAGCTGTCGTGCTCCTCACAGCAAGAGGCAGGGATCTGTCAGGAAACTGTGGTCCGAGTGCTGGTGGTGGAGCTTTTGGCTAAAATTTCTCCATTTTCACACACCAGAGTGGCCCACTACTGAACTGAATGTAGGACTGCAAGTAGGACTGCGAGTAGGACTGTGAGTAGGACTGTGAGTAGAACCGCACATGGGTTGGGGGATGAAAGTGATATTTTCAATGAAGCCTGTATCCAAATCCAGAAGTTTTTCAGATGGCACAGGGAAGCTGTATTTTGGACACAAGTCAGACAGGATCATACAGATTCATGGAAGCTGTGGGAGTCTCCAGCACTGACTGGAGCAGCAAGGAACCACTGTGCTGAGTGAGGTCTGGGTGTGAGCCATGGGATGATGAGGGTTCCAAGCAGTAGAAGGGCTGATGTCCACAGAGATCCAAGACCCCAATGAAGATCCTACAACCCGTGTGCTCCCCAGCACATTCTGAAGCCCAGCCCTGCCTGAATGGAACGTGTTTCTGGCTGGGAATGGCATTAACAGACTATCAACAGGACCAATAAATACATCAAGAGAGATGTGTATTTCAGTTTCTTGCCACAGGGATGTGTTATTCCTGTTACTGTGTTATTCCTGCTATTGTGTTATTCCTGTTAATATTTTTAACAATCCTCTCCTGCTCAGGGGCACTGGGGCTTGAAAGGAAGCAAAAATGTCTTGGCTTAAGGCACTGGGCAGAGAAGTGAAAATGGCTGCGACTGCTGGGGCAGAGAGGGAGAAATTCATGATGGAAATTCATGCGGGAAATTAGGGATACTCTGCCTTTGGCACTGGTGAGGACCCTGCTACCAGCTGGGACAGCAGCCCCTCAGCAGGCCCTGGAGCACTTTGCTGCAAGAAGTGCTGCCTGCAAGCATCAGGAAGGAGCTGGCTCCCTGCATGGCACTCACTGGTTTATTTTGATAGGCAGGAGCCATTCCTGTTCACAGTCGTTTAATGTAATGTGGGAATTGGTAATTTGGGATTGTGGCTGAAATCACTTTTGAATACATAAAACATAAATACAGCAAAAGCGGAGAAATGAGCCATAACTCTCCCTAATGGAGCCCCGGCCTCTCTGCTTTCTGTGGCACAGGGAAAAATGGTCCCACTATTTTCGACCATTAATTCTGTCTCGGCCTGAGCCGTGCTGCTCCTGGTTTCCCGAGCACTTTTTTACGAAATAATGAGGCTATTTATTAGCAGCAACGAGGCTGCACAGAAGAAGGTGTTGAGATAGTTTCTATAGTAACTCCCTGTGAAAACATTCAGTGCTCAACCGTCCGAAGCTGTTCTGCTGCCCCGACTGCTGGGTGAGCAGAGGAGCCCCAGCTCAGTCTGACCACAAAGCCCTGTGCTCCCCTTTCTCCATCCCTTTCAGGACCCATATGATGGGCTCCATATGAGAGCATGCTGGAGCAGCAGCGTTGTCATTTTGGGGTTTATTTGGCAACATTTCCCTGAGAAACCCCATTGAGCAGGTGGGACAGGAGGTGGGATCCTGCCAGCCTGATGCTGCATTGCTCACTAAGGGTACATGCAGCAGCCTCATGCACTGACTGTCTCAGCCACTGGGGTGAAATCCAACAGCTCTTCTCTCTCCCTACAGCATCTTCTTCTAATCTTCCTCAGCTGTAGGTCACATTTTCACTGGGTGTTTAGTGTGTATTCTCAACTCCCTCCTTGGAGCAGGAGAGGAGCAGGAGTGCAGTGGGATGGCCTACTGCAGGCTCGTGAGCATCCTGAAACTACCCAGGAGCATCAGCTACTCTGGCTGGAAAGAAGCACTCGGAGCTCAGGTTGCTCTCTGCATCACAGCAGAATTTCCAGGAGTAATTGGATTTGGCCATTCAGTTATTTCCTCAAATAACAGAAAACTCAATTGTTCGCATTTGCCATTTGGATGCCACGGGAACTTAGCACAAATTCCATTGTTCTTTAGCACAGTTCTACAAATAGTTTGTATTGAGTAATACAGACACTATTACAGTAACTCCCCAGCACTCCTCAATTCCTACCTTCCAGCACATGGAGTAACCAGGCAGCCTTTTCAAGGGGAGTGTCTGAATACCCACATTTTCACACCATACAGTTCTGTGTGAGTACTGAATAAATTCCAGGAAAGCAGGGGTACCTGAGGATTAAGAGGAGACTGAATTTACTGAGGAAACAGTTACTCACTTGGCCCTATCTGGCAGCTGGACAAACAGGGCTCGGGAGAGGAGGATAAATCAATCCCAAGCCATCAGTGTGTGCTGGGGGAGCGGAGCATCCTCCAGCCCACACTCGGGTTTGCCAGCATCTCCCATCCCCCGCGAAATCGTTATTAAAGCTGGCAAGCCATCATGAGAAATAAAGATTTATCGTGGCGTAATTTCCCAGGAGGGACAGAGATTAATGCCGAGGAGAGAGGAACCAGCAGCCGCTTTCTGTTTGGGTAGAGGATGAGCTTTTTGCTCCCTGGGGCTCTGTGCTCCTGCCGGGAGCCGGCAGCAGTCCAGCCGGGGATGAGCCTCAGGTCTCCATCCCAATCCTGCTGGCACCCAGCCCATCCTGGGGAAAGCATCCCAGGACACCTCTGCCTTTTTCCTGTTAAAATTTCCTAATTTTTCCTGCTTAGATTTCTTAATTTTCCTGCTTAAATGTCACTGTTTTAAGGCTCTGTCAAGGGGCTCTCTGTGCACCAGCAGGACCCCCACGCTGCGCGCAGAGCACAGGGAGAGGAGGAACATGAGGAGAGCTGCAAAGAAGAGGGACAGTGTAATGCTTTGGTGTCTTTTACAAGGATAAATATAATCTGTGGACTGAAGAAACTGAGTCATACAGACACTGTCACAAAAGGCCCCTATTTTTGTTGCTGCTTTGCCTGGACGTGTCACGGGAGGAGGGAAGGGATACAGTAACGCGCTTTTCAATTTTGGCTGCAAAATTTTCATCATTATAATTTCAATTAAAATTGCTCTTTGAAGCAGTTTGTCTTCAGGCTGAGCCACATGAATCTTTGCTTTCATGATCACGGGAAACTAGAAAAATAAAAATGACGCTATTTTATCCAGCCTGGGTTTCAAGGACAGGACTCACGCTGGAGCACAGTGGCGGGATGGGATGGAGTAGGATGCAGAGTGTGGTGTTCAGGCCCTGGAAGCATCCCTGGCTTGCTCCAGTGCAGGGAATTGCTCCTGGAGCAAGGGCAATGCCTGCCCCAGCACGATGCTGAGTGAGGTGCACAGAGCCCCATCCCTTCCCACCTTATACAGAGTTAAATGAAGCAGAGCAGCCAGTGCCTCTTTGGATTTGAGCAGTGCCCAGTGTGTGATGGGGCAGCCACAACTTGATGGGAGCCCCTGGGGATGGCAGAAGGACAGATCCTTGCTGCCAACACTCACCAGCCTCCCCTGCCTCTGCTGGGATCTTGGGAAGGGCCGTGAACACCTGTGAGGCGGGGATTATGCAACGCTTCCGTAAAAACAACTGATGTTCAACACTAATTTATGGATACACCGAATTATCTAATGCAAATGTGAATAGGATTTACAAAGAGATATCAGAGAGGCACCTACAATCAAGTGACTCTTTGCAGAAAAGCAGAAGACAGAAGGTGGAAAAAGGAGCCCAGTAATTTATGCATTTGCGTGTCCCATTCCATCCCCAGGAACGTGGTTCCCAGTTCCTGCGCCTGTCCTTCATAACTGCTCCCAATGTCATCTTTTTAATGAAAATTAAGTGCTTTGGTTGTACTCCACAGAAGCTGTGCGGACATGACTAATTGCAGCACTGGGAGATGGCAACCTCATTTGAAAGGAAGCAAGCCCCTCCCTCCCAAGGGAGGACTCAGCACGGACTCTTCCAAACAACAGACGCCATGGACTTAGAAGAACTAAAAATATTTCCCCTGCATCTGCACAAGCCGTTTCATTTCCTCTTCATTTTCTCTAATTTTCTTTGTCTTCAGCTTTAACTGATTCGATGCATCCTAATTATGAGCACATCTGCCCACTCCTGTGGCGTTCTGGCTGACCTGTGCCAGCATCCAGGCTGGTGAAGAGATGGAGAAGGGATGGACAGCAGGACTTGCTCCCCAAGGACCTGTGCACATCCCTCTGGCCCTGGATTTTGTACAGACATCCTTGAGGAGAACTTTCCACATGCCAACTTTCTTGTGCTGTAGTCCTGTGTTGGGATGCCCAACTATTTTTCCACAAGTACAGTCAGTTCCAAGAGCAGGAATTCCCAGGAGCTCAGGATTGCACAGTCCCAGCTGGCCCTTGGGTCCTGTGAGCAGGACTGGGGCTTGCCTTTTCAGGTTAGCCATCGCTTAGGAAAATCCCATATAAATCCAGGACTCAGAAGTCGTTTATTCTGCTGCTAATTTATGACAGTGTTTTTCATCCTGATCCTAAAGAAAATCCATCCTCACATTGGGGCTAAAAGCAAATCCCCGGCAAGATTAGGTTAGCCTAGAAAAAGTCAGCCCGCAAGCAATTATCCAGAGCTTCCGAGGTGTTTTGTCTCCTGCACAAGGAAATCAAAATCCCCAGCCAACGATTCGTGGGAAGAAGTGGCTCCAATACGAGAACAAGATGCGTGTTGTGTCCTTTCTTTAATCAAGTTAATGGTCATCATTTAACATGCTAATGTCTCCTCCGTGGTCCATCAGCTGTGCAGCTGCAGCCGCCTGCAATCCACCGTGCTTTACCTAAGAGACCCAATTACTGCTTGGCTCAGGCTGATGTGGAGCATTGCAGAGCAGCCTCCTCCAGCACCACAGCCACACCAGAGCTTCCTCTGCCATTGCCTGGGCCAGGAGAACCATCCCGAGGGTTTGGCTAGAAAAACAAGGAGCAGAGCAGAAGAGCAGCTTGTGTTCTGCTTCACTGGGTTACCCAAGAATGGCAGGAGGCTGTGGGGCATGGAGATACCCTGACTGAGGGACCAAGATCACCCTTGAGGGGTTGTCCCAAAAGCCAGAGGCTGTGCCAGTGTCCGCCTGGACCACTGGCATTCTCATTACCGTCTTGTGGCGTTCTCTCACAGATGCTTTTATACTTATTTTTTCAGCCAATCCAAAAGAATTGACAATAAAATAACCAAACCATAATATTTCGTGTTTTTCCCCATAATCTTTATGCTTGATGGAGGTGCTGTGCTGAAAGGCAAAGCAGAGGTGGTCAGTAACACAAGGGATGCACCAGTTCCCTGTATTTATTACCAGGGGGTCACTTCCACCTTCACCAAGGGGAGAGGCACCCACCCCTCCATGCAGGTAACCTGCAGCAGACTCGATATCTGGCTGGAGCATCCTCATCCTCCCCACGGCCCCTCCGGCAGGACGGGGGGCAGAGGAGGGGCCGTGCCCCGGAGCGCCCAACCCCGTCAGGAGTGGATGGATGTGACTGGATGGAGTGGATGGATGCAATGCCCTGACGGCCGCTTGCAATCTCCGAGGGCTGAGAGATAAGGGGGCTGTCAGGGAAAAGCCGGGCCGCAGAGATAAGGGAGCTTATTCCGTTCAATTACTGGGCAGATAAGGAAGCGCAGGCAAGCCCGGCTCTCCTAATTCGTCCCAGCCATCCTGAGAGTACCGGTCCCTTCTCCAGGAGCCATCCCCAGGCGGCTGCAGCGCTGCCCAAGGGCAGGGGATGCCCGCTGCAGACAGAGCCGGCTGCCCCGCTCAGCCCCTCTGGAAATGGTGCAAGCTCAGGGCTGCTCAGGCTCGTATTTCCTTTGAAATATGGCCCTGGCATTTCTCACAACCTTTGCACAAAGGTTAGGAGGGAGCGTGATGAGATTTGCTTGATGACAGGGAGTTGGGATGGGCTGTCGGCAGGGGTGATGGAGCGCTCTCTGGGGAGGCAGTGGCTGGCCTGTGGTTCGGAGGGCTGGTGAACAGACACAGTGGAGGAGTGTGGAAACCCCAGCACAAGAGACAATCCCCTCCCAGGAGGGCTGCAGGCAGGAGTCTGCAGCTCCCTGTGCTGTTTAGAAGGTGTTTGGAGAGCCATGGATCCAAACAAGCATGGGATGGATGGCCAAGGTGTGGGGAGCAGGACAGGAAAAGTGCAGGATTCCAGGGGGGAAAGTGGTGCTGGGAAAGGCCACTCACACAGGGAAGCAGCATCAGCCTTTGGGGGCAAACACCAGCCCCTGACACGTCCCTTGGTGAGGGGACCAAGCTCAGCTGGAGCCCTCCCTTATCTCCCAGGCCAGTACCAAGGAAGGAGCAGCACACAGTAAATGGCCTCTGTGGTTTCACCTGGATGCTTTAATTTACCCACAATTAATTTGAGCCGTAAATCTGGAGCTGCAGTTACCATGCACACAGGACTGAAGATGGGTATTAAAGTCTTTCCTGTCTCCCTGACTGGTGGCTGTCACTGGTCCTGTGACAGCCTGTCCTTGTCTTGGATCTTCTTCCCCAGCTGATGGCTGGTCAAGCTCGTTCCTCATGGCACCTTCCCTGTGGAACACGGAGCCAACAGCACACAGATCCCAAAATGGATCCTGTGCTCCCTGGCATTGCCCTCCCTGCAGTGGGATGAGTGGTGGGATGGTGATGCAGTTTGCAGAAGGTTCAGTATCCCTAGTCCAGGGCTTGGATCAAATTCCTACCTGGGAAAGGAGTTCAGTCAGCTCTGCCTCACTGTCAGCTGCAGGAGTGAGAGAAAATGCACCCTGAATTCTCCAAAGTGTGGCTGGGCTGACGGGGAGGCAGAGCTATGGTTGGGCCGGGACAGCTCCGTGCTTTGGGGAAACTTCCTCAGATTTTTAATTATCACAGGCAATTAAGACTTTAAATCTGCCAGGCTCCAGCTGCCACAGCTGGCGCAGCTCCAGCGGCGCCGCTGTCCTTCCTGCAGGCAGCGTGGGGATGCTGGGCATGGCTGAGGAGCTCCAGGACAGGGCTTGTCACCAAAGCCAGTGACAGAAACAAGGTCGTGCTGCCCCATCAGCAGCACCCAGAGCTGGGTGAGCAGCTGGAGGCTGCTGGGATTCTCTCAAGACACCTTTGAGAGGAGTACCTGGAAAATGCTGACAATGCAGTGAAAAGTTAACAGTTTCCCAGAAGGCAGATGAACGAGGAGAAAAACACAAGGCTGCATTAAAAACATCTCAAGGAGGTGAGAGATGTGGCTGGGAAATGAGAGCCCGGTGTGTACAAAGGAGAGGAAAATGGAAGGGGAACATTCAGCCAGGTGAGGATGGATGAACAAACTGCCACAGCCCCCAGGGAACCTCCTGGGCACCATGAGGTTCTGGTTGTCCCACAGAGCCATCTGGAGAAGATGTGGCAGCACAGAACCAAGGTCTTAATACCCAGAAACATCATAAAGCGCTCCGGGGTCCCACTGCAGCCGCTTTTCTCTTTCCATGGTGGAAATTTATTCCAGAGCTGATAAAGGGAAAACCGATGCAGCCGTGACACGCTCGCAGGGGGATGTCTCCCCACAGCTGCCTTCTGCCTTATCACAAATAAATATTGCTGCTGAACACAGGAGAAGCGTGAGCTCCACCTCTTTTGGTGTCCCACCATGTAATTAGTGAGCACAGACCAACTGGAGCCTGAAGGATGGGGTAGAGAAACAGGAGGATCTCACTCCAGGAAACAGAAAATAAGGAGCCTCACCCAATGAATGAGCTCTCTCTAAATATAACCAGGGCTGCAAAATTGTGTCAGGGAATAATTCATATGCAGAAATAGCTCTAAAACTAAGTGGAAGCGTGAGAGCTGAACAGAGCAAACCCCGAGGAGCCGTAAGGAAACGGCACAAATTTGGCGGAAGTATGGGAGCAATCCAGGAGCTTCCATTATTCTAATCCATGATTAGAAGTATCCTGAGACAGTTCCTGCATGCCTAACCTCCCTTTCTCCCCTGCTGAGCCCTGGGCTCCTCATGCTGGCAGCACAGAGGTGATTAATTCCCACAGCTCCTGACACTGGCTTGTGCCAGCACCAGCACCCTCAGCACTTTGGGGCTATCCTGAACACTTAATTTAATATGGTGTGATTGGATTTGATTAAAAGCTATTGATTGGGAGGACAGGGGCTGGTAAAATTGTGGCCATTTGTCAGTGGCTGGGCAGTGAAATCTCTGGGCTAATAAATCAGGGCTGGCGCTGTTGGTGCACAGCGACTGCAGTGCAGGACACGGTCAGGCTCCTTCCCCTGGCACCCGGGATGGACTAATCCCATTAAAAATTATGATGTTTCCAGCATGGAGTTGCCTCTGGGAAGAGCCATGGAGCTGGAAGGTGAGTGCTGAGGTACCCAAGGCCAGGGGTGGTGTACCCTGTGCTCCCCAATCCTGGGTGCAGACAGGATGCCCAGTGTAAGGCAGCGATTTCAGAGTCCATCTTCAGGGAAACTCCTTGCTCCTTGTCTTTTCCTTCTCTTCATCAAGAGGGGCTGCTCCAGTAGCCTGCCTCTGGAAATGGCTGGGATGCAGGGAGCTGCTGCACCTCCCACCAGGTGCTCCAGCCTCTCCCAGGGGATGCTGCTGCCACCTCCACAAGCTGCTCCTGGCGTGCAGGGCTGGAGTACCCACTAGGCTCTGTCACTTTGATTTAGAGGAACCATCCACGGGCAGCTCCTTCAGCAGCTGTGACACGCAGGAAAATTACGGAACGACGCTCGCCAGCTCTTTAGCAGGGTATTGACACAACAGGGACCGGAATGATGAGATGTGAGACTTCTGATGCATCTGTATTATTCCCAGCACGCTATCACAGCTCCCAGAATGGGGATGTCAAATGGCTTCCTCCGAGCATTTTGTATGTCTTTAAAAATGAAATGGGCTGTGCTGATGCCTTCAGATGTCTAATGGGTGATGCGAGTGTAAAAGTGCCACTTCATGCTTTGAGATGTCACTACAGTAAATCAATCCCATTTTCGCTGCTTTTATAAGCTGCAAATATTTTCTCAGGGCTGCTGAGGAGGGAGGGGCACAGGAGCCAGAGACTGTTGGCAATGATGAGCGTGGCCAGGTCAGCCTCATGGTCCAGCTTGGCTTGTCCCTCGTCCTATGAGGGATGTGTGAGGGGCAGTGGCTGTGAGCCCCCTGCTCTTGCTGGGCTGCTCAGCAGCCTGGGGGCTCGAGGGACATCCCAGCACCATTATCTCCTGCCTCTCCTGGCCTTCTGCATCACCCAGCGAGACCTCCCTCTGTGTATCTCTCCTAAGTGCTTTGTAACAGCTGACACGGAGCCAGGGGAAGCTTGACAGGTTGGCGCTGTATTAAAAATGATCCACGATAATAAAAGGGGAGGAAAAGAGGCCGCTGCCTTACAAGGAGGCTGAAGGCATGGAAGATTAGCAGTGCTGCTGTATTGCACATGATCTGTTTGGTTTGTGGAGAAAACTCCTGTGCTTGGGATTCCTGTGAGCGGGGAATTGGTGGCATCAGTAACTGGCAGGACCTGGCACGTGGTGAGCTGAGCAGCAGGATGGTGATGCACACAGGTGATGCACACAGGGTGATGCACACAGGTGATGCACACAGGTAATGCACACAGGGTGATGCACACAGTTGATGCACACAGGGTGATGCACACAGGTGATGCACACAGGGTGATGCACACAGGGTCCCTGGTGATGCACACAGGAAATATCCTGGCGATAGAGGATTATTATTATTAGAGGGTTCCTCATCACCTCATTTATCATCCCCACAAAAACCCCTCCAACAACCATACCACTTTCCATTAAAATAACTGCCCTATTTGTAACAGCCCTAGGCATCGTTTTAGCCCTAGAAATTTCAAAAATAGCCCAAACATTCCTCCTCACAAAACAAACCCCTCTCTCAAACTTCTCCACATCACTAGGATACTTTAACCCTTTAATCCACTGCCTAAGCATAACTAATTTCCTCAACGGAGGACAAACATTGCCTCTCACCTAATTGACCTTTCCTGATACAAAACACTGGGCCCAGAAGGACCAGCCAGCCTACAACTAATAGCAACCAAAGCTGCCACCACCCTCCACTCCAGCCTAATCAAAGCTTACTTAGGATCATTTGCCTTATCCATCCTCATCATCCTCATATCCACATACAGAAACAACCAATGGCCCTCAGGGTCCCTGAGTGCCACTCTGACCACCAGAGCTGTGAGACCCCTGAGGTCTCAGGAGCTAAGGGCAAAGGCTGAGGGAATGGGGAACTTCTGGAAGGGCTCAGGAGAGCTCCAGGTGGCTCTGCCAAGGGGGAACCTGCAGAGGAGGCCAATGGCCTGGTCTGGGTCAGTGGAGTGCAGGAGGATCCCCCACTCCTTGACTCCTCAAGAGCCATACCTGGCTGCTCTGCGGTGATTTATGCATCTTGGTGACTAATGCAGTCATAATCAAAATGGACCATAATTGTTATGGCAGTAAAACAATCCTTGCGTTCTCCTATTTACTAATCTTCAACTTCTCCTTGTGACCTTTACTTCAAAATGTTTCAATATAAATAATGCACTTCTGTGAATATATTCTTCTGATTATTTCCCAAAGCTCTGATTCTCCATGTGCGACGGTCCCTGAAGTGGTAATTTGTTCTCCTTCCTGGTAATTGCAATTTTAGAAATAGCTTTTCCAAATGCTCCCAGCCTGAGATCTTATTTGATATCTTTCCTTTATTTTCCCCTCTGTAATAAAACTGCTTTCCAGAATGGGGAGAGGGTCTAGGTCAGGGTGAGCCCCAGGACAGTGGGGGCTCTGTAGGTGCCTCTTACACCTTGAGAGGTTTGTGTCACCTCAGGAGACTCTGTCTTTCCATTAGGCCCCTCCTAATCTGTTAGATCATTAGGTAGAAGTCCCTTTTTTAATCTTAGATTAACTCTTACTAATTCCAGTTGCAACTAAAATTTGGTTACTGGGGGATGGGGGCTGCTCAGGCAGAAAAGAGCCTGGCAGGAGAGATGGCAGTGGGAGAGCTGAGCAGGGACCTGCCCTTCCAGCAGCTCATTCCTGTTCCAGATACACATCATTCTGGTAATCAAATGCTCATTCCCACACAGCAAAGGGATTTGGACTCTGGATCCAGGCAGAGTGGGGCAAGAGGGGAGTGGGACCCCCAAGGTGGCCTCATGCCCAGGGACCACCCCCACTAGCAGGCATGTCTCCAGCTTGGGCACACTGTCTGCAGATGAAGCACTTGTAGGAGCTGAGATCTTCACTTTTGTAAGGGCAGGGGGCTCTGGTGTGGGCTCCTTGTCCCAAGGGAGATGCCACAGCATGGTCAGCTCTCCTTTTGGCAAAGCCACAGCCCCCAGCTCCAACCTTGTGCAGCCAGTTGAGAGAAATTGTTCCTGATGAATTTAAGCTGAAGGTTAAGAGCCAACATAAGCTAGAAAGTCAATGACTAATCTATTAAGCTCCCCAGTAACTTAATTTACATGTTTTTAATGATTACTTCCTACCTGGGCACTCTGAAAACTAATTGGACTTGAATCGTTAAGTGCATTCAGAGGTGGACTCAAATTAATAAGCACCACTCCTGTCTGCTTTTAGATGCAAGAGAGAATCAGAGCTGGCTCTGGGGGCTGCCAGACACCTCATTGCAATGCAGCCACAGCTGCTCCCCTTGGGCTGGGGGTGCCTGCTCTCCAAACAACCAGCTCAGCTGCACCCACTGCCATTTAGGAATTAAAACACTGATTAAGGGCTTGATGCACTTCTTGGAAACTGAGTTTTTTTTCATCCATTGGAAGAGAAAAAGCTGCTTCAGATTACAAATGGGGCCTGGACCAAGCATTGCTTCCAGTTAGTCAGTGGTGTTCTCAGAATTGAGGGGTTGGTGAGGCTGGCTCTGTGGTTTCACCACTGCTGGGTCATGAGCTGAATTCTCTGCTCCTTTTTCTCCTCTTCACCAGCTCAACTGCAGATTTCATCAGCACTGGTCCCAGTCTCACTGCTCCCTCACAGAAAGCATGGATCTCAGCCTCAGCAGGTTAGTGGGACCCCAGCCATGCCAGCATCCAGCGTCTCTCCCCATCACTGTGCATTCCCAGAAGATGGAGGGGGCCAGGAGGCAGAGGGGACCTGGGCTCAGCAAGGAACAACCCCAGGAATGGGGCTGTAACAACACCCCAACATGCTGAATTTTGCCAGGAACCTGCATGAGAGAAGCTGAGATGTTTCTGCACAGGCAAGGGAAGCTCCTGCTCTAGGGAGAGCAGCCTGGCCAAAAGGGAGGGAATGTGGCTGGAATGAAAAGCACCTACTTAAGGGATAACCTGGAAGCCTTTTTAATAAAATGTAATGGTAAAAGGGAAAATGAGGCTTCAAGAAGCAGCACTGGTTCCTCACTCAAGGCAAGGATGAACACTTACCTTGGATCAGTCCACAACAGGCAAAATATACCATTGGGGTATTTATTTCCCTGAAAAGCCCAGCATTTCTGCTGGCACTGTGGGATATAAAATGAATTCACCCAGCAGCAGTTGTGTGGGGCTGTTTCTACAGTCATGGGGGACTTGGCTGGCAGCTGGAGTTGGAGCCAGCTCTGCCACCATCACTGTTTGTGGCATCCAGAGCTGTCACCTCTTGCTCCAGCAAGGGACTGACTGCACCAAAGCATCAGCATCACAATGAAACCGAGGATTTCACAGTTTGCCATCAGCTAATAGCTGAGCAAACAGAACACAGCGCTGGTACTGGGGAAGATGCTTCCCCCTGAAGAACAGTTCTTTTAATGAGGCTCATCATAATGCTCATTAATTTGTGTACATCTGGATGCTCAGGTTGGCAAATGCGGAGGCAAATGGCTTTGTATTGTGTTGAGTCACACACACAATTGCTTCTCCTTCTCAGCCTCATGTGGCTCGAGGAATATTTGCTTTACTGAGGGAAAACTGGAAAATGTCCCACAGCTGGTGGATCCTGGGGCCTCCAGAGACAGAGCTGTGGGGTGCTGCACCCCTCACTGCTGCCTCTCCTCCCCATTTACCCCACGGAACACCTGTCAGCACTCCCCTTCTGAGCAGTGAGGTCTGTAGGAATGCAGATTTTTCCCCTCTCTAGGAGCTGTCACTTCCACCTGTGCCACAGTCAGGGGCCTTCCTGGGTGTGATGGTCCCACCAAGCTGCACCCCCAGGCCCTGGGTGCTCGGGGAAAGTGGATGGTCTGGAGTGCTGCAGGATCTCTCCCTGGCACAGAAAGCAGGGAGAAGCCTCACTCCACCCTGCCAGCCTCCCTCCCAGCACAAACACAGCCCGAGCCGGGTTCCCTCGCTGTCCCCGGGGACTGAGCCTTTCATCCTGGGCTTTTCATTAGTGCTCCATGCTGGAGTTGCACAGATGCTGCCTGCTCCCCCCACAATGGCAAGGAAATTATGCACCTGGGCCAGCAGCCAGGATGCCGAGGATTTATGCTTTTCAAGGTCTTTTATTAACTTGGCAACATATGGCTCTATCCTCAGAGCATCTCCTCCACCTCTTCTCCTCCTCCTGCTCTTCCCTCTCCTCCCCAGAATGCTGGGGCTGGAGTGGGGCTCTCCCTGGCTCCCTGTGCCCTTCATGCTGGATTTTTTCATCCTTGGGGAAACAAGCCCTTTAGGATGGGTGGGATGGTAACAAAATGACACAAAGCAACATTCTTATTAAAAGTGTATTTCAATTCCTTTCTCTTTCACAGATGTGAAATCAGTCTTTAAAATATCAGTAGTGAATACTTAAGACACTGAAAGCTGTTTTCTTTTTGGCATGTACCTGGATTTGAGTAGAGAACCTCCAGAACCAGGATTGCCGGATGCTGCAGGCACTGTGTGCATATGAGC
The DNA here is from genome assembly GCA_024362935.1 of Setophaga petechia. NCBI lineage: Eukaryota > Metazoa > Chordata > Aves > Passeriformes > Parulidae > Setophaga > Setophaga petechia. The sequence continues at coordinate 1,952,087 of JANCRA010000047.1, forward strand.
ACTTGGAAAGGGCTTCCCTTTCCTCACTTGATTTTTATCTTTAAGATTCAGGCAGCAGCTGCCTTCTCCTCAGCTTTGCATCTAGTGAAATGCAGGGATGCTCTTGGAAGTGGGGCCATGGGCAAGGAAAGCCACTCTCTCCTCTAAAGGAGCAAAGCCAAGGGCTGGGTGTGTGCAGGTGGAGGAGCAGGAAGGAGAACTGCCAGGGAAAGAGCTCACCAGAAGTTTCCTGCATGATACGTGTCTGAGGAATGTCTAATGATGCTGAACTCCAACTGGCTGGGAGAATGTCATGCTGCTGCCTGGCTACAGCCGTGTCTCTTCCCTCTCCTGGCTTTGCCATGGCTGGGCTGCATCCAACTGAATCTCTCCTTGCCTGTGGACAAACCCAAACACAGCTGCAATGCCAGTCCTGCTGATGGGTGAACTGGCACTCACCAGGGCAGCACCCATCCCACAAGATCCAGAGTGTTCTGGTGACAGAGCTGGAAATGCCATCAGGAGGAGAGGGGAAGTTGGGAGTCACCATTTACATGTTCATGAATGTGCCAAGTGCTGCAAAACGTAGCACAGTCCAGCGTGGCATGGTCAGACCTGCTGCATCCCACCGAGCCACCAGATTTTCCATGCTCTCAGGAGAGCAGGTTCAGCTTTCTCCTCACCTGCACATCTTCCAACCATCCTTTCCTGATGTTACAGCCTTGCACACTCAGACCTGCAGGATGAGTTTGTTTACCCACGTGCCTCGAAGTGCAGAGCGTGGGGCTACAGTGGCATTCGAGTAGCATTGAGTGCTTTCAAGATTACACTCGCTGAAGTAGTAATTAATGTTTGTTTTATTATGTTCTGGGGAATGATCGTCCAACAAGATAATTCAAATAAAGCCGAGCATGTTCCGAGTGAACGCCGCTTAAAGGCTGATTCATTGCAAACTGGCCCGTGCAAAGGACCAATAATTAGGAGAAAAGGCACAAGTAGGAGCATACTCGCCATTTATCTGCCTTTTATGTAATTAAAATGATGGAAATTATGGCTTAATGAGTGGAAATTGGATGTGCACTTGAGAGTTTTGCGTGTCTTATTTCCCTGCAAGCGTCATTCTCCAACTGTGTCCCTTCAGCTGTGTCCCCAGCCTGGGGGCACTGCAGGATTGCCAGGGGCCACTTGGGGACAGAAAGCTGGCAATGATGGTGCTGACAGAGCTTCCACCTGCTGCACCCAAGGGTCTGCAGCTCCCTGGGTCAGGGAATGAGGGCTGGGAGCGAAGCTTCTTGTGCCAAACACTCAGCATGAGCTCTGCTTCCCATGATTAACTCCATCCTCACGTCTCGTTAAATTACACACAGTGAAACCACGGTGTCACATTATATGGTAAATAAACCTGAGGAAGGCAGCTCATCCAGCAGCCTGAAAACCACCTGGTTTTCTCCCACAGCTGAGAGGTACAAGGGGTTTAGGAGTGTTAGGGGGTAGGACAGTCGGGATGGCAGAGACAGGAGATCTCTGAAGCCAGGTCGTGGAATTTGGGGTTTATTGCAAAGGGTGTGGGTGCAGGGCCCTGCTGGGAGCTGCCAGACAGCAGGGAGCTCAGAGCAGGCCCGAGAGAAGAGAGGGGGAGAGAGGATGAGAGTGAAAGAGAGTAAGAGGGTAAGAGAGCAAAAGCATAAGAGAGTAAAAGGGTAAGAGAGCAAAGTGCCTGTTACAATACAATAAATATTCTTCTGTGTTGAATATTCTGATTCTCACTAACTAATGTAGTACAATATACAAATCCTATAGCATTTACATACAGCCTATAAAAATCACTACATTACCACACTGTGTTACATTTTAAACCCTAAAAACTCCTCTTTGGGCCCCTTCTGCCAAGCTGGCAGGGTCTGCTCTGACCCTTGGAGCTGTCTGCAAGCAGAGGGTGTTGTTCCATCAAAAGGGGATTACCTTCAGCTGCCCATGCCATTGTTTTCTAATTGTTCAGTAACTAAGAGATCTCAAAGCTTGCTTTAATTTCAATCTCGCTTATAGTTTCCATATTCTCAAAATCTTTTGCCAGGCAATCATATTTATAAGGCTTTCCTGTTTCATCTTCCCCAACAAAGGGGGAACGGCTGCTGTGCCAGGGTGGTGGGAGCTGGCGGCGACAGTGCCAGCAGAGCCCTGGTGGCTGCACATCCCAGCCTGAGGCTCTGCAAGCTGGTTCAGCACGGTGTGTCGGGTGAATGATGAGAGGAAAATTGTCCTCCATCTGTTGGAATAAATTCCACCACATTTGCTTCTCTCATTAGCTGCACAGGGGCGGAGCGTGGCGTGGAGTCCACGGAGGCAGGGCGGGTTAATTGGGGTGCCAGAGGGTGCCAGGAGTGAGGGCTCCCACGCTGGCACTGCCGAGGGGACCCACGTGCGCCAGGGGGTGGCTGCCACCTTCAGCTCCTCGAGGGAGCATCTTCCACAAGATGGAGCTTGTGGGCAAACGATGGGCAGCCGGGAAGATGCTGGACAGCGAGCGGGCTGTCTGTCTGTCCCTCCCGCCCTGTCCGTCCATCTGTCACCCAGGTGATGCCTGCAGAGCGATGCAGAGTGGTCTGTCTGTCCATCTGTCCATCTCTCATGTGGTGCCCTGAGAGCGATGCAGAGCGGTGTGTCCGTCTGTCCATCTGTCTGTCTCCCACGCTGTGCCAGGCAGTGATAGACAGAGGGGACCAGGCAGCCCTAAGGACAGGGATGCCATCAGGTTAAGTCAGTGCCAGGCATGGTGACTTCTGCCTGCACTCAGAGGGCACAGAAAGCTGCCCCACAGGAGTTTTGGGCTTCCCATCCCTCCCGTGGGATGCCAAAGCTGCCTCAGTTTCCCTCTCACCCCACGGGCTGTGGCTGATGCAGGGGCTCTGGTTTGGCTGAGCTCACCTTTCTGTATCAACATCTTGCTGCTTTGCCTGTTAATCCTGAGAGGGAAGTGCAAACCCAAGATGGATCAAAATAAATGCCAGAGCCCGAGGAGAAATGTCAGCAGCTGTCAGGGGGATGGCAGGAGTGGGGGGCTGGGTGCCCTGGGGAGGGCTCCCACATCCCAGCTCACCTTTCCAGAGGAAACCTCTCCTGGCACATGCTGAACTGAAGAGTCCTGGCAGAAAGGCTGGAGCTTGCTTGAGGGGGTTCCCAGCCTTCCTCCCTATTCCTGGGCTCCCTCCTGCCTCCCCCTCTTGCTGGGAAACCTGAGGCAGAGGGGGGGCAGCTCCACACAGCTCTGCTCTCCATGCCATTTCCACATTATGCTAATGCACAGCTGTTGAATCCTCCTTCCCAGCGTGAATTCCAGCAGGTCCTTCCTCCTAAGGGGGAATTACTTCCATTTGCTGCCTTTTTTTTTTTTTTAATTACCCAGCGCTTAGGAAAGTATCTCAGTGCATGGGCTGTGGCAGCCTGGGGATGCTTGGCACAGGCAGGGCCCCGTGGCAGGTAATGCCAGGCACCTTTTGGTGATGCCAAGGACTTTTTGGGGAGATGCTGAGGAGCTGGTGAGGCTGACTGGAAGATGAGACAGCTCTGGGTGGGTGAGGGGATGGCGGCGCTAGGGGACAGCAGCAGTTCATTAATGCCAATAGAAACGGAGAGAGGATTTTGAGAGTGAGAAGGGACAGATCAGCAGTGACAGGGAATATGGAAACAGCAGACTTTTGTCAGCCTGAGGAAATCAGTACAGAGTCGCTGGAGATGCAAAGAAGAGGGCTGTGGTATGAGACACTGGGGACACCCAGGCTGGGGACAGCAGTGCCAGCACCACACCAGGGCTGATGAGACCCAGACGTGCTCTCCTGCCCATCATCCCTGAAATCTACCTCACCACACATACTAAAATGGCAATAAATCTCAGGGATTATGTCTCTCTGCTGTTCTTTGGAGAGGTCTTTGGTCGGATTTGAGGAGAATTCTTATTTGAACAATAGGTCAGACGTGAATTCACCTTGGTGCAGACACAGGAGCTCCAGTCTGGGAGGCTTCGAGCCCTCTTGCAGGAAGAGAAAAGGAAGAAAATCCTCGCTGTCTAATTACACTGGTTCCAGGCAATCAGCCTCGCAGCCATATTCTGATGACTTTTATTTGACACCGATTGATCACTCTTTAATTGCCACCCAGGGCACAAGGAAAAACCCTCGTGAGGAGAGAAGTTTTGGAGAGTTACAGAGAGTGCAGGGACAGCTGCTGCAGGTCACAGGCAGTGCCTACGCCTGCCCTGCCTGGGAATTGCCTTCACAGAGCTTGGCTGAGAGCTGGGAACGTTCTGAAGGGAGCAGATCTCTGCCTGATCTGAGCCTGGCTCTGTGTCACAGCGCCTGCAGACAACAACTGCAGGCAACAACCCGCTGGGAATGGAGCTTCCAAGGGGGAGAGGAGCAGCCAAACACACCTTTGAAAATGTTCCAGTATCTTTTACTGCACTGTAGCACTCCTCCAGCAGATAGCGGAGCAGCTCTCACACAGAGGAGCGTGATGCCACTGATAAAAACTGATTAGGATTTCTTGAGATAGAAAAGCGCATCAATTCTGAATGCACACGCTGGATTTATCGCTGCAGAGGAGGGTTATACTCACAACCTGACCATCCTGTGCCTGCTCCCAGCATCTGCAGAGCTCAGCAGGGCCACAGCAGCTCTTTCATGGGTCTTCTGCACACTCCCCCCATGCCAGGAAGGAAAACCTCCCACTGCAAAAGGAACAGAAAAGTGTGATGAGAAATTCTTATGTTCTGCGGAAATGCTGGTCTCTGTACACAGGGACAGAGCTGCAAACACTTGAGGACTTGTTTCAGAAATGGGCAGTTGAGCCCCCTGAGCCTTGGGAGAGCTCTGCATGTGCAAAGCTGTTTCACACACACTGCTGGGAGTGCTGAGGGTGATTCTCTCATGTGATTCTCACTGGCAGAGCAGCACAGTGATGGGCTGAGGGGCAGCTTGAGCACCCTGGCCTGGGTGAGATGTGTGGGCAGCACCCAGGGGGAGCAGGGCATCCCAATTTCATGGGATAAACCTCAGAGCAGGTAGGCAGGAACACCAGGATCCCCCAACGTGAGCATGATAAAGGAAAACCCTCCCTCTCCCACAGCCAAAACAGCACATTTTCAGACTTGAGTCATTCAAATGACAAAAGGAGACAACCCTGGCCCCTTTTAAGTAACTGTGCCTTTAAATCTTCATCTGTAAACGCATTAAATATCTTTTAATGCAGCAGTTGTTTGGGAACAAGTCCAGACATTTAAATATTGTGGCCAGGACATCACGGCTCAGACTCCTTGTGCCATGCTCCAGTGGAGGACTTGGAGCAGGCAATCTCTTCCTTCCATGGGAAGTGTCAGCAGGGTCAGGGCTGATGCATTGTAAATCAGTGCCTTGACAGAGCAGCACCTTGTTTTACTCAGCCTGCTCTCGTCAGGTTGAAATTCATGTGCAATTCTAGCATTTGCTGCTGGGGAAGCAGCTCTCAGGGTGATAACAGCTTCCCTTTGGCACCCAAATGTGAACAGTAAACCAAAGCATGGGCTGCTGCTATGGCATTGCTACGCTGGGAGCCCAAGGAAGAGGTGGAATAAAAGTGTTTTCTGTCTCTCCTGGACATGTGGCCAGCTCTGAGGGCTTACAAAAAAACCATGTTCAGTGCTTCATCTTTGCCATCCCTGCACTGGCACAGGTCAGTTGGTGCCAGCACTGCCCTGCCCCTTCCAAGCCTTGCTGTCCCTCCCTGCTCAGTGGCACAAGGTGATGGTTGAGGTATGGCACCTGGGGGATGCCACAGAAAGGCCAAAAGCCTGAAAAGCTCAGACCAGGCCACGATTATAAAAGCAATACTCAGCATCAGCATTCAGGAGTGAATATTCAGCATCTCACCTTGATCCTGGTGCAGTCCTACCTGGCTGGGGCTGCGTCAGGATGGAGAGCCCGGGCAAAGCTAACCTAGAAAAGGGACAGAAAAAAAGGGGGGAAATCTCAGCTTTGTATTTAACAAAGAGCAGATGATATGGCTGTGTCTTGTTTGCTTGGAGCCGAGTGAAACCCTGCTGCTCTGGAGCAAAACGCCGAGTTATTGAGGTGAGAAAATGCGGGGGCTGGAAGCTGACCCGCCACGTCCCTCCCCTCCCGCCCACGGCTGGGTCCAGCCACCACAGGGACAGAGCAGCTCTGTAACGAGCTCACCACAGCCATCCCTCAGCCTTAGGCAAGGGAAGAAAGAGAGATGAAAAGAAAAAATAACCCAGAGAGAGAATTTAATTGTAAACTCTCGCTGGTGAAGGGGAAGCATAAACCAATAAATGGTAGGAATGAGTCTGATAAGCTCTGCGAGGTGAAGATGAGAAATGTGTTGGCTGCACGTGGGAGTGTGTGGGATGATGAAAGGCTTTGGAAGTACCTGCAGCAGGAGAAAGGCCGTGGGGAGTAATAAACAGGGTGCTTAGCAAAGGTTTAGGGGAGCTTCAGGCTTTGGTCGTGGTGATGCTCTCGCCTTTCCCTGTGGGGGAGAAGAGCCGGGAGAAACAGACTCTGCTTGCAGGGAAAACTCAGCAAGAGGGATCTGAGAGTTCAGCCTGGAGCTGGAGGTACCCACAGAGGAGCCTTTGCTGATGCTGGCTGCAGGCACTGGGTTGTACTTACTACAAGCTGGGCTGAGCCTCTGAAGCTCTGCTACTCCACCTGAACCTCGGCAGGGACTCCAGCCCTGGCTCCAGGAGGGGAAGCTGCTGCAGCTCTGTTCCCCAGCATCTCTGGTGGTGGCCTCACCAGGACCAGAGAAGGAGATCCTGTAATAACCAACCCACTTTAAAAGCAGTATCAAGTACTTTTGGTTATCTACAGCTGGGAACACACCCAGCTTCAGATATTCCAGTCTGTGTAATTGAATTATTTAGGGGCTGGAATGGTGTGATGAAATAGGCTTTCTTCCTATTTTTAGGTTTCCATCTACAGGGCTGGAAATTACAGCCATTAAAATGTTCTATTAGTAATGATATATAAAGGGGAAAAAACTGATCAGACTTTTCTAGTGCACATAGAGCATTAGGATATCATTAATTTTAATGATAGAGCCCAAAATTACAAAGCTATTACAGTCATACTTGAAGTTTCCGGAAAAAAAAAGAGAGAGAATCAGTCTAAATTGTTGTTAATGAGTAAAAAAATATTTAAATCATATTTAACGGACCTTACAATTATGGCTGATGTCTCTGTGGGCTGATGATGGCTTAGACTGGGGTTGTTCCCTGGTGCTGACAAAACAGATGTCTGGGACAAGATAACAGTGAGGGGAGTACAGGAGGATTTGCTGAAGTGCTCTGGAGGGGAATAGAGAGAGGCCACATTCCTTGAAGGGCTGCTTTTGGCCTTTTATTCCTACCTCTAAGCCCTTGTTACAGGATTCCTACTGCCCTCATGAAGGTTTCCAACTCCATCAGCTGCTGAGCAAAAAAAAAAAAAAAAAAAAATTCCCAGCCCTGTGCACTGTGAAGCAGGCAGCAATTAATGGCCCTTGGAGGGCTGGAGATTTTCATCTTGGTTTTTCTTTAAAAAATAAATGACTGAGGAAAAAGGTCCTTTGGGAAAGCAGACGGGGGAAAAGGAGAAAGTTGGAAAGAGGAATGCCTGAGGTGCTTTGTGCTCTGGCACAAGGGGAAAGGATGCAGCACCCAGAAAGCAGCTGGGATTTCCCTGACCTGCATGCCCAACCAAGGGGACTGTGTGCTGTACCAGTGGGAGCTGGATCCTGGATTTATTGAGGCATGCTTGCAATAATTCAACAAGCATCCCCTGGCCTGGGAGCAGTGACAGAGCCGAGTCTCTGCGGAGCAGGGCTGTGACCAAGGGACAATTTACTGCCTTGTCCTTGACAGCTCCGGTCATCTCTAAGTCACCAAACCCTTGACTTCCTCACGGAAGGAAGGAAAAGCTTTTTTCCAAAGGAAAAGCCCTCTCTGCTGAACCTCCCACAGCTCCTCTTTGCTGGCAGCTCTCCCAAACCCCCTGAAACCCCTGAGCAGAACACCTGCAATAACTTCACAGGCTCATAATGCTCTGGGTGACATTAAAGCTATTTTCCAGGTTCCTGCTACTTGAGACACTGCAGTAGAAGGGTCAAAACTTTTCAAATTCATTAGGCCTCAAAATAGCTGCCTCGTTAAGCACCGTGGAGACGGCCGATAACGGGAGGCGAAGCAGAGCGCCCCGGAGATTGGATGTGCACACCAGGCTGATAAATGGCTTCTCTGTGGCTATTCCAGAGCTGGCAAGGGGAAAAATGCCATCCCACGGATGAACAGGTCTGGAGTTTAGTACGACAACTCTTGGAGCTGCCTTGGCTGCAATGAAACATCTCTGTCTTTGCTCAAGGCAGCAATGTGACCTTGGGGAGAGGGGCTGCAGGAGAGCGGCCAGAGGCCAGCAGGGATCTGCCTGGGGTGCAGAGCCTCTCCATCCTTCCTCAGGTGCATTAAAGTAGCACCTGCCCTGGTGCCTTTGCCTTGAATGGCTGTGATCTCTGCACATTGGATCCCTCCTGCATCCCTCCCTCAGGTTTAAATAATCCTACATGTCAATTCAACCTCTGCAGCACGTGGGGAGGGACAACACCTCGTGTCCTGCAATCCCAAAGGGTTTCCACTGAGCTCAGCTTGGTCAGCACTGGCTGCAGATCTGGGACATGCAGTACACCAGGGCACTGAACTGCTGTCCCCTTCCTGATGGATCAGAGGGAGCATGAAGACAGAAGGTTTTCTCTGACCAGGGTAATAGAGTCAGCAATTCCACTTGGATAAGCCCATGGATTTTATGTCGTCCCTGCGCAGCCCCGAACAAAACACACTGGTGGCAGAAGACACACAGCACTCTCTGTGGCACAGTATTCCCTACATGGCAGCTTGCTGCTTAAGAAGAAAGCACTCAAACACTTTGGAAAACGGGAAGATCCCAGAGCTGAATTTTAGAGTGCTCATCTTGCAGTTCCCAAGTTCATTACCAGCAGCAGCAAGTGCTGGGTGGCACTGATCCAAGCAGTGCTTAGCACGCACATCACTTGGAGTGGACTCACGGTCCCAGAGTAGTTGGAGGTGTTACTCACATCCCAAAAATCCAGCATCTGTAAGAGTTTTTTATGCTGGTGTTTTTTCCATTTTCTTTCTAGCACCAAGACTGGCACCAGCTTCATTCTCTTCATTCTCAGACTCATTCCCTGTCCTTGCGAGGCAGCTGAGACTGGAGGTCCCATTGTCCCTCACAATCCTGAGGCTCTTCCTTGGGCTCTGCCAGTAAGATTTTCCCCACTCGTCCTCATTTCACAACACCAAGGTGTTTTCTGGGTTTTGGAAAGCAGAAACTGAGAGGAACACTCCCTACCCATGCACATCCTTCTTGTGATGCTTCTCCTGCTGCTCCCGCTCTTCAGTGGTTTGGGCCTCTCCTTTGGAGAGTGCTTGGAAAAAGAAACCACTTCTAATGAAAAGGCTGGGGGAAAAGATGATGTTCTGGATGATGCACACAGGAGAGCTGCCCAGCTCTTGTGGGGAATAGGCTCCTCAGGCAGTCAGTGGGAACAACCAGGGACAAAGCCTGCCCTCCTGGAGTGGGTGCAGTGGGCAGGTGGGGATGACTGAGTGGGAAGCCAGGGAGACTTTGGGGTTTTTCTCATAACTGCACTGAAGCTTGCCTGGCTGAAGGCTGGCAGAGGGCATCTGTGAGTGCTCAGATCAGAACCACCTGGCAGCGATGTTTTCTATCCATTTTTCCCTAATTTTGCACAGCCCATGCTCCCTCTGTCTTTGGTCATCCCTCCCACCTCCCTCGCCCCAGCATCCTTCCCCAAGGTGCTGCACGACCTCAGCCCTGCCATCCTTGTCAGGGAGGGAAGTGTTGGTCTCCTCTCTGCCCTTGCCTCTGCTGAAATTCAGGTGAGAGCTGATTTTGGCAGGCAGCAGGGCTGCAGGGCACACCCTGGCTCAGCCCCCCTGTCCTGCCCTGCCTCTCCTTGGAGCCGTGGGGTGTCACCGTGATATTTTCTGAAAAATCCCTTTGTCAGGGTTTCTTCTCCTGGGAAGATAAGAAGCCTCAGCTTCTCCATGTTTTGTTCCTCTGGAATGTGGTCTGGAGATTGTTTATCCAAACATGTGAATTGTTTTTAATAACGGCCAATAACAGCCAGCTGTGTCAGGCTCTCTGAGTCAGTCACGGGTTTTTATTATTCATTCTTTTCTAGCCTTCTGATGTATCTTTTCTCTATTCTTTAGTATAGTTTTAGTATATAATTTCTTACAATATAATTTCATAGAATAGAATAGAATAGAATAGAATAGAATAGAATAGAATAGAATAGAATAGAATAGAATAGAATAGAATAATAACTCAGCCTTCTGAGAACTTGGAGTCAAATTCTCATCTCTCACCTCATCCTGGGGACTCACAACACCACAATGGGGCATCAGCCTGAGTAGACACAGCCATGCACACAGCTCAGGAGCTCAGCCCAAACCTGCTCTGGTTCACCATGAGAGAGCCACGATACCTGCAAATTCAGGCTGAGCTTCTCCAAATCTATTTGCTTCATCAGATTTATGTAGCAATTCCAGGACGAGGTGAATAATGAAAATGACTCATGAATATTTCATTCTTATAAATCACATAATTCATATCTATTCACAAATATTTGCTTTGCCTTATAAACTGGATGAATAATTTACAGAAATACGGAGCAACTATTTTAAAGGAAATATGAAATCCATTGACTACATTAATCAACAAATATTATTCAACTTTTACAGGTTCAGCTTGCTGACAGGCACATTCCCTGTTTATGAGAGGAGCTGGAACAGCAGATGACATTTCCCATATTAAAATACGTGGAGATGGAGCTCAGTTATCCCCATGTGAAGGTATTTCCATGCTTACCCGCTCAGTTTTGGCCATGGCAGTCAGTGCAGGAGCCCCAGATTTGTGTTGGCAGAGGGCCTGCTTGAGGGGAGAGAGCTGTAGGAGGGTAAAATAAGTGCTTATTGATCCCACTTTTTCTTGGCTGGCAGCTCTGACAATAAGTAGTAAATAAACTGTTAATTTTTCTAATTTTTGCAGTAATTCCCTCAATTATTGAGCTTTTTTAAAAAAAATCAGCTGCTTAAACAGAGTATTAAGTGACGGCATTAATCCACCTGTATTTGAATGATAAAGTGATTAATCTGACTCATTTAAATACTGCGATGACTTGGTGATGAATGTCCTGATGGCAAAAAGAGCTTGATGGCCAGGCAGGCATGGGGGATGCATGGGGACAGGCACAGCCCCCATCCTGAAAAGGTCACCTTGACCACTCCAAGTCCATCATCAAACAGCTCCATGGCTGTGCCTTGCAGCGTTCCCATTCTCCTCCACCTCGGATCCTTGATCTGGGAAACTGTCCTGGCCTGGGAGCAGAGGGGATGGCCAGTGCCAGAGGGGCCTCACATCAACACATCACATGCTGGAGATGCTGTGGAGCAAGGCAGTCCATCAGGGGCAGGGCAGTAGCCCAGGGTACAAGGACATTCATTGTCACCTTGTGTTTCTGCAATCCAAAGCATCTGAGGGATGCCAGCGCCTGTGAGCTTGCAAGGAAAATCATGGGAAGACCTGGCAGATGGAGGGCAAAGCCCCCTCTTCCCCCCTCTGCTCTAAGTGACTGAGACACTTGGTGGCCATTTTCCCAGGCTTGCACCTGGGAAATCAGCAAGAGCAGAGAAAGAGTCTGGTCTGCCTTCTCCTCTCCTTTGCAGTGCAGTAATAGGGTGAGGAGGAATGGGGCAGTTTTGTGATACCTAAATTAAGCAGCTCCTAAGAGCCCCCCAGCCTGAGCTAAACAGGAATGGGGTGCAAATGTCTGTGTTCGAGCTGGGTCCTTGAGGAGTGAGGCCAAGGCCAGCATGGATCCTGGAATTTCATGCTGGTTTCTGCACCCCAAAGCAAGCAAAACTCAACATCCTTTTTAGTATTCCTACCACTGGCAGCCTGTCTTCCAAACTATCCATCTGTAACATTTGTAGGGCTATTAAGAGGGAAATACAATTTCATAGTCACAGATAAGAGATTAGACAGATCAATTCCTCCCCGCCACATGGGCTGGGAGAAAAAGCTCAATTCCAAATCGCAGTGGAGGTTTTTGTTCTCCTGGTTTATTGAGCTGTGGGTCCTGCCACCAACTTTCCTGGTTGTTTCCTCATTAAGAGCAGCACGTTCATGACTGATAAGACAGCCAGACATGCAGTCAGGAGGGACCTGGCTGTGGGGAATCCTTTGGGATTAAGGAGGCTGAGCCTTCCTCGGCAGCCATCCATCTCCTGCTTTGAGGCAGCTGTGGCAGAGTCCCTCTTTCCCTTACCCCCTTTCTTATATTTGATATTTTTGTCCCACGTCCATTAGGAATGATGAGGAGGAGTCCATCTTATCAGAAGACTAATTAATTACTTTATTATACTATATTATTCTATATTATATTACTTTATATGGCAGCTGTGGCAGAGTGCCTTCTTCTCTTGCCCCATTTCTTACAGCAGATATTTTTGCCCCACGTCTATTAGGAATGATGAGGAGGACTCCATCTTATCAGAAGGCTAATTAATTACTTTATCATACTATATTATTCTATATTACATTACATTATATTACATTACATCTAAACTGAATTTTCCAACCACTCAACTGCGCAGCATCTCGTGACTGTCAGCCCAGAGTCCCGACACACACCTGGATCCAAATGGTCAGTGAATCAAAACACTCACACCAGAATCCAATTACCAATTCCCTTCAGGTAAACAATCTTCCACGATGCATTCCACTTGTGAACAAACACAGGAGCAGCAAATGAGATAAGAATTTTTTTCCCCTTTCTCTGAGGTTCGGAGAATGCGAATCCCAGAAATATTCTTGGGAAGCCGCGCCTTGCTTTTCTCCGTGAAGAGAAATCAGGCTACACTTTCCCATCTCTGGGGTTTGAGCTGGGAATGGTTCCCCCCGGGAGGGCTGGGGCTGTTTTGGCACGGGGAGCACGGGGTGTGCTGGCACGGAGCACGTGGTGTGTGTGCCGGGGAGCCGAGGGGACTGTTACCCTACAACATGTCACACTGTGCTAGGCTGCGAGACGAGAGGCTGTCAAAATATTTAGCAGCAGAGAAACTGAAACCTCTCCATCCGAGGATGGGGAATTCCACACAAACAGCTCTCAAAAAAAAAACCAACAAAAATCCTCCTATGTTTGTGGAAAGGGCTGGCAGAGCCTGGCATGACCCACAGCCAGCCAGAGGTAGTTGCTCTCCAAGGTTTTGGATATAGTCACCAGCGTGGCTTTGGGGCAGAGCAGCTTGTCCACAACTCTTTGGAGGGTGGTGGGCTTGGCCAGTTGGTTCTGTGGCCCCAGCAGCCGTGGAAAACCTCTGGCTTCTCCCAGAACCTTTGGCCAAAAGTGCTGCTGATAGCTCCTGCAGCAGTCAGGGGAGTGGGTGATGTGGGTGCAAGGGGACAAAGCAGAGCCGTCCAGAAAGGCTGGGAAAAGGACAGGAACACTGCTAAGAGAGCTGTAGGATGGTGAAAGGGCACTAATCTCCCAGGATCTGAGTCATCCCAAGGCACTGTGTGCTCCTCACACCTGCTCACATCAGCTCTGTGCCGGAGAACCCTGAATTATTTATAGCTTGTTATCATCCCCCAGGTATTATTTGTGTAACCATTAGTTTCTGTAAAGTGTATGAAAGAAGCTGTAAAACATCAAGCATCTCCTCACTTCACCTGGGAGCTGATTATTTTCTTGCCTGATTTACCAAGCTTCAGCTCAACAACTTTAACCCTTTGTGACAGAGGCGTGCAAGCACTTCAGCATCTTGTCAGCTCTCAGCTGCTTCCCCAAGCAAAGCCTGGATCTTTGTCACCATGCACAGGGCAGGGTGGGACCCACTGCCACCCGTGCTGTCAGTGAGGGGACAGCTGGAAACTCCTGTGGTGGAAGAGTTTATCCAAGCAGGAGCAGATCTTGACTGGAAAGCTGTGGCTCCTCTCTGCATAAATACGTTTTTTTAAAATAATGATTTATTCAACAGTATAATGAATTCAGTGCCTTTTAAATGTGACAGTGGATAAAATACATCGGCCTTCTGCAGGCATAAATGTCATCTGGAAAGATCAGGCTTTCTTTTCCCTCCCCCGTGCTCGTGGGCAGTCCTTTAATCCACTGTTTTTTTCCCAGGTGCTGAGGGACTGGTGTGGCCATGGGGCACAGCATCTCCACATCCCTTCATCCCTGGATCCTTGAATCCTCACACCCCACAGAGTCCCTGCCCAAACCTGACAAAGAGAAATCTGGGGAGGAGGATTTGGGGGGTGAGAGGCAGACCCCAAAAAGCTCAGGGAAATGCCAGGGAGGTGAAAGCCTTGTAGGGGTTATCAGAAGAAGGCAACGTGTTTCTCTTCACACCCAAATCAGCAAAAGCAAACAGAATTACATTTCAGTGTACATAGAGAGCCAACCAAAAAGTAAAACAGAAATGACAAAGCTGACTAGAAAATAGCCCTGAAACTCACTTAGTACCGACGTGACAAGAGGCTCGGACAAGGCTTGAGAAATAACTCTATAAAGAGAGCACTTTAGAAACCAAATAAACTGTTCCAGAGACACAAAACAATTACCCCAAGCGAGCTCATATCGATTTCAGGCGCCAAGCCAAACTAGCAGCATGCAGGCCCTCATGCCAGCAGTGCCCACTCGGCACCCGCTGGCCCCAGCAGCTTCCCCACCACCTTCTGCGGGAGAGAACATCATAAAACCTGAGGAGAAAACAGGTGACAGCAGCAGGAGACAGGGGCAAAAGGGAAACCACAGGAGAAAGCAAAGAGAGGCAGAAAACACAGAGAAAACTGCAGAAGTAGCAGCATAAACATGACCGGGTACTGCCCAGTGACGCAGAGAGGAGTCCCCACCTCTGACACTCCCCAAAAGATATTTTGGGGTGTTCTTTCAAATGCAGGCACCATTCCCACAGAGGTTTGTACATTTTCCTCCTCAAATGTTTTTCTTCTCCTCTTGCTGCCGGGGTTGATGTAGGCATTTTTGCAAGGATGATTTTTCTGCCATCCCTGGTGGTTCTCCTTTTGTCATCACCATTTCCCATGTCGATCCCTCCTTGCTCTGCGCTCAGATTACCCACTGGAAATAGCTGAAAAACTGCTGGAAATAGAAAGCTCATCAAGGAAATGTGGAAAAAAGAACACCTTTTCTCTGAAATAATTTAACTGATTGGATTAATAGCCATTGAGCATCCTAGGGCTGCAGGGCAGAGCCATTCCTACCCATCACCCAGCTGGCCAGAAAGCTCCTACCTCACTCACAGCTCCAAAAAATAGCCTTTCCCTCCTTTGGAGAATTGAGGAGCCTTTGGAAATGCATGCCAGAGGCACAAAACCCATGGGAAAAGTCCTCCAGTCTTCATGCAAGTGTGTTTGGGAGAGGGCAGCAAAGAGGGAAATAGCGCACTGGGCAACGCTGCTGGCACTGCAGACCTGGCCGAAAACAGAAATAGCAGAAAGCCTCAATTTGCAGCTTTTAGTGCCAATGGAGAGGCATGAAAAGTGGGATGTTCAGAGAGGCATCTCAGCTGTTCCCCACCATGGCAGGGAGGGGATGCCCTTGGCACACTGGGCACGGCTCCCCACAAAGGGAAGTGCATCCGCACCGCCGGCCGCCCGCTGAGCAGCTGCCCTGCCAAAAGCAGCAGCTGGTACACGGTGAAAAAACAAGGGAAAATAAAAAAAACCCACCCCACATTAAAATGTTTTTCTTTCAGATTACTGAAGCAACTGTAGCAAAAACTTCGCATTTAATATGCGTGACCTGCTCTGTGCTCTCCGCTAGAATAAATTGGTGGAACATCCTGCACAGCCAAAGCATCAGGGGGTGGGGCCAGCTGTAAATGCCAGGGGGAAAAAACTCCAAGTAAAGTCAGCACATAAAACACTGACCAATATTCTCATCTTGGCCAACAGACTTTAGATGGCAAACCTGATCATGGAAAACACATCTGGGAGTAGCTGTAGTCCAATCCAGAGCCATCAGGGAAGGGGGAAGTGTGGGGAGCACCCCCAGGAGCACAGGTGAAAGCAGGAGCCTCGATCAGCTGTTCCATTAAAAATCTGCTGCCAAACATCGTGTTTTCCAGAGCTCCCATTCAAAGGTGTGTTGTAGCTTGCAGCTTTCTAATTACCTTGGATGTTCTGCATAATTTTTTTTTTTTTAATTTCAGATGGGAAAAGACCATAAACTTGCTAATTAATTACTTTTTAGCCCCGGCGCATCGAGTGAAGCACACACTTCACAGAGAGCATCTCCTCTCCACAGCACTCCACAGGAAACCTCCTCTGTGCCGAGTGCTTCAGCAAGTGACTGTATTTGCAGGGATTTCACCAAAACCCCTGGGAAATGAAGGAAGGAGAGAACAAAGGAGCCTGGTAACCCTATTGGTAACTCTATTTTTGGCTTTGGCAGCAGCTGCCCACCAAATGCACTGCTGTGCCCAGCTGCTGCTCAGAGCAGGGACAGTGGCAGGGGGACAGCAGCTGGTGACCAATGGACTTCGTGTTTCAAAAGCCTGTGAGCTGCCCAAGAGGAAAATTTTAGGGAATCTAAAGCAGCCAGAAGTAAACCCAGGGTAAAAATAATAAACTCAAAAAGCAAAAAGGCAGGGGAAGGAGCTGGCAGTGATGGAAGGATTGCCTGCTCCCAAACCAGCAGCCAGGGCTTGTTCCTGAAGGTTCCAGATGCCTCAGTAGGTTTTCTTCTGAGTTCTTCTGAACTTCTCTATCTGTTGTTCCTAAGCTCCCTGCTGTCTCCTTTCTTCCTGAGAACCTCCAGCTTGGGTTTACCTGATCCCATCATGGTCCATGTCCAATGACTCCTTAGTTAAAGGCCAGGCAGGATGATGAATTGAGGGGGGAATTTGAAGGAACACTCAAACTATCTTGCAGGTGAGAGAGTGACAGCTTGGCACACTGAGCTGGAGATTTTATTTTCCTTTGCTTTTTTGGAATCACTCATGTTTTCAGCAACTCGAAAAGCAAACAGGAAAATGTAAACAACAGGATTTTGAAATTATGACAAGACTGATAAGGTTTAATTTCCTTTAATTCCTAATGAACGGACTTTAATGAGAGGTGGGAGCTACATGGCCAGAGCAGGAGTAACAGGAGACACATCTGGACCTGTGATGAGAAGGGAACCTGAGCCCAGTCCTGTGGGGGGCTGCTGACAGTTGCTATCCCCATTTCACCCCAGATCAATGATACCTGGATTGGGATGGCAGAGCAGGGCTGGGGACAGCTCAGTGCTGTGAGTGCAGCACCAGGATCACAGCTGGTCCCTTCTGGCACCCCCACCCTGCCCCATGTGCTGCTTACAGAGCCCTGTAAGCTGTTTATGCCCCTCGCCCCCCATCAATCATTTTTTCATACATTTGGAAGATTAGAGCTCCTTATACACTACCTCCAGTCCAGCTTGTCATGGGAAAACTCTGGGGAGAAATTCACAGAGATGTATTAAAGCCATCCAACACTCTCTCCATGGCAACTGGGACCGGCGCAAATCCCATCAGCTCTGCCTGGAGCAGGATGGAACCTCTGCAGCTCTTCCAGCCTCCCAGATAAGGGCAGATCCAGGGGAAACATCTTCATTAGCTGGAGATGCCTCCCAACCCTCGCACACAATAACCTTTGATTAACGCCAGAGCACTTAGCACTTATGAAATACATCTGTCTGAGGATCCCTGGCCTTTTCCCAGTGTGTCTGAGGGATCCTGTGCTCACAGGAAAAGCTCTGACAGCTCGAGCAGGCAGGGAGGGGGGAAAAGTGATGTAGGTGTGCTCACAGGGGCTACTGACCTGGCTAGCAGAGACCTGGTGAGAGAGCATGATTATGCCAACACACAATTAACAGCGCTGTGATTAGTTCTCAGAGCCTTGCTGTTTTTGCAGTGCCATTCTCAGCATGCCTGGGAGCCCCTGGACAAAGTGGGAGAGGGATTTCCTGCTGCAAGGAGCAGATTTCAGACGTTTCATTCTAAAAGTAATGGCCACAGTGAGTGCTGAAAGGTCTGTAAAAATAGCTCGAGGTCTGTGTGTGCACACTGCGAGCCTGAGGGATGTCCTACATTTCCCAGCTCTCTTAATCCCTCTGCCTGATGACAAAATCCCTGCTCATCCTCCTGGCAGGTGAGCTCCTGGCTCTGAGGTGCAGAGGAACCTCTCTGTAATGAAGGGCACTGCTGTTCCCAGTTACTCATGGGTTTGGGGTCCCATGGGGTGCCCCAAGCAGGGCTCAGCTGGGTGATGGAGCTGGATGGGCTCTCTCTGGAGCTGGGATGGTCTCCACACACAACCATGCCAGGTGTAACACTGCTGTGTCACCTCCTCCATCCTGCTGCTTGGGCAAAGCCACGGGGACAAGGGGGACAAGGAGAGGGGCTTCAGTGATGCTGTCCAGCCCAAATCCCTGCTCCTTGAGGGGAGGCAGCTGTCTGAACCACTGGAGTGAACAGTGCTGTGGCTCAACCCACACCAAACTGTGCAGGAGCAGAACCCTTTGAAGTCTGCCATGTCCAATTCATTATTAATCACTGTAAATCTGGTATAATCTCTACAAGCATATTCTACTCCCTACAAACAGGCTGGTGCCAAGTTGCTCCAATAAATCCTGCGTCAGGGCAGCTATTGTGTCTGCTCTTCAGGCAGCATTTCCCAGCAGGAATATTTAAACAATAACACTCTCTATTTGGTGCAGTCACTTTTGTTTCAGAAGATTACGGTCTAACGTGTAACAGATTTAGAGTTTATGGAAAGGCTGGGATTTATGGCATGCTTTCTATCCAATGTATTTTGTATCTAATAATCCCTGCAAGGCATTAAATGTCTCCATGTGGGTTCCTCACTTCGTGCTGAACTGAGAAAACTCTGTTCTTTCTACCTTAAACTTTGGGGTGAATTCTAAAGTTTCTGCTGAAAAGAAGCATTGCTGAAGAAGCAAAAATGCCCCTTGCCCATGGAAGCAAATCATTAGGAATGATTTACTGATGCTTCTGCAAAGTTGGAATGGCCCATGGGGAAAGAGAGGAAGAGCATATGTGCACAAGGAGCACTGAGGGTGCTCACACAACAGGCAAGATGTTGGAAAGAAAAAGGTTCAATAAAAAGTGAAATAACAAACAGAGAAAAACCGAGCCAGGTGCAAAAGGTTCTTACTCCTAGTAAAACACCTCACTAAAACAATTAGTTTCTTTACTCACTTCTTTTTCTAGTAAATTGCCTGAAAAAGCTTTTTAGCTCTTGTCCAGTTAGCTATCTTTAAGTTTGAGGTGAAGTCCCCATAGCCTATAAAATGCTTTTTTCACCTAATTGAAGACAGAAATTTCTGGGTTTCTTTCCTTTTTAAGGAGACAAAAGATAGATAGTTTTGTCACTCTGTC
Source organism: Setophaga petechia (assembly GCA_024362935.1). NCBI lineage: Eukaryota > Metazoa > Chordata > Aves > Passeriformes > Parulidae > Setophaga > Setophaga petechia. The sequence continues at coordinate 1,971,579 of JANCRA010000047.1, forward strand.
AACAAAAAGCACATTCCCATAGCAGGGGATTTCTGGATCTGCTGCCTGGGGCGCAGCAGCCAGCCTGGGGATGCTCAGCTGCTCTCAGCTCCAGATGTGTCTTTAGGGAAGGTTTAACCATTGCTGGTTAAACTCACCCTCATCTGGGAATGCCTGTGAGCTCCACCAGCTGCGAGGACACTGCCAGCCCCAGCACCAGCTTGTTTGCTCTCACTGACAAATGAGCTGCAGTTCCAAAAGCCATTTAGCCCGGGCACAAAGCATCGAGGACCTGTGGCTGGGGCTGAGGCGCTCCAGGAGCCAAGCACGGGGCAGCTGTGGTAAACTTTGCTTCCAGGCACTTGGTTCTCACTTGATTTCCTCCTCTGGCAGCTCACAGACAGCTCAACACTCTCCAAGAGGAGCGGTGAATTCCTGCCCGTGCCAAGGACTCCATCCAGAAAAGGCTTTTTTTCCTCCCCTGATGCTGCTCATTAATTTTGTTTGTTTTGCTGTTTTTTTTTTTTTTTTTTAAAAAAAAACTTTTGCTGGCTTCCCAATTAGGAGAGGATTAAAAAAGCAATAGAAGGGAAACTTGAGGCACAGAGAATTCAGCTGGATCCCTCGTGGGGGCAGTGGGGATTGCTGAGACACCAAACCCTTTCTTGGTGACAATGTGAGCAACCAGACCACCACGTCCTCACCTCCCTCCTCCTTGTGCCAGCATAACTCATGCTGTGCCTTGCCTGCATTGAAAAATCGGCAATAAAGTCATGCAGGAACCCCAAGTTGGATCAATTTATTTCAATATTTCTGACACAGCTCCTGCAGGAGCCACGGAACCAACAATTTCCTACCAGAGAGTCAGTGAGATGTTGGGCATAAATTACCCTGAAATGCCACAGATAACAAGGCTGCACTCAGGAAGGTTCCTCTCTGTTTTACTCACATTGGAAACGCTCCAAGATGGCAAAGTGATGTAGGAACATCATGGCAGGACCTTTCCAACAGGATCAGAGGTGGTTCATCTGCTGATGCTGTGAGGATGGAACTGGGGTACCTCTCCTCAGAGCTGTGTTTTCCTCCCTCATCCCCCATCTCTGCAGCTCTGAGGCCAAAGCACGTGTCTAACGAGTGAAAATCAGAATATTAATGTTCACCTTTCAGGGAGTAGTTGGATGTGCCACTTCCAATGAGGAAGGGAATTAATTTCAATGCTCGTAAGAGCCGTCTGAGACAGTTTCCATCATGATCACGGAGCTTTCTGCTGGCAGCCAAGACCAAAGAGTAGATTTTTCTTTCATCATTTGCAAAAAAGACAAATACACCTCGTACCACTGCTCTTGTCGAGCAGATTTCCAGCTGGAGTTCATCACTTCTTCCCACTCCTGTGCAGCTGGAATCCCTCTCAAATGCTGTTTGGAGCAGTGATTTTGGTAAATAACCTGCTGGGGGTATTCCCTTCAGTTCAGCACATGCACAACCATTTCTAATGGCTCAAATCAGGATTCCCCGTGGTGCAGCAGTGACTAATTGCATCTCCTGACACTCCCCTGCTTCAAGCCCGGCTAGCTGATTGCAAGCACCTCGTTAGTGTGCTCCCCCAGTCATACCTGATGGCCTGGGGAGTGGGTAAAGCTGGCAAAGAGGCTGCCTGTTGAAGATTGCCATGCACGATGTTTTCTATTACCATCTGTATGGCAGATTATCTTTGTCAAGTGGGCAGTTTGCCTTTGAGTGACCACATTTACACCTCCCTCAGGAGGGGACATTGCTGATAACAGCTATTGAATGTCACTGCATGGCTGATAAGAACTATAACATCCCATTGATAGATGTGAGCCCAGAGGGAGGAGCCAAGCATTGCTACCAAGATATAATCCAGAGGGTTTTGAGACACAAGCGTGGCTTTCTCCACTGGATTCCCCAGAGAACCAGCAGCTGCCTCTTGCACTGGATCTTCAGAGGAAGAATCCATCTTTCTCTACAGGATCCCTGCTCCAGCAGAACCACCCCTGACACCGCAGGAGGGCTGAGCCACAATTCCAATGGGACTGCTGCCAACACCCTGACTCACAGGGTGTCAGGTTGGGTTCTGACTCTGTCAGTGCTGTTCTGGTGTACTGCATTGTTTATTTTATCATTTTATTTTTCCCTTTCCCTATTAAAGAACTGTTATTTCCTGCTCCCATATTTTTTGCTTGAGAGCTCCTTAATTTAAAATTTACAGCAATTCAGAGGGGTGGGGAAGGTTCACATTCTCCATTTCAGGGGAGGCTCCTGCCTTCCTTAGCAGACTCCTGTCTTTCCAAACCAAGACACTGCACATGGGACAGGGACCCCAGCTCGGGACACCCAGGGGGTGCCACCCTGCAAGGGCACACACCCTCTCTTCCTTGGCACTTGACAAAATTTATGTGCAGAAGGAAACGAGGGGAAGGCTGGAGCAGGGGCTGCAGCAACGACACGGATCGGCTGCAGTAACGAGCTTTTCCAAAAATATCTCTCCTTGGTCAGAGATGCTCTATTTTTAGAGCTCCAGGGTATCACACTGACAAGCAGAGGGGTCAGTGTGTACCTTTAAACTTCCAAAATGCCTTTGGCCTTGGACAGGCACCTTGCTGTTCCAGCTGGAGAGCAAACACACCAACAGACACTTCTGGTGTGTGTGGCCAGGAGACCTGGCTGTCACCTCCCCCAGAGCCACACAGGAGGGGTAGCTGAGTTGTGACCGGGCACTGTCTGTCCCATGGATCACCAACACCTTCATCCTGACCAGTTGACACAGGTCTGTGAAAAAAACATCTGTGATTGAAACCCCCACAATGAAACCTCCAAGTGGGAAAAATTGCCATTCTGTGGTTTTTGTATCAGAGATGTTGGCACTCAGGCCGAGAAGTGATTCCCTGGGTGTCTGGATCCTTTCCCCTGCTCCAATAGATGCAGTGGAAAAGGGCAGGTCCATAAAATTCAGCATGGATCTGAGAGCTGCTCGACAGCGATGGAAATAGGGAAGATGACAGTCAGAGCTGTAGGACTCCTGTGTCAGCACAGTGAGCTGAGAACATAGGGTGTAAAATTAAAAATCCAACAGTCCTATTGTTAGGAATAAAAACCCTGTCATTTGCATGTTAAAACACCTCGACTTACAGCAGCAATTTCTCTCTTTAACTTTCCTGGTTTACCCAGTTCCCAGGATGAATAATGCAATGGAACTCCTCAGCAGCCGCACAAATGAAAAAATTCAATAGGACTCCTTTTTCCCCTCTAAACCTACACATCTTCTGCAGGAAGCCTTTCCATTGAGACGTGGAAATCCCTGCTGCCAACGCCTCTGAAAGAGCTTTTTAACAGAGAGGGCTGGGGAGGAGCTGCCAGCCCCAGTGATAAACCCTGTTTGCCCAAATCCCAGCACAGCCTCTGCAGAGTCATGTTAACCAGACCTTGCATCGCTCCCTTTAGGAATAAGCAAATTAGCTCATGGGGGAAAAAAGATTATCGTCAATGCAGCCCTGACATCTGGAAGCAGATTACATCAAATTTGAATAATCTAGGTGACATTTCAATTTAAATTGTCCTTGCGTCTGAAGAGGAAAGAGAATTAAGTGTGAACTCATCGATCGGTGCCTTGGGGCTGAGCTGCTGCTGCTGCAATGAGCATCCCCAGGCCCAGCAGGGACAGGAATGCCCACCCTGCTGCTGCCCCCCTGCATGGCCCCCACCCCACCACAGCTTTGCTCACCAGTTCTGCCCATTCCTCACCCATTCCTGCGTTTTCCTAAACTGCAGGAGTGGCTCAGCGGCCATCTGGGGGGAAACGATGTCCTCAGTGTTCCCCACCCCACCACAGCTTTGTTCACCAGTTCTGCCCATTCCTCACCCATTTCTATGTTTTCCCAAGCTGCAGGAGTGGCTCAGAGGCTCATTTCCCTCCATCTGGGGGGAAATTATGTCCCCACCTTGCAGGTGCAAGGGGAAAGGCCTGTGCTCTTTGTGGCAGAGCAGGGGCATGGTGTCCCCAGAGTTGATCCCATTATCACTCATTCTGGGAGATATTCCTGCCTTTTTCTCCACCAGCCATTCAAAGCAGACTCAGAGGGAAGCACAGCTTTCCCTGAGCTCAGAGACTCAGCTTTGTGAGGAATAGGAAGGACTTTCCATTCTGAAACACAGAGAGAATGGGCATGAAGGCATCGAGGAGCAGCCCAGACTTTGGTAAGGGGATATAAAACCTCACCCTCTGCTACCTGAGCATCTTCCTCTGCAGCTGAGTTCAACTGCTGCATCCACTCACACAGTGCTGCTGATCCTGCTCCACACCTGGGCATTGTCACCTTCCCCCTGCTGCATGACAGAGCCTGGGGCTGGGCAGGGTTTTTCAATGTGTAAAGGGACTCATATATACAATTACATGGAATAGTTTGGGTTCCATGCCCATTAACCCACAAGTAAGTGATCTTTGTGTAGGTGCTGTATGTAACCAGAAGTAACAATCCTCCTCTTGTTGGGATTTCCCAGCATTTGTGCTTTTAATGTTTATTATGCACAAATCTTCCACCAACCTCAGTGAAAATACCTCACTGGCTTTAGCCAACACCTATTTACAGGAGCATATCATGGTCCTGGCATGGGTCAGAATGATGTGACAAACATTTTTGAAACAGCAACACACTGGTGTAGAGGAGCCACCTTATCATTGCTGTCACCTCCAGGGAGACACCTCAAGGACAGAGCCAGACCTGACCTGAGCCTTCCCACAGCTGACAGTGCAAAACAGTTCACTATCACAGCACATCTCAATGCTTGGGATGCTGGGAATCCCAGCAAAAGTGAGAAACTCTGTTTGCTGGAGGTTCAGGGCCAGAGGCCCTGGCTGTGCCACACACCAGGGCTGCTCCAGGAACAGGCGTTTTCTATCAATGCAAATTTTTTGCTTGCGTTAGAAAATAAAATAATTTCCATTTATACATGTTAAATGAGAATTTCAAAAGCGAATAATGCAGCTAATGCTTCCAGGCTGTGTGCAGGCATCTGGAGCTGCAGATGAGGGGCTCTGCTGCACCGCTGGATCCCAGCCCACAGCTGGGATCCTCTCTCCTATCCCCTCCTGCAGCGTGGCCTCCCAAGCTCATCCCTTAAAATGTGAAATGCATCTGGGTTTCTGAGCTCCCCCTGCCCAGCCACCCGTGGCAGCAAAAGGGAGGGTCGGCTCGGCTGTGAGACCAAAGCTCCCTCATTAACAAGCTGTTAAATTATTAATAAGTTTATATGTAATTTCTTCTGTGTACATAATCTCACATTTTTCAGAAAACTATCATCGCTTTTCACTTAGTTCCACTTGAGGGAACAACAGCTCCTGCTTTCACTTGAGTAGATGAATATTTATGTTGAGCTTGTTCTGTCTGGGGCTGAGGAAAACCAGATTATTTGGCTTCTTGGTGTGGGGAAGGTCAGTGGTGGGGATGGCATGAGCCTGGCTGTCACTGGTGCCCCTCCAGACCTCCCACCCCAGCTAATATGTCTCCAAAGTGCCTGAAAATTTGGCCAGAGGAGCTGTTGATGATGTCTCATCCCTGGAAGTGTTCCAGGCCAGGTTGGATGGGGCTTGGAGCAACCTGGTCTGGTGGATTGTGCCATTACCATAAATACATGTACGAGACCAGGAGTGCTCATCTGCTCCAGCTTGGAGGAGCATCCTTCACACAAGTCCAGCTGCCCAGTGCTGTCACCATTCACCCACATGCTGCTGAAATGAGCCACCAATGAAGGGGCTGTTGGAATGTTTTAGGTGTGAGGAGTCAGCAAACAGGAGGGTTTCAGGAAAGCTTTGCTCCCTTGGGAGGGATGAAGGTGGCTGGCTCCCTCATAGGGTGAGGATCCACACCTGTAGAATGAGGAGACCTGAAGCTGTGGCAGCTCAATGTCAAAGCAGTCCAAGCTGAACAGAAACCTTTTGATCTCAGAATATTCCTCCCTTGCTGTAATGTCACAAATCTGTGGCTTGCTGCTCCTCAGCTCCCATGCCTTGACATGTCCTTCGGCAGCCTCAGCTTGCTGCGGAAACCAAATATTTTGACTCTGCTGTTTATTCCCTGTTTTTAAAGTGTGTTCTGAGTGAATAACAAATATGTTTTGTGAGGCAGCTGGTGCTTCTTCCTGTAATGTACAAGGTAAGGGAGAAACAAACATATTTGCTTTTGCTCTGTCTATTTATCCAACAATTGTAGCTGCTGTTTTAACGGCACAAAAATGTAATTACTGCACACGTTCTCACCAGCCCTAATTGGCAGCATGTTTAAGCATACACTTAGAGACACTGCTGCTCCATCACAGCATTCCTGTTGCATCATTAGGTGCTGGTGGGTCTCTGCCCTCATGGGTCACCTTGTGCTGATTGAATAGCAACATCTGGGCACCTTGAAATCCTGAAATTTCAGAAAAATGCAGGAAATCCTGGGAATTTTTTTCCTGCATGAATCCCAGACACTGAGAGCTGCATCTTCCCAAAGACCATCACATGTGGGAGGACACCAAAGGGATCCAGCACAACAGGCAGTAATGGAGCTTCACAGAGGGTCGTGTCCCTCACTTGTCTGTAATCGAGGCTTTGCTAATCCAGAAGATTTTTTATCTTTTCTCCTTTTTTCCCTTTGTATTGGCAGTAACAGTAGCTCAGTGAAACATCATTAACGTAATTAAGTGCGCAATTTGCTTATTAACAGATTGCAACCTTTTCAACAAACTTTGAAAAGGTTTTCCCTTTTTAAATGCCAGCTCCTCGTGCTCAGGAAGGAACGGCTGCTGTGAAGAGGGGGTTGAGCTGTGTATCCCAACCTCTGCCCTGCTCCATCAACAGCACCCATCTCAAGCTCTGTCCCCAAGGCTCAGCCTGCTGCCACTTTTGGAGCTGCCAACCCCCAGATTTCCTGGCTGGGGCTCCAGGAACAGTTGGTGTGGAGCAATGGGTAAGCTGCTGTCTCATGTCACCCCTCAGGAATAACAGCCACTGGGGCTGGCGAGGCAGGATGTGAACAGCTCTGACATCAATGGATAGAGAGTTAAAAACTCCTGGGAGACTTTGCCACGATTTTTCACTGTGCATTCAGGAAAAACAGCTTGTGCCCAGGAGACCTATCTCTCCTCCAAAATCCATCCCACGTTGCCCTTCTCTGCTCTGAATGTAGACTAGTCTTTTTTTTTTTTTTTCAATTTTCTCAGTATGCTCCAAAGTAGGTGTAAGAGAAGTTAGGAGTGGTTCCTTTGCCCTGTGTGAAGCGGGTTGATGCTTATTCTGGAGCTGTGCTCTCAACAGCTCATCCCAATGGGAATCTTCCACCCTTCTCACCAGAGAAAAGCACTTGGTGTTTCCCCGGGGCGGTTTTCCCTTCTGCAGTGCTCAGTTGCCTGGATATCTTACACTGCAGTATTAAAAAACATGGATAATTATTACTGTTCACCAGCATAATAGTTTCAAGGATCAGCATCCCTACTTTTCACAAGGAACACATCCCCAGGCGGTCGCCTTTGCATATGAGCGCACAAAAAAAGTTCAAGTGAGAAAAAACCCCTATCAGCAAAGCACATTTATAGAGATGAATTATTTGGAAAATTTCTGAGCATCCAAACCCTTCGCAGCAGATTTAAATAACAGAATTCTGAGCAACAAGTTCATTTTGACCCTCTGGGCTAAAAAGTTATAATTAGCGCAGGCACCATAAAACTGGCTTTTAATTAAATCAGCCTCGGAAGAGAGGGAGCTCTGCAAGGTCCCTCCCTCGCTTACATAAGGCAGCCGGCCTGAGCGGCCACCGTGGAGATGCTGTGGCACTCTGAGCCTTCTGCAGGATTTTCCAGAGAGGAAAATGAGAACTGGGAAGTGGGGAGCCCACAGCCAGCCCCAGATCTCACCCAGCCGTGGCCCAACGAGCGATCCCCGCCACAGGAGCTGCAAGGAGGGTTTGTGTGGGTGAGTTGAGCTGCGTTTCTGGGTCCGCGGTGCCCTGGGTGATGGTGACAGCAGTTCAGGGCAGCCCCGACACCCACAGCTTGTGCTGGGCATCAAGACCTCCCTGGCAGGACCCAATCCCAACTCATACTGGGAGGAGCCAGCTCAGAGGCCACTGGTTGTGCTTTGAAGCCTCCGGAGCAGCCTGGCAATCTGTCCTGCTGCCGTTGCCGGTATGATAATGGGCTGAGTGTATTCCCAAAAAGCATATGCTGCAGTGCCGAGCGTGGCAATGCCAGTCTCACAGTTGTCTCTTTCTTTGCACTTTCAAAAGGCTGCAGGAAACGATGACATATGGCATCCCGGCGTATGGTGGTTTAATTGACACAGGTAAGGCCAGGGAAAACAGAGGTGGGTTGTGGTATTTTCAGGGGCAGGAAGGAAATGATGAATCTGACTCCATGTTGTTAGAAGGCTAATTTATTATTTTATGATCTATATTATATTAGAGAATGCTATACTAAAACTATACTAAAGAATAAAGAAAGGATACTTACAGAAGGCTTAACAAGGTACTAATGAAAAACTCATGACTTTCTCCAGGGCCTCGACACAGCTGGTTGTGATTGGTCATTAAGTTAAAACAATTCCCATGAAACCAATGAAACAATGACCAGTTGGTAAACAATGTCCAAACCACATTCCAAAGCAGCAAAACACAGGAGAAGCAATTCAGATAATCACTGTTTTCATTTTTCTCTGAGGCTTCTCATCTTCCCAGGAGAAGAAATCCTGGCAAAGGGATTTTTCAGAAAATATGACGGTGACACTAAGTGGCATTCCACAGGGAAGACGCCTGTCCTGATCCCACTGGGATGCTCCAGCTGCCTCCCATCCCCACAGGCACCAGGTCTGGCAGGTGTGTGTGCTGCCAGTGCCAGCCCAGCAAAGTTTCAGCCCCACGCTGGCACTGGGTGGATCAAATGACTCAATTAACAGGTGCCTCCCCATCAACGCCAGAACTCTGAACTTCTCGTTCTGCAAATATATAATTAAAGCACAGTCTCACAATTATAAGATTCTCTTCCACTCGAGCGAAGGCGGAGGGCTGGCAGGTGCTGGAGTCAATCCAATTGTTTCCACTCTCTCTCCTTTCCTCTGATGCGTGGCACAGCCTGGGCATGGGGGTGAGGGAGGGCGGGTGGCGAGGCTGAGCGTGGAGCTGAGATGCCCTGGCAGAGGCTGCACCAGTGCCTGGAGTGGGTGCTGATTTGGGCTCTGGATGTGGGAGTGCTGAGGGCAGCGCTGTGGCTGACAGAGCCTCAGGAAGGATGATTGAATCATGAGACAGGCTCTGGTGCTGTCTCAGGATGATTGAAGTCATGAGCAGTTTCAGGAGTCAGCACTGGGAGTGGAGACTGTGCTGGATCAGGAGGGCAGGGAAGGCTGTCAGCACAACTACCTTGTGTAGCTGAGAAAGAAAGTGCTGCTATTTTCCCTTAATACCCAAAATTATCTGCAAATGCCTCTGCTACCATGTTCTATAAATATTGGCCGTTCCCAAAGCCTCCTGCTCAACAGCCCTCCCCAAGCCCACTTTCCCCTTCAGACCATGCACCGAATCACACTGTTCCCTCCCCAGGGGTGACAAAAGACCATGGCAGGAACACCAACACCCAACTCATCATGCCAGACCTGGAGACAGAAACCTGGAAAAATTCCAAACATGGAGGACAAGAAGCGCCACGGACTATGGGAATGCATTCATCTCTAGGAAAGCACCCAGGGGATGATGACACCCCTCAAAGCCTGCTTGGATAAAAGGGAAAAAAAAGCTTTTCATCCCAATGCTGAGCCAGAGAGAACTTGTTGAAGCTGGGTGGCAGTGGGAGGGCATCAGCACTGGAGCCAAACCTGGAGCAGCCACAACAGCAGCCAGCCAAGTGTGGGTGGGAAGCATCACCTCCAGAGACCAAACCCACTGCTGTCCCCTGAACAGCTTGGAGATCTAAGGGGAAGGGCACAGTGGGGATCCCCCCCAAAGCAGTCTTTTCCCTGGTGTGGTTTTGGGGGGATATTGGAGTTAAGGCTCAGACCCACCTCAGCAGGCACAAACCCACCTCTGTATCTGTGTGGGCTGCTCAAACTGTGATGCTGGAAAAGCCAATAGAGACAATCTTAACCACGCCAACCTCTTTCCATGCCCTTGTCCCTTCTCCAGGGGAACAATCACTGCTGAGGATCTTTGCCAAAATTAGTTTCTTTAAGATCTGAGGGATCTTTCTGCTACTGCACCGAGCAGTGGGAGTGAGCCCATAAATCCAGTTAGTCACAGTCGCTGGATTACATCGGACCTTGTCCTTCTGCCTTTAATAACACAATTGTTTGCTGCATAAGGAGCTTTATGTAACTGGGAATCAGGGGTGATCCGCAGCACTGCCCAGGCTGGAGCTGTCAGTCCTCCCTCCTCTCTAGGCTCGTCTGAACCTCCTGCTGGCAGGCAGTATCTGAGAAATAAATAACCTCCTTGCTGTGGCAGTTAAAGGTCTGACTCCAGCCCACTGTGGCGGTGCCCTTGGCACAGGATTTCAGTCTGGTAACACATGGGTCAGTACCAGAGGTGATGTAGGGATGGAATTACCCCTGGAAGCTGTTCCCCATCCCTTGAGGACAGCCCTCAGGTGCAAAGGGAGATATTTAGGCTCCCCCCTGGTGCCAGACAGGAGACCAGCATGCCCCAAAGGCTGTTTGGGGACAGCACTTACCAGCTCCTTCATCTATGAAGGGCAAGTACTGGGAGGCAAAGGTGCCGGGCCTTCAGCCTGCACTGCCTGCAGCGCACACAGCGGTCTCACCCAGCACCATTAAATCTCTGTTTTATTGCAACAGAGCAACCTCTGCACTCCCCCCATGCTCTCTGCATCCCTTTTTCCTTTCTATCTTTTTAAGTGACTCTGTCAAACAGTGCCTGCATAGCTGAGGCCATGCACTGGTGCTGGCAGATGGGCAGCATCGTTATCATCTCTAGCAGTGAGCAGTGTCATTTTGGGTGAAGAGCTGCTCTTTAAGGACGAGTTTGGAGATTTGACACAGCAGTACAAGTCTGAAACTCCTTTACAGTTTCCCAGTGAAGTGGCTGTGTCCCTTTCCCAGGCAGCTAGGACATGGCTCCTGGCACCTGCACCACTCCCCTCACTGGACCAGGCAAGCAGAAAGCTCTGGCATGAGAGAGACTTTGCATTTGAGCATGGGGCAGCCTTAATCCTCACACAGAGTTAATTTGTTTATTATCTTTTGGTTTACCTATCAAGTGCTACAAAATGAATGTATAACCTTGTTGCCATGCCACCACCCAGCCGAACTCCCAGGGCCAGCAGGTCCTTCTGACAGCAGGGCAGCATTATTCATGCAATTAGGGAAAGGAAGGCAGGTAAAACTGCCAGAGCAGCTTGCAGGGAAAACTTCAGAAAAACACAGGAAAAATACTGCTCAGCCTTCTTCAGCTACTGGAGGGACTGCTTTCCCCTCAAGCCTGGGTGTCCCCCCAAGCTGCTTCCATCCAGCACAGCTCCGTGTCCCAAAACCTCACTGGATTCTCTGTATAGTGTTTACTGGCTTATCCTGTGGCCAAGGCACAAACTCAGAGCTCCCTGGTGAGGTACCTGTGGTGGCACAGAGGAGCACTGGCTGGTCCCCCAAACCTGGCAGGGTGAGAGCTGGTGGCTCCAGAGGTGGTCGCTGGTGCCAGCTCCTGACAGTGCAGCACACCCTTGGCAGCATCATCATGCCCCGAGTGAGACTTGCTGGATAAATAAATATTCCAGAGATGCTCCAGGTCATGTATTTTTCATGAGTTCATTCTGCTATTGGGAGCCGCACCCTTTAAGAAGATTGGATGCATCTGGAACAGAAGTCATTTTTATAGTGAATAATTTGCTTGAAAAGCTGACTCTGAATATCTCGGTGCAGGAAACACATCTTGGCTCCCTGGAATGATTCTGCAGAGACCCACTGAGGGTCAGGTGTGCCCCATGGCTCTGCCCAAGGAGAGCTGCTCTCCTGGCTGCAAAAAACAGCAATTCCTGAAGGAAAAAACACACTGAAGCAGGAGTTTCGTGTAGACTCCAGGAGTTTTTGGGGAAAGCCATGGACCCTTCCCAAGGGGGCTGGCTTGGGTGACTCCCTCAGTGCTGCCAGAGCTGGATCCATGTGGATACAAGCAAGAACTTTGGGATCCTGGTGGAACAGCCAGCACAGTATTTATTATTGTGCTGGGTTTCGACTGTGGATTTAGATATGGATGGGGTCTGCGCCTCTGAGCAAGGAGCGCTAATTAGCACCCGAAACAGAGAGCCAGCTTTTAATTAAACACGGCTTAGCGAGGGGGACTTGTTAGAGACACCGTGCCACGTGTGAGATGACGTGTGCAGGAGGATTTCGGAGCAGGGCTGAGTCTGGCAGGGCACAAGGCGCTGGGATGGGATCCCCACAGTGGGACAGGGTGTGGGATGGGCAGCTGCACTGACATGGTGTTGAAGATTGCAATGCAAGATGTTTTCAATTACCATCTGTATGGCAGATTATCTTTTGTCAAGTGGGCAGTTTGCCTTATCTCTCTCTTTGAGTGACCACAATCACTCCTCCTTCGGGAGTTATCAACAACTGCTGATAACAGCTGTTGAATGTCCCTGCATGGCTGATAAGAACTATAACATCCCATTGTGAGATGTGAGCCCAGAGGGAGGAGCCAAGCATTGCTACCCAGATATAATCCAGAGGTTTTGAGACACAAGCACAGCTTCTCCACTGGATTCCCCAGAGGAACAGCAGCTGCCTCTCCTTCCACTGGATCTTCAGAGGAAGAATCCATCCTTCTCTACAGATCCCCCTTGCTCCAACAGAACCACCCCTGACACTGCAGGAGGGCTGAGCCACAATTCCAATGGGACTGCTGCCAACACCCTGACAGGGTGTCAGGTTGGGTTCTGACTCTGTCAGTGTTGTTCTAGTGTGCTGCATTGTTTATTTTATCCTTTTATTTTTCTTCCCTATTAAAGAAATGTTATTTCCTGTTCCCATATTTTTTCTTGAAAGCCCCTTAATTTAAAATGTGTAGCAATTTGGAGGCGTGGGGTGGGGAGGGTTTACATTCTCCATTTCAGGGGAGGCTCCTGCCTTCCTCAGCAGACTCCTGTCTTTCTAAACCAAGACACAGGGCCAAGCAGAGCCTCAGGGTTCCCAATGCCTCCTCCACCAAGAACCATCCCATTCCTGTCACTGCAAATAACCAAACAAGCTGCACGGAGAAGAGAATAATATTAATATTTAAAAGGCATTTATAGTTTTAATCAAGCTTTGGGGGGAAAAGACAGCTTAACACGGCACTTTACACAGTTGATAAAATGTTTGACATTTACTGGTGCCTGTAATGAATCTTGTCTCAATTTTCTCTTTTAAAATGCCACTCCAGATACTCTATCTATCTGTAGGGTTTGAAAACCACTTATCCAACAAAGCATTATCACGATGGAGAATATGAAAGGGCGTCTTGGCAGAGTAGCACCAGCTCTAGGGTTTGCTGGCACCCAAGCAGGCCCTGCGTGGGATGGGCAGAGGAGGGAGAATCAGTGTGGCTCCATGGCCCTGCTGCAGCCCAGCCCACCAAAACACCTCAATTTTTCCACTGGTCACAGCTCAGAGGCTCAGCTGTCGACCAGTGTCGAGTGCCTGTGATGCAGCAAATCCAAATGCTTCGGAGGCAGAGGAGGCTGGAAGTTTGCTTTGTCCCAGAAGAACAGACCTTGGCTGCCAGTGCTGCCCACGACAGGACAGTGCAGGGGCTCTGGGTGTTATCAGGGAACCACAGTTCTCCTGTGCAAACAGAGCTGCTGCTCCACGGGCCACGATCCAAGGAGCATTCCTGCTCCTCCTCTGGAAGGACACTGCAGAGGGAAGTATCAGCAGTGAACACAGGCAGCTGCTGGCCTGGACTTCCCTTTGAACAACCACTCCAATGTCCTTTGCTTCTTTCTCTTTTCTTTACTTTTTATTCAGAGGAAAGAAATGAATTATTCTATGGAAGTTAGTGTCTGTCTCAGGAGCCTGGTACAGAAAATTAGGTTTTAATAGCTTTGAAATTGAAGCTCTTTGGGTCAATAGGACAAGATTCAGACAGTGAAATCACAGGCCCATAAAGGGAAAAAAAGCAAATATTTTGTTAGTCATCAGAGAGTCACAATCCAAAGATAGCAGGCAGGAGCTTAAAATACTGCTGTGCTCGTCAGCTCCCGAAGTGTTTAGTCATAAGCTCCTTTTTTCTCTTGTTGTCTCTCTATATATTAGCTTTGGGAATGCAAAATTTGGCTTTCCGTCCTTGGATGTGCCTGGGAATTCCTCAAGTCACCGCTGGAATGGGAAAGTTTACTTTGAGCTAAAAGCACTGTAAAGTCTGTGAGGTAACGCAAAGAGAGAAGCCACCAACTCAGGCAGCACTTCAGATCACACAGGATGGAGAACTTCCAGAGAAGTTCTGTCAACAGGCTCTGGAATTATTTGACTCATTATTAAAGGGATGAATGGGTTATAATTATTCCTAATTTCCTATTCAGAGCTCATTACCACCCCTAAGAAGGGTAGGTGGGGAGCCCTTGAGATCAGGCAAGATACTTTAAATATTCATAGGGCTGAGAGAAATTTCTCATGGCTTGGAGCTGTGATGGGGAAATTGGCCAGAAGGGCTGGTTTGGAGCTGTGAGGGGAAAATGGGCCAGATGTGCTGGGAGGCTGCTGCCCCATGGCCACGCTGACAGCAGCACCAGCCCAGCACTCAGAGCTAAGACACTGCTAAAGGATCATCCAGTGGCAAGCAGGAGATGGACACCTCAGTGCTTTATCCAGGTCACTCACTGCTTCGTGGCTATCCCAGGTTGTAGCTGCAGTGAGGTGAGGCAGTGCAAGGCCACAGGATGGGATGTGGCTCCTGGTGAGAGCTGCTGTCCTCTGACAGTGGCTGATGGCACACGAGGCACCCTGAATGTTGCCTACAGCACACACACCCCTAACACATGGAAATGTCATATTGCTTCACCCAACTTCTGTCCTCCAATCAGTGCCCAATTTCCTTCCAAGGATAAAGCTGTCTGTTATTTTTGGCTGCCCACTCCAGCTCAGGGCACTCTCATTTTCCCCCGTGCACTCAGAGCACAGACGCTCCCCGTGACTGCCTCAGAGCAAAGACAAAACAAGCACATTCCTAATGGCTGGCAGAGCACGTAGGAAATATAATAAATGTATTAACTTTGGCACTTGCTGGGTCTCGGGAGGAGCTCTTGGAGCTGCTCCTGTGCTTCACCTCCACTCCCCTGGCTCCTTTATGCTCTCCCCTTCTGCTAGGAAATTTCCCTGTCCCCAAACCGCGGCTGTCTGGAGGTCACCAACATTTTCCAGCAGCTCGTCTGATCCCTGCTGGGAGTGGCCCAGGCCCACGAGGTGAGGCTGGCAGATGGCACTCAGCCATCCCGTGCCACAGAGCAGCTGAGCCAGGCCAGCAGTGCCTGGGCTGGGAGATGCTCATTGCTCCCAGGGGCTCGCACGACCCCGGAGCCAACTCACGAGCGGAGCAGGGAGCATGGGAATGTGTCCAGGACAACACGACCAACTGCTCTGTTGGCTCAGGAACACCCAGACTCACAATGCCCAGATGCTTAAAGCCTGGCTGAGGCTCTCTGTGGGCTGTGCTGTGTGGAGCAAAGCTCTGGGAGGAGCGAGGCTCTGGGAGGAGTGACGCTCTGGATAAGGCAAGTGGGAAATCGCTTTCTTGCCCCCACATGGGGATGAATCCCCCGGCTGCCATGTGGGACGGACCACCCCAGGATGCTCAGCAGGAAAATATGAGAGGGCTCCTCTGCTGTGCCATCTGCCCAGGGCAGAATTGTGGCTGGCATTGGTCATGGAGCAGCCACCCACAGCAAACCCAGCCAGCTGCACGTGGGAAGCGCTCCCCAGGGCTCACTCCCCGGCCACACACAGCCTGGAATTTGATTATGTTTTCAATAAAAGAAGTGCTGGAAGATAACCCCCTTGAGTGGCATCTGCCACGTGGGCTGCTGCTGCCAGGATGGGAAAATTGCCCTTTGTTCTTCACGAATAAATCTGAGGGAAAGCCTGCTCTGAGCAGGCAGCGTTCTCTGGGGGCTGCTGAGGACTTTGCAGGCGTTGCCATGAATAACAGTTTATCTACAGAGTTTCGTTCAAAATGAAGCCTCAGACACAGCCTAAAATTATGGGGATGCTGTGAAAATGGCTTTATAAACTATTGCTTTTTCCTTTCTGAGCAGCAGCAAAGTACAGGCCAGACAAAAGCTAGCCGAGACTCTAACTGTCATAAATAAGTCAGCAGAGCTGATAAAAATAAAGGATGAAATATAATTCAGCCATTCAGTGACAGATCCCATCTTAGCTGTGATATAGGGTCTGTTGAGACTGTCATTGCTTCAGGAAATTAAAGAATGAGCCCATTAGTGAGGATATTTAAAGATGTTCATATTAAGATTATGACTTCCCAGACTCAGCCCGACCAGGGAACTCACTCGATTCCAAAGTCATTTTTCACAGTCCCTTTTCAGTGCTGCTCCAGAGGAGCCACGGGGGGCTCTGAGACGAGGAGAAAGTGGGGGCTGTGGGTGACAGCACCCAGCTCAGCTTGTCTGTTGCCGTGGCAATAGGAATACCTGTCCAGAGCCAGAGAGGCAGCACAGAGGGGACACCTGGGCCATGTGCCATTCCTCAGCACTGCTGCTCCTGGCACGCACGTGTGAGCATCTCCACGCTCCCCGGAGCTCCTCCTGGAGCCAGGAGCAATTGCTGACGTTTGCTTCCTCTCCTGTCTGTCAAAGCAAACACAGATTGTGGCAAAAATGGAGCAAATCACATCCTGAGAGTGGGTGTCCCATGAGAGGGAGCCCCAGGGAAGGGGAGGAATGGGGAGCCACAGGTGCTCGTGGATGCCTTTGCCTGGAGGGTTGTTGGGTTAAAGAGAAAAGCAATGGCAAAAAAAGGTGAAGGTTCCAGTCCCGGGATGTTGGAAAACTGATGGATAATTGTAATTAGCTTTCAGAATTTTTAATTATAGAAGGGGTGTAAATAATCACAAAGCACAGCTTCACTAATGAGAGTCCTTGTGCTCAGAAACACGGGGATGCATTTGTTAGGGAGACTTTGAAAGCTCTGCTGTTAATTAGGTGTCTCACAGCCAGCAGGGTTTCAGGAGAAGGAGAAACATGTATACATTTAAATCAGGCTCATTGTGAGAGGTACCCAACATCAATTATGGGATAGCAGGGTGCTAAAATGAACGAGCTTTGTAATTAGAGAGTGGATCTGAAAGGCAGAGAAGAGCCTTTGCTTCCCCTCAGGTGTCTGCCAAAGGTGTTTAACGTTGGCCAGGACACGGGGGAGGAGGAGATGTGACCTGCCTTCCTCACCATGGGGATCATCCCACGGCAGTGACCTGCCTTCCATATGCCCTGGAGGACATCCCACAGCAGTGACCTGCCTTCCTCACCATGGGGATCATCCCACAGCAGTGACCTGCCTTCCTCACTGTGGGGATCATCCCACAGCAGTGACCTGCCTTCCATGTGCCCTGGAGGACATCCCACAGCAGTGACCTGCCTTCCATGTGCCCTGGAGGACATCCCATAGCAGTGACCTGGCTTCCTCACCGTGGGGATCATCCCACAGCAGTGACCTGGCTTCCATGTGCCCTGGAGTTCATCCCACAGCAGTGACCTGCCTTCCTCACACTGGAGAGCATCTCATGGTGGCAACCATGCCCTGCAGAACATCCCAAGGCATCCTGTGGTGGGCTGGGCTGGATCAGAGCTTCATCAGGAGATCCCTGCTGAGGCTCCTACAGCCCCATGCCACTGTTTTTATTGGAAGAGAAGCAGAAGGGGAGGGGGAAGGCTAGATTAGTTTAATTAAGCATGGGGGAACAGATTGCATTTCCCCACCCACAAAAGCAAACAGGGCACCTTGGGAGCTGCTTGTGCCCAAGATTGGAAGAAGGTCCAGCCCTCCCGTGATCCCCCATGGGTGCACAAAGTAAAACAGCATCTAAAGAGAGCAAAGGAGGATGTTTTCTCCCTCCACTTCCTTTCTGGGGCCACCTGGTGTGTTTTCTTGGTGGTTATAAACAAGCAGAAAAGGAGATGACAAAGGCTGAGAGGCACTTTTTGAAGCTGTGTCTGTTTTTTGGCTGCTCTGAGAGCAGCAGTGAGCTCAGACCCCGAGGCCAATCTCCACAGCTCCTCCTTAGGTTTTTCTCTTTTGGCTACAAATTTCAAGCCCTGCCACAGGAGTTTATGTAAGTAATTACGTTTAGTTGGTATTTGGCTAAATCTAATGAAGCAATGATAAACAGCTCAGCGTTTTCTTCCCTGATGGCTAATGAATATTAATTTCTCTGTCAAAAAGGAACCTCTGCTCAATGCAAAAGATTAGATTCCCATGCTGAAACTCGGGGAAGGGGTAGAAGATCACTGGAAAGGATGGAATTTAGGGAAAACCTGCATCTGGCTCCTGTATGGAGAGCAGCAGGCTGGGTTCAGGTGCCTTCACAAGGAATGGCCATCAATCCCTGTCTGACCCATCAGGTTGTTTTGGCAGAAGCCTGTCCAAGCTTGAATTGTGAGGATCTGTCAGGCACTGAGTGTCCCATGGCACAGGTAGCAGTGTCCCCAGGAGTCCTCCTGCAGCCAGGGAGCGCCTTCAGCAGGAAAATGGCCCAAAAGTCTTCTGCAGGTGATTTCCCTGGCAGCTTGTGGCTCTCCCTTTCTGGAATTTCCAGGGGAGGTGTCAATCTGCCATTTTATGGTCATTTCTGGCAGTGTGGGAAAGGCGGTGCTGCTGTCACCACGGGAACCCCAGCACTGGGGATGACTCTGCACTCCAGCACCTTGTGGGATGTTCCTGCTGCTGTTCCCAAGCCAGCCTGGCAGCCCCAAGGGCTTGGGGCTCTCACCCCAGCTCCCTGTGCTGCTCTGTGCTGCTTGGAGAGACGACTCAGTGCCAGCATCATGTTAAACTGTTCTAACTTTAATCAGCTCGTGGGCTGCACTGAAACACAGTTCACACATGATTTGATGGGAGCTATGTGGCAAATCCCAGGGAGGGGCCAGCATGAAAATGGATCTGCCCAGGTGGGAAAGGGGCAGCAAGACCCAGGTGGCCGCTGCAGATCCCCAGCAGGGTCCCAGTGTGGTGACATTTGCCTTGCCATCCCCTTCCAGCATGCTGCTGGCTGGCATCCCTCCTCCTCTGAGGAGGGAATTGGATCTTCTTCTTCCCAGCAGCTGCTCTCAACAGCCCAGTAGGATGTGTTGAGATTCTTGTGTTGATTCTTGGCGTTCTTCAATGTTCTTGACGTTGCTCTTAAGCATCAGCACCCTGTGCCCGAGGCAGTGCCAAGGGCTGGGGAAGCATCCTGGGTGCAATGGGGTTTGGGTCTGTGTGTTTGAAGGGCCACAGAGGGACCAGGGCAGCTCCTTGGCAGCTGCATCCTCCCTGTTGACATCTTGGCAAGGTACCAGGAAGCTCCTGCAGGAGCACACCCAAGCCAAGGCACTGGAAGAAGCAGCGCAGGGTTTATTGTAAAAACAGATGCTAAACTTTGATTTTGGCAAAAAGAAGCAACTTCAGCATCTGCTTGAGGAGATGCCCAGGCTGGGGAACGTGGGAGCTCCCAGAGCCCAGCAGCTGCTTAACCAAACTCATTTTTTTGTACTCATACTTGTGCAGCTCAGAGACAACAGGAAAATCACCGATGAGTTCACCCACTGACCGGTTTAAGGCGTTTCAACATGCTGAAACATTTCCCCAGATTGTGGAACTTTGTTCTCTGCCGTCCAACATCCCAGCAGCGCTGTCACCCACCCACTCTGCACTGAAAACCTGCTCATCTCTCCAGAGCCAGGCTGAGAAAGGGATGAGAGTGCTGCCACTGGTGGGTACAACTGAGCGTTCCTTAGAGCAAGAATGAGGGGGAGAGGAAAGGGTGCCCTGTGCAAATACCATCTGCATTCAGATTCAAATAAAATTATAGCAAATCTGCAGCACTGCAGATAAAAATGGTAATGAGTTTTAATAGTTCCCTTTGATTTCTGCTATTGAAATGGACTCTGGGAGGCTGATATTGTATCGGGAGATGTTAGATCCCTGGCCACACATCAGGCAGCTGTACTGCTTCCAGGAGTGAGGAGAGGGACTGGAGCAACTCTGGAGCATTGTGGTTGTGGCAGGAGTGGGGAGCTGTGACAGGCAGCCATTAGAGCAGCCATGCAATTAGTGCAGCCATCGATTGTTAATACACTTTTAATCAATAATCTGGGCAAAGACGGAGCTGGATTGATGTCGCAGGGGCATGCAGTATCCATAAAATTGTCATCTGAGCACCCAGGGAGGTGAGTTGCTTCTCCACTGTTCATTAGCTGGACGGGGCTGTAATTGGCCAGGGAAAGGCAGGAGGTGATACCAGATTATTCATCCCAGAGTGCAAATCCCTGCCTGACACACACACACACACACACACACACACACACACACACACACAAACACACACACTCCTGCCAGCACCAGCTCTACCCCCACTCCCCTCTCTGTGGATCACCATTCCAGCTAATTGTACCTCCCTCTCCCTAACTCCTGGAATTGTCCATGCACACTCATCAATGTCCAAATCCAGGATTGGCCCCCCATTCTCTGAGACTGAACTCGTTACCTGTGATCAATTAACGATCTCGCTGTCCCTCATAGAGCAGCCACAATCCAGATGGAATGATGGACTCGGGGGGGGAAGTGCCTCTGCTGGTGAGAAGGGCCTTAACCCCAGTGTCACCAACGAAGCCATCACCTCACTCTGGACTCAGATCATGTCACTGCCACAAGCCGTGGCTGTGCTGGCAAACTTCACCTCTGCCAAATGGATTCCTCTCCTGCCGTGGGGCCAAGGCTGCCGGGAGCTCGAGGCTGGAGCCCTGGGCTCCGGATGTGCCCTGTGTGCTTCTGAGGAGACATCTGGGTCAAATAGCAGGAGGAAAGCTCAAAACCTCTTTTTCTTTTTCTTCTCTGAGAGCTCAAGGGCAAAATTTGAACATCAGAGGCAGGGACAAGTCTTTCTGGGCTGATTTGTGAACATCTTGTTGAGACATCCAGGATCCGAGAATATTTTACTGATGCAGGGAGTGATTCAGAGTCATCCAGGTTATCCCTCCTTGCCGAGGATGCGATTGAAATGTTTGTGGCTGAATCTCACCCGGGAAGAGCTGAGCAGTCACACCGGCACACAGACTGTCATGTTTATATCCCAGCATCTCCTCAGCCTCCCAGCAAGGCTGAGAGGAGCATCCATCATTTTCATACTCGGGCTCAGTGCTGCAGCAGGGCTCCCTCACTCAGTGCCACTCCTGGGTCTGCCCCAGCTGCTCCAGGAGGGTGGGCCACAGTCCCTTCTCTGGCTTCCCACACAGCAGGGACGAGATGCTCAGGGGAAAGGCCAGGGATATGCTGTGGCTCAGGGAAAGCTGATCCCTACATTTTTTACACCAGGAGCTTTTAGTGCAGGAGATTAACTTCAGCAGCCCATGGATGCAGCTCAGCCCAGCGGCTACTGCAGCAATCAGGGACCAAGGGGTGTTTAAGATGCCCAGGTCCCCCCATCTCCCACCCTGCCACCCTTCTGCCATGGCAGCACCCCTGCAGTGCTACAGGAGTCTCAGCTGGTTGTTAATTGCTGCCCCAAGATGTGCAGGATGTCTCTGCTTTGGCCCGTGTAGCTGAAGAATGAGTCTGGACTCTTCACTTTTTGGTCTTGAGGTTCTTTATTAATTCTTATCTATAAAATTTTCTTTCTGCCCAGCAGAGATATGCTCAGCAGGGCAGCCACAGGCACTCTTTGTGTTGTCCTTTTATACTACAAACTACGTATAACATATTTATACTTAGTTCCCAATACCCATCACCTATGTTAGACAGTGCACTTCTACTCTAAACCAATCCCAAAGTGCCAACATCACTGCAGAAAATGGAGAAGAAGAAGAAGAAGAAGAGGAAAGGCGGGACACGCCCAAGTTCCTCCATCTTGTCCCCATAACCCCCATACCAAAAATCCAAAAATCTACATTTTCACCCTGTGATCATTTTGTTATTACACCATTCAAACCTGTGTGACTTTCACATCCTCATACAAAGCTGGCAACTTGCTCCAGGAGTCAAAATCAAATCTGGGCAGCATGCCAGGGTCTCCGAGCCCCCTGATGGGGTCCTGGGCAACTCTGGGCACCCAGAGGGATGCACTGAGTTCCGACACAGGAGCGCTGGCTCTGAGCTCCAAAGGGATTTCCAAGCACCTTTCCAGCGGGTGCTGTTTTGCTTCCCCGGCTGCTGGCGCGCGCGGATGAAACGCTGCCTTGTTCCTTCCCTCAGCGCTAGCCAGCTGCCCAAAGACAAACTGTCCTCCCTTGGGGGGTACATTAGAAATGCTTAAGCAAATTAGCCATAAATAGAAAATGTAACATATGGGGCTGTAGATAATGTTTCATTATAAATTATCATATTCTCCAGGGAGATACGCCTCTTCCCTTCACACCAAAGACTCTGGGTTTCTTCTTCTGTGCAGATTTTGAGTTTCTTCTTCTTTCTTTCTTTCTTTCTTTTTGGTAACTGTTTCTGACAATTACTGGACTCAGCAGTTAATTTCCTGGGTGCGGAAATTGGGATGTGCAGCTCACTTCTGCTGCAAATCCTCTCAGATTTAAAATTCCCTCATTACAAAAGGAAAAGAAGTGAATACAGTCCTGATGAAAGGTGCCTGAGTGAAGGCCCTGGAGATTAAGTGAGGTTGTTTATCCACCACAGAGTTGCACCAAGGACAACAAGGCTCCTTCCCCTGCTCTGTCCCAGCACTGCCAGACCACAGTCCCAGTTTCTCAGCCACATGGAAATCAGGCACTTTCCAAAACAAGAACACCCACGAATTACTCCCTTCTCCTGCTCAGGCTGAACAGCTCAGGAGGAATCCGCCTAGTGCAGAGGCATCTCCCTGGGAGCCCATCCATCATCCCAGCGCCATTCAGCTCTTGGGGATCCTGGTGGGCAGCACCAAGCTCCTCCCTCCTCGAGTAAATATGAGAAAAGTGGTACTATTCATCCAGCTACAGAGTCCTTGAGGGAACAGATTCCCCAGACAGCCCCAAACTCATCTTTAATATCTTGGTAATTGATTGGTATGGGGTTTTTTTTCATTTTTTGCTTATAATTTAATAAGTCTGTTCCCACAGTGATCCAGATACAAGTTCCAATGGCCACTCAGGTCCCATCTTGCCCTGGGTAGGTATTTTTTTTCTTGCTGAAACCTCCTGGAGCTGACCTCCACTGAAGTTTTGATCCTCACATAGATGGCAGCACAAAAGACACTTTTTTTTTTACCCAAAATATTATTGTGTATGCAAACACAGACTGTGAAGGCAGAAGCCACAGCACAGGAAGTAGTTTCCTGCTCCACAGCTATGGGTGCATATTGATGTTGGTCTCCAAAACCCAGAAACTGAACCCATTAGAAACACTTCAAGTGAGATTATTGCAGACGCAGAGATTTACCTGCTGTAATTGCAGAAATCTTGGCGCTTACATCCTGGAGCTAATTGATGTCATCAAAGCACTGAATGAGTCCTGATTTTGGTAGTTACAGCCCCACCTGGCACCTCCGCCTCTCTGTAATAACCACAAGCTTAAGGGAAAGGAAATACAGAAAGGAACATCTGTGGCAATGCAAATTTTGGGAGGATGGTGGCAGCTCCTACCGGAGATGTTTCGCTGCCTGGTTGCATGTGCAACGTGTCCACTCCTGGTTTGTCAGCATCCTCCTCACCTGCTGGTGGGATACAGAACACTGGAACTCATGTACCATTAGGATTCAGGGAGTGTGTCTTGGTTTGGAAAGACAGGTGCCTGCTAAGTAAGGCAGGAGCCTCCCCTGAAATGGAGAATGTAAACCCTCCCCACCCCAGCAAATTGCTAGAAATTTTAAATGAAGGGGCTCTCAGGCAAAAATACGGGAGCAGGAAATAACAGTTCTTTAATAGGGGAGGAAAAAAATAAAAGGATAAAATAAACAATGCAGTACACTAGAACAACACTGACAGAGTCAGAACCCAGCCTGACACCCTGTGGGTCAGGGTGTTGGTAGCAGTCCCATTGGAATTGTGGCTCAGCCCTCCTGCAGTGTCAGGGCTGGTTCTGTTGGAGCAAGGGGGATCTGTAGAGAAGGATGGATTCTTCCTCCGAAGATCCAGTGGAAGGAGAGGCAGCTGCTGTTCCTCTGGGGAATCCCGTGGAGAAAGCCGTGCTGGCGTCTCAAAAACCTCTGGATTATATCTGGGTAGCAATGCTTGGCTCCTCCCCCTGGGCTCACATCTCCCAATGGGATGCTGTAGTTCTTATCAGCCATGCTGTGACATTCAACAGCTGTTATCAGCAGGTGTCCCCTCCCAGGGAGGTGTGAATGTGGTCACTCAAAGAGAGAGATAAGGCAGACTGCCCACTTGACAAAAGATAATCTGCCATATACAGATGGTAATAGAAAACATCTTGCATTGCAATCTTCAACAGAGTGTTCGTGGGTTGTGGAGCTCTGAAGCATTCATGCCAGTGGGATCCTGTCCTTCCCAGGACCAAATCAAACCTGCCAGGGTGGGATGTGGCTGTGCAAGCAGCTGGTGGGATGCTTTCCCTGTTATCCCATCCCCGGTGTGCTGTCAGAGAGGATTTGCAGCTGTTCCCAGTGGCACTGAGGGGTTTAGTGGATATCCCCTTATGCTGGGGACAGGTGACTTAACTGGGTCAGCAGGCTTTGCTCTGCAAAGGCTTAAACCTCTCCATCAGCTGCCTCTGTGTGTCTCCTGCAAACTTCAAACCAGAAGGGAAAATGCCTTTAAATTCATGTGGAATTTCGTTCTTGATGGAAGCTGGTGGAGTTGCGCCCTTGCTTGGAATTGCCCAAAGGAGATGGGTGCTGGGGTGGTCCTGCCTTGCTCCCCACAGGATACTGGTATCACTCAGGGGGTCACCAATTATCACCAAAGGGGTATTGGGCACAGACAAAGGTGATACAGAGACTCTATCATCAGAAGGCAGGAAAAAGGCACATTATTATTAGAAATCCAGAGTTCTTATGGAAACAATGATGGGCCTAAGACCTGATTGGCCTTTAGGAATTTTCTCTCACTTATTGGTCAAGAAGGGATAGCTCCTTCTTGTAAACATCTTCGACAAACAGAGATTGCCTGCCAGGTGCAGAGATTGGGGTAATAATTGTTTTATTTCTTTCTCTGAGCTTTCTCATAGCTTCCCAGCAAAATCCTGTGGGAGCTATGTCTCTCTCTGTTCAGAGGATGTGATTACCACATGTTGGCATGGCACTGGGGCTGGAGGAGACCTCACAGTGCCCACTCATCACCCTGCCTCACCGTCATCGCTCCCTGCAGAAGATGGAGGTGCCATCAGGAGACATAAACACCGGGTTGTCTCTCTCTGGGATCACCCCAGACCCTGGAGGCTTTCAAGCTGTGTGGACCTCACCTTGGAGAGAGGTGACAGTGGTGGGGCCAGCGTCCCTGCTAAATCCCCTTTGAACATTCCAGCTGGAAGCAGTGGCTGTCATGGCTCAGGGGGTTCAGAGAAACTTGGTGCCCAAGGAAATATTGACCTTTCCTGCAGAGCAGCAGAGCGCAAGGATGAACAGAGCTGCGCCCTCAGCACCCGGCTGAGAGCCGAGCATCCCGCTGATCAACCCCGTCAGTTAAAATAAACAACAACCCCAATGCATCCCTGCCAGGGCACAGCTTCAGCTTATTGTTCCAGTCAAAATAGAATTATCACCCTGAGGCCTTGGAGATCAAAAAAGGGGGAATGAACAGCGAAGGCAGTGAGGGAATTGCTGGAGCAGTGATTCTCTCGCCAGCGTTGGGAGCTGATGCTGGATTCCTGTAGACACAGGGAATGATGAACTGCTGAGGGTGGGAGTTGGAGCCTTCTCGGATGCATGATCCTCATTCACTCCTCTACAACCTCTGGCTTTCATAGCCTTCCATTTGGACTTTTTTTTTTAAAAAACACAAATCCATTGCTCATTTTCTTGTGGTATGACG
Organism: Setophaga petechia; assembly: GCA_024362935.1. Classification (NCBI taxonomy): domain Eukaryota; kingdom Metazoa; phylum Chordata; class Aves; order Passeriformes; family Parulidae; genus Setophaga; species Setophaga petechia. Next base: position 1,997,706 of record JANCRA010000047.1, read on the forward strand.
CACTCTGTGACGGTGTTCACAGGGGTCTCAGGATGAGGGAAGAAATGAGGATCTGACTCCATGTTTCAGAAGGCTTGATTCATTATTTTATGATATATATTATATTAAAACAATACTAAAATAATAGAAGAAAAGGTTTCATGAGAAGGCTAGCTAAGAATAGAATTGGAAAGAATGATAACAAAGGTTTGTGGCTCGGGCTCTCTGACTGAGCCAGCTGGGCTGTGATTGGCCATTAATTAGAAACAGCCACATGAGACCAATCCCAGATCCACCTGTTGCATTCCACAGCAGCAGATAATCATTGTTTACATTTTGTTCCTGAGGCCTTTCAGCTTCTCGGGAGGAAAAATCCTAAGGAAAGGAATTTTCATAAAAGTTGTCTGCGACAGCACTCTTTGCAATAAGATGGACAGATGCAAGGGGCATCTTGAGCATGGGACAGCACAAGCTCTCGCCAGCAATCCCTCCGCGGCCAAAAACGTTGGAGTCCTAATCCTAGTTGGAACAGGAGAGGGAGGCAATGCTCTCTGGACACCTCAGTCTCCTCTGGAGGCTGTGACAGGCTCTGGGGCAGGATCAGTGATGCCCTGGGCACACAGAATTCCAACCAGGTGGGAAATCGAGGCAAAATCCGCCTGGTGTGCTCTGTGTGCTGATGAATTACTCATGTCCTCCGAGCCAGCATTCCCAAAAAGGGCCAGCTCAGTGATGAAGGCCACAGGGGGAAGGTGGCAGGGCCATGGGTCCTGCAGGAACACCAGGAGCGGAGCGGGCGCGTCTCCCGCACGTCTGCGCAGAGCAAACACAGATTATGCCGTTTCTTCAGGCCTTTCATTTCACACGTCATTTTTTCTATCTAAGTATAGGTTTACACGAGAGGTAATTACCATCCTTTCACAGCTCTTAGTGCAGAGCAAAATGAGACGGAGTATTACATTCGTAATCTAATCGTAAATAAAAAGGGCCGTAATAACCCCCAATTAGCACATTAAAGTGTGTCGAGGACTTGTTTTACCACTCCGGTGTAAACAAGACCCCTGGGAACACCTCACATTGCTGAGGCAGAACTGGTGGGTCCCTCTTCTCCCTCACGGAGCCAAGTTATGCAACACCCTGAACACCAGCTCTTAGCTGGAGTCAGACATGGATTTTTCATGAGGATAAATTAATTATGGGCAATTCTGTTCCCTCTGCTGACACATCTGGTGCCAGGCAGGGAGGAGAGGGATGGAGTTTCCTCTTCCAAGCTGTTGGGACAGCATTGCTGGTTCCCATTGGATGGTTGTGGGGAAGCAAATAGAGATGAAGCAAAAGGGTGGTGTGAAGGTGAAGGTCAAAAATAACCAGGAGCCATTGCTGCTCTCAGAATTTGGCACTGAACACAGCATTGGGTGAAAAACATCTTCCAACACTCCAGGGTGGGCAAAAACTGAGGTAGGGGCTGATGGGGTCACCCCCATGCCTGGGTCCAAACCGATGGAAGTGAATCAGCCATCCAAAAAGGAGACAGTATTTTTTTGTCACCTTCTGTAAATACATGGAAGGCAAATAGGCTCAGGCCTTTCCCAAAGCCGTGATTGCAATCCCCCAGGGAGACTCATTTTCAAATGATCTTGTTAGACATTGTTAGGAATTGATATATTTGCATAGCATGAATGTTAAAACTCAGAAAGAACTCAAATGCCAATTAGAACCACGGCGGTTTTTCCCCCCCTCATTAATCAGTCATAAAAGAGCAGCTCCAGGTGTTTTTCCCTGACTAAACGCCGGCAGTACTCTGCTGTTATTAATCTTGATGACCCAAGTGCCATCACCATACACAGATTTCAGCAAAGTGATGGAAGACTGGGAATGATGCAAGATGGGAGGCGTAAGCGCAGCCATGGATCACTCCCAGGGCCTGGGGACCACCCCTGGGATAACAGGGCTGGGATAACCCTGCTGGGATAACCCTGCTGGGATAATCCTGCTGGGATAAAACAGGCTTGGAATGCAGCAGTCAGGGAATGCTACTGGGATAGCCACATCGGGATAACCCTGCATAAAATTGGGATAACTCAGCATAAAATCAGCAACAAACCCAGGAATTTCATCTCAGAACACAGTGAGGAAGTGATGAGTCAAGCAAGACCAGGCTGAGAAATGCCTGTGCCAATGTTCCAAGGCAAGGACTACAGCGCTCAGGTGAGGGAAATGCCATTGGGAAAGTAAAAGGCATCACAAATCAAAGAAACACACAGATGGGTTGCATTGTGGCACCTGGCACAGTCAGAAGGATCTGTGCTGAGTCACCCCCTTGGCATCTGGGCACCCAGAGTTTGTTTGCTGGGGCAAGCTCCCTCTTCTGTTATCACTTGTTTTCCTTGCTGGGCTTCAAATGGCACAGCCTTGCACGGGGGTTCCACAGCAGCTCAGCTTTGGTGGGCACTGGTTGTGGAGAGAAGGACCTTGGAAATGAGCAGGGCATGAGGACAGCCCCTGTGCCAGCAGGGATCGAGGCAAACGCCACCCTTGTGGCCATCCCAGCCGGGACATGCCAGCCTTGTGGCCATCCCAGGTGGGATATACCAGTCTTGTAGCCATTCCAGCTGGCACATACCAACCTTGTGGCTATCCCAGGTGGGACATCCCAGCACATGCCAGCCTTGTGGTCATCCCAGCACATCCCAGCCATCCCAGCTGGGAAATTGCAGCCTTGTGGCCATCCCAGCTGGGTCATGCCAGCCTTGTGGCCATCCCAGCCGGAACATGCCAGCCTTGTGGCCATCCCAGCAGACAGATGCCAGTCTTGTGGCCATCCCAGCTGGGAAATGCCAGCCTCGTGGCCATCCCAGCCAGAACATGCCAACCTTGTGGCTATCCCAGGTGGGACATCCCAGCACATCCCAGCATATTCCAGCTGGGAAATTGCAGCTTTGTGGTCATCCCAAATGGAGAAATGCCAGCCTTGTGGCCTCCCAGCACATCCCAGCCATCCCATCACATACAAGCCTTGTGACCATCCCAGCTGGGACATGCCATCCTTGTGGCCATCCCAGCCTACAGGCAGTCAGAAGGACATTGCCAGGCTGTTCTGAGCCCTCCCAGGAGGAATTCAATCAGCTTCACCGTGATTAATTACCCAGCCATAGCCTCAGGTGCAGCATTCCCTTGGGACAGGACAGGGCAGAGGCGCAGCCCTCCCCTGACTCCCACCTGGGAATAAAACCTGCATGGGATCAGCTGTAATTAGCAGCACCCAATTATATATCCCACTACAAATGATGATGAAAAAAGCAAAAACCCTGAACTAAAAATATCTCCCCTGGGAGAAGTGTGGCCAGTGTTTAAGCTGATAAGACAGAGAGGAAGAAGATGAAGCAGCAAACTGTCCTTCCACTTAAAAGGTAGGGCTTCAGATATGCAGATTTTCAATAAGCTTTTGAAATTCTCTAATAAAAATACTGTTAAATATTAATTATATTGCTATTTATAAATCTATACATAATTAATAGGAAAAATTAATGGAGCAAGGATCGGTTAAGAACTGTCTTCTAAATATTTGAATAGTGAAACATAATTATGTTTTGAAGTGAAAATGTCAGGAATACACTGAAGTGTTTTTCTATTATTGAAATGAACGAAACTCGCTGGGAACTGCAGCCCTGGGAAGGGGCTGTTTCACCTTGTTCCACTTCACCCACCGAGTTTTTGTGCACTTTGCTGCCTCTGGATGGTGAATGTCACTGAGAGTGAGATCTGTGGACACAACAAATTGTGTTTCATCCCTTTTTCAGTCTACAAACCCTATCATGACCCAGCTGGAGACCCACTGGGTGCTGGTGGGGAGCAGCACCCTCCTGACAGAGTGGGGACAGGAGCAGAGCCAAGACAGACCACACACATTGTGGGAACCTTGCAGAGATATCCAGAATACTTGGCTGCTTCGCCTCCTTTTGGGGAGATTCCATGGGAAAGAGATGCCAGGCTGTTTCCTCTGGAATTTGTGACCTCTGCTGCATTTCAAGTGAAATTGGGATGGAACGACCACGGAGGGAAGTGCTTGATGTGATCCCAGTCTTGGACAGCTGCTGGGAACCTGGAGCAGGGTTTCCTGGGCTCCTCAGGAGCATTTTTGGGAGTTTTTGGGCAGATGCTGCACTCACCACCCTGTGCTGCATCCCTGGGCAAGACGAGGGTGCAGCTGCCCGTGGCATCTCCAGAGTCCACCCACAGTCCTGCTCTGTAGGTTTGGGAGGGCTCTGCACTAACAGCAACGCAAATCACACGTTTTCCTTTGCAGGAGAACACAGAACAAGCTTTTGCACTTAGTCAAAAGGCTTTTTTTTACCTTAAAAGTGTGATTTGCTGCAAGGGAACAATGAATTCCAAATAAGTTTTATTTCCAAATAGTCTTATGTTCCGGCTTGCTTTGTCCTGAAAAACTCCTGCTTGGTTCTGTTCTCTGTTTGGTTCTGTTCTCTGTTTTTGTGTTTGCTGATGAATAGGGTCATTGAGAGATGGCTGGGATGGAGGGCAAGCCCTTTGCAAGGCTCTCTGGCCTGGCCCTGGCTCGCAGCAGGGGAACTCTGGCCAAGGAGATGGAGGCTTGGGAATCTCCTGCTAGGGAAATGGCATCTGTGAAAATCTGATGCAGCTGAAGTCTGAGCATTCAGCACAAGGAGCACTGCCTCCATCACCATTGGATCTGTCATGGTGCTGGGGTCTTCACCCTGTGTCTGCTCCCAGCCCCTGCCCCTCTGGCTGCTGATTTGGCTCCTTGGGGACTCCCACATCTGCACAGCAGCTGGATCCCTCCTTGCCATGGCATGAAGGCAGAGCCACTGGGCCCACACATCACTCCTGTGGCACCAGGAGTTTGTCCATAAATGTTCCAGAGCTGTTACACATCACCACAAAGCCAGCGCTGTGAAGGATGTGGCGCAAAACACGAGGAATTCAGTAGAGCATGTGAAAGATGTTACAAACCCATACATTTTCCCCTAATGCAATCCCTATGCAGATCTGGGCACGGGGCATGGCCCTCTATGCCATCACTCACCCAGACTAATGAAACTTTCCCAAACATTTGCACATGAAGGAAAGGTTTGCTGTTTGGTTTCCAGGTTCGCTTGTTCTTAAATGTGTAACATGAGTGATTATGCCTGAAACCAGATGCTTCAAAGGCCTTCTAACTTTCTGGAAGATTCATGGCACAGCTTCCCCATGTTTTTTGAAGAGGAAAGTACATTTATTTATTGCACTTTAAGGGAGAGATAGTATCTCTCAGCCAATTCCCTGAAACAGCTCTGCTGTCCTAAGGCACTTACCGAGTATTGCTCTGCTCAGCTAATATATTACTATATAAAAAGGGAACAAATGACCTTAAAATTCGGACATCTGTCTCTGATGGGTTTCTCTGTGGTTCTCAGAAAGAAGTAACAGAGACAGACCTCCCTCAGGCCTGTGCAGAAAGCAGGAGCTATTCTGGCTGTCCTGCTGCTCCTGCCAAAAATCTTTGGCTGGAGCAATGCCTGAGCATCTCTGTGTCAGCACAGGGAGAGGTGCCCTCTGTGAGGACCTGACCCAAAGGCAGGTTTTTCTTCATGACTTTGGGGACTCAGTGTGATGGTGTTCACAGGGGTCTCAGGTTGAGGGAAGAGATGAGGATCTGACTCCATGTTTCAGAAGGCTTGATTTATTATTTTATGATATATATTACATTAAAACTATACTAAAAGAATAGAAGAAATGACTTCCTCAGAAGGCCAACTAAGAATAGAATAGGAAAGAATGATAACAAAGGTTTGTGGCTTGGGGCTCTCTGTCTGATCCAGCTGGACTGTGATTGGCCATTAATTACAAACATCCAACATGGGCCAATCCCAGATCCACCTGTTGCATTCTACAGCAGCAGAAAATCAATGTTTACATTTTGTTCCTGAGGCCTCTCAGCTTCTCGGGAGGAAAAATCCTAAGGAAAGGATTTTTCATAAAAGATGTCTGTGACAACTCAGGACTTGCCCCATCCCTGGGCTCTGTCCCACAAGTGGCTTTGGGACACGGTCATAGCACCTGGTGGGAGGCCAGTGGTGGCTCCTGGGGCTCACACTGGGTTTGAACATGGTGAACATCCCCTGCAGGCACTTCCCTTTAGGTGGGGGATGCTGAGGGCCCTGAGCCTGAGTGATGCACCAAATTCCTGGTGCTTGGAGATAGAGGAGGTGAATCCTGAGGCTGTGCATGGCTGTGCCAGTCACCACGCTGTGTCACAGCTGGTCCCTCCACTTGCAGGCTGAGCATCTGCCCAGTGCCATCCCCCTGGCAGGGCCCTGGGGCACATGTTGAGCCCCAGCCTGTGCCCTGAGCTGCTGGAGGCACCACTTACCCCTCTGTCCTTCTGATCTCCCCCCACTCTTCCCCACAGTGTTGCAGGCCATCAAAAATGGGCAGCAAACGAGCAGTCAGCATTTGTGCTTGAGATGTATTTAAAAAGGTTAAAGCAAAACAGATCAAAACATCCTTTATTCTACAGCCTTTTCCCCAAAGTAACACGTTAGCCCTAAGGTAAAAATCAATGTTCAAAGCCTGTACCAATTTTCAGAGAGATAAATGCTGTGTTTAACACTTTGCGTCCTCGGTGTGCGTGAGGTGCTGCCAGTGGCTCCCAGTTAATGCCTTTGTACTGGTGAGGTGGCTCTGCAGATTGAGGAGAGAAAGAGCTAAACCAGGCACTTGTGAGAGCTCCTTTCACAGCATTTCACACTGAATGACTTTAGAGGATGCCGACACTCTGAGTTTGTCAGCCACATCTCCCTGGGACAAATGCAGGAACTGGGCTTCCATGCCAAACCAAGGCAGCACAGTGCCTGAAGATGTGCCAAGAATGCACTGCCCAGCCCCCATGTGCCACCCTGGTTTTTTAAGGTTTTCTAAGCTTTCTGATGTTGACATTCTTGTAGTGAACTTTCTCATACACTTCCTGTAAACAACTCATTGTTTTGCATTCCTTTATGGAGGAGGAGAAAGTAATGGACTGTTGGTTTGACCAGTGTCATTGGAGAGGTGGCACTGTCACCCTCCAATCCACTGCCACTTTTGGAAAACTATAACTGTTGGAGTCAGAAAATATACTTCCCTTTTTTCTTCACCTTGAGAACAGCGGTGTGCACTTGTGTTTTTTTGTGTCCTATAGTGACACCCATGTCCCACTGGAAGAGCCTCACTGGGACCAGCATGGTGCTGGTACGAGCACATACCAGTTTTGATGACCTTCTCAAGTCTTTCAACTCAGCAAAACCGGCAGCACCTCGCTCAGACTTGTAAGGAAAAGATTGGTTTTGTCCACAGGAGCCTTTCAGAGTTTGTGAAAGGTCAGTGGGGGATGTGAAACTCTCCACAGAACCAGAGTGGATTGTTCAATTTACGAGCATCATTTGTTTCAGTGAAAGCAGAAAAGTTATTCAGGTCCCTGCCTCAGCCCTGCTCGCTCCCACCAGAGGCTCTGGACCTGAGCATCAGTGTCAGCCCTGAGCCCGTGGGTCACAATGGCCCAGCAGAGCATGAGAGATGCCAACAAGGCTCCTCATTAGCCCACAGTAGTTTAATTACTCGTTGCCTGGATGTCTCCTCAGAGAGAGGACAAGGGGCATGGATTCTTGCTGCTTCTTTCTAAGCAAATGCCAGGGGTTTAATTCCTAAATTTTCAGACATTTTCCTGATTAGAGGCTGCCTCAAGTGCCAGGGAGAAGCCAGCAGTGGAGAGGAGGTTCAGGTGCCTCGCTGACCCTTGCTCTCCACAGGGATCCTGGCTGTGATCCCTGATTCCCATCCCTGCAAAGCTGCTGCTGCTCCTGTAGGCACTGGCTCTTTCCACACAGAAACATGTGGCCGATCAAACATGAAGCAATAAAAAATTCCCTCAGCCCACAAACACCTTCCGCAGTCATCTGGGCATTTTCTGAGCTAAAAAGGCTTTTTTCTTCCTTGATGGATCCCCTAGAACGATAATTGAACGATTTGCTGTAATAAAAAGTTAAATTGCATAAAATTAATATTGATCCAAATTAAGCCATTTGTCTCCCTTCCCTTTTCGGGTCCACAAACACGATTATTGCTTTGGCTGTTACAAACCAAATACAATCACAAGTTGCAATCACAGCTTGTTTTCTGCCCTTTTCTCCCCCTCCCCAGCTCCTTTCTCTTGCTGGGGAGGAGGCAGCACCTGGGCCAGCACCTTTTGGATTTTCCTGAGCACCAGGATGCTTCTCTCACCCTGGCCAGGATGTGGCACATGCTCCAGCCTCCAATGTTTGCAGGAGGGACCACAGTGGACCAGGAAGGAGGAAATACCCCATTGACAGACTTCAGAGACAGTTCCCTCCTGCTTTCTCTTCCCCTCCACCATTTTCTCATGGAGATAATTGGAAAGGAAGGGAGGAGCTATAAATACCTCTGGAAATTAAAAGGAGTATGTACAGTCCTGGCAGAGAGGGAAAATATCTGGAGGGTCTTGGCTCCTCTCCCCTACACCTACTGGCAAGTGTTTACTTTGAAATTTTTCATTTGTCTCCTCTGGGATTACAGGCAAAACAATATTTGACAGCCCAGGAAAACTGCGGTTTCTATGGAGCCAGGGATGGAAATCTGGCTCGGAGTAAAGCAGGCGCAGGAAAGCAGGGTCTTAAAAACGAGAGAGCCTCTGCAGTGGGATGTGGGAAAAGATGCCTGCAGTGAACCTCAGAGGAGGGATATGGCAACCAAAGCACTCCTGGAGCTGGGGAATGGAGCCGGATTTCCAATGTCCACCTGCAGGTGGACACAGCACCTGAATTCCAACAGAGAATCTCCACAGTGCTGCCCAGACAGCAGCAGTTTTCCTGGGTTTCCTGGAAAACCCCCTGGCTGCCATCCCCATGCCCAGGAGCAGCTGAAGGCAGCAGCTTCCCCATCAAAACCTTCTCTCCACAGGCCAGGGAGCTGCTGCTCAGTGGCTCTGGGACATCACTGCTGGAACCAGAATTTGCTGGGGCAGAGCGAAGCAGAAGGAAAACCAGGCTTGCCTGGGTAGGAAACATATATTTGCTGCATCTGGGCTCCTTCCAGAGCAAGTCCCTGAGGGCAGGGCTGCTTGCCAGGTCCAGACCCCAGCCTGGGAGTCAGAGAAAGTCCATGGGACCAAAGAGGTTTCAAACCAAACATTCCTGGCTCAGGGAAGCAGGGCTGTTCCTGCAGAGCCATTCCAAACCAGCCCCAGTGCCAAACAGGTTGATTCTATAAACTTTGCAGATGCTGAGGCAAGGCAGAGTGACTGAAATAGCTCTCAATGGGCAGGTTTGGGGCTAAGCTGCTGTGTAAAACTCCACGGAAATATTCGAGGTGAGCAGCTGGGGCCAAACTCTGCCAGAACTCAGCCCAGAGCATCGCACAGCACCAGGGACAGCTCCCGACTGCAGTTCCCGCTGTGCTGGATTTACCAGGACAGGGAGGAAGGAAAGGAAAGGGAAAGGCAATTGTACATTCAGCTCAACCCTGGATTGTTCTTTCACCATGTTCAGCTGAGCTTTACAGTGCTTAATTTAAAGTGCTGTTCCGTGTGGGAAACTCGTAAAACAACATGATCCATATTTATTATCTCTTGATGGTTCTGACTGAAATCTTCCCATTTGGTGAGATTAAGGGGAGGCAGAAAAGGCTCGTGCTGCTGTGCCAGCTCTGCCAGAGGGTCACACATGGGTCTGTGCAGACCCACTATTGTATTTGCTGGGAGTGTCCCGATGAAGGCAGGAATGAATCTGACTCCATGTTCTCAGAAGGCTAATTTATTACTTTATAATACTATATTATATTAAGGAATGCTATACTATACTGAAGAATACAGAAAGGATACTTACAGAATGCTAAAAAATAATAAAAAAATCTTTCCAGAGTCTTGACACAGCTTGACCCTGATTGGCCAAAGAGTTAAAACAACTCACATCACAATCTAGTGAAAAAATCACCTTTGGGTAAACAATCTCTAAACACATTCTACATGAAAAAAACCACAAAAAAGTAAATAAAATGAGAATTATTTTCCTTTTCTCTGAAGCTTCTCAGCTTCCCATAAGAAAAATCCTGAACAAAAGGATTTTTTCAGAAAATGTAAATGCCACAACTGACCATGCTTGCTGCTCTGCTTGGCCACTCTTACTGCACAAGGAAGAGTCTGCAGAAGAAACTGCCCTTGCCAACATCAGCCTCCTGCTCCTTATCTGCCACTCCTTCCCCTCCAGGAAAACACAAACCAGCAGCTCCCAGAGCCTTGGAGAAAAGCTGCAGGTGGACAACCCACCTGCAGGTGGACAACCCACAGCCACACACTCCCCAGGAGCTTAAAGAGAAGAAACCATAGCTAAACCTTATTTTTCTTAATAAATAGGTAGAACCCAGAATTTTTTCAGAAAATGCAAATGCCACAACTGACCATGCTTGCTGCTCTACTTGGCCACCTGCACAAGGAAGAGTCTGCAGAAGAAACTGCCCTTGCCAACATCAGCCTCCTGCCCCTTATCTGCCACTCCTTCCCCTCCAGGAAAACACCTCCCAAAGCCTTGGAGAAAAGCTTTTGTCCACCTGCAAGTAGACAATTCACAGCCACACACCCCCAGGAGCTTAAAGAGAAGAGGAAACCGTAGCTGAACCTTATTTTTCATAATAAATAGGTAGAGCCCAGCAGCTTAATCTGTCCTTTTCCCTGGGAATCCACCGTGAGCAGCTGCCCCAGTGCTGCCTGCGCCTCGCAGCCGCTCTCCAGCCGAGCTCTGCTCCTGCCTATTCTCTGATGCCTTGTTGTCCTCCAAAGTGAACATGAATTGCTGCCAGCTCAAATTAGCATCTCCTCACACTCGGCCAACTGAGCTGCTGGAGGAGGAGAAGGAGTCAGGATCTTCCAGCCTTTAGAGTTTGTTCAGTTTCTGTCACACACTGCCTGATAGCCGATGGGTGCCTTTGGATGTTGGGTGTCCCCGTCTCCTCTCAGATGGGAGCCTGGCTCTTCTCAGAAATGCCATGGAGCAAACCTCTTGCACAGGGATCTCTGAGGAGGTTAAACTTTGTACACAGGACAGAGAAGCAGCAGCAGTTGAGCCAAAGGTACCAAGGGCAGAGTTTCAGCAGCAGATGGTTATAAAACTGCAAACCAACCAACCAAACTTACCAACAACAAACTGGCCCCAGAAACAGCTGAGTTATCTGCAGCTGGCCACAGCAGCAGCTCCTGCAGAACATCCTTGTGCAGGAGTTGGGGAGGAGGGGAATCCCTACTGCATTTCCTCAGAAACATGAATTACTGCAGGGACTGAGCTGGAGGAAGAAAACCTTTCACTGGGGCCGTTGGGTATTTGATTGTGTGTGGTTAATTGCACAGCTTTGGTGTCTGACTGCCACACATGACATCCCCCTGGAAATGGCATTTGGCTGCCAAAAAAATGAACAGGAGCCAGAAAAACCCCCAGCTCAATCCAGATAGTTTTGCCTGGTTATTTTTGATTGTCCTTCCAGTCTGGTCGCAGACCCTGTGGAGGAGGATAGACTTTTTATTGACCAGATAGCTATGGCTGTAAGCTCTCTGAAAATGCACATTAAAGGAATTTTAAAATCGAGATTATCTCTGTGAGTAGTCCTTAATGACTCCTTCGCAGCTGTTACAATGCTTATGTAAATATTGCCAGTGAATATTTAAGGCTCTATTAAAGAGAAATTTACTGTGCTGTCCATAATTGAATCTCTACATAAATCCCACTGCACAGGTTGGCTCTCTGGAGAGTCACTGCCTCCCTGTTCAGCTCAGTGTCAGGATCCTCTCCTCCACAGTCCTTTTGTGATTGTGGATATGATGCCTGCAGCATCCTTGGAGAGACACAAACCCCTGGAGGGGACCTGCACCCCAACTCCTTTAACTTAACTTTAAAATCAAAATGTAGGAATAGTGTTCAAGTAGGGGAAAAAAGTTAAACCAGGAAGATGTAACAAAATGTGATTGAATTCAGTATAAATTAATATTCCAGGTGGGAGCAGTACATGTGTATGTATGCACAACTGCCATCAGCTCTTTTGTTCTGAAGCTGGAGGAGCATGAAAACAGAAACTCATCTCCTATCTGAGCTCAAACCTGCCAGAAGTAGCTGAGACATGAGGAGAGGCTTTGGCATTTCTCTGGGCTCACGAAGAGAAAGCCAAATGAATTCAGATTCATCTGCACTTGAAAAGCCACTTCTCTGCAGGGCTGGAGCAGCAGATGGATGGAGAACAGGAGCACCAGGATCCTCCAGAGCATCTCCCACCACCCAGCACTGCAGTGCCCAGGGCAGGAGCTGAACCAAGAGCTCAGACACACAAATTCCAGCTTTCCCAGTGATGCTCTGAGAGATCTTTACAATAAACTGAACAAGATGGAGTCCTCTGAACCAGATGGGCCTTTTCTTCTCCATTACCAGGTCTCAGTCTGCCCACACACACCTGCCCCTGTGGCATCCCCTTGGTCTCAACCCACAGCCACACACTCCCAGGAGCTTAAAGAGAAGAAAAAACCAAAGATCACAGCTAGCTGAACCTTATTTTTCTTAATAATTATTATTATTGAACATTTACAAGCAAATATAGCATCAGGATCTTAGGAAGATTTAATGGAAAAAAAATTAATTTTCCTAAACTAATGAAGTACTTGAGCTCCAGGGCAACAACTGCTAATGGTGCTTCTATCTCAGCTGAAGAGGCAAAAAATTGTGTTTAATAGTAATTTTAAATATAGATTTGAGGTTCTTTCCCATAAATCATGAAGTCAGATAAGGACTGCGCATAATAACTTGTCAGATTACATAAACAAAACTGATTTCAAACACTTTAAAAAACACTTTTATTCCATTTGCAAGGCTGCATGCTTGTGAGGAGACTTCACATCTGCCTGAGCCACCACGCACTTAACCCTTCACTCATGGCAGTGCTTCCTATTTAACAGCACCTATCCAACAGCACAGCCTTTAAAAAGAGGATTTAAATTGTATGGACATGAATTTGGGATTCTGGGACCCTGGCAGGTGTGCTCAAGGAGGAGAGCTGATTCCCATGCAGGGGTGTTGGGTATCTGTGAGGAGCTGGAGGGGACCCTGTGTGACATCAGCCCAGGCACCAGGTGTGTGTGATGGTGATCACAGGGGTCTTATGTTGAAGGAAGAGATGAGGATCTGACTCCATGTTTCAGAAGGCTTGGTTTATTATTTTATGATATATATTACATTAAAACTATACTAAAGGAATAGAAGAAAAGGTTTTCCTCAGAAGGCTAGCTAAGGATAGAATAGAAAGGAATGATAACAAAGGTTTGTGGCTCGGAGAGAGAGTCTGAGCCAGCTGGGCTGTGATTGTCCATTAATTACAAACATCCACATGAGACCAATCACAGATTCACCTGTTGCATTCCACAGCAGCAGACAACCATTGTTTGCATTTTGTTCCTGAGGCCTCTCAGCTTCTCAGGAGGAAAAAATCCTAAGGAAAGGATTTTCATTAAAAGATGTCTCCGACAGATGTGCCAGGAGATCCTGGGGTCAAAAGCAGCCAAAAGCTCTGCTGGTGGCTCAGGGCTGATTGCCTCCAGGTTTCCAGCCCCAGCAGCCTCATGGGAGCATTGTCCCTGCACCACGAGCCCTGCATGCCAGGGAAATGCAGCATCCATCAGTTTTATTCCCTGTGTGCTGCCCTGAGACACCTCTCAGCTGCTGCCCTGCTGAGCTATTACCCTGAATGTAAATAACGGCCCATGCTGTTCCACTCCTTCACAAGAGGTGTTTTTTAATGTTTCCCTCCTGGAATCCCTCTTCCCCCAAGGACCCCAGCACTGCAGGCTGCCACGTTACTGCAGCGGAGCCCCTCAGCAGAGCAGCACCCTCAGCTCAGCATCTCCAGGGCTTTCACTGAGGGAGCAAACACTCCTCTCTCTCTGATGCATTGAAAACGTCAGGATGATCATTAACATCCTCCCTGAACCTCTGCTCCCTTCAGTAAAGAGATGCTGGGGGAAAAAAGCTTCATTAACAAAACCTGAAATAGCACTTGAGCATCTGTGGACAAATACTGGGTGATTTGTACCATGAGCCCTCCAAATTCTCCATTTTCTGGTCTTGGACCATCCCCAAATCCCCACTGCCTGGACAGCCATCCATCCCCACCTTGAGGGCCAATTTCTTGATTACCATGAATTATCACCAGTTTGTGCTGAACTGACCCTATGAAGGAATGCCTGTGTTCAAGCAGTGGCTCACACTGAGCCCTCTGTCTCCGGCCAAGGTGCATGGAGGGAGCAGGGCCATAACTGCCAGCAGGATCACCTTTAGGGGCCAATAGCACTTGGGGCTCCCTGGAAAGCCCAAAAACCACTTCCCTTCTCCAGAACAATCAGAGGGACCTAATATCTCCATCCCAAATGCCTTACCCTTTTCAGTGCTTTATAAACTTTTTATCCAGCTGTAAAATTTCTAATTATCTGAGGTAACTAACCAACGTTGCATGAACTCAAACCGAGATTATTCCAGTCAAATACATAATTAAAAATTTCTGCTGTGCTGGTTCCTTCCACCAGTTACATAAATTACTGTGCAGGGTGCAGCACCACAGCTGGGACCCCACTTTGGTGATCCTGATTGTGGTAAATGCCAGCACCAGGAGGGATGAGCTGCACCCTGCCTTTGCCCACACTGCTGTAGCACTGGCTCTGCATTCTCAGCTCTCCCAGATATCATTCCCTGCTCTTTCTGTCTGCACTTTGGAGAGCCACAAGCACTGGGAGCTCCAGGAGTAGGCTCAGCTGGCAGAGAGGGTGCCAGCATTAGAGCAAAGCACATCCTCAGATCAGAATCCACTCTGGGAAAGGTTTTTCTGTAAGGAATCAGCAGCAGCTGGAGACTGGAAAGCCACAAAGAGGAGAGATTGTGGCAGGGAGAAGCTGATGCTCCCAGCTTCTCCAGGCTATGCCTGTTCCAGCTGCTGGGACCTCAGTGTTTGCATCTCACTGAGCATCTTACAGGAAACTTCTGCGTCTCCTCAAGCTGTGCCAGAAAACCTGATTTTCCTCCTAATGATTCACCTGCCTCCACACTGCATCAAAGACATCAAGTGGGTCTCATAGCAACTGCCAGATTAGCACTTCTCCCTAAGCCAGGCTTATCACCACGAGGGGAAGGGCTGGCAGGGAATGTGTGTGATGCCAGCTGGGAAACAGGAGCAATCCCCCCTGACTGCCACATCCCTGCTGGGGATGAGCTGCCTCTGGGCCCTTAGAAAGGACAAGCAGGGGCTGAGCCCCTGGCTCCTTGCCTGGCTCTTAAATAACCTCTGCCCTGGCCTGACCAAGCCTGGAAGGCTCCTGTGTGCCATGTTCAGGATTCCCTCAGTTTCCCACAGTCCATGTGTGTCACTATAGGACACAAAATAAAACAACACACACGCTGGAAACTCCAGGGTAAAAAGAAGGGGGGTTTATTTTCTGACTCCAGCATTTATAGATTTTCAAAAGTGACAGTGGATTGGATGATGAAAGTGCCACCCTTCCAATGGCACTGGACAAACCAACAGTCCATCAAATTTCTCCTCCTCCATAAAAGAATCTAAACCGAAAATTATTTGCATAAAAGTGTGTGAGAAACTTCATTACAGGAATGTAACCATCAGAAGGCTAAGGAGAACTTAGAAGAACAGGGCAACACCTGTGTGAACAGGGAGAGGGTCTGCAGAAGCTTCCTGTGCTTTTGTCCATGCTCCATGTGCACTTTTGTTTGATGTGGTGTTGGGCACTTTGGGAGTACTGACAGAGGATGTCAGCCCCGTTCAGGTGCAGGAAGGATTCAGGATCACAGAATCACAGAATCAATCACAGAATCACAGAAACACAGAATCACAGAAACACAGAATCACAGACTGGTTTGGGTTGGGAGGGACCTTGAAGATCACCTCATTCCAACTCCTTGCCATGGGCAGGGACACCTCCCACTAAACCAGGGGCAGGGACATCTCATCTCCCACTGAACCAGGCTGTTCCACGTCTCCTTTTGCCCCAAGGGTGCTGCTGGAACAGCCCAGCCCAGGCTGGCTGGCTGCAAGTGGGAGAGGGAGGCCAGCCATGCCAAGTGCTTCTGGCAGCCAGCATGCACAGGGGTGGACAAGCACATCCTACTCCAGTCCAAATCCATTTTAGATCAAAGCGTTTGACTCTGGCTAATTGCAAAGAGCCATCCCTCCTCCCCAGCCCAGCTGCAGGACTTCCCAGGCACCCTAATCCTGCTGCTGCCCCAGCTCTGAGTGTGGGGGCTGCCTGTGGGTGCCACAGTCCCATCTCCTTGGCAGGACCGTGGCAAGAGGGGACAGGTCCAGAGCAGTCCTGACAGTTTCTGTGGCATTTTTGGAAAGGGCTGTGGCAATCCTGTCCTTCGGGTCTCACTGCTGCTGCTTTGCCTGAGCATTTCCAGCCTCTCCTTCATCTCTGGGATTTACCCTGCTATCCATAGCACTGGTCAGCAATGCCAGGGAGCTGGCAGGACCCTGTGACCCCCTGCCTATCGTGACACAGCTCTGGGGATTTTGCTTACCAGGGCAGCTGGATACAGAGACATCTCCAGTGGGAGTGTTTAACAGCTCCTCACCACAGATTATTGGAGGGTGCTTTAAACCCCAGGGCCATTATCTGAGCCTAATTTTCCGTTCCAGCCCCTAACACTTCAATTTCCCCCTTCACTGATCTCTGGCTTTAATGGCTCTCCCAAGCTTTCCTCAAGTTGAGAAGTGCCCATTTGGTACCATTCCTGCTGCATCCTACCAGTGCCTCATCTTCTTTCTTTCTCACACCCCTTTCCCTTTTCTCATCCTTTTCACCTTGAAAACACAGCCTCAGTGTCCTCTCTTCCCTGGGAACTGCAGCACTGGCCCTGCCCCTGCGGGGGATGCTGCATTCCCCCTCTTGGCTCCCTCACTTGGAGCTGCAGCTGGGCCCTGGGAAGGAATTGCATGGAGCTTGGGAACCTTCACTTCCCCTTTTCTTTCCTCTCTTTGCAAACCAGGCTGGCACTCCCTGAGCTGACACTTCACGCCTCTCTGGCAGGACTGAGGGCAGTTCCTGGCCACCAAACAGCTCCAAACCCATTCAGTGGGGCCCAGCAACCCTTGGTGGTCTCCAGTGGCTTGGGGGGCTCTCGTCCCCCTGCTTTGTCTGCTCTGTCCATGTGCCCAGGGCTTTTGGCTGGTTGCCACCAGTGAGGCTGCACTGTCCAGTCTCTTCCCAGCCCCCTGGGGATGGGATGCTCGGGCTTTGGCAGCTGCTGCTCGGTGTCACTCAGCTGTCACTGCCTTTGTCCCTGCCAGCAGGCTGTCTCCCCGCTGGGAGAGGGGCTTCTCACCCACTCCCACTTTCCCTGGCACTAAGCAGTGCTGTGGGCTCTGGAGGGAGTTCTCTTGGGTTGTTTTCTTGAGTTTTCTTCTTTTTCCATCCTGTCTCAGAGTCGTTCCTCTGGGATGTGTGCACAGCCCTGCTCTGCCCTCCCCTCTGCTCAAGGAGAGGTGACCTCAGTGCCTTTGGGAGTCAATTATTCAAAGCCAGACAATTCTCAAACTCAGGGAAAGGGATTTATTGGCATTTAAACTATTAGTCCTGGCAGCTGGTTTTCAGCCACGCTCTCTGCTGGACTTGGAAAAATGCTGGACACTGAGCCAGGTTCTGGGATAAGGGACACTGAGTCAGGTTCTGGGACAGGGGACACTGAACCAGGTTTTGGGACAGGGGACACTGAGCCCAGCCCTGGATAAGGGACACTGTGCCAGGTTCTGGGACAAAGGACACTGTGCCAGGTTCTGGGACAAGGGACACCGAGCCAGCTTCTGCCCAGACATTGTGGGACATGCAGCCACAGCAAAGTTTCAGCCTGCCAGTATCTGCTCAGGAGGGACAGGTTTTGAGAGTTCCTGTCTCCTTAACCCCTGGGAGAATGCCAGGGCAAATACAGCAGCCCAAACATTAACAGCATCCATGGATGCTGAATGATTTTGGACAAGAGGCTCTTAGGGCTTATTGAAAGCAAATTGGTAATTGTGGGGCTTTTTCTCTCCCAGGGGCTGAGCATGGCTAACTGCTCCAATGGACAGCTTTATGGACTGTTACATGGATATGGCTCTTCCCATGGCTTCACAGACCCATTTCACAAATGGTGCTGGCTGCAATCCACTGCTCTGTGCTGAGCTGCTGGTTGGGACATGGCCGAGGAGGCTGAAGTGACGAGGAGGAAAACAGGGATGAGAAATAGATAGGGAAAAACAAATGTCAAGCTGTGCTTTTTATAGTGCAGGGGCAGAGTACTGGCTGGGCTTTTAAGAAGGGAAGGATGGGCTGGTAATTGGAAAGGTGCTGGGGTGAGGGTGGCAGGGTGGCAGGGGTACCTACAAGCACTCTTTTAAAAGAAAATGATATATTAAAACTATACTAAAAAATAGAAGAAAGGATTTCATCAGAAGGCTTGAAAGGAAAGGAATGGAATGATAATAAAATCTTGTGACTGACCAGAGAGTCTGAGACAGCTGGAATGTGATTGACCATTAATTAGAAACAACCAACATGGACCAATCAAAAATGCACCTGTTGCATTCCACAGCAGCAGATAATTATTGTTTTTCTTTTCCTCAGAGGCTTCTCAGCTTCTCAGGAGAAAAATCCTGGCAAAGGGATTTTTGAGAAAATATCACGGCTGCATGCTCCTGCCAGTGAATCCTGGGATCCATTCCTAAACACGGTGTTATTGAAGGCCAGAGTGAGTATCAGGCAGAGAAATCAACTGTTCCCTGATCTAAGCCGACTGGAATCAATTGCTGCAGGGGGAAAGTGCGGTCAGCCACCTCAGAGCCCTCAGGCAGGTCAATAAACACACCTGGGAGGACACGCTCGCCTGCAGAGGTGGATGTGTTTCCCCTGGCATTGCTGCTTGAGTGATGCCCTGCTGTGCTCTGTGACCTGGGTGTCACACGGGCTTCACACTGCGATGTCACCTTGCGCCCCCAAGTGCCACCAGGGCTTTTGCTCCTCCTGCTCTCATCCTGCTGTGGCAGAGGCGAGGAGCTGGCTCCCAGGACACCACCACCAGCTCTGTGTCCTCTGTGCCAGCCACAGCACTTATTCACGCTTGAAAATTTGCAAGGGAAAGATAATAACCCCCCCAAGAAAGTCTGTCCCTGTTTTGGGCTGACAAGGAACTAAGATAAATGTCAGTTTTCACTTAAAATCATGCTCGGAAGATGAGCAGGGACAACAGGGATTTCATTCTGCTACGTTTATTAAACACAGAGAGACATGTCACTGCTGGCTGAGCCAAGCAGGTCCCACAGCCCTGGGGCTCGGTCCCTGCCAGCATCAGAAATACCCAAGATTAGATCCAGTACAAGCCTGGCACTTGAAACCTGGGATTTGCATCCTGAGTCCTTAGGAGAAGTCCCAGTGGAAAGCCAGTCCACAGCACAAGTCATGAGCAGCTGCCTCTTGGCCCATCCCAGTGGGCTGGGGGAGATTTTGGGCTGAGCCCACTCTGGACTGAGCCCACCATGGACCAGCCCCACCACAGACTGAGCCCACATGTGCCATGCAGGCTCCTCCACTGCAGCACCCTCAGGGCTCTTCCTCTCCAAGCCCTCCTGCCATAACTCATCTCTGCTGAGAGGCGTCGCTGCCTTGAACTGCTTATTAGCCCAAATTGCCTGGCAGTAACAAACTGCTCTCTCAGCTCTCATCATTCACCAGGCACACCAGGTGTGGCCAAGAGCAGTGACAGAGCCGGGCACGTCGGCATCTCGCTGTGCCATGGGGCAGCAGTGATAAACCCTCTGTTCTGCAGCAGAACTGACTGAGGGATTGTGGCTGCAGCTCTCCTCACAGAGAGGGGTCAGCTAATAATAATAAGGGGTCAGCTAATTCCAATTTTAATAAGAGGTTTTGTTCAGGCTTTCTTGGGCTGCGTCACCCGCTGGGAGCTGGGCATGTGCTGGGGGTTGGTACCTGCCTGGGGAGGGGGAAGCAGGGAGTAGGGATGAGCTGCTGGGCAACCTTATCCATCACTGTTCCCTCTGCTGTGCCACTGAGCCCCTCTGCCACCACAGGCACCCACATGGGGCCCCCCATTCCTGTCCCCCATCCCCTTGGGGACCCAAGGGCACTCAGAGAGGTGCAGAGCATGGAGATCTTGGCTGTGAGACCCATCAGCTTGGATGATGTACTTACACTTTTAATAAGAAATAGCACTTGATACAGAACTGTTCCAGCATTTATTGAACCAAAGTGCCTTCCGCTGCCTCAGTGCAGAGCCCTGAAGCCTGTCCTGGATGATTTAAGAATGATCCATCTGGAAAATGATGCAGACAATTTGTTACATCCAGCCAGAGAGCCATAGAAACCACCATAACAAGCTTAAATGATTTCAGCATCACTACATCATCCAGCCCCAGCCAATCTTCCTCAGAGCTGGGCTTGCCTATCCTGCATGGCTCCTCATCCTGAGGCTGATGCTGCTCCTGCAGCCCATCTTGTTGCTGCACCCAGGCTTCCAGTCAATGCTTTGTGGGACATGGGGGACCCCTTTCCACCTTCCCACTGTTTGTCTCACCCCCTCCCAGCCTCCCAAATCCCTGTTTTAAGACAAGAAGCTCCAAGCAGCTCACAAACCCTCCCGGTGGGCTCCTCTGGCTGCCAGCAGCACGGGTGCCTGTTGATGGTTACCACCTCGCCCTGGGTAAATCAAGGCTTCGGTTTTCAAAATAGCGTGTTGATTGAAGCTTAAAATATCCCCAGCAATTACTTCGCCCCGGTATAATTATAATAATTAAACTTGGATAATGCTTAGTCCCACTTTTTATCAGAACTGTGTGCTGCGGCACCAGTGTGTGGTGTTTTGTTTCCAGCCTCATTTTCCAGCCTCGCCCCGCCGAGCAGCGCTGGAAGGGACATGAGCTGGCAGTCTCCAGTGCTGACAAGGGGACGGTGACCCTGTCACGGCCCCTCCAGCCCTGGGCAGCACTCGTGGCACCGTTTAACCCAGGGCATGGTGTGTGGTGGCCGTGCCCTGGCCCTCTCTGCACAGCAGGACGAGCAGCAGGAGGGGATGCTCCCGGCTCTGTGCTGGGGCAATGGGTGCTGGAGGGAGTAGGGATGCTGGTTCTTCTTCCCTTTGGCTGTTTGCCTTGTCCCACCCCAATCCCTCTCCCACAGCTCAGCACAATATTTCTCCTCCACGCTCCCAGCAGCGTCACTTGGAACAGCTCAGGCTGGTGAGTACGTTTCCGGCTGTGATAAATAGCAGGGAAAGGAATGAGAACCTAACACTGTATTTCATGCCCTGAAATCCCACTTGCATCTGGAAATGAACAGAGTTCTCCGGCTGATATATGCAGCTCTGAGGCCATTCGCATCCTGTTCGCTTGTACACATTGTCTCGGTGATTTAAGCTGGCAATTTGGCCTTAAAATGAAGAGCAGCTCACTTTGTCCCTCCCTATTTTTCTATATATTTTCCTGCAGAATGGAGCTTTTGGAGATTGGCTGGGCTGGGGCTGGGCATCCTCTCCGGTCTGGCACAGAGAGTTGTGGAGGGTGTTGGCACTGTGGGAAGGCTGCTGCCACAGCCTGGGAATGCAAGTGGCAGGTGGCTGTGCTGGTCTCTGAGATCCCAGGCCATCCCTCTTCAAAGCCAACACGGACACCAATGAAAGCTTTTCATCCTTTCCAGGTCAGATGGCATTGTGAGGATGACAGCCGTGCTGTCCCACAGTGCCCTGGGGAAGGGGGATGCTGTGGGAGCAAGGGGAGCTGTCCCTGCTGCTTGGCAAGAGCCCTCCTTGTGCTGCCCAGTCCCCACATCCGTCTGTCCATCTGTCTGTCCATCTGTTGAGCAGCAGAGCAGGGCCAGCCTGAGAGTGACCCATCATCACCTGCTCCACACCCAATGTGCAAACCAGAGCCATCACTTACCTGCTCACAGCCAGGACTCCTCCTTGGGTAAAAGATGGAGCTGGGTGAAGTGATTTCACAGCAGAGCTGTTTGTTTAAGAGATCTTTAGTGATGCTTAATTAACTCCCCAACAGTCCTGTTCAATGGCTTTCCTCTTCCAAGCAGCTGTCCCAAGGCACACAGGGTCCCTTCAAAGTCCTGGGGGACACTGGGTGAACCTGGGGACCTGGCACCCTCCTGCCTGTGCCAGCGGCTGTGGAGGTGGCCCTGCTGTGGCGGGGACTCCAAGGGGATGCACAAGACCCTCTTCTCAGCATGAAGGCAGGGCTATTTCCCTGCTGCTCACCCAAGGTGTGCACAGCTGGGAACAAGGGGATTTCCCCAGAAAGACTCCTTGCTGGGACATGGATCCCCCTGGAGACCAAACCAACCCCGTCCCCTCCCCAGGGACCGCGCGCGGAGGAACCCAGGCACCAGCGGCTGCGCGGTTCTCATATCAGTTTTAATAGCAACATCAGAGTACTAAATATACAGAGGGCAAGGGGACAGGGTGGCATTTACAGTGCTTCCAAATACACGGCTTCCACGGACAGAGACAAATTAAAAACCGCTCAGGAAGAAAAAAGGTCCTTTTGGCACTGCCCCAGCTCGCGCCGTGGGCGGGTGGGGCAGCCACAATGCCAAAAGGCGACGGCGCTTCCACCGGGTGCCTCCTGGTGCAGGATTTTCCCAGGAAAAGAAAGAAGTACTCAGTGATGTAAAACCGGTTACAAAGTAAAACTGGCTCATGTTAGAAAACGGGTTTTGGCAAAATAAAAATAAAGTGTAAACTTCACTGTACATGTCCTATCAAACAAAAAAATAAACCCCTCGGAACCTAAAATAGAAGAATCTGGGTCAGAAATCTGTGCCCTTAGTGTACATTTTTGTGCAACATATACTTTTTTCAAAGTAAATATTATCTTCACTCGTGACACTATTAAAAATGTACCTACAAATGCTGAGAGTAATTCTTAAAAATGTGTGAGAAGCGTTAGATGAGCTCGGGAGACCAAACCCACAGACTTGAAAATGGCAAGGGATTTCTTGCTGGTTTTGAAAAAATCGCGTACAGATTTAATATCTGGTTGAACGAAAATTCCAACCACATTCATCCTGAAATGGGTGGGCTGAGATAGGATAGATATATTTTTGTTCTATTTTATTTTTTTTAATTTTTTTTTTTACAAAATATATATTATGTGTAGAATATCTACTATTTAACTACCGTTTCAGCTGAACTACCTTCCTTCGCAAACAAGCTGCCAGTGGAGAAGAGGTAACCTGAAATCCGTCCCCGCGCCAGCTCTGCCATCGCTACGGTGACCTCCTGGCAGGCTCGGTGCCCTTGACCCCATGGTGTCCCATGGAGCACTGGTGTTCTCTGGAGCACGGCTCCTGCCACCACCACCGGCCGCCCTTTCTCCAGCTGGGAAGACAGAGTGAAGGTAAACGATCGGATCTGGAGAGACAGGCGGCTGCCCAGGGCCGGCTCTGCCCGGGGTGCTGTGGGGTGAAGCCGCCCCTGGGGCTTCCAAA
The DNA here is from genome assembly GCA_024362935.1 of Setophaga petechia. Classification (NCBI taxonomy): domain Eukaryota; kingdom Metazoa; phylum Chordata; class Aves; order Passeriformes; family Parulidae; genus Setophaga; species Setophaga petechia. Next base: position 2,021,269 of record JANCRA010000047.1, read on the forward strand.
GGTCAGGGGATTGAGAAGCAAACCCTGCCCGCCCTACCTGTTGGTGCCATGATGTGGGAGCTCAGACCTGGAGCCCCAAACCTGCTCAGTTTGGTGCAGGACAAAGCCCACCGGTGCCGGTGGCAGCAGCGGCACCGACCCCTGGCCCAGTGGGAGCGGCACATCCTGCGGCTCCTGCTCAGGGTTTGCAAGGGATGTGGAGGGAGGAGAGCCCCAGACAGCCCTGGGAAGCCTGGGCTTGCTGCAGAGCCCAAGGAGAGCCAACCTCTCCTTGCCATGGGTGGCTCGTGCCACATCGCTTTCTCTAAGACAGAGCCAAGTGACACACAGACACCCCATGACGTGTCTGGGGACTGTGGCAGCCTCTTGGCTGCCATGGTGTGTTTCTCAGGGACTGTTCAGGGGCTAAGGGATCTGGAAAATGAACTGAAAACAAACAAGCAGCAGCGGGCTGAGGGCTTACAGCAAAGCAAGGAGCAAAACTTTTCTTTTTTCAAGCTTCCAGGACCTAGGGGTGAGATGATGTGCCCAAAACATGACAAAGCTCCCACAGGAGCGTGTCTGAGAACACCATGCTTCCCTGCCTTTCCACAGTGGGAAGATCTCCTCAATAGACTATGCCATGGAAATGTGACTTTCTATTCTCATTTCTTTCTTGTGTTTTTTGGCTTTCATCAATAGGAGGGAATGAGATCAACACAGTTCATTTCTCTTCATTGTGCAAGACCTTGGGACGCCTGGATCCTGCCTCGTCCATCGCTGCATCAGCAGCTCCATCCCAGCCCTTCCTCCTCCTCTCCCTCCACCGCAGTGGCCCAGCATGGATGGGGGGAGGCTTCCTCTGATAAAGTGCAAGTGCTGTTGGTCCTTATAAATAAGGGAAGATTGTGCATCTACTTTTGTTCCCTGGTTCACTGCTCAGCTCTGGGGAGACCAGGACGTGTCCTGGTGCAGACTGGGGGAGGGAAGCTCATGCAAGTCCTGCACTGTGAAACCTGTGCCTGTCCTCAGGGTTGCAGTGATTCAGCTTCCTTCTCTCTCTCTCTCACACAAACACACACACACACATGCACACATGCTTTCCTTTCCTCTTCCCCAGCTCCACAGGGAATTTCCCGTGAGCCAGGTGCCTCTCCATCACCACTGCCATCATCACCACCTCTTGCACCAGTGCTGCCCTGGCATCTCCCAGCTCTGCCTGACAACTTCCCTGCGGGCAGCAGGTTCCATCCAGGCAGAAACACAGAATGCTGCTTCAGATGCCCTGCAATGAAGGAGCTGAGATATATTTCTTGTCACACTGCTACCGCGATTACACTGGAATACCTGTGGGAATGAAATAAATAGGAAGATTAAGGGGAGAAGCACAAGGAACATGGCTCAAAGCTGGTGTGGATGGATTCCCAAGAAGTCACGAAGGGAGGAGAGCCTGTGGGCAAGGGCTGCACCACTGATCAGCATCACAGGAAAAGTCCCAGGACACTGAGACGACCCTGGAGCAGTTGCTCAGACTCCACAGTTCCCAAGGACAGACCCTCCCCACGTTCCCCAGGGACAGCTAAAGCTTTGGGGGCCACTGCTCTAGCAAGACACTGTCTCCTCTTCTCCCTGGAGGCATCCAACATTCTGGAGAGCAGGACATGAGCCGCCCAGGAGACACAGCTCTGCCCAGGGGATGGTTGGCTCAAGTCCGCAGGTAATTGTCAGGGCTGGCAAGGAAGACTTCTGTCTGAGGCAGCGTCCAAAAATTCAGGACAAATAATCCAGACTGTGCAATTCCATGGGAAAAGGACAGAAAAGGACACGGGAACAAGAGACCGCACGCGTGGCTATGCGCAACACCACAGGGTTCTACTTTTTTTTTTGTTTGTTTGTTTTTAAACTGCACGTTCATTATCATAAAGAAAAGGAGCTGAGTAGTCAGTGGGAGAGTAGAAACATGGATCTGGATAATTCTAAAAAACCACTAGTATTTACCAAGGGCAGTTTACAAAAAGAACTGGAGGACTTTGGTCTGATCTCTGCTGTCGTTTCCACCTTTTAACATTGAAGGGACCCAAGTGAGACCCATCCCAGTGTCTGATGTGCAGCACGGCATGGCAGCACCTGACTCCATGGAAAGACTTGGACAGAGGGTTTAGGGTCAGCACCCACGAACACCACCCACCCCAGCAGGAGCTGGACGGGAGTGGACGTGTTTCTAGAGCAACACACCAAACTGGAGCCTGCAGAATCGTGCTTCCCTGGCAAAAATTCCCTTTAAACACAATTAAGAGATCTCCAGGATTGTGGACAGCTGGCTGTGTCTTCTCCTGCTGCAGCAGAGCCAGCCAAGACTGGGAGAACAAAGGAAGAGGCTCTCTCAATCCCCCAGCCCCAGGCTGGGGGAGGAGGACACGAGCTCCTTCCTCTGGTTTCTCACACAGGGTTGAGTAAACTTTGGTGCTGTGGCCAGTTCAGAAGCCATTTCCCAAAAACCTTCCCACACCCCATTCCTAAAATCTTTTCTTCTGTGCCAAGAGAGACCCATCTCTTGGAAGTCCACCCCTAAAATCTGCCCCGTCCAGCCCCGAGGTGTCATGCCTAGCACGGCAGAAATCACAGCACTGTGGAAACGGGGCAGGCCCAGGATTTCCAGCTTCTTCCCATTGATCTTGATGATGTATTGGGATAGAGAAGCCTGGAAATACCTTCAGCACCGCCTTGAGCTGTGCTCTGGATGGTTTTGGGAAGCTTTTCCTCTGCTTCCCGCCGGCAGCACAGCCCCAGCTGTCTCCCACCACGGTCACATCGCTGGAAAAGCATTTCCAAAAAGAACCAAAATTATATATATATATATGTATACATACATATATATGTCTATACATACACACACACACGTATATATATGTATATATGTCTACCTATATATACACATATAGGTTGACAGGCAAGCTGCCAAAGTAGAAAACATCAGATCACCCAGTTTGCATGATGCGTGTTAAAGAAATGAGACTTTTAGCCCATGACATCTTCTTTAAAAATGAGTATTTAAGATCTTCAAAAATTGCTACAGTACAAAAAGTGTTTGTGTGTGTATATATATATATATATATTTTCTCTCTACATATACCGTATGTATGGACTGGAATGGATGACCCCATCAGAAGAGATGCCCCACTTGTCCTCCACAACATTTCCAGGCGTTATTGTCTCAGCTCTTTGCAAAGTCTTTGCATCGGTTCATGGCACATAATGGTAATTATTGGCACAGGTTCAGAGTCACCGTCCATGGCCGGGCTCCAGGCGCTCATCCTTCCTTTTCCATCCCTTTGCTGGTTCCTCCTCCTCCTCCTCCTCCTCCTCCTCCTCCTCCTCCTCCACGGGATTCTTTACTCGCACACTTTCCTTTCTGTCCTCCCAAAAACGTGCTCCTTGACAACGCAGTTACCTATAGGCGTGTTCATTTTTATAAAAATATATTTGGCCCATAGAACGCTGCTCTTTGAGTCTCCTACTGGTAAACAGAAATGGTAGGTACAGGTAACCCATTATTTTTTTATATTTTTTACAGGTTCACCAATGGAATCCTGTTGAGGACGAGAAGAAAAAGAAAGATTAAGTCACGACAGGGAATTTGCACCAAGTCTTGCATTTCTGCTTGGATGATCTGTCACAGCCTAGAGGTTTCCTCCTCCTTCCCCCTTGGCTGTGGAGCTGTGGGATTTCTGGGGGAGCAGGGTATCAGTGACCTCCTCCTCCTTCTCTGCAGCTTCTGGCCTGTGCTGGGGATTGGGACCACCACTTCTCTCTCCTCAGGGCCTTTTCCAGAGTGGGATTTATTCCAGATCATCCCTGCATTCTGCAGCTTCTCACACTCAGGCCTCGAGCAGCGAGTGCTCTGGCAGACGAGCAGATGATGACAAGCACTAACAAGATTTTCTACAGTTAAATCTAAAGAATCAATAGGGAATTGGTTAAGCACCAAACCAGAGATCCTATCAAAGTCCTTAAGCTATTTATTTACCATCTACTGGAAGATGTCTTTCTATGCAATTTTGGACCCTCAATGTGAAGACAATCACTCCCCATCACTGGCGTGTGGTCACTTGCTCTACATGTCCGTGGCATTTAATGAGCTGTAGCACAGCTGGGTGTGCCAAAGACAGCTGCCAGCAGGTACCTACACCCTGTACAGCCATGCTCAGGATACACACTCCTAACCCACACATCCCTAGCCTGTGCCCTCTGCCTGGCTGGGATCAGCATCCAGAATGTGCTGTGCTTTTTGTTCCAGGACTCTTTCTGTAAAAAAAGCACTATTTTTAAGCAAGATGCCCAATACACCATCTCCAAGAACAACCCTGAAGTCTTAATTAGCGAGACAGATTTTCCAGAGTCCTTAATCTCCTGTGCTGGGGCTGTGCTGGGACTGCTGCTACTCCTCCAAAGACAAGCTGGGATCTTTTATGATGACTCATTATCTGTTAATGTTAACACAAACCATTTGCTGTTGTTAGGCAGAACGGGGCCAGCAGCAGCTGCTGCCGTGTTCCAGCGTGGCTTTTACCACACAGCTCTGTCAGCCCTATGCCAGGGCAGGGTCAGGCTGGTGTCACCAAACCAGCACAGCTGCTGGCCCCAAAGTGTCCCCTCCCTGCCAGAGGTGCCCAGCGTCCCGTGGCTCCTGGTGGGCACTGGTTAATGCACAACAGCAGGGTGTACAATCGGTATTGTATCCCAAATAGCCTCTTTGTGCAAAGTAGGTCAGTGCTTGATCAACCTTACAGATTTTTGTATAATCTCATTCCATGGGGTTTTTCAGTCAAAGAGAGCGGGATTAAGGACAAGAATAATGCGGAATCTCAAACTTCATTTCAGAAAGCCCCAAAGCCAGGATGAAATCAAGCCAAACCAGCCATCCTATGCTGTGGTGCCTGGACAAAGCCACTCAAGTCTTTGGCACGTGTCCTGTGCTGGTCTGCAGAGCGGTGCTGCCCCTGCCTCTGTCCGGGTGCTCCTCCAGCACCACTGGCACCAGGCAAGAGAAGTTTTCATCCCTCCCTTCAGGTAACTCCTGAGAGCTTCCACTGACTGCTCCACTCCTCACCTGGCCAGCCCAAGGCTGCACTGCCACACCAGGCTGCTGCAGACAGACTGACTTCTCTGCCTGCAGGAGCAGCTGCTGCTGAGGTGTGACATCCACCGAGGTGTGACATCTACCAAGGAGCTGGTGCTCCAGTGGGGCCCAGAAGCCAGCACAGGCTATCTGCTGGAAAGCTCCACCAGCTGCTTGCCAAGGGCAGCATTGCCTGCTGTGGGGAGGGATGGTGCCCTGACAGGAACCATGCCTGCAGCACAGGAACCCTCCCTGTGGCTCCTGCTGGCACAGGAGGAATCCGACCCCAGGAAATAGCTTCAACATCTGCTCCCTGTGTACCTGGATGAGTTTTACCAGCTTTCCTGACACAAACGTGGCGCTGCCTGCAGCTCTCTGGGCTGGAGATGCTCTGCAGTGCTGTCCCTTATATCTGCTGCCTCAACTGCTCAGCCCAGCCTGATGATGCTGTCGGCATCACCCAAGGCCAGGGTAACAGCTGGGCAGCACTGTGGTCAGTCCTCACACCAGGCTGAGAGCTGTCAGATGTGAAGTTCACATTAAATTCCAACTTGGCTGCCAGTGGTCATCTCCACAAAACACCTGCAGCACCTCTATCCTGCCACCTCTGTCCTGGGACATGGGACATCACCTACATCACCTGCCTTGTGCCTCCAGCTCTGGCCCCACACCATCAGGAGCACTGATGTGCACACAAGACAGCTCAGAGCTATGAAATGCTGTCAATTAAAATGTGTAAAACACCAGGAGAAAGGGGCTGTGAGGAGAAAGCTGCATGTAGCCCCTCCAGCCAGAAAGCTGCACATGCTCCAGATTATCCTTCTCCTCTGCTGTGGTGCAGTGGGTCAACAGCAACTGTCCCCTTCAGGTGACCTTGCTGCAGCTGTGGATGCCAGCCAGGAAATACTCATTCCCCCGGAAACGGTGCAGCCCAAGCAGCTGCATCTCCTTTTCCACCAGCCTCTCCCCTAGAAACAAGAGCTGGAGAGGCACCCTCCATGCCTCCACTCCTCTGCTTCCCTCCATCCCACTGCTCCTCTGGCACTTGGCAGCTGGTGACAGCACAAGGCAACCGCGGTGGCAGGGACAGCCTGGCAGGGACAGCCTAGCAGGGAGCTCATCTCCGTGCCATCTGCACCTTACACAGTGACACATGAAAACTTGGAATGCTCATTTCACCTGAGGGATTTCCCAACAGCACCTGGTTTCAGCTGGGACACACCACTTATGCAAGCGTGTCCCAGAAACACACTGGTGCAAACACACCTGTGCAGAGTAAACATGCAGAGAACAGGTAGAACAGGTTTGGGATCAATCTCATTTTGCTATCCTTAATGAAACCAAACAGCAGCTTCCAGAATTGCATCTGTAATTGAAGTGCCATTACAGAGCTAATGCTCCAGGTACGAGCCCGATAGATTTTTCCAGGGCGCGTCAATGTGCGTTTTATGGATTCCATGAAAACGGATCAATGAGAATTTCAAGGATTTAATAAGGCGTAATGGAATGGCTTCGGGCTATTTAAAGAAATCTATGGAGGTGACCAGGGCATAGTTTTGGCCTGGGGTTTCACAGGACCTGGGGCAGGAGCAGTGGGATCCACACAGGATTCCTACAGTGCTTCAAGCTGCTCCTTCCTTCCCTCTACCTGAGGCATGGAGAACTGTAGATGGCATTGAGTGTAGCTGTGTTATTTCTTTTAAATTCACTTTAAGCCAATGGAAAGACTTCCCAAACTATAAAACTGAGGGTGGAAAAGGCCCAGTGGGTTATTGCTGAGGCTGGCGCTCCCTGCAGATCCTCCATGCTCATTCTCCTGCTGCCCTCACTCCTGGCACCAGCTCCTGCCTGGGTTCCTTTGCCCTCTTTTCCCTGAGACAATGGCCACAACAACAGAGTAAGAGAAAAAACATAAGCATATCAGTAGATGGGGAGTGAGAGCCTGCCACCTTCACCAGTGAAGCTGCTGCAGGAGAGGAGGCTCCTGGGGGGGCAGTGGGGCCATGCCAGGTGAATCCCTGCTCTCTGCCCCATTGTGCTGGCACACACCTCACCTGCCCTGTCTAGACACCACAGCCCCAGCACGGCCAAGATCATTAACTTTTTATTCCCTTCCATTCTAATCTAATTATATTTCTGTGTTCAATAGCTGTGCATAATGTTAAACAGGCTATTCCAAGTGAGCTGCAGCCAGGGAAGGCTGGAAATTTCATTTACACTGAATATATGATTCATTACAGCAGGGACTTGGGACAGAGCAATTAATTCACCTGAGCACGTGGCTCAAGCTGGCACCACTGCCCAGGTCGAGCTGGCACATACAGACTTTTCCTGCCACTGCCATCAGCTGTGCCACCTTCAAAAGTGACACAAGGAGGTGAAAACGGCTCAGGCCAACTCAACAAAAGAGAAGGAAATCCCCAAAGATTGTATTATTGCAACCAGAACATCATTGCACTCCTTCAGTCACAGCAACACCCCAGGTGTGCCCGGCTGCTGCTGGGGACTGTGCTGGAAGGGTTGGCCTTGCAGAGCAGCAGGAGGAGGAGGAGAAGGAGAAGGAGGAGGAGGAGGAGGAGGAGGAGGAGGAGGAGGAGGAGGAGGAGGACCCCAGCACCCTTGCAGTGAGCACGGAAGTGTTCATGACAGCCAACATCACCAAATGAGCTTTCAGATACCGGTGGAGCATGCACGCTCCGACGAGATGGGCTGTCCATCATGCCACCAGAGGTTAATTACAGATCAGGCCATTTCCCAGCACGGAAATTACTGTGGCTTGCTGAGGTTTCAGAGGTGGGCTGGAACCACGGGATCAGGCTGAACTTCAAGGCTGCCCCAGGCACCCTTTGCTTATGAGTCCTTGTCCATCCCAGCCCCTCCCTGTTAGTGTTGACCTGTCTGCAATTAACCTCCCTGGAAAAGGGAGCCTTGCTTGGCTCCAAGTGCCCCATCCACAGCATGGAATGAGTCCAGTCACACTGAAGGAAGGGCAGGGGGGAGGATGGCACCGGGCAGGGTACGATGGGCACAGCAGGGGCTCAGGGTGGATGCGGGATGGACGCAGGGAGCGCGGTACGTACCAGGAAACAGCCCGCTGGCGTCTGCCCTGCCCCCAGAAGTCAAACAGGCTTCGGCCAGTCAGCAGGAGATTTCAAACCATTTCTCAGACACAAAGGCCACGGGAATAAGATGCCGGTCAGAAGAAGAGGGTCTGCAGTGAGCAGAAAGAGGGGCTTGTACACGCTGGTACGTAACACGCACGGTGCAAGCCAGGGTGGCCTGCTGCACAGTCAGCTGTTCCACCCCTCTCTAGAGCGATGCTTTGAGTGGGTCTGGGTTTACCAGGCTGCCTGGAAGTGCTCTGGGATAGAGGGTCCCAGAGAGCATCTCTGGACGGTGAAAAAGCCATGATCTCTGCTAGTCATTACACAGGCACTCTCTGTCACCTGGCTGGAGTTCATGTCAAACCAAGGCTTGTGGGCACCCAACAAAATGGTGTGACAATCCCAGCCAGTTCTCTACCTCCTGAGATGTGAGGAAACCCTTGAGAATGCAGATGAGCAGAACCCTGCACACATGCAAGAAATACTGATTGAAAAGGCATCAATGCTGGCTGAAAGGCATTAAATTGTTGGCTCCAGGCCTGTCCTTGGGGCAGGCGGATCTGGGCTGTGGCTGCCACACATGTTGTGGTTCCTCAAGGCTGTCTGGAGCATCAGCTGCTCATTTTCTCCCTCAAAACCCTCTGCCTGGCTTCCTCTGTACCTTTGATGGGGACACACATTTACCATATGGTGAAACCACACCAGCACCCAGTGAAAGCACTCTGGAGACAGCCTGTGGTGCGGGAAACATCACTCCCAACCCACTGCTCCTGATCCCCTCCTTGGGCAGGCAAGGGGCTGGCAGAGCACAGCCACATCCCTTGGCTGCAAACGACGCCCCTTGTTAGCGCTGTGCCGTTGTTTTGCAGCAGCCAAACGGTTCATTTGGCTCTCGCTGCCTGCTCCTCCATTAATCACCTGCTTGTTTGCAGCCCGGCAGCTTTGCCGATGCCACTGAGGAGACAGCACGGGCGCTGGAAAAATGGATCCAGTGGCATTTTATGTGCTGGCAGGAGCAGCAGCAGCTGGGAAATGAACACTGTGTGTGGCGCTGAGCTCGCCCAGCCCTGCAGGGCCAGGGGCTGCTGAGGCACCCACCCAGCCTCACCGCCAGAACTGGGGACCAAGGGGCCAGTCCCATACTGAACTATGAGTGGGTGAGTGCCCAAGAGGTAGGAGGCTCTGCCAAATGCTTCTGAAACATCCCCCCTTGTGGAATTTGCAGGCAACCTCGATAAGGGAAGAGATGAGAATCTTGACTCCATGTTTCAGAAGGCTGATTCATTATTTTATGATATATATTATATTAAAAATGCTATACTGAAAGAAATAGAGAAAGGATGCAGAGAGAAGGCTAGACAAGAATGATAATAAAATCTTGTGACTGACCAGAATATTGACACAGCTGGACCTGTGATTGGCCATTAAGTAAAAACAATCTACATGAGACCAATCAAAGATGCACCTGTTGGTAAGCAACCTCCAAACCACATTCTAAGCAATCAGATAATTACTGTTTACATTTCATTTTTGAGGCCTCTCAGTTTCTCAGGAGAAAGGGAGAAGGGATCCCTGCCAGAGGGATTTTTCAGAAAATACATCAGTGACAACCCCTGAGCAGCAGAGCCCCATCACCCCAGCGGGATGGCGCTTCCCCCACACCCAAACCACGGCGCTCAGCTCACCTGTTTCCATTGAAGGTGGTTTTATAATCCCCGGGCGAGTGCAAGGTGTCCTCGGCGTAGACGGGCACGGGGGTCCGCACGCACTCGTGGGAGCACTGCAGCGTCTCGTTGTAGGCGGTGAAGATGTCGAGGGCGCTGGGCACGCGGGCGGGGGCGAAGTCGGTCAGGTTCTGGCAGCTCTCCTCCTGCTGGTCCAGCTTGCGTTGGTGGCTGTTGCGCCGGGGGCGCCCACTCTGAGCACAGCTGGGCAGGGGGGAGAGGGAATCGGACAGTCATGGGATGGTCTGGGTTGGAAGGGACCTTGAAAACCCTCCAGTTCCATCCCCCTGCCATGGGCAGAGATGCCTTCCACTAGATCGGGTTGTTCAACTCTGTTCAACCTGGACTTGGATTCTTCCAGGGCCACAGCTTCTCTGGGCAGCCTGTGCTAGGGCCTCAGCACCCTCATAAGGAAGGAATTTCCCCTAAGATCTAATCTAAGTCTTCCCTTTAGCTGCAAACCGTTCCCCTTGTCCCATCTCACTGTCTCTCTTTGTGAAAAGTTTCCCTCCATCATTTTTATAAGTCTGTTATGGCCTGAAAAGCTAAAGCAGAAGGGACGGGAGGCACACTGTATCCCTGAAACTTGGCAAGGGAACTCACCTGATTGACCAGTCATTACAGATTGTTCCATACTAGATTAGAATTCAGAAATTCCAATTCCAATTCAGAATTGGAAAGATCAGCCACAAGCAGTCATTTGGCTCGGTGCTTTTTTGTAAGAACCAAATTTACATTTTAGACACAAGCTTTTTCCCATCAGAGGAATGACTTAATGAGTCACACTTTTGTACCTGCAGGAAGCAAAAGCCTTTTCTTAAGTGAAAATATGTAGGTGAGAACAATGAAGTGAAACCCTTTCCATTTGGGAGACACCAACAGGTTGGAACTTCTCAGGATAAATGAGCTCAGGACCTGGTGTGACACAGCAGAGGGATGGCTGGCAGAGCGGCCCTGCTCTCTGGGGGCTCCTCCAGCTCTGGAGGCTTCATAAGGATCTCGTGGCTGCACAACACTTCTGCCTCAGTACGTCAGAGACGAGGAGAACCCCAGCTCGCAGGAGCCGCCCTCAATCAGCCTGGTCCTATTTCAGGGTCTAGACACTGATTTAATTAAGATGCCACTTTTTCCAGATGGGATTGACAGCGCCTTGCAGAACGCTGGAGTTTTGGGAGGTGGCAGCTCCGAGGGCGGTAGGAGCTGGGGATGCCGGCACTGTCTGTGGAGGGGACACCCCTGGGGACAGGAGCGTGGGGCTCTGCTGGGAGCAGGGCTGGCCAGGGTGACAGCATCTGGCTGCTGGCTCCGCTCTGCTTGACGCAACTGAAAGAGACAGCCCTAAACCAACTGCTGTCTCCCCACAGCACGTGTGCAGGAGGAGCAGTGACAAGAAGGACGCTGGCTTGGCACGCAGCCATCGCTCATCCATCCTGCTCGAGGGGGACAAATGCCAGACAAAGGATGGGGACAGTGACTGTGTCCCCACTGGGGACAGGGCCAGAGCGTATGGTGTGGGTCAGCCCTGCCATGGAGCACCTGAACGTGGCCTGGGGTCACCCAGTGAATTGAGGCAGTTTGGGTAGAGTTGAGCAAACTTCCAGGTACAGTTTCGTCACCTTGGACACACCTGGGTGCTGCCCACACTCTCCTGCTGAGGATTTTCTCCGGTGATTTCTCAACTTCACTTACTGTAAAGCATTTCTATTCTACACTGATCACTGGATTTATTCTTTCCCCCTTTTTGGCTTCAGCAGCAGTTACTGAGCTGTTCTGCCAAGCTGTGGTCAGCCGGATCAATGACTCGCACCGCTCACTGCTGCGACTGGAGACAAATCCCACAAGTGTTCTATAAACTATTCTCCCTGCTCCTTCACTGAAACACTGCGGCAACCAGGCAAGTTCAGTGAATTAAATCCCACTCTAGATAAAGTAGGGAGCCTCAGTGGCTACTCCCCAAAGCAAGTTCAGCTGTGGGGACAGAACCAAAGTGCTTTCAGTCAGCTGCTGCTCAGCATTACGGCTTTACCAAGATGAAGATTCCTCCACAGCCCTGCAAAAGGCTTCTCCTCTCATCCCAGCTAGCCAGCAGGCTCCTCATCAACCCGGTGTTGTAATTGCCTCCTGGCTGCAGAAATTGATTTGCTGCAGCACCCACGCAGAGCTCAGCCAGGCCGGAGGGGAGAGCCACCAGCCAGGCTCGCCCCGGCCCCGTGCTGCAGCCGTGTCGCTACGCCAGCAACGCTGACCTCAAAGTAGGGCAGATTCCCTGGGAAAATAGGTAAAGTGAGGAGTGCCTGGAGCGAAAGCTAACCTATTTTGCCATACGCCCAAGCCAGACTGAGAGAACAAACCGGAGCAATTGAAGCTGGAGGAGCACAGCAGCGCCCTGGGGGTTGGGACATGCTTCAAACCATGGCACCTGAGGGGCTTCGAAGGTGCCCTTCCATCCCTGGGGTCACAGGGAAGGGCAGGAGGTGCAGCTGCTTCTTGCCAAGTCAGGCTGGGGATTTTAGGAGCAGCATCAAAACTCCTTAGGGAAGGCAGTGGAGGAGCTGCTGGCACTGGACACATTCTGGGAACACCCGCTGTGGCCTAACACCCGGCTCTGACCTCTCCAGGTGGCACAGTGCTGAGGAACTCAGCCTGAGAGAGGCAATGCACACATGTCCCATGAGACTTGTCCACCCAACCTGGGCACACGTTGGTCCCCAAAGCCACTGGTGGTGTGAGGTGGTGAAGCTGCGAGGGCACAGCCGAACCCCAACACACCAACCTCCTTTGGAGGTTTTCCTGTAACCCCCCCATTTTCTCCTGCAATCCTGGCAGGTGCCACAGGCTTTGGCACCTGCAGCGGGATGGGCACCTCCATCCCCACCCTGTCCCCATCCCACGCCACCCCCCAAGCCCAGCAGAGCAGGAGGGGCCTTACCAATTTTTTAAGACAAGAGTTGTTATCAGCGCAGCTATGACCATGATGAGGGACACGGTAATAGTGATTATCTGATGAACAGCCAGACCTGCAGACAGAAGAAAAGAGACAGTGGGGATGGGAACTGAGGGGACCCCGGCAGACCCCCCCCTTCCCCACACAGCCCCCCACCACCCCCTCGCAGCACGAGGCCACACACAGCCCCCGGCAGCGGTGCCGCAATCCTCTCTCCTGCCTTACACAAAATAAATCTGTAAGCCAGGCTCCTCATTTCCTATCCTCTCAAGTATGTTCCTTGTCAGCCCGAATTAGGCACGAAGAACGGAAGAGAAGTGAAGACGTCTCCCCTCTGGGACGGAAAGGGAGACGAGCACAGCCTTGCACCGGGTGCGGGATTCACCAGGGAGAATAATTACAGCACTGGCGGCTGCTCGCCTTGCAGGTCGGGTGGGCTCATTTCCCCCTCTTCACCTTCCACGGGGTATCATTTTGGCTCGTGGATCATTCCTAATGAGCAGTTTGGAAACAAAAGCAGCTCGCTGTACACTATGTTTGTGATTTTGTGCTGCCTTACAGTTGCAATTTCATAATGAAATGATTTTTCCTGGCTGCAGCCCAAGGATGTGCTATTTTTCACAAACAGATGTTGCAGCTCCTGATGGATGGTAGTTTTAATAAATAAATAAGTCTTAGAATGACAGGAAAATAAGCAGTTTTATATATATATCTGTATGTGTCTGTGGCAAGGACGGAGTCAGTGCCAGGGCCGTGGCTCAGCTGGAGCTGGGGGTGCCTGGGGGAGCCAGGGGCAGCACTGGGGCAGCCACTGCTCCTGGGGAAGGATTCACTTGCGGCCCCCGTGCTGGCAGGGTGGGCAGCAGCCAATTCCAGCTCCCTCCTCAGCTGCTCCCAGGGAAATTCACAGGGAAAATGCCACACTTGGGAGGCTCCCCACCTTCCACTGGCACCCCACATTCTGAAGGTGAGGCCCAGAGAAAGACTTCTGAGTTCCCAGAGTGTGGTGACGATGGCAGCATGTCCCCACGGGCCCGAGGAGGGTGGTGGCAGCTCGTGCCCACGTGTGGCAGGTCGGGAGTGACGCCCACCCCGGCAGCAGCCAGCCCGGCCGCATCCTGCACGGCAGCCTTGGAGCAGCTCCCAGTGGGACGCTGCTGGAAAAGATAAAAGGAAAGGCTCTAAAAATAAAATCAAACCAGCCCAGTGCCCGATTCCTTTGAAAACAGAAGCGGAGTCGGGGACGAGACCTTCTGCAATGCTGGGAGCTGAGGCAGTGGTGGCAGGGCCACGGGAGAACCTAACGATGCAATTAATCCTTGCATTTACGTAATGGGAAAGGCACAGGCAGAACAGATTGCAGGTGGCTGAGCACTGGGAAGGATGGCAGCTCCTTGGAGCAGGACACATGGATTTTAAGAAAGGCTGGATAATTTTAGACTCCATCACACACATAAGTTGCCATATGTACCAGCACAGCAAAGTTCCTTTGCATCATGTATAAATTCTGCAGAAGCCCAGGGGGGTTTGAAGGGGACAGGAGACCTCTTTGCCTTAACGCTGGTGATGGGCAGAGGGAAGGCACCCAACAGGTGGCCTATGATGGCTCCCTGGGAAGCCCTATAGCAATACCTGCTGCAATAAACACTACCAGGTCTTTATTCTTCATTTACAAATATATCAAATATATAAATTTACAAATATATCTAATATTTTTCTATTAGGCCCTCAAAGTAGGGCCATATGGAGCAAGATCAAGCAAATACCCAGTCTGTGAGAGGTGGGGTTAATGTGTGGGGCACCCTCTGAGAGGGGAATGTCCTGTAAAGGACATAAAGCACCCTGGTGGGTGAAGTGAGGTGGACAGAGATGATGCCAAGGGCAAAGCAGTGTTTTAAGACACAGCCCTCAAAGCCCAACGGGATGGAGGAAGGGGACTTGGAAGATAAAATCAATAGCTCACAGGGCAAAACCCTCCTCCTCCAGTGCAGGAAGCTGCCTGGCACAGTCATAACTCCCCATGAGAGTCTGTGCCCCTCAGAGAGAGACCCGGGAGCAGGGATTACAGCGCCTGGGTTTTGTTTGCTCATCTCCTTGGCAAAAGCTCGGATCCCAGCGGGTCACGGAACCCGCTGGCCATGTAATTACACGTTATTAACCGTGGAAACAGGGAACTGCAGCAGGGAGGGACACCCGGCCCCGGCCCCTCTCACCTGCGAGCACCTCAGCCCTGCGAGGGCTCCCCCTGCCAAGGCTTTTACCAGGCAATTTGACGCAGTGACCATTTAACTGGAGGGTAATTACAGGAGAAGTATTTAATGGAGCCGAAAGTGTGTCCAAGCCTCTCTGCGCTTCTGCTAGTGCAGCAGAATTCCGCATGCCGCCTGCCAGGAGGGAAAGCTCTTCAAAGGCGCTCTCTGAACCCTCGGAAATGCTGAAATATCTCTGGGTTTTTCCACTCTCATGCCGTCCGCTCTCACGGGGGCCTCTAAATCCCCAAGGTGGGGGGAAGAGGGGCCACAGAATCCCAGCAAGGCAGCACAACCCAGCTCCCGATTCCCCACATCCTGGGCAAAACCCCAATCTTCTCAGAGCAAGGCAATGCCAGGGCTGCCTTTTTTTTTTTTATCTGTTATTTTAAAGACCATATATTTGCTGCTGAGATGAAAGTGCTGAGGTTTGGCCTTTCTGGCCACCTTTTGAAACGGCTCCCGGACAGCTCTGCATCAATGGAATTAATTCCATGAGAAAAATCCATTCGAGACTAATGTCTTGCTACTGCAGGAGCACGCCATGGCAGCGAACAGGAGATATAAGCTCTTAATTAAAAACAAAGAGAACCTCTATCCCCCAAGGCCTTTATTTCAACAGCTCTGGTTAGGGAGCCTGTATTTTTCATTTTCCCAATAAAAACAGCTACGAGCTGCAACTCTTTGAAGACCCTCGTCAAGGCCTTGAAGCTGCATAAAATTAGAAAAAGGAGAAAACAGCTCTATTTCATTTGAAAGGGAGAAAACTGGAGTTACTCTTACAGGCCAGATATTGCTACCCCCAGTCTCTTCCCACACTTACGCTGTGTGGATCTGCCTCTCCTCAGCATCCCATCCTCAGCCCTGCCACGAGTCCCCTTCCTCTGTTCTCACATGCCCTGAGCACCAGGATTCCAATGCCTCCTCCTGAGCATTGTGGAGAAGCTGGGGCAAAGCTGCTGGGCTCAAGAGGCTTTACAGCTTCCCCAGCCATCAGCAATCACATCTGAGCCCCAAAAAACCTCATCCCCTGATAAAGCTGCTTGTGGACAGAACAATTCAATCAGGAGCATGGTGTGGCCTCCCTGCTGCCACCGCTGGCCTTTCCCAGGGGGGATCAGCCAGATTTGGCCGTAACATGAACCTACTGCTGGTTAATAGCTTGTAAGGAAAATAATTTACAAAAGCCACAAGGGTCTGCTACAGGGGTGGAGACACAGCAGAAATCTTCTTGAAAAGCCTTGTTACAGTACACAGCCAGTTCCTCTGCTGCCCAATCCACTACACCACAAAGCACCTCGGCTCTGCTCTTCCCAGCATCTTGCTGGCAAAGCTGAGGTCAGCAAAGCTGCTTGGTTTTTCACCTGGTAAATCAGTGATCTCTCTGAAACCCAGCCCAGGGAGTGTTAGTCACCCTGAGGTGAAAATGCAGCTTTTCAGCAAAAAATCCACCAAGGCTCCTGGCAACTTCCTGGTATTTTGCGTTGGACTGATGAAAGAAAGAAAATATCTTCCCGCTGCTGCTGCTGCTGCTGTGCAAAATGTTTTTGCCAAGAAGGAAAATCCTGGAGGTTTATGCTAAAGACACTGGGACTTATCTTCTCAGGTGTTACAGCAAATATCACCGAGCAATAAATACTTGGAGAGCAGCAGAGGAGAGTTTCTGGCTCAGCGAGAGGCACGTGGGAGGATGTGCACAGGCACGTTCGCCATCCGCGCATCCCGGGGAGTGTCCCGACTCCCTCGTAGGGAGAGCTCAGCTGATGGCCACGCTCCTTTCTTGCTTCCACCGTCATCCTCCACCCTTCAGGAGAACTGCAGCTGATGCACAGCCCTACAAGGGATCCTTTGGGCAGCTCCCAGGAAGGGTAATCATGGTGCCAGCCCAGGAGACACCATTCAGCTCCTTCACCTCCTCTCCGTCCCTGAGCTGCAGCACCACCCCACGCCTTGGCACGGTGGATCAAAGAGGCAGCTCCATCCTCACTGCCCAGGGTTTTTTCTTTTAAACACATTTTATCTTTAATTAATTCCTTTGAAGCTTTTTGCATCTACTATCTCCTCGCCTCCAGCAACCCCCTACTGCACCCTCTTTCTGGAGGCAGGGTCATCACCAGCGGGAAGCAACGCCTCTGTTATTATTTGTTCCTGACACACTGCTGGCTGGAGGTGGGGAGGGGTGGCCTGGGGCCACCACCCGCTCAGATCCAGCTGCCAACACCCCCATGGCCCCCACATTCCCCCAGGTGAACCCCAGCCCTGGTGAAGGGGTGTCCCTGAGCACCAGCTCTGCCACAAGCTCCCAGACTGCGGTGCCAAATGCGCCGCGACCGGTCATCAAATACCACTAAGAGCAGCAGACAGCACATGGAGCTTTCTGCCTTATAAAGCACTTAAAGGTTTAATTAAAGACGGCTTTATCCTAAAGCTCCTGAAAGGAGGCTCAGACAAACCAGCGAGTGCAATTCCTGCCTTGCACTGACAGCTCTGATTCATTCCACTCTTCTT
Source organism: Setophaga petechia (assembly GCA_024362935.1). Taxonomy (NCBI): domain Eukaryota; kingdom Metazoa; phylum Chordata; class Aves; order Passeriformes; family Parulidae; genus Setophaga; species Setophaga petechia. The sequence continues at coordinate 2,038,896 of JANCRA010000047.1, forward strand.
TGCTTTGGCTGAGGTTGCGGGACCCAGGGATGCTCTGCCTTGCTGGAGGAGCCCAGCCCACGTGGAGAGTGCCCGGTGAACGCTCCTCACAGCCCTTCCCACTTGCAGCATGCTGGAATTTTAATTATGCCTCTCTTTCCCTGCTCCAGAGTAAAACGATTGTGACAGCCCTGAAGAAGGAAGCACATTTTTGAAAAGCACAAGCATAAACTACGCCTGGGTGAACATCCTGCACGCCCAGCTGATGCCAGCAGTGCTGTGCTGCGCGGCAGGGGTGGCACAGGGACAGGAACACCTGAGCCACAGGTCACCTAAACCCCCACAGCAGCACCCACCGGGCCAGCACACAGCACATGCACCTGCCTCTGCTCTCATCCCAAGCATTACCTGCCATCACTCCTCTGCTGCCTCTCCTGCCTATGAGATGAGTGATTCCTATTCCAGGGGAATTTTTTTAAGCTTGTTTTTGCTGTCAGCGACTCACAGAGGCATTGTTTCTGGCTTTTTTTCCTCTCGCTCCTCAGCAAGGAGGAAGGGGGGCGAGAGGATGATCTGACAGAGCAGAGCTGCTCCCATTGCTCATCTCAGTGAGCACTGCTGCCTCTGCTGAAGTGAAGTGGGTCTTTGTTACCACCCTGTGTGCAGCCCAAGGACCCCACGGTCCCACACAACCACCAGGGACCCAGAGGCAAAGCACAGAGGGATACAAGGATGCAGAACAGGAGGGATATGGGTGCAACAGCACAGCAGCAGCCACCTGCTCTGATGGAAGTGCAGGGGATCTGTGTGGGTCCAGGAACCCTGGGACAGCTCTGCCAGCTCCTGTGAGTGCCACACACAGGTGGTTCCACCCTGACCACCCCAGGCATGTGCTGGGGACAGCTGAGGGACCGCAGGCAGTGAGAGCAGCACCGCACCCACCGCGGGCTCCTGTCAAGGCGCCTCACCGGACAGGGACTGGCAATGCTCGCTGAGGCAAATAAACCGAACAGGCGAGTTACCTCATCCTCATTTGTAGCCATATGTTTTTCCCAGCAGAGAACAAACACTTCCAGCCGCTACAGCTTATATAACAGAGTGGAGCAGGGCTGGGAAGCTGCACGGCTTCGCACAGGCGCCGCACCAGCAAAACTGGCACGGACCCTGCTTTGAGACAGAGCTGGCTGCTTGCTCCCAAAACGCTGTCCTGAGGCATGGCAGGGGCATGGAGCTCCCACTGGGAGCATACTGAGAGCTCTCTTGGGTGCTCAGCCCCAGCACTGGAAGGAAAAGCGGATCTGGACCTCAGGAGCTTTTCAACTGAGGGTGGATGAGCTGGGATCAAACAAGGCCTTTAGACCCGGGAAGAAGTTTATCACATTCACTGCTTGAAGAGAAGTTAATTAGCAAAAACTCCGATCATGCAGAAAGCCCCTAATGAGAGCTAAAGCCTGCAGATTAAAGCAGTTGGCCCCCTGGGATCTGCTGGGGCTGCAGCTCCCTTTGTTCTGTGGCCACGCAGGACAGCAGCGGTGGCACTGGCAGGTGGGTGGCATCACTGCCAGCTCAACTTCGCCTAAACAAGGCAGCCCACTCCAGTAAGCCCCAGAGCCCCAGCACATGCCAGGAGCCATCCTCCCACAGTTGGTGCAGGCAGAGGGGCTCCTGCAGATGGCTGATGGCAACAGGTCCACTGGACCCCACCCTCCTGGACTGGATGATGCCACTGAGGCCAGAGGCACTGACCCCAGTGTGGGGAGACCAGGCTGATGCTCTCATCATGCAGAGAGCAGCAAAAGCCTCAGCCCTTGTCAATACTCCCTCGCTGATCTACCCAGCCCATTTCAGCGTTTTGTAAAAGGTGTGTAGGTTGGGAGTTATTTTTCGGCTATAAATAACCCCTTTAAGTCAGGAACAACATCCTGGTTGCATCGTCTCTTTTTGCCAAGCGGGGCAGGCTGGATAAATTAATTGGGATTAAGATTAGGCCGTAAAATTCCTTTTCATTTCGACTAGAAAATCGCAGTGGGCTCAAAGCAGTCGATGCACAGTGAGTAAATTCTGTAAACTATCCACCGGTATCCCACGGTTTAATATCAGCAATAACAAATATAATTTGCAATAAATGGGAAGCAGCTTTCCCATCCATGTCCACGCAGCAGCCGGCGCTGGGGGAAGGCATTGCTGTGCCGAGCGTGATGCTCAGGGCGATTACGGGAGATGGGCTGTGGATGGAGGCTGTAATGGGAAAACACAGCGAGCGGCTGGAAAACGCCTCGGATAAAAGCGATAATCAGCGCCGAGCGCCTGTTTAATGTCACACTAACTCCTGTCCCAGGCAGCGCTGCCACGGGGACTCTCAGTGAACCCGCCAGCCCTCCTGATGTCCCCAACACCTCGCTGTCCCCCTACCTGTGCTGTCTCCCAGCCCTCGCGGCGGGCGAGCATCCTTCCCTCCGCTGCTGTGCCCTGCGGCCGGCTCGGCGGTGCTGCTGCGCCCGGGGCTGCTGCGGGGCCCGTCCCCGCCAGGAGCGGGAGCCGCGGTGCTGGGGGGCACCCGGGGCGGCGTGGCGGCCGTGACAGAAGTGACAGCGGCGGCGGCAGTGCTGGCGGAGGTGGTGGCAGCGGCGGTGGTGGTGGTGGTGGTGGTGGCGAAGGCGCTGGGCAGCGTGCTGCTCTCCAGGGAGTCCTCCTCGCCCGTGGGGCCCCAGACGATGACCTCGGGCAGCGCCGTGGGTCTCCCGTCCCGAGGGGCGAAGCCACGGCCGCGCAGGTGCCGCCGGCCCCTCCGGGAGCGCGGGCGGCGCAGGGGGCGGGCGGCGGGCGCAGGGGCGGCGGGGGGCGGCCGGCGGGAGCGGGGTCTCTGCACGGGGGGAGCGGGGCCGCAGGTCCAGGGCGGGCCGGGGCGTTGCAGCTCCTCCGTGCCCGCCGTGCCCCACAGCGAGCCACGGGACAGTCTGTGCCGGAGCGCCGGCCGTGCTGAGAGCTTCCCCCCGGTGCCGGCGGCTGCTGGGGGCTGGCAGCTGGCAAGGTCCATGGCTAGGTGGAACATGGCTATTAAAATCCAAGCATGGCTTCCGAGCGGGCAACCTGACCTGTGGATAGATAGGGATTGTGTTAGAAGGGCAGTGGGGTAACCCTGTACTCCCTGTCAGTATGGCACACACTAGATCTCTGAGCCCAGCCACCCAAAACATCCCCCAGGTCCACAGGTGTCGTTCTCCTCCCTGGTTCTCCAGCCAGAGTCCCCCAAAACAGCATCATAAGGCATACTGTACCCCCTTCCCCAAAAACTGCCACCACCAACATGGCAGGCTGAAGATCTCCACTCACAACTGTGACTTTTCAGTTGGTCTGGGGATGATGGGAATGCCCTGAGATTGGGTTTTACCAGGAAACACCCTGGAAACATCCTGGCCAGTGCCTGATTTGCCCAAACTCAGCCCTGTTGGGTGAACTATCCAAAGCAGCACAAGCTTTCACTTCAGGGACACTGAGATGCAGGGGTACCAGAGTGCCCATCCCTTGCTTCCCAAGCCCTCAGGCAGCATGATGAATTCCTCAAAGGGCTGGAGCAGACGAGTCTGTGGGCTCTGGTGTTTGCACGTGTGGCTCATCTCCCACTATGGCAGCCACCCACGCTGCAGCAGGAACATCCTCCCACAGCACATCCCCTCCCACAGCGTGGAGCACCCAAGCTGAACATTACCCTGCAGCACAGTGAGGGCAGGAGGAGCAGCCCTTTTTGCTGCCCTTTCTGCCACAGAGCAGCTGGAACACCCCTGAGCTGCTGGCAGCTTCAGCAGTTGGAATTTTGCTTTTATGTCACCGTCACATCACGTCATGTCACAGCCCTCTCCCTTCCCCAGTGACAGCACACCGAGGCTCTGCTCCCCTCATGTCTCCTCAGTGATGCTCCCCCATGTAAAGCAGCAAGAAAATCTCTGCTAGGCAAATTTCTGTTGCCTTCTCCCCCACTACCTCCCCAGGAAAAAAAAAAAAATCATTAGGCCAAAACCAAAAAATCTTTACTCCATTTTACTTAGCTTTTACAGGAGAAAGAGTTTTGTCGAACTCAGCAGGAGTTAATGAGAGCTTTACATGGCTAAACGGGCTAATCCTCTGCAGCAGCGCCCGCACAGTCCTTGGGAGCACGACAGAATGTGCATCTGGTTGACAGAAGCATTTGTACACTCCCTCTGTGCGTGAGCAGGCGAAGCTAAAGGAGCTGACCTGGATACTCCCAGGCACAGGCTTTTTCTGCTCAGAGGATCTCTGCTTTTTTCCTAATTGGGTATTTTTTCAAAGCGTAACAACATTTATTTTGGGGAGGGAGAAGGCAACGCAAGGAAAGAGCGCAGAAGGAGAAAGGGAAGAGCCAGAAACAGACAACAGAAACCAAAATAGTTCAGGCTGGGGGAGGAAGGATTTCAAAGCTTCAAAAAATCCACAAACCACCCAAACCGTGGTGGTGGTGGTGGGTTTTTTTAGAGGCCGACAGAGTGGTGGCAGCACGAAGAGTGTCCCCCACGTGCTGCAGGCAATGCCGTGCTTCCACTGGTGAGGAGCCACAAGCTCATGCTCCAGCAGGATCATCCAGCACAGACTCACCTTTGCAATGCTCAGGATCATCCCTGTAGCATATCAAGCTTGATTTCAGCCTCTGCCCAACTCCCCAACATCACCTGAAACGTCTCCTTGCAAAGAAGGAAAGGTGCTGGGCCCCTCCTGACATGTCACTCACCCCAGGTGCCACCTCTCACACCATCTGTGCCCACCCCCAGACCTCATCCCCTTCCCAGCTCTCTGTGTTGCTCACACCCAGAACTTTTATGTACAGCTGCTGAACAGAGCAAGGGAAGATGTGCCCAGCCCAAACTTGGTGCTCACTGCATTCCAGCCATTGCCTGGAAACTTCTGAACACAAAATGCCAGTCCTCGGTGCTTGGGATTGGCAGCTCACAGGAAAAACAGATACTCCCCCTGCTTCCATCTCCTCCTGTCTCCTTGTGACATTTCAGGCTGCAGAGATGGCAGAGTGGACTTGCAGGGGCTTGCTCCTGCAGAACCTGCCTGACACAGCTGCATCATTCACAGCAGCATCAGGAGGATGTGTGGGCAGAGGCAACACCCAGCCCTTTTCTTACCCTGGGTCATGCTGGAAATTTGTGTCCCAGCATGGCCAGGCAGTGCTGGTGACATCCAGCACCGGTGTCACTCACTGCTGCCCACATCACAGGCTCTGGCATGGGGATGGACGCAGTAAGGGACACTCACATGAGGCAGATCCCACTCTGTCCCAAGGACGGCTTGGGTCACCCTCCCACCAACATCCCATCAAGCAAGGGGCTGTCACCCCAGGAGCGTCCTCCGAGCCACCACACCAGCTGGCATGTCCCCAGGAGATGTCTCCAGCGACAGAAGCAGCGAGTCCGGTTACCTCGGAGGAATTTTGCGTGGCATGCGATCTTCTGAGGGCTTTGCAACAACAGATAAGAGCAAGTGTCCTTCAGAATAAATAGCAGCGTGTAGGAGTTGCCGTTGTCCTGGCAACGCAGCGTGATGTGCCCGGCGCGGCGGCGGCAGCAGCGGGGATGGATGCGGCAGCGTGGCGCGGCCAGAGGCAGGACCACCCTGCCCTCCCCTGCCTCCCGCACCCCCTCCCCACGCCAGCGCCCTGCCAGGGCCGGCAGAGCGAGCGACACGTCCCGAAGGACACCCACGGTCACACAGCGGAGCGAGGATAACACGCCACGAGGAGCGCACATATCGGAGCGAGGATACGTCTCGCCCGCATCTCCTGCCACCTTGTCCTTGCCCCAGAAAAACCTGGGCTGTCCCAGGAGAGCCCGCTGCGGCTGGCACAGCACGGCCCGGCCCGGGCACAGCGCCCCGGGAGTCCCCGCGCCTCCGCCCGAACAGGCAGCAGAGCATCGCTCGCCTCTCGGGAGCGCCCGCACAAAGTCACCGCTGCTCGGAGGCCGGGAGGGCGTTCCTGCTCTGCCGACACATCAAACAGCTCAAACACCTCTCCAGCAGCACGAGCTGCTCCTCAGGGACAGCAGAGGACCCTGAGCTGCTCCCAGTGCATGGGAAAGCTCCCTAACTGCACCCAGAGAGGGGCTGTGGCAAAGGGAAGGGAACACATCATCCAGACCCACACACAGCATCCATCTGGCTCGTTTTGGGGGCACGGAGCCAGCCCTGGCTGGAGGGATGTGTGGGCCAGGGGGATGTATGGAGCAGGGCTGTGGTTATGCTCCTCACTTGGGAATCAGGGCTTTCCTCACCCCCCTACAAGCACACACAACCTATTTTGCAAAGAAATTTGAGGAGCGTGGGCAATTTTCACATTACTTCTTTTCCCATCTTGGAGGTGAATGGGAATGTTGTCCCAAAATACTGTTCGAACTCCAGGAAAAACTCAATAAAACTCTGAAACTGGGTTAGATAAAGAAGCACAGAGCAGATATATTTGAGAAAATGAAATCCTGTCCTTGATCTCCTCATCCAAGGCCTTGGCTCCCACCAGTCACAAATCTGCTTCCCTGGCTCCATGGATGGTGAGGTGGCCACACTCACACACAGGAAATGAAACTCCTACAAATATTTACCTGCAACAAGCACGAGAGCAGATTTCAAGGAAACTGCTGGGCTAATGACACGGATCAGGCACTCCGGGACTATTTCCTGAGCCGACCCGAGCCCATCTCAGTTCCAAAGGTGATGGAACAGTGAATGTTGCACTGGAGCCACCACAGCCTCCCCACCCAACGCACCTTTCAGAGTCCTTCCTTGTATGAAACCCCTTCCTGAATCTTTCCAGGTGCAGCTGCGTGCTTTGAAGAAGAGGACAGTTGGCACTTGATGTGAAAGAGATTAATTTCAAGGATGCTGGAGGATGTGAGCTCACCATGGTCCTCAGCAGTGGGGAAGAGGCTGCTGTGGAACTTGGCACTACTGTGCACTTGGTACCAACCTCCACGTGCAGGGAGGGAAAGCAGGAGCATCCAGCATGGAGCGGGACAGAACAACCCCTGCCCCAAGCCTGGGAACCCTCAGGGGTGGCAGCATGTCAGGCAGCCCTGATGCTGCAGACAGGACATGGATTAATCCAGTGCACCCGCTGTGCTCCCAGAACCCCCTGGCTCTGGTAATGTGTCTGAAAATTAGCTGGGATCACGGCTCTGACAAACATCAAAACGCCACCCGTCAGCACTAACCCACTTCCCCAAAGCCTCAAAGGCTCACTTGAGTGCAGTCCCTTTCATAAGGTCCTTTTTTGCTCTCCAGCATCAGCCTCTTTCTCCCGTGCCTGTGGAGACACTTCACAGGAGCATTAACTGTAGAATAGGCTGATTTTTAATGCAGAATTATACAAATGGAGCCATTCTTCCATTTCATGCCTCCTGTTAGGTAATCTATCGGTATTGCACAGGGAATCAAGGTTATGTCCTTGTTGGGGTGATTTACGAACTCTGAGCATTTCATATCTCCAAACACCAAGCGAGGCAGGGACAGAAATATTCCTGTGAATGCCTGGAGCAGGAGCTGTGGTCAGAGGGTTGGGGTGATGTTTCCCTGACCCAGGCAAGACAAGGCAGGAAAGCAGGCACCACGCTCTAGGAAAAGCATCCTTGGCAGCGCGGCTGCGTGTCCTACAAAGGCATTGGGAGCAGGGCAGGTTATGAGAGTACATGCAGGAACTCAGTGGTTCCACACGGAATAGAACGAGGCCGCTGCATCCCAGTGGGTGACTTTCACACTGGAGCTGGAAGAAGAGGGGAAAACTTCAGTGGCAGATACTTGGCCCGTGACTGTGTGTCCTCGCCGAGGTGGGGACTGCAGCCACCTCTGCAGCAGCTCTCCTCTCCATCCCGCTGTCCTGTGTGATGATCCCTGCAGTGCAGAGACTGTCCTTTGTTGTCACACTACCAACCATCACCATGGAAATGGAGCATTGCCATTCTGCACTCTGGGCTGGGCCGGGACTCTCCGCAGGGCTGGGAGGAGGGGAGATGCACCGTCCCATGGAGGAGTGCCAAAAGGCATATGGCAAGTTATGACACGGGACCAGCAGGTGACCTTGTGGACCACTCCCACATGGCATCCACCATGTCCCACCCCACATCCAGGCATCAGCAGCACCATGGAGACTTCTCTCCTGAGCCATGATCTGCAACAGGATGAGTTTTTCTGATCCCAGACCCAATGGGAACTGGGAACATACAACACACTGTGCCATCTGTAGCCCCAGCCTCTTCCCAGATAATTATAAATTTGTGAAAATATGGCTGCCAAGCTCTTTAAAGCCAGGACTGGGACTTAAGGCACAAAGGCTGACACACAGTAGCACCTAAGTAAATTAAATGTGCCACATCACTACCTATCTATATTACAGTCCTGAGCTTCAGGATTACCTACTAATAAAAGTGATATTTAAAACAAGTCCTAAGTTCCTCCGCTGCCCCCTTCTCCCCACAAGTAATTAAACCGACGCCGCTTCCCGCAGCGGAGGGGATGGGATTTATCATGGAGTGAAATCAGCAGAGGGTGAAATAGGTTGAATCCTCCCCGCCACGCTGCTGCCTGTTGGCCAGGCAGAGAGCAAACACCCACTTCCCTGGGAAAATGGGGCAGGGAGAGGTTGGGTGGGGCTGGGAAGCCACGGGTCCCCCCAGGATGGAAATACCAAGGTGGAGGCAGCTGGATCCATCCCTGCTGTGCTCGGGGAGCCGTGAGAGAGGGGGGCAGCAGGGCGGCCGTGGCGGGGGGAGCCACTCGCTCTTCTGCCTCTGCCTTGAGCTCACCCAGCTGCAAATAAACAATTTTACCATTTGAATAGCCGCGAGTGCGGAAGGCATAATTAATACCCAGCGGTACCATCAGCCAATGTGCTGATGCGGGAGGTGCAGCCCCTGCCAGCGCCGGCAGCGCTCGGCTTTGGCTCCGCAGTGCCGGCCCCGGCTGCTCTCGCCTCCAGGCCCGTCCTTCGCCAGAGGCAGGGGAAGGGCAAAGCCCCTGTGCAGCCACCTGGGGCTGCTGCTGGACCCCACCAGCGCAGGACCCCTCTGGTGCATCCCACACCCACAGGATGTGGCAGAGCAATGTGGGGAAGAGTAAAAAGGAGTGGGCAAAGAGCTGTGCCCAGTTGCTGCCAAAGTTGAGCCAGCCTTTAACCCTGAGTTTCAAGTTCAGTTCCCTCTTTCAAATATTTTAAAAGACACTGACAGGACAAAAGGCCCAGCGCCTCCAGCCAGCCTGAGGATGAGTGTGAGAGCTAACACAGTGAGCTGGCCAACACTGTCCATTGTGGTCAGCCTGGCTTAGCTTGCTCTAGAGAGGGGAGGGTATCTGCCTGAGAGAGTTTTCTCTGTCTTAAGGGATTATTTCAGACAGGATTTGAAAAGTGTCAGGGTGGGAAGCCCAGAAGTTTGGATGCATCTTCAGACAAAAACATGTCTCAAAAATTTCTGTGCAAGACTGGTGCTTGGTAATTTACCTGCCGCTGCTCTGGCAGCTGCAGCTCTGAGCTTAGTCTGGCTCCCCTGGGAAGACTCAGAGTGCTGCAGGTTCATCTGTCAGTGTGGCAAGACAGGTCCCAGCCAAACCAGGGAATGAACTGCCTTGACTGCTTGCAAAGGGGGTTAACACAGTGGCAAGCTCAGGCCCTGCATCCCAGGGTACTGCTGGAACATCCCTCCTGGCAAGGCAGAGTGTGGGTGCTCCTGGAGCATCCCTCCCAGTGGGCATGGGGCAAGTACCGCTGGAATATCTTCCCCCAGCAGCACAGCCTGGGCACCACCAGAGCATCCCCCACAGTGGGCATATCTTGGATACCACTGGAGCATCCCCTGTAATAGGCACAGCCTGGGTACCACCAGAGGATCCCCCTCAGTGGGCACAGCCCACTGAGCACCCCTCCCAGCACACATAGTGTGAGTACCACCAGAGCATCCTTCCCAGCAGACATGGGGTGGGTACCACTGGAGCATCCCCCTCAGCCCACACAGTGTGAGTACCATCAAACCATCCCTCCCAGCAAATATAGGGTGGGTACCACTGGTGTATCCCCCTCAGCACACACAGCGTGGGTACCATTGGAGCATCCTCCTCAGCCCACACAGTGTGAGTACCACCAAAGCATCCGTCCCATCAAACATGGGGTGGGTACCACTGGAGCATCCCCCTCAGCACACACAGTGATGGCACTGCAGGAGCGTCCCCCTCACCACACACAGTGTGAGTACCACCAAAGCATCCCTCCCAACACACGCAGTGATGACACTGCTGGAGCATCCCTCCCAGCACACACAGTGTGAGTACCACTGGAACATTTCTCCCAGCACACACAGTGTGAGTACCACTGGATCATCCCCCTCAGCACACACAGTGTGAGTACCACCGGAGCATTCCTCCCAGCACACACAGTGATGGCACTGCTGGAACATCCCTCCCAGCACACACAGTGTGAGTACCACCAGAGCATCCCTCCCAGCACACACAGTGATGGCACTGCTGGAGCATCCCTCCCAGCACACACAGTGATGGCACTGCTGGAGCATCCCCCTCAGCACGGCCGTCACTCCCCCCATTGCCGCCCGGCCGCCCCAGGCAGCAAACACTGCGTGCATTTAGCGTGGCAGGACTGGACAGTGGGGCGTTTCATCAACCCAGCAGCGATAACACTCGGCTTTTGTCCTTCCTGGATAAAGGGGGTTTGTGAGCACTGGCTTTCCAGCCCAAACTGGCACCTGTCGCCAACTTACCCCACTCGTCCCCCCCTCGAGTTCCGCAGCAGCGCTGGGGACCAGGCAGCAGCAAGACTGCAGCTCAGACACAACTTGCTGGGAAGTTTCAGATTTCCAGATCCACCAAAATCTTGTTGAAGAGCTGCAGTCTCAAACTCTGCTCTTGCTGATATTAAAAACAGTCCATAAACCTAAGGAAATCAGAGTTTTCCCCCTCAATTTAGCTTCTAGCTAAGCCTCCTCGTGTGTTCCAGATCCTCATGCCACCACAGAATCACTGCCCAGACTTTACATGCTGTTGGTGGCCTGGCACACGAGACGGTGCTGCCTTCTCCCATCCCCATGACAGCAGTGGAAAACACTCCCCCATGTACCAAAATCAGTCTGCTGAGGGAACAGGACTGCAACATACGCTGGAGCACGTTAAAACCAGAGCTTAGAGATCATCCCTGGTGTTAGTTAATGCTGCCCAAAATAAATAAGGCCAGCAGCTGAGCTGAGTGGCTCCCTGCTGTGGACACAGGCACAGGCAGGACAGTGCACTTCCCCACAGCCACCATGCAAAAAATTTCTGCTTTCTCTGCTTTGCTCATAAATTTTCTTCCACTGCCACATATCTGCCTCCTGTACAATCAACTGCAGGATGATCAGGCATCCCCCTTGGATAAAAGGACTGCATTGGCTTGTCCAAGCAGGATGCAGTGCCTGGCACTGTTGGATGGGACAGGATGGAATGGCCTGGCATGGCAAGGCAGAAGCAAAGATCTTCCCACTGAGATGGCAATAGTCCTGCCAGATCCCAGACCAGAGCTGGAGCTTTATGAGGGGTTTTGTTCCTCTGAATACATATCCACAAAGTGATTCCAAGAGATAGCAACTGAGTCAACCCAGCCCTTAGCTCTGAAGGACCTACAGTGAGGAAAACCATGGCACAAATCTACGGCTTATGCTGCCCTTCAACCCCAGCACTTTCCAGATAAATAACCCAGCACTGATCGTATTTTCTAAATGAATGTGCTCAAGCATGTCATTACAATGAAAGCAGGAAACGCTTTGATCTAAAAAAAAAATAAGTTGGCTCAATACATCTAAAGTAGCAGCTTAACAAGCTTTGAAGCAAAACAATTAAAAGAGGTCTGTGGTGTCTTTGTGACACAATGAGCCTTCGCGGGAGCTGCGCATCAGAGCCTGCTGTGGTATCCGTATCAATGGGAAATGCCTCCAACCATGGAACACATCCAGGGAGAAAATACCTCATCATGGGATTTTTAATGATGACCTCACAAAGTGCTCTGCTTTCCCAGGAGCAAAGACAAGTGCTGACCCACTGGAAACATCTGGACGACCAGGACAGGGCCCAGCCAACCCTTCCCCATGGCAGAGGCTGGATGTCCACATAGGGATGCCCATCTAACTCAGATCTTCACTCCAGCACCACGGTCTCTGGGTGGAGCTGCTCTCAATTCGCCCTGCAGTGACTGAGATCCAAACCTGTCTTTCTCCTGGGAAGTCCCTGGCAGCCCAGAGATGCACAGCCTGCCCGGAAACCTCAGCAGCCATCCTCAGAAATGAACACAGGGAACACGTCAATAATTTCAAAAGCTCCATAAACTCTAACAGAGATGGAGAAGATGAGAGGAATGAAGACTCTGAAAGCAGAAAGAGGAACAGATGGCTTTTATGGAGCAAGAAATACAATAGGAAAAAAATGGAGCAGCAGAGCTCTCTTTGAAGGTGTGAAACGTCAGTAGGGAAGCCTGGAGAAAGCCAAAGCCCAGGAGCTGGGAGCTCAGTGCAGGGCACTGCATTGCCCAGCTGAGGCTCTGGCTGGTGGTCCTGGGGAGCCCCCGGCCCCTCTGGCTCCTGAGATAGGACTGGCTCTGCCCAGCCCCACCACAGGGACATCCCGCTGCCAGAGAAGGGTCAGCGTGACACACAGCATGGAGAAAGAACAGCCCAAAAAGATGATGAAAAAGCCAAGCTAAAATAGAAAGCAAAGGCAGCGGGAATGAACTCCGGGGCAAAGACTCTTGATCCTGTCACAGAAAGTTCTAAATCCCTTTTAGCACCAAGCAATTTCTTTTCCATGGAGAGGAGCCATTCTCTCTGCCATGGCCATCTCACTGTGCAATACAGCAACCAGGCAGCTCACAGGCTCTCCCACTGCAGCCATGGCAAAATCCTGATGGATCAAAGTGACGATGAGGATTTACCTCCAGCACCTCAAGGATATTGTGTCACTGGGGGCACAGCCCCTGGAAGCCCAGCTGCCAGTGTGTCAGGGATCACTGTGCTCCGCATCTCATTAAAAAAACCCAATAATCCCCTTTGCGAGAGAGATTAAACTTTTGCAGCATTATCTCCAATGGGTTGGCAGCAGGGAATGACCTCCTGCATTCCTCAGTATCTCAGCCTCCTTCAAAGGCACCTGTGCCAGCAGCTTTGCTTCCATCCTCATCCATCAAAATTAGCAAAATTGATTTTGCCAGAGAATATGTCACTTTGACAGGAGCCCAGAGTAAGTCCTGAGTGTGTCACGTCAGATGATGCTGAGGTAGAGCCTCTTACAAAGACAAGAAACAAGAAGATGAATAACTCATCCTTATCCTTTCCATGAAAAACTTCTCAAAAGAAAACCCATGAATGACAGATACTTGTAGAAAAAAGGTTGATTCATTTTGGGAGTTCTTTCTAAAATAACACTTGCCAGCATCCGGAACGGTCACACTTTCCCTACATAAACGCCCCGCCGCTGCGGACTCAGCCAAGCTTTGGCTCTGGCCAGGAAGAGGCAGAGCCAACCACGCTCCCGGCAGGGTGTGTGGCTTCATCTCCTGGCATTCATCACCCACGTTCCGGTGGGTCCTTAAGTGGATGTCCTCGTCCATGTCAATTAACTGCTGCCTCATTACTCGAGTCCTGCAAAGGGAGCAGAGATGCTACGGCAGGCGCCGGGAGCAGGGCTGGGGTCACGCACGGGACTCAGGCAATTATGGAACGCGTCCCTGAGGAAGCCACGTGTGCTTGTGCTTGCTAGGCAGGCGATTCCCAGGGGGGATAACCTGGGCTGGCCCCGACCTTGTCACATCTTCAACCTGAATGGCGTGCAGTCAAGTGGCAACATCAATTAGCGGCATTTGCTCTCACCGGCGCCTCGAACGCTGCTGCTGAGCAGCGAGTCCCCAGCCTTCCCATGCTGAGCACAGCAGCTCTACACAGCTCCTCAGCTGGCCACATTCCCTCCTCAGCAGCCTGAGGAATTTCTCCTGGCCATCCCAGGATGCTGCAGAAGAGGCACAGCCAAAACCTTCACGGACAGGAGCCATCAGTTCTCACCAAGCTGTAGCTGAAAGTCACAAATCCGCTCTCCTGTGTGGCACAGCGCAGTCCCACACGTGGTGTGTGCTGTGCTGCCATTGTCCTGCGGCACACGCTCACCCCTGTGCCAGCACGTCCCCATCTCCATGCTTCTCTTGTGCTAGAGCACGTGCACTCTGGGGAGCTCCAGTTTTTTCCACCTCAATCATCCACACTTGCCTCTTGGAGGAAGTGCCTCGCCGCTCCCAGGCTACTGTTGTTTTTGAAGCAGCTTTTGCTCAGCCTTTATTTGGAAGTCAATGGAGTTGGAAGTGCTGGCATCACAGCCAGGCCAGCAAAGCTTCACTGCTCCTGCCTCGCCACAGCTAAGCCTCATCCCATGGATGCTTCAGCCAGGGTCCGGAGCAGCTCCGCAGCCAAGGCGCTGCTTCTCCTCCCTGCCAGCTTCTGCAGCAGGAGATGAAGAGTCCTTTCCATACCCACAGAGATGCTTTGCCAGGGAACAGCTTCTGCTCCCTGGCTCATGGGGACACAGCAGCCACTGGCAGCAGGGACACAGTGCCCCTGGGATGCTCCAGCACTGCCAGGAAAGTGGAGCTGCTGAGAAAGACCTTCAGAGCAAACTTCAACAAAAATCATCGCATGTCAAAGCGTATCTCCTGCCTACACATCATTTCCAAGTCACAAGGAGACATTTTGCAGATCGGAGTTGGAAATGAGCACTTTGTGAATGACTGGATTTATTTATTTCTATAAAGTCCTCAGGCGAGTCCCAGTGGGTGTTTGGCCCCCTGCCCCAGGCACCCAGTGCCTCCTGACCCCACCCCTGCTCATCTCCATGGTGCTGCTCATCCACCTCCAACCAAGCTGGGTTGTTCCTCCTTTTCTTGGCGTTGCTTGGGACCATAAATGCCAAATCTCTCAGCACTGATGGGAGGACACTCCCACACAGCTGCACCTGGGGCAGGTCCCCACCCTGCTCCTACAGCATCACACCCAGCACCCATGTGAGCACCCACTGCACAGCACCGAGCCCTGCCACCACACCACAGGCAGTGTGGGCGCTCTGCCTCCAGCTTGGGCTGAGTTTTGGGAGCACTGGGGGGTAACGGAGCCAAAATGCTCATCAATCCCCACCGTGTCCCAGTGAAGGAGCTCAGTGCTGCACTGAACGGAGGCTTTAGTGCAGCTTCGCCTTGCAGAGCCGCTGAGGCCAGAGAAAGTAACTGATAAACCCAGAAAGCAGAAGAGATTCAGCAGCAGACAAAAGCTCATTTCACAAGGAATCCTCATAAAACCAAATTAATGTTGAAGGATGAAGGCAGGTAAACCTCCCACGGTTAAGTTCAGGCCACTGAGACTCGGTTTAAATCTCTCAGCAGTTCTGATTTAATCAATGCATTTCCAAGTGAAATTAGATGAAGTACATCTCCATCACAGGAAATTATATAAGCTATCAAAGTCTGTAGGTGCAAGTCCCAGTAAAGAAGAGCCACAGGAAATATTCATATTGACTCAAATTCCATTTTTAAGGAGTCACTTCAAGTCCAGAGTTTAATGTTTTTTTAGTGAAAAAAATCACTCTGATGAAAACAGTGAGCCAAGACAATGAAGGGCCAAGCAGCAGATTTGGGAACAGCCCCACATAACCCACGGTGACTGCTGGGATGCCGGCCTGGGCCAGGAACCCCCTCCCAGCAGCACCACCCAGTGTGGGAGGGAAGGAAGATGGAAGGGGGGAAAGATGGAAGGAAGAACAGAAGCAAAACCTCTCCTTTTTAAAGGAGGGGGTGAAAGCACCAACAATGTCACACCATCCACTGATCCCACCCAACACACTCAGCCTCCAGGAATTATCCTGCTAGAAGAGTGTTGCAATCAAACCCAAATTCTGTTGGGCTTGAACTGCTGTTGCCCACTCGGTTACCACTGGCTCTCCAGGAGAACAACAGGCACCACAACCCAGAGCAGAGCAGCTCCTGCTCAGCACACTGAGGTTCCAGTAATCTTGGTAATCTTTCCTCCCAGTCCTTCTCCCATTAGCTATATTTAAAAGCTTAGGCATGCATACATTTTCATAATAAACCTCAGACCTGCTGGAAGTCCTGTTGCTTACTCACACCCTGTGAAGCTGCCCTTGGGAGCATGCATCCATCCATACCTACAGACACTGAGGTAAATAAAGCATGCTGGGACAGCCTGAGGATCAGATTAGGTGAGGGAAGGTAAGAACACGGTTGGATATCTGTGTCCTCTGCCTGGCTGCCCTTACATGTTTCAGTCTGGACTCTGAAGGAACATGAGCAACCCCTTCTTTCCAGCAGATGACCATGATGTACAGCAGAGCCAAGCCGTGGTGCTCTGGCCGCGGGAGCAGCTGGGCCGGCAGCTTGCCCGTCCCATGTCCCGCCTGCCCAAGGCTGGCACAGCAGCTGCCACACAGGACAGCCCCAACCATCCCAGGCAAAAACAGCAGCACCACGACAACTCCCACCTGCCACCCCACTGGAGACACCACAATGACAAGGCGGTGGCTCTGGCGTTATTAGAACAATTATTCACACCCTGGGAAGTGCTGCTCCCCTCGCCTCATCTGGGAAATTGCTGCCAGCACGGAGGTACAAACCGCTGCATAAAAGTGCAGTTTATTTAAGCATTATTGTGCCTGTTAAGTATCATAGCCAGTGACACCAGATGAATTTCTGTGGCAATCAATCCACCCGGGAGCAGCAAGCTCAGCCCCTGTGTGGATGCAGGATGAGTAAGGACTCCTCAGTGGAGGCCATTAACTCCCACTGCTTACTGCTCTCATTACTTCCCAGACTGCAAGGCTTGCATCTTTGACGAGCGGCTGAATCTACATTTGACAGTGTGAACCCGATGAGTGAAATTCATGGAAAATGTTTGCTTTGGCAGTAACTACAAGGCCCATAAAGTTTCCACGGAGCCAATGTGCAGGGATGTATGCTTTTAATGAGTTGCTTTATACAATCGCCGAGAAATTGCAAACGGTGGTTTTTACTCCTACTGCAAATCACTCCAGAGCTCAGCGCTGTAAAAACCGTGGCATATTGTTTAAAACATTATATTCATAGCTATGGAGGGGAAGTCCTCGGCAGTGCTGGAAGCCTGGCATGTTGCAGAAAGCTGCCGTGCCCTCGCAGGCGGGCGCAGGCACTGACGCAGGCGTGTGCACGCACACGTATGTCTGTGCACACTCAGGGAAGTGACAGAGCCACTGCCACCTCCCAAAAAGAACAGATTTTGCCCCGCAACACCCACACCTGCCAAGAGCAGAGCGGGGCTGGAGCATCGCTGGGACCTCGCAGGGGCTTTCAGGGCAGCGCTGCTCGCTGTGCCCCGCTCCGAACCGGGGAGAGGCAGCTCCCCTTCACCGAATAATTCTGAGAATGCAATTGCACAGGTCCTGCCCTCCCCGGCGGCTCACCGCGAGGTCAGGCACTGCCACCGCCCCGGGCGAGAGGGATCCGACTTGAAAGGAGCAGCACGGTACCATCTCCCCGCCGCAGGCAGCCGCTCCAGGCACAGGCTGCGCGGGGTGAAACGGGCGCTGCAAAGCTCCACTGCTCCTCCTGAAGCTATTTTTCTAGTAGTCTTGGAGAAAATGAGGAGAAATGACATGGGAAATGTCAGAAATAAAGCCAGAAGCAATTAGAGTAAGAGAGAAGGGAGAGCAGCAGGCAAGGTTAGCAGTAAAGTTATCTCTTATTAAAAATAAAACACGGAGGGACTGGAAGCTGATGAGGTGGCAGAAAGGACAGCCTGGTGCTGGGGATCCAGGATGCACAGCACAGAAATTCGCAAGGCGAATGAATCGAGGAGGGAAGCAAGCAGAGGGCTCCTGTTTCCATTGCTAAACTCTCCTCAAAAATAACAAAGCAGAGGGCGTCCTCTGTTCCCAGGATTACAGCTTTCTGCCGCGCCAGCCTCGGGAAACGGCCCTCCAGCTCCACTGGGCTTTCACCTGACACGAAATAAATCCAAACGCGTGGCACCCTGAGAAAACCCTCGGGTGCTTTCGCCGGGAGGAATTCCTAAGGTCACTACATCACCACAGACTCTGTCCTTCCCACACGCAGCAGCGCATCCTCGGCTGACAGACGGACGGACAGACATCTCCAGCGGCAGCGTGAAGGTGCTCGTGTGCCCGGGCTGTCGGGGGGCACCAGCCAGAGGCACGGGACAAAGAAAGGGGGGCACTGGCAGCCAGCTCGCCACGTGCCTCTGGAATATGCGGCGCGGCACGGGAGTGTAAGAGAGAGGCCAAGGGCCTCCCCCAGCTGCTCAGCAGAGACAAAACCTCAGTTCAGGTTTCACCCTCCAGGACTCCATCCACAGCCCGGACAGAGGGACAAAGCCTCCAGCAGCGATTCCCACGGGTGGCGGACAAAGGCTTCTGGCATCCCCACTCGCTGTCCGTGCATTCGGGCGGCCCTGCTTGCCTCCCTCCGTGCCCCCAGGCTGCAGCCGCGTTCTGCCGGAGCGCAGGGGCGCGGGGGGCGGCGCGGGCTGATGGTGCTGCGAGGGATGGGGGCTGCACCCACCATCCGCTCACCCCGCAGCTCCCCTGCCCACGCAGCCCTGCTCCCCACGGAGCAGCCACAGGGCCCGCTGAGAGCTGCGGGTGTGGGGTGGCCGCTCGGGACTGCTCGCCTTGGGACCCCTCTCCCCAGCAGCAGGTGATGTGCTGGATCCACCGTCCCGCTTGGTGGAGGGATGTTTGGGGTTTGACCCCTGCCCGACACAACCGCTCAAAGCCAGGGCTTTCCAAATAAAAAAACGAGTTGGGGAGAATAAAACAGATCGTGGATTTCACTTTTCCTTAGGGTCTCACTTGTTTAACCCGCTGCTGCTTGCACTCGATGCCACTGAGATGGGCTCAAAGCACCAAAACCCAGGTACTGCTGGGGCTCCGGGGCCGCACACAGGCAGGGGCCGGGGCCAGGGCTTTCCAGCCACAGCACCATGGAAATAACAAGATTTCGGCTCAGATGACTTCGCAGCGGTAATGAAAATGTGTTACGTAACACTTTGCCTCCGTCTCCTCTGCTTGGCAATTCTCGATTAATCTCCCAAACACATCCATCCATCTATCCGTCCATCCATCCATTCATCCATCCATCCGTCTATCCATCCATCTGCCCGCACCCCGGACGCCCCCCCAGCCCCTTCCCCCGAGCAGCCCCCGCCGGGGCAGCCAGCGGGGAGCGAGCAGCCGGCGAGGGGACGCTGACCGCGGATCCATCTCCTGGGCAGGGCGGACGAGCGGGGCGGGGGAACCGGGTGGGGGGAGCCCGGCACGGCGCGGAGCGCGGACCGGCCGCCTCCCCGGGCTGCACCGTGCGCTCCCCGCTCCGCTCCACACACCGCTCTCCATCCATCCCGCACCGCGCTCCGCTCCCCAGCCCTCTCCAAGTTCATGGTTTAACTCCGCCGCTGCCCGAGCGCGCCCGGCGGCGGGATGCCCTGAGCGCTGCCCGGCGGGGCCATCGCTCCCCGCTCCTACCTGCTTCCCGGGAGCCGTCGCATCCACATCGTCACGTCTCGGCCCGGCCCGGCCCGGCCCGGCGGGGCTCAGCGCCTCAGCGCTCCATCCGGGCGCGCCGCCCCGCGCCCGCGGCGGCGCTCAGCGGCGGGGCAGGCGGCGGCCGGCGGGGCGGGCATGCCCGGCGGCGGCGGCGGCGGCGAGGACGGGGGGTCTGTGCTCCGGTGCTCCGGCCCCTCAGCGCCGGCGGGGCAGCTGCGCGCCCGCGGAGGCTGCGCGCCCCATGCGCGGCTCGGTGCGGCTCCGCTCGGCTCGGCGCGGTGCGGTTCACCGGGGCTTGGCTCGGCTCGGCTCGGCGCGGCGGGGCTGGGCGCGCGCGCGTCTCTGCGCGCACCCGCGGGGCGGGGGCGGGGGGCCGCGGCGCGGGGAAGTTGCGCGGGGCGGAGGCGGGGGCGGAGCGCGGCCCCTCCGCGCCGCGGCCGAGCGGGGGTGGACCCGGCTCGGCATCCGCACTCAGACCCGCTTGCGACTCCGTGTCCGCTGGGGACGGCCGGGCAGTGCCGGGACCCCGCCGGGGATCGGCCCGTCCCTCCCCGGGACGCTCCGGCAGCCGTTCCCCCCGCTGGAGAGCTCCTTTGCCCGGACCCCGCGAGCAGCCGCTCGCCGGCGGCCCCGGGGAGCGGAGCCCCCGCTCCGCCGGTGGGCACTGGCCCAGCCCATGTGGGCACTGGCCCAGCGGCTCCGCGCCCCGGGACCGCGGTGTCGCCGCGCGGAGCCCCGGTGTCCCGTACAGCCCGTCCCGGCCCCGCGGGCAGCAGGGGAGTGCGGGTTCGGTCCGTGCTTTGCGGGCAGGGCGAGGGGTCCCCCGCAGTTCGGCAGCTCCGAACGGGGAGCCCCGGCCCGCTGCCCGGTGGAGCGGGCCCGGCTGTCTCTGCAGCGGGCTCCACCAGCCGGCAGAGCGGGCATCCTGCTCCCGGAGCGGGCATCCCGCTCCCGAGCCAACCCTGGGAGAGTTTCCATCCCGATCTGCACAGCTGGCCCGCAGGTACAATGCCGGGCCAGCGGGAGAGCGGATCCGCCACCGCCGCCTCGGGCCCCCGCACCACCGAATTCCCTTCGGCTGGAAGTGCTTTTCGTGCTCCGTGCTCGCCCAAAGACAGCCGAGCACAAAGGGGAGCGTGCGGAGAGAGGCGCTGGTTATTTTGGGAGGTGTTTCATCAGAGCCTGATGCGTTTTTTCTCTCTTTCCGGGGGTGCTGCCAGTAAGGAGCCACATTATTCCTGCTGTACTGTAAGAAAAGTGTGTCTCTCAAAAGCAGAGCTGCTTTTCTGTTCAGCTGCTGCAATAAAATAAGTTTTTGTATGCATTTGGGGATAGATTCTTCAAAGCTGCTCCTGGCTATGGGTGAGGAACAGAACTGTGGTACACAGAGCCAGCACTGCTGGGGTGTCCCTTCACAGGGACAAACCACCTGCAAGGAAGGGGCACACCAGAGACCACGGCTCTGCTCTGAATAGTCCCAGCAGAAAGCAAGGCTTGTGTAAAGATGAGTCTCTGCTGCCTTTCTGACTCACTGTGTTTCTTTTCTGCCTCCAGAGAAACTTACTCCTCAGAGAGAAAATCTTCCTGTGAGCAGGGCAGCTGGATGGAAGGTCAGCACTGTCCCTTGGACACCTTGCCAGCCCCTGCTGCTCACGTGTGCTCCCACTGGATCGGCTCCAGCTGCTGCTGGAGGTGCTGTAGTTCAGCATCCAAACCCCCACGTTCCTTCCTCGGAGCTGGGCTCCAGGTCAGAAGGAGCCTCATGTGAAAAGGATGAAATGCCAGGGGCTGAACCGTGGACTAGCTTATGCTGGGAGGTGGCAGCTGCCTGGAGGACAAACATCTCCCATCCCAGCCCAGACAGAACCAAGGCTGCAAAAGTACCTAAATAATGGCCAGGCTGTGTTTGGTTTTTCACTAAGCACAATCCTTGTCTGTCAGATTAGTTAGGGCTTGCTTCCTTCACAGCCATCAGTGAATCCCACCCTCGGGGGTGCCACTGTCCCCTGCTCACCTCCTGGAGCCAGACAATTTACAACCTGGCTGTGGCTCTGTCAAATCTGTCTCTGGGAGGGAAGGATCCTCGAGCCTCAGGGTGTTCATGACAAAAAATCCCATGATCACAACACTCACAGCTGGTGTTAAGGCAGCTTTGCCACAGAGAGGTAACAAAACCCAGGGCTGACCTGAGCACACCTTCCTGGGGCTGCGTGTGCAGGGACTGGAAAGGAAACTCAGCTTTATTGCAAGCCCATGGACTTTATCAGCCATTAAACCCAGCTCACTAACATGAAAGATCTTGAGAGAGAAGCAGGGAAGAGCATGTGATTGTTTCTTAAGAGGCTGAGAGAGATACTGGAACGCAGTTAAGTAAAAGACACTCAATTAAGGCTTAAATAAACCCAAACAAGCAAACGTTAATGGGAGCTATCTTGTATCTCAAACAAATCCTCTTAACTCAGCCTCACTTAAAAAAATATTATTTCCCCATTTGTGCCAAGTGTGTGGAGCTAAGGGGCAATTGCAGGGAGGGCAATGCTGGGGATCTGGGGCCTGGCAGTGCCAGGGTTGAGGTTTTTTGCTATAAAAAATAGGGCTGAATTTTTTGCTATAAATATCTGTCATAGTCTATACACCTTGGTCAGAGAAGCATGGAAAGGTACCGTGCCCTCATCATCAGCCTTCCTCCGGCCCTGAACCTCTTCTCAAGCTTCTGGCCTCAATTCCACATTGCATCATCACCAGCCAGAAGCTTCCAGAAACAAAAGAGATCAAAGGAGAGCTGAGGTTTTCGACAGTACCAAAAGCAGGTGTGCAGGCAAAGCTTTTCCATGCAGGCAATTATTTGGGTTCAGGGTTAGTTTGGTATGCTTGGAGCAGAAACCTCGCAGGGAAGGGATGCCTGGGCAGAGTGTGTGCATCCCTCTGGAGAGCCCTGCCTGTCACCGGCCCAGCCACACGTGCAGCACTCGCTCCGTGCCTCTCCGAAGCAGCCAGCACAGCGTTTTTGTGTTTTTGTGGCGTTTGAAAAGGCGGGCGGTGCCACCCGGCAATCTTGGCCCCCTTTGTCTCGCTCATCTCAGCCTGCCGCGGGCAGGCGATGGAGCAGCCCCGCTGCGGGAGCAGGAACCATGAATTATCCCCCCATTTAAGGAGGAGGGAAGGAAGTCATTAGTGAATTCATTTGTCTAACTTGTTCTTCTCAGAGTCATCGCGCCGAGAGAGTAAAGTTCCTGATGCTGGTGCAAAGCTGCAGGCGCTGGCTGGGGCTGGCTGCTGGGCTGTGGTGCACTGAGGCTCATGCAGAGCTGTGTTTGGGGAGAAAAGAGGGGTTTTTCCCTACAATGTGGTCTGCACTTCCCAGGTTATCCATTACAGCCCCCGTGTGTTCACCCACTGTGAGCTGGGCCAGGTGTGGGCACCCCAAGGGTGCTGTGAGCCACAGCAGGGAAACGCTGCCAGCTGCGCTTCATCCACCGTGTTCTGAGGCAAAATCTGTTAATTTGCCTCTGAGTGGAGAGAAAGGCACCGTCCCAGCTACACTTGCCAAGGAGGAGTGAAAATTGTCTCTTCAGTAGAAGTAGGTTGTCATTACCCATTTTCCTTTTCATACGGGAGAAGCAGAAGTGTTACTTGGAGCTTGTGAAGCACAGAGGAGCATAATGCAATTTCTGCCTCCTTGTAGTGCCTTCCTTTCGTTTTTCAGACCAGTGCTGACAGGCAATAGGATTCTGTAAAGCACCCCGGGGATTGTATACATTGAGCAGCTCTCTTGAGACTTGCATTCCCTTCAGAAAGCATCCCACAGAACCCCAAACTCCTCTAATGGTCTGAACCACATTGTCTAGCAAGGCACAGCTCCAACTTGGGACATTGGACCCACAGAAAGAGAATCATGAGGCAGGAGAGCAGGAAGGGAGGGCTGAGATGGGGAAAAGCTGGATGGGATTTTGTGGGTCCATTCTGCAAGCCCAGAAGAGTCATCCAAACCCCCAGAGCCTCCCAGCTGTGGGCTCTGCCTGCCTGGAGGGGTCAGCCAGCTCACTTTTCCAGGGAGGTGTGCTGCCCCTGTCCCCAGAGTCCTTCCCCGAGGAGGGGAGGCAGAGCCCACCTCACATCCCCAGCCTCAAGAGCCCAGTGGGCTCAGACACTCCTGGGGCCAAGTGAGGGAGGGAGGGAGCTGAAAATGAGCTGAGGTTCTTATTAACAGGCCCCTTGGGACAAATCAGAGTGAAATGACATTAAATGACCAGTGTTTTTATTGGTATATATGTATGAGAGGTTTATTTTAAGACAATCTGGTTGCAATGGAAAGGGGATATGAAGCTGCTTTGGTTATTAATAATAAAAATATAGCAATATAAAAGCATAAAGTTATCACTTAAGAAAACATATAAGGAAAAGAAAGAGAAAGAAGGGATAAAAGTAGATAGTAGATAGCAGGAAGATCTCAGCACCTGGGGACTCAGAGACAAGATTTGATTGTTGCAATTTAGAAGTCTGTTGCTCCAAGTGATGGTCTCAATCTTGGTCTTTTGTGGGTGGGGAAAGCCCACAAATCCCAGAGTTCAGTGTGTTAATATAGGCTCAGGTTCAGGTGGGAATGCCCAGGTACCTCCCTGATGGAAGCTTTACACTGAGTGTTGCAACACTGTGGATCTTGTGCAGTCCTCTGGGGAAGGGCCCCAGGAATAATTCTGCAGGGACCTTGGGGATGTTTGAAGATTTATTTCCCTTTTTAAGACATGACAGCTGCTTCTCAAGCCCCCTCAGCAGGGATGAAACCCCTCAGGGCTATATGTGAATGTCCTGATTCCTTCCCCAGGGAGGCAGAGTTTTACACCTCAGCTGTTTGTGCAAGGGAGGACACTGCCCTGATAAAAAAATCATTATTCTACCTCATAGCATTTGCTTCTTAACAGCCTTTTCCTTTATCTGGCTCCAAACCCAACAAAGGCTGGTTTGGTGTGGTCACCATGCAGTGGTGGGTGCTCACCCCCTCTGAACCTGGGCTGCTCTGATGCAAATCAGCATCACTGTCACATTTTCTGGAAAAATCCCTTCTCCAGGATTTCTTCTCTTGGGAAGCTGAGAAGCCTCAGAGAAAAAGGAAAGCAATATTATCTCATTTGCTTCTCCTGTGTTTTGCTGCTTTGGAGTGTGGTTTGGAGATTGTTTATCCAACCCGTGAATTGTTTTGACTTAATGACCAATCGCAGTCAGGCTGTGTCAGACTCTGAAGAAAGAGTCAGAGTTTTAATTAATATCTTGTTAAGCCTTCTGTAAGTATCCTTTCTCTATTCTTTAGTATAGTTTTAATATAGTATAATATAAGATAATATAATATAATATCACATAATATCTTATCATATCATATCATATCATATCAACCTTCTAAGAACATGGAGTCAAATTCATCTTTCCTCCCCACAATGGGGGACCCCAAAAATATCACAAATCAGAAGTTTAGCTACCACACCCCCAAAACCTTCCCTTCTTCCCTTTGGCCGTGGGCTGCAAACCTGGCACCTGATGCTTTGGAAATGGTTCTTTGTTTGAGTCCATGACCTTCCACATTTCAGTCTCTCACAGAGCTGCTCCCCAAAGCTCACATCTTCTGTAGTATTTGTCTGGCCAGGCTGCTCTCATGCAGTTTCTTCCGTTTTTCAAGCTAAACATCGCTAATCAGCTTCTTCAAGCTCCAACATATGTCCTATAAATATCCCTTGTGAGAGCAAAATCTGTCTCGTGTGTGTATGCAAGACAAAAGAAAAAATTAGAAAGCGTGAAGCCCTGACTTAGCAGCCCGGCAGCAGAGCTGTGCTAAAGCCTCGGATCTTAATGAAGGCAGGGAACATGCCTGCCCCCTCCACAGCCCTCCTCCAGCCCCACAGTGAGCCAAAGCCACAAAATCTCCATCCCTGACAGCCCCACAGCTTGCACAGGTTCTGGCTGTCACCCTAAAGCACCTGCAGGTCCCTTAGGAGCCACCCACAGGCCACTGGATGGGGATGGAGCTGGGGAATGTTTTGTCCTTGGAGCTGAGCAGGGAGCTCTGTGCTTCCTCTTCTTCTTGGTATTCAGGAGCAGTCCTGAGGTTCTCCTACACCTCTTATTTCCAGCTCTGGCTTAAGAAATTTATGAACCCCTGGTTGAGCTGAGGATAGTGTGGGATGGTGGGATGCATGCCTGTGTGTGGGGTGGGATGGGGACACACTCCCCATGTGAGATATCTGCAGGTATGAGAATCCTGAACACAGGTCCAGGACACACTCCTCATGTGAGAGATCTCCAGGTACAAAAATCCTGAAAAAGGGTCCAGGACACACTCCTCATGTGAGAGATCTCCAGGTACAGGAATCCTGAACACAGATCCAGGACATGCTCCCCATGTGAGATATCTCCAGGTATAAGAATCCTGAACACAGATCCAGGACATGCTCCCCATGTGAGAGATCTCCAGGTATGAGAATCCTGAACACAGGTATGTTGATGAAACTGCTCTGACTCTGCCACTCTTCCAGCATGGATGATAGGAGTGAGGGCTGATAGGAATGAGCTCAAATCAATCATCTGTCACTCGCTGGCTTCCCTGGCCAGGCTGCAAAGCCCTGACTGAGGCAGGACCCTGAGGACAGATGAGTGAGCATCTTAATCACCTTCAGCACAGGCAGCAGGAATCCAGCTGCCCACCCTGAGCGTTGTCCTCAGGTGCCTTTTGGTTTGATGGAGGCACAGGCAGTGCTGGATTCATCTCTGGCACGTGGGCTGCAGAGCCAGGGTTGTCAGGCAGGGATCTGAGAGCCCGAGGGGGCCAAGCAGAGTCTGGAGAGCCCAGGAGGATGAGACAGGGGATGGAGAGACCAGGAACACTGGCTGGGGTCAAAAGCAGAATCCTAAGAAACAGCACTTGCAGGAGCCTGGGAAGGGTGCTTTCACCAGCAGGAGAGGCACCTGCCTTTGTTAGCTCTGCTGAGAAATCCTTGGCAGCATTAGAAGGGTGACACTGGCCTCAGCATTGCCATGGTTTCCCCAGGTTTTGCACTGAGCTGCTGCAGGCTGAAGCAAGGTTTCTCTCCTTCACGGTGGCTGTCAGCTGGGAGACATTAACAACCAGAGAAGTGGAGCTGAAGCAAAGGTCTCCTTGCCCTGTGAAAGAGAGGGAAGGGGAAGGAAAGCTAATCCCATCCTGGTGTGCTACAGAGGGTGAAATAAAGAAACCTATTCTGCTTCCTGGGACATTTGTCTGTGCTGAATTTTGGGGTTTCACCTCGATGGGGTGCACAGTGCTCACAGGCAAAATGCAAAGAGGTTTTTTGTAAGAGCAGAGGTCTGACACTAAGCTTGGCTTATCTCCACCTCCTGCATTCCTGCTTGATGAACTTTCCCAGCTCCCCATTGCTGGGAGGTGGCTGGGAAGGGGATGAAATTACAGCACTGAGTTTCATGAGCAGTGTGTGGCTCTCAGACCCTGCGAGCCTCTCTGGCAGGGCTGTTACAGATTCCCTTTGCTTTGGCTGTATTTGTCTCATCAATCTCACTGATGTTGACAATTGGGCACGGTTTAATTCTGCAAATCTGAGGAATGATCAGGCCAATTTAGTTCACATTTAAAGCATTTGTGTTCGCATGCTGGAAAGCCTTTTTTCTTCCTTGCTCCTTGCCCAAGGCCCTTATTATCTGCTGGTGCTATTTATCAATGCACAGCAGGTATATTACAAGAAGGTCTCTTTCGTAAAGCGATACAAAATAATCATTCCTGTTCCTCGTCTGCTCAGCAAGAAAAGTGAGCCTGGCTCTCCTGCCTGTCAGCATTCCCGGAGCCACAGTGTTTTTATATTACTGCAGGAGAAGTGATTTAACTCAATAAGCTTCCCTCATAAATAGCAATGGTTTGATAAAATAAAAGGAGCGTGTCAATGAACACGGTGTTCCCCTCCAGCTGAGTGGCTTTGTGTCCTGCCCTCTGTGGGGACACTTCAGGACACCCCAGAGCCACAGAACTCAGCTCTTCTCCAGCTCCAAGATTGCAGTAGGATGCACCTGGGACTGGGAAAACTCCTACTGAGCAGGAGATGTATTATTGGGGCAGAAAAGTTCAATTTTTGCTCTTGAAGCGCATGAAATGGAGGATCAACCTTTAATAAAAACCCTTCCTCCTCCCCCTCCCTCGTAGTGTGGCTCCCCATCCCCTCCCCAGTCCCGATTTGTGTGGGCTGAGCTGCTTTTATCCCATTTTCACTGACACAATTGCACTGGACGCTGCCGTTTCACAGCAGTGGCTGGAGCTGGCTGAGCTGGGTGCTTCTTCCCCTGGCGTGTAATTAAATCCCTGGTGAAGAGGCTGGCAATGCCTGCACACCTGGAAAGCTCTGTGGGAAGGAAGGAAGGAAGGAAGATCAGGTGGTGCTGGGAGCTGGGGAGAAGCAGATTATGTAGAAAGCACAGAATGCCAACCTGAGTGCCCTGGAATGGGGCTGGCTCCTCAGGATGGGCTCTGTGGGAGCCCTGGGACAGCCAGAGCCCAAGCTCTGCCCTTGGAGCAGCAGGTTCTGCAGAGCAAAGGGGTGATTTAACATGCTGCCATTCCTTGAGCACCGGGACCGTGTGTTTGTTTGGCTTTCTCCTCCCCCAGGGACTCAGGTGTAATATCACCTTCCCATTAATTTATATGAGAACATTTCCAAATAGTAAACTGCCAATAAATTAGTAATGCTGATCTATAAAAGGGGAAAAAATGGCCTGTTGTGAGTTTATAGCCCTGTGGAAAAGACATTAAACAGAGGCTTCCTAAGCATGAGCACTGGGAGGAGCTGGACGGGGAGAACTCTGGGCTGAGACCCACCTGGACGTGTTCTGTCTGGCTGTTTTTTAAATCCCTTTGTGAGAGCCAGGCAGGGGGAAAAAATCACAAAAAAGATTCCCATTGACCAATCCAAAGGTGATGAAAAATGAATGAGAGGATGATGCAGCCTGGAGAGAACAAACAAACTACCTGGAGCAAATAGTTTATTTTAAGATGCTAACAAATTTGCTCCAGAGGCCTGTGGAAAAAAAGTCCCATACCACACAGCCAACCTTTCCCTTATTTATAGAATAATTGTGATGATTGATTAGCTGGGATCAGAACTATATTTACGGCATGGAAGTTTTCAGCAATATTTCAAGTAATTTACCTCCTCACACAACTCCCTGGCGCTGTCATCCCAGCTTCACTTTTTCTCCCTGTGAAGCCTGCTTGTTCCAGGATTTATGGCTTTGTTTGTGGGAAGAGAAGGTGTCTTGCTCCAGAGAACAGCAGCAAAACAAGAGCTCAAGGGTAAAACCCTGGTGCTGCAGCTCCCAGCACAGCTGAGGGTGTCCCTGCCTGGCTCTCACAGTGTGGGACATCCCTTGGCATGTCACTGTCCTCTGGCAGAAGGACACAGCTTCTCCTCAGTCTCCCCAGAGATGGAGGTGTAAAACACCAAAGCACCAGGTTTTCCAGAGCATCCTGACCATCTCTCCCAGCTCCTTTGCCCCTACAGCCATGGGGCAGGGTGGATGGAGAGGTGACAGCTCTGGGGAGCCTGGCTTGCTGTCCCCAGAACAGCCAGGGAAAAGCTTTGCTCATCCTCCTGCCCCTCATCCACCCAGCTCCTGCTGCTGGATGCACTCACTTTCACTCACTGGTTTCAGTGCAGAGAGGAAGGAAACACTCCCAGAAATTAATCTGGGAGAAAAGCCTAAATATTAGGGCTATTCCACAAACAAAGCACTTAACACTTTTTTTTTTGTATTTTTTTTGGGTTTGGTTTTGGGTTTTATTTTTGTGTGCTGCAGCTTTTTTCTAGGTGAGCAGCAATGAGGAGAGGGAAGCAGTGGGGAGGACAGGGGGCTCAAGTTCCCTGTGTTTGCCTCCAAAGGGATGCCCACTTGCTCCTGCAGTCAGTGCCAGAGGCTGTGAGGTGCTGGCCAGCATGGGGCTGAGGCTGCAGACAGACAGACAGACAGACAGATGGGCAGACGGGCAGGATCTGCTCACCAGCCTGGAGATGCCCACGGCGTCTCCTGCCTCTCTCCCCTGCTGCTTTCCACAGCCTCCAGCCTCGAGCTGCACAGTTTTATTTAAGCCCTTCTCCACTCCCGCCTTGTCTCCATTTCTTTATCTCCCAATAAAAGTAAGCTGTTATTTCCCTTGTGTTCCAACTGCCCTCATTCATCCCCTGGTACCCGCAGGGCCAGCAGCCAGAGACTGTGCCAGCACTTGAATACTGAGGGGGAAAAAAAAAGACATCCTACAGGCTGGAGGCCCTTAGAAGTGAGGGGAGCTCGATGCAGCTGGAAATAGAAGCTGCTGCAGCCAAGGGCTTGCTGCAAACCAACCCCATTAGGTCATGTTTGCCTTCCCTCAGGGCTGGCTTATGGCACAAACATCCTGTGCTGTCCTGCTGCCTGGCTTCTCTGGGCTTTTCCCCCAGTCAGGACCTGTCTGGGGAGGTTAATGCTTGTCCTGGTTCAGAGCAAATTTGGGAGAGAACCCCAAAGGGGCTCCGGTAGGAAAGCAGATTAAATCGGCCCCTCCCCACAATCACTCTAGGAGAAACTACGTCCTTGGAGAAAGGTGGAAAAAAACTGTTTATTAAACAATAAAACCTAAACAATATTAAACAATAAAACCCCTTGCTGCTCTAAAAGAGATGACAAACTGAGAAAGTCCTGT
The DNA here is from genome assembly GCA_024362935.1 of Setophaga petechia. NCBI lineage: Eukaryota > Metazoa > Chordata > Aves > Passeriformes > Parulidae > Setophaga > Setophaga petechia. The sequence goes on from JANCRA010000047.1 coordinate 2,069,194, forward strand.
CCTCGGGTTGCAGCTCAGCTCACTCAGTCTCTGATCAGTCCCTCCGGTGCTGGAAATGTCGCAGGCCAGGCCCGGCCTAGTGGGCCTCAGGTGCAGCTGCTGGCGCTGCCCTGGGTGTTCAGTCCAGAGCAGGTTTCAAGAGGTCCAAAGAAAAGGGAAAAAACTACAGTCCAGGGAACTTCTTTGCCTCAGCTAGCTAAACTAACTAAAAGCAAAAAAACGCTCTGTCCCACTGTCTGTCCATCCGCAGACAACACAGTCAGGAGCGGGAATGCAGAGGAGTGAGTGCAGTGTCTGAAAACAAACTGCTGCTTCTTCTCTCCCCCCTTGACTCTCTGGAACACGTCTCAAAGGTGCAAAACCCACTATTCAGCATAAACAGAACGAGACAATTTGGGATAAAAGCATCATATAGTCAACCCAGGACAATGCTGCTTTAAAAAGGCATTTCACCACCTGAAACACAGGATTTGCAACAAAGCTGGGATCCCAAACTTCATAAAAGGGGATTAAGCCACCTCCCCCAGCAGCTCAGGCACCACCAGGCAGTGTCAGCTCCCTCCTTGTGAGGGCACAGACCTGGGTAAGGAGGGAAGAGGCAATTAGCCACCATTAATTGGCTGCTGAGCCCCTCTCCTGCCCCTGCTGTGGGAAACAGCTTCTGATGGGTTTTACTTTGCACCTTCTCAGAGCAACATGAATTTTGTGTGCCAGGCACCAGACACTGTCAGCATTAGTGACTCAGGAGCAGGACCAGCTCCAGGATGGTTTGGGAATTGGATGTGGGAGCAGCCAGAATATCACTCGGCTCATTTGTTAACACAACATCCATAAAGAGAAGCCTCAAGCCAGCCCGTTCTCAGGGCTCCAGAGGACAGAAAGAAGGATGGCCCTTGTGCCAGCAGCATTTGTTTTCATTAGCTGGGTGGAAGGGCCTTGATGGAACCTGGGAGTTTGATTGTCAGGCGACCTTGTTGGCTCTGGAAAAGTCGGAAGATTTCAAACTGGAATTAGCAAACCAGCTTGAAAAGAAATAAAAACATCGTTTTAAAAAAAAGAAAAAAACCCAACCTAAGTCTACAATTCCACATGCCTCAGCATCTGTCCAAACTCCGCAAAGCCCACCCACAGAAGTGTTGGTGTTGTGGAAAAAGGCCTTGGCAAAACAGGGAACTTTTGGAAGTCCTTGCACAGCTGGAGACTGAAATTTCCTTCATAAAGGGCAACCCAAGGACAAAAATGTTTAATTCCTTAGGCTTCTTTGTTTTGTGTTTGGTTTCAAGGCACTAAAATTAAAGGAATTTGCTCAGTAAAACGATTTGGAAATTTATGACTTTTTACATTATGCTTTTCCACAGCATTTCCTTGACATCCATTTTTCCATCTACTTTTCCCAAAAGCAGAACCTTCCCAGTCCCTTCCTGGAGTTACACATCTTTCCCCAGCCCTGAACCACCCAGAAATGTTTGCTGCACAAATAAAGGAGCAAAGGGAGCTGTTGGATGCTCCTGCTCCTTGGCAGGCTGATGGGGATTCTCAGGAGCTGTTTGGGATCTGAGGATCCATCCCTGGCTGGTGGCAGGAGCAGCCTGAGGAGGGGGGTGGGTGCTGGGGGTGGGTGCAACAGAGCCTGGCCTTGGTACCAGCCCACTGCTGGTGTTGGTCAGCACATCCTCCAAAACTTCTCAGCAATGAAGTTGTTCAAGGCAGTTTAAATCACTTTTCAGAACAGTTAAAGCAGCTCTTTTGCCTCCTTGTTGTCAGTTCTATTCCCTGATACCTTCAAGGTCGTGGCTCCCGTCCCCCTGTCCCTGTTAGACCTGTCTAATTATGACTCCAAGCTTAAGCGCTCTTTGACTAGTCCAGCTTATCCATCCGTGCTTGCTCTGCCATGGCTCCTAATCTTCACCTCAAGTGGCTCCTGGAGGAGCCTGGAATGCCCTGCTGTGCTTGCAGGCAGGATCCTCATCCAGGCAGGGAGCAGGGAGAAGTTTTCTTAGAACCAGAGAAACATTTAAGTTGGGAAAGACCTCTTAGGATCATCGAATCCATCTGGTTTTGCTCTGGCTGAGAGGATGGGCACTGTGCAAAGGGATGAGTGACCTCCAAAGGAGCTGGGGTGATGGGGGCACAGAGCCTTCTGTTTGTCTTCTCCCTGTATCTCTGGGGCACTTCCCTCCTTCCCTCTGCAGGAAAATCACTGAGAATCATTCGCCTTTCCCCATTTCTTTGGGTCCAGGCTGCAGCATCCTTTTAGAGTGGCTGCTCCTCCTGCTCTGGCTCCTCTGGGATCCATCCCTTTGTCACCAGCAGTCCATGAAAGTGGCCCTGAGCTGCTCAGAGCCCTGTCCTTCCTTGCAGCAGCTCCACAGTGAGAGAAAAGGTGCCTCACAGGAGGCTCTGCCACCTCGTCCCTCTGATGCTGGAGATTGTTTTGATAAGCTCCTTGTTTCCCAGGCACAGAGCACAGAACTATTTTTCTTGCACTGAGCAGACAAGATGTTGAAATGTTTTTTCCTGTGATAACTGAAAGTGGAAGGAATCCTGCCTGCGATTCTTGTCAAGTCGAGGGATCTCTTTGTAGTTCAGTGAATCATTTCATCCCCAATGTTAATTTAAAAGCAAACAAACAGAGCTGAATGCATTCGATAGTAGAATTATTTCCAGTACATTTCAGGTTTTGTTGCTGCGTGTTGTAAAACACCACGGCACGGAGCACTGTGTGGTGGAATCAGGGGACTGGAGGCTGGGCTGTGCCCCACTGAGCCCCTTTGCACCCCATTGTGCCCCACTGAGCCCCACTGCACCCACACCATGCCCGTGATGGGAAAGCAGAGCACCCACAGCACCCAAGGTGCATCCTCTTGGGAAAGGCTCTCACCCTTGACACAGCCACAACAGCAAACCAGGAGTTAAAAAAAACTCCCCTTGAAAACAGGAGCTGCAAAACATCAGCCTCGTTCCACCTCAAAAGAGCAAGAATGAATCGGAAAAGGGCAAAGAGCGTGAAAGGCTGAATTGTAATAAAAACGGTGTTTAAATGTGCCACCGAGAATTAATCGCTCCTTTCTTTGGAGCTTCCCCTTGGAGGGCTGTTCCTAGGAATTTGTGGGAGGAAGCTGGAGCAAGGAATCAGTTTTATTTTGCATCTAGGCTATATCAGGTGTGGAACTGCCCTGGTTTACAGGCACGTGATTGCAGAGGGGCAGCCAGGGCGCTTAGACCCTGCTTGGGGGCTCTCAGAGGGGACAGGCAGGCATGGAGGGCAATTTTGGCTCTCCTGGGGGCTGGTGGTGCCAGTGACTCCCTGCAGTGATGGAGACTTTCCCACCTGGCAGGGTCCAGGTCAGGAGTGCCCCAGCAGTGGGAGAGCAGGAGATGCCAGCCCAGAGGGACCTGGGTGCCCTCCAGGCTCAATGAGTGCCTGGAACAGGAATTCCAGGCTCAGTGACTGCCTGGAACAGGAATTCCAGGCTCAGTGACTGCCTGGAACGGGAATGCCAGGCTCAATGATTACCTGGAACCGGGAATTCCAGGCTCAATGAGTGCCTAGAACAGGAATACCAGGCTCAGTGACTGCCTGGAACAGGAATGTTTATCCCTGGGAGCCAAGGACCGGCAATAACGCTTCCCAGTGAGAGGCAAAGTGCTCCATCTGCTCCGTGCATCCCGGAGGAGTCACTGGAGACTTTTTGGCTGCCTGGAGGAGCAGCAGGCACAGAGAGGCCCCACAGTGCCACGTTGGGTCCCAGCCATCCCCTGGCAGAGCTGCAGGGTGGGCAGCTATCGATGATATTTCTCCCCCTGACGAGGGGAGAGAATGATGCATCTGATTCCATCTTATCAGAAGGGTAATTAATTACTTTATTATACTATATTATTTTATATTATATTCCATTATATTATATTACATCTAAACTGAATCTGCCGAGCACTCAACTGCACACAACTGCACAGAATCTTGTGATTGTCAGCCAACAGTCCTGGCACACACACACACACACACACACTTGGCCTTGATTGGCCAAGGAAACAAAACTCCATAACTTTGGGTAAACAATCTCCATATTGCATTCTACTTTGGCACAGCAAATGATAAGAATTGTTTTTCCTTTCTCTGAGGTTCAGAGAATGTGAATCTCAGAAATATTCTTGGGAAGAATTGTGCTTTTCTCTGTGAAGAGAAATGTGGTGCCAGGCAGCGAGGTGGGCAACAGCAGACAGCCCAGGGACATGATGCTTTTCTTCCTCCCCATCATTTCATCTCCTCCCACTCTGTTCCCTGAGTTTTCCACAATGCCCACAGTGCCCACTGGCCCTGTGTGGCAGTGACACACCTGGGATCAGTGGGAGGATCAGCACCAGCAGATCCCTGTCACCAAACCCTCGCTCCCTGCAAGCCCAGGGAGCGTCACCTTTTCAGACACACAAAATCAATGCTGTCCTACATCCCAAAACCTTTAAACATCAGACAGGCAATTTGTCTTTGCTGATGGTGGCTGAGCATTGAAAGGAGCCCAGCTAGATTAAATAAACCAGCAATAGCAATTTGAGGTCGTTTTCATCATATTAATGGGTTTCCTGCCTATGGTAGAGAAGGAGTCAAGGAGATGGGCTTGGATCAGCTCCACAATGGCATTGCTTTTCTGTTGAGAAGCTGGTTTTGGTGATCACTGCAACAGAGTGGGAGTGATGAGAAGAGTCAGTGACGGGTCTGGGCACACACAGCATGGCTGGGTCCTGCCAGGGGTGGCACAGCTGGGTGGGGACATGGTGTGGCCACTGTGGGCTGCTCCTCTCTTCAGCCAAGGAGCCTGTATTTGAGGGGAGGAGAAGTATTTGACACTTGGCTTTTTTTGCCTCTTATAATCAAGAAGTAAACAGAGTCAGAGCTTTACGAGTTTGTTTGAGTGTTTCAGTGCCAAGATGTAGCTCAGGGTGCCCAGTTTTGGCCCCTCAGTTTGGGAAGGATGTTGAGATGTTTGAGCAGGTCCAGAGGGGACAACAAGGCTGGAGAGGGGATGGGAACACAAACCCTGTGAGGAACCACTGAGGGAGCTGGGGGTGCTCAACCTGGAGAAAAGGAGACTCAGGGGTGGCCTTATCACTCTATAACTCCTGAAAGGTGCCTGTGCTCAGCTAGGGTTGGTCTCTTTCTCCAGGCAGCACTCTTTCTCCAGACAGAACAATGTTGGCCTCTGGCAAACCAGAGGACACAGCCTTAAGTTTCACTAAGGGAAATATAGGTTGGATATTAGGAAAAAGTTTTTCACAGAAAGGGGATAAAGTTCTGGAATGGCTGCCCAGGGAGGTGGTGGAGTCACCATCTCTGGATGTGTTTAACAAAGCCTGGATGTGGCACTGGGTGCCAGGGTTTAGTTGAGGTGTTGGAGCATGGGTTGGACTCAATGATCTTGAGGGTCTCTTCCAACCCAGTGATTCTGTGAATATTTTCTGAGAGGTTTGAGTAAGGAGCTCTGTGATTATGCACACAGCACACCTCCCTCCTCCTTCTCCTCCGAACCAGAGGGAAAAGCAGGGAGGAGCTGAGAGTCTGAGTATTCCTTAGAAACATAAGGCAAATTTGAGATAACATTAAAAACATCATTTGACATATCTGAAAGCCTTTTGTAAGCACTTTCCAGGAATATTTTACAGCCTCAGCTTCATTAGTAGCAATACCTGCAGGAAGGCTCCTCTCAGCGTGAGCGCTCAGTGCTCAGCACTTGCAAATGCTGTATTACAGATTCTGCTGTAAAACACACAACGTGTGCTGGGAGATAACTCCCATCAAGAGTGGGAAAAGCTGCGTGTGGCTTCTGGGATTCCCCAGCTTCACCAGGCTGTGAAACCCCTCAAAACTCCCTGCCGAGGGCAGCCTCAGAGCTGGGTTTGTTTGAAGAAGGGATCTTGCTGTAGCTCTGCACGGAGCACAGGGCAGCTCATGGGTTCTGGAGGAGGAGAAGGAATTCTCCTGTGTGCCACCAGCCCTGAGCAGGCAGTGGGATTTGTCACAGACATCTTTTATGGAAAATCCTTTCCTTAGGATTTTTCCTCCTGAGAAGCTGAGAGGCCTCAGGAACAAAATATAAGCATTGATTATCTGCTGCTGTGGAATGCAACAGGTGGATTGGTCTGTGATTGGTCTCATGTGGATGTTTCTAATTAATGGCCAATCATAGCCCAGCTGGCTCAGACTCTGTCCGAGAAAGAAGCTTTTGGTATCATTCTTTCCTATTCTATGCTTAGCCAGCCTTCTGATGAAATCCTTTCTTCTATTCTTTTAGTATAGTTTTAATGTAATATATATCATAAAATAATAAATCAAGATTTCTGAAACATGGAGTCAGACCCTCATCTCTTCCCTCAACCTGAGACCCCTGTGAACACTGTCACAGAGGTTCACAATGCTTCCTGCAGAAATTTGGGAATAACTGTGGGTCCATCTGATAACATCGCTGCCTTCTCACCAGCGACCCATGAAGACAAAGAGAAAAAAACCTCACCAAATATGTGGCTGCTGGCAGGGGTTTAATTGAAGCCATGTACCAGCAGAGGCTGCCTGCTATGTGACATGACAATGGGAGGCCAGTGAGGATCTGGGTCCCAGCCCTTCCCCATCTCCCTGGGCAATTTGTCCTCAAGGTTTCCCTGCTTCAGCACATTGCCGAGAGAGACAGTGACTGATACAGGAGAAGAGCTGCACATAACCTCGATTACCCAAGGATAATGAGGCCCAGTGCACCCACATGCTATCAGTAATATTTGTATCTATTCAGCTTTTTCAGTGCTAAAGGTAACCATTTATATCCATTAAAAGCAGACAACTGGATGGCAAGCGGGGCTCAGCCCTGGCTGCCTCTTGATGGGCAGCATCTATCACACCTCGTGTCCTCAGAGATCTCCTCCACGGTGGTGCTGGGCTCTGCCAATGTCACAGCTCCCTGGAGAGCTGCTGTGACATGCCAGCTTTGAGGCCACCCCACTGCCTGTTTGTGAGCCCAGCCCATGCTCTGAGTGGTGCCCAGTGGAGTCATCACTGTCCCAGCCACATTTAATTCCCTTCATTCCTCATTAGACAATGCCAGGATGATCCCTGCCCAATGGCATCCCCACAGTGCCCATCACTTCTCTGTCCCATTGATGCCAGACATCTTTTATGAAGTGTCACAGACATCTTTTATGAAAAATCATTTCCTTAGGATTTTTCCTCCCGAGAAGCTGAGAAGCCTCAGGAACAAAATGTAACCAATAGAATCTGAAAAATATAAAAGCTAAAACCTGAGGTGTGACGGTGTTCACAGGGGTCTCAGGATGAGGGAAGAGACGAGAATGTTGACTCCATGTTTCAGAAGACTTGATGCATTATTTATGATATATATTACATTAAAACTATACCAAAGGAATAGAAGAAAAGGTTTCATCAGAAGTCTAGCTAAGCTAAGAATAGAATCAGCAAGAATGATAACAAAGGTTTGTGGCTCGGGCCCTGTGTCCAAGCCAGCTGGGCTGTGATTGGCCATTAATTAGAAACAGCCACATGACCAATCACAGATCCACCTGTTGCATTCCACAGCAGCAGATAACCATTGTTTACATTTTGTTCCTGAGGCCTCTCAGCTTCTCAGGAGGAAAAAATCCTAAGGAAAGGATTTTTCATGAAAAGATGTCTGCGACAGTGGTTCCAGGGTACCTGTGGATGGTTTGGCTGGAACCACACCATAAACTTGTCCCCTTCTGCCTTCACAAGCTTCTCAGCTTTCTCCTAATTTCCAGTGTCTTTGCTGCCTTTTTCTTGGTTTTATTTCCATGCATCAAAAGCATGTGAGGGGCTCAGCAGCTCTGTGTGTGGCTTTAAAGCCTGCTCTGAGTCTCCCAAACCTGGGAAGGGAGGAGACACCCTTTTCTAGAGGAGACACACATACCTGAACCTCGGTTTTGCATGCAGCAGGACAGATCACTTTACCAAAATGGGCAAAAGCACTAAAGATATATGAAGGCTGTTTTATCAGCTGGAACCTTGTAGCAATCTGAACTGGGACAGGGCTGGTTGTGCCTTCCTCTTTTCCCCTTTTTCTCCAAGGTGCACAAAATCCTGCCCAAAGCCTCTTCCTATTCTTCCCAGCCTGCATTTTCTTGCTCAGTCTGTCACTCCTGCTGGAATGCTGCTGTAACCACGGCCAGTGCATCAGCCCCCACCTCACCAGCTCCGAGGAAATGAGTTTTGTTCACTCTGGAGGCACCAAACGAGTTTTGTTCGCTCTGGAGGTGCCCTCGAGGGAGGGCCAGCAGCCCCTTTGCTGCTGGAAATCCACTGGAGCAGCACTCTGCCCATTCATCATCTCCTTGGACATTACAAGAGAATCTGTCCACTTAAAACAGGATTATTTCTGGGTGGCAAACTGCAAAGTTAATTTGGCTCTAATCCCTTTAAACAGAACCAGTAATTGGAGTGATAATGACACTCCTGGAGGGCTCTCCTTACCAGGGCACGGGAAGGTCTGCGGGCAGATGAGCCTGACCTCCTGCCTGGCACAGCAGGGACAGCACGGGCACGGCGCTGGGGAGGGCACCAGGATGAGCAAATCCCCTCCACAAAGGGCCACAATGCTGGGTCAGGACCCCCCTGGCACCCCCAGAGCAGCGTGACCCTCCTGCCTGCCCCGTGTCCCTGGCTGCCTGCTTCCAGAGAAAGAGCCTGAGAATAAACAGCTTTAATCATACAATCCCCACTTCCTATTGCTAATAATATTATCATCATGATATTAAGCCAGTTAATTCTTTCTCTCAATTTATTTGCTTTTGTTTTTGTACTCCCATGTTGTAATTTTCAATTTAATTAGTTTCAGTGTTTCTGAGGGCAATAGGTCTTGGTTTATCTTTGGAGCTAATAGTCCTAATTGTTTACCCTTTCTTTGGCAATATCTCATTAACTTTATGGGCCATCATTTCCATGGCACCTCCAGAATTAATTCCCTCACTCTTTGAACCATCTTCCTAAAATCTTCACGGCTTTTTGCTTCCCTAATCCTGCTTGACCTTGCCCATCCTTGCTGGCTGCTCTTGCTGTGTCCCACCAGGCCCCAGGGCAGCAGGTGGAGGATGGATCTCCCTGTACAGGGAAACCTCTGGCTCCTGCTCTGACCTTGGGCAGAGCCCTGCATCTGCCACCTGCTCACTGTGGTCAACTCTCCTCTCTTTGTGTCCTCCCACAGGTGCTCCTGCTCCTCTAGACTGGTTTTGGTCATTGTTTCTGCCTTTAAGTCTGGAGTCACTTATCCTGCTGATGGAGGGGGGGTCAGGATATTCCCCTCAGCTTCAGTGACTGCAAATTCCTTCCCTCTCTGAAGCAAAGGAAAAGCTGCTGGGAAGCCAAGGCATTCCATCACTCTGAGGCAGCTGATGAGGTGCAGATTCATTAGCCCTCCACTGGCCCCTCGAGCGAGCTCCATGCTGGGATTGGGGAGAGGTGACTGTGCCACTGGGCACCCCTCACACTGGGCAGAGCTCACAGACAGCCTCCCTACTCCAGCTCCTGCCTTCAGACCCCATTCATCACATTCCTAATGACTTTGTGTTCACAGAAGAGACATTTTTGGCTGCAGAGGCGAGGCACAGATAATATCTCCCATTGATTGTTCCACCTCGCTTGAGTGATGTGTACCAGGAAATGGGCCTGAATTTTCAGCTCGAATCATGCTTGGAGGGTGGGCTTGGAACCTGGAGGGGCACATTTGGCTGTAATGATTGCAATGCCATGGGAGTTTCCTCTGGACATTCCCAGTTCCACAGTCATCTTCACCCTTGGGTCTGGTGGATATCAGAGGGTGGCACACCCTGAGCCCCCTGGCTGCCCATCCAGCTGGAGGAGCAGAGCAGCACAGGCTTTCCCAGCTGTGGGAGGATGCCAGGAATGTCCCTGGGTTACAGCTGCCTGCTCAGCACCAGAACATGATTTCCCATTAAACAGACAGGGAGGGATCTGCTGGTGGCCGCTGCGAGGGCACCTGAATTATTGATTGAAACACAGCTCCAGCTGAGGCACTGAAGGGAGCAAGAGCAGCTCCTTCCCAGCAAACCTCATCCAGCTCGTGGCAAATCCACTGACCAAATCCCCCAAGTGCTGCCTTGTGGGGATCTCTAGCTGGTCAGAGTGAACCCAAGAAAAGTTTGAAAGTCTCTTTTCTCAGCTCAACGTTTGAAGAAGGAGTCAGGGCTCTTCATTTCTCGGTCTCAAGGTTGTTTATTGTATCTTATCTATAAAAAATTTTCTCCTGCCCTGCTGAGGTCTGCTCAGCAAGACAGTCCAAGGCACTCTGCCTGCCCCTGGGGTGGTGTTATGTCTTTATGATAAAAACGACATATACAATATTTACAATTACTTTCCAATACCCATCACCTATGTTAGACAGTGAGCTTCTACTCTAAACCAATCTGTAGGTGCCACCATCACAGCAGAAGATGGAGGCCAAGAAGAAGAAAGGTTAGACACACCCAGTTCCTTCTATCTTGCCTCCTGAACCCTCATATTAAAAACATTAAAATCTACTTTTTCACCTTGTGATAACTTCACTAATATTTTACTTAAACTGTTGTAGCCTGCTGATCTTCATACAAGGTTGGTAATTTGCTCCACAATAATCAAAACTACAGGCGTTTTGAGCTCTGTACCAGTCTCTGACAGGGGTCTTGGCTGCTCAGGACAGCCAGAGGGATGTCCTGAGTTTTGACACTGCCTGTTCTGCACAGCCCAGGCTTCACAGGCAGAGCTCATGGAGGGCAAAGGCCATGGCAGGGAAAAGACGGCTGGAGTTGTTCCCGGCGGGCACAGGCATTTGGATAAATGGCTTTGAGGAGCAGCCCAGGGAAGGAGAGCATTTCTAAAGCTCCTCAGCCTGTTACAAGAGGATTTTGCTGGGGCTGAGGCTGCTGCTGGCGTGCAAAGTGCTCGGGGGCGAGCAAACACACATTTGTGCAACATATGGACGGGCACACACGAAGTACAAAGCAGCCATATGGGCACACGCTGCTGCCAAGTTCACTTCTCCCAGGCTTTCCTTTGGTTATTTTTCATCTTCCATGGGCTGCTCCAAAAGTGCTGTGTCTCCATCCTGCACATCCCAGGCCCAGCACTGACTCCCACCTCACTTTCTGTGGTCTAATCTGAGCGTCTTCTGGATGCTTCCATTCCTTAAATTTCATTGTGTTTGGCTGCCAGCTTGCACAGGGTTTCAAAAAAGGCTTCTCGAGGGTTGGTGGGTGGACAGGCAGATCTGATCCAAGCTGGGAGAGGTGGCAGTGCTGGGGAGGCACATGGAGAACGAGCCAGATGTGGCAGCAGAGGCTTCTGGAAGGGAGCCCATGGCAAATGGCAGCATTTCTCTAACCCCATATTGACTTTGACTTCCAGAATCAATTTTCTTTATTAGCTGATGAATCTCCTCAAAAGACTTTCTGTACTGAGTCTAGATAAATTATTTAACCAGTAAATTCTTTCCGCTCTAGCACTGCTCCAGCACTGGGATTTCATGGAGAAGAGCAGCAGAGAGGGGTGAAGGGCCAAGGTCACTGCCAGCAGAACAGCAGAGCAGGAATGGGTTTGCCAATAAGTGACCAGTTTAGAGTGACTGTAAAACTGGCTGTTAATAAGAAACAGGTTTTTGACAAAATGCTGGGATTAGCAGTGAACACAAGGAGCAAGTCACGGGAGACTATAGCCTTAATTATTCATGCAAGCAAATTGCTGCAGATGGAGGGAGAGCACAGTGCTGATGTGGGCAGCAGCAGGCAGAGGACTTGAGGCTGTCACCTGCCCTGGGTGAGCTGCATCCACTGGAAAAGATGCTCCAGCCTCCATGGGGACACAGGGATGTGTGATGTCCACGTGGGAGGATGAGCTGCAAGGGTTTTGGGACTTGGACATTGTGGCTGCAGCACTGTGAGCACCTGGATAATCACCTGGGGAGTGGTGGTGAGGGCTGGCATGGGGAGGGTGCTCAGCCCTGCTGCCCTGCCTCCCCCAAGGCCGGCTGTGAGTGTCTCATTTGCTGTGTAAAATCAGGCTTCACGTGCTTGACAGGGCCAGGCAGCTCCAAGGCCAGCACTAACTGATGAGCCACAGAGCAAGAAATAATTCTGCCTCCAAGAATAATGCTGGCTCACGAGGTCAGAGTATTCCAACATATTTATAGCCAGTAAAGAAAACGATTGTGTTAAACGGCAGCTGAAGTACACGGAGGCCCAGCCAGGGCTGCTGTCTGTGGCCATTTGTTATCTCCCTGGGAGCACAGTTATGCAGCTTGGGATGTGCATCCCGAGGACTTCACAGCAATCCCTCTCAGCAGCCACTCTGGGGATCAAAGTGGGTATTTCCTGCAGGATGAAGTTGCACATGCCAGGCTGACCTGGGGCTTGTGAGGCACTGGCAGGTGCAAGCCAGTGGTGCTGCTGAGCAAAGGAGTAGTGGTGTCCTGCAGGTGTGCAGGTGTGCATCCCCCCTCCTGCATCCCCCTTGTGCATCCCCCTGTGTTCATCCCCCCATTTTCCATCATCAAGCACAAACCCAATGCCCAGGACACTCAGATGCATCCCCCTGTGTGCATCCCCACATTTTCCATCACATTCATTTTGTTCATCCCCCCTTGTGCATCCCCCTGTGTTCATTCCCCTTGAGCATCTCCCTGTGGGCATCCCCCTGTGTGCATCCCCCCATTTTTCATCACATCCATTTTGTGAATCCCTCCCCTGTGCATCCCTCCCTTGTGCATCCCCCCTTGTGCATCCCCCTGTGTGCATCCCCTCTTGTGCATCCCCCTTGTGCATCCCCTGTGTGCATCCCACCTTCTGCATCCCCCTGTGTTCATCCCCCCATTTTCCATCACCAAGCACAAACACAAGGCCCAGGACAGGCAGAGGGACTCAGAGTTCCTCACTGCCTGTCTCCTTATGGAAACCACACCGAGATGAGTTCGACCTGGTTCCAATAATCAGCTATAAATAGCAAGCTCAATTAAGACAACCAAACAAAGGCAATGATGGATACCTGCCTGGGAGGCCCTGGGGGACGGGGGGCAGGGAGTCTGGGTTTTGCTTGTGCAAACACCATGTTTTTATGTAAAGCTGCCAGCATGGGGTTAGGCACAGGGCGAGGACGGAGGGGACCAGGAGGCCACACACCAACCACACACACATAAAACAAACTGCAAAACATCCATAAAAAACCTGCAAAGCATCACCCACTGGGTCACAGCCTGACTCCAGCCCCTCTTCCAAAGCCCTTCACTCTCTCTGGGACAGTGGCTGCTGTCCCTGCCTGTGGATCACTGGGATCAGAGTTTGCTGTCTGGCTAAGCAGTCTGGCAGCACAGCTAAGGAGCACACAGGTACCAGTTCTGTGACCCTGCTCTGCAGGGAGCAGAGGCACAGCCCCAGCAGCCCAAGCAGTGATGGATGTTTGGCTGGGTCCCTCTCATCCCACCAGCCACTCCTTAGGGAGCCCATCAGTGTCCCCATTATCCCCACAGCAGCTGGGATTTGGAAGCACCACGACCTGAGCGGATAAATTTGAAGTACACACGACTTACAGTGTGTACATCAACCCCAATTTATTCAGAATGAGCTGCTCAGACACGCTTGTAGCAGCTTCGAGAGCATGTTTATCAGCCAGGCTACTTGGGAGATCATTGCCATTGATTGCCATGTCATTGTCACTCCCGGGGCACAACAGGAGGCTGAGGGAGCGAGATGACATTGTCTGCAGAAGCCAGCAAGGTGGGGAGCTGATGTTTCCTGGGAGGATCAGGCAGAGCTGTGATGTTCCCTGGTGCTCTGAGCTGCCTCCCCAAAAAATTCAGAGCTCTGGAGACCCAGAAATGATGGCATGCCTGGCCAAAAGCATTTGTTTTTTTTATTGCTGTTTATGTGTGGGTTGCTGTAGTGCCACCTGTGAGGAGAACGCAGGGGGGTTAAATAAGGAGAGAAGAAAATCCCAGCTGATGGCAGCAGAAACAGAGCAAATGCTCTGCAGAAAGGAGGCAGGCAAAGGTGAGCTGAGGACTGGAAAAATCTCTCCCCCAAAGGAATTAAAGAGCTCAGGCTGTTGAGCTTATTAGAAAGAGCAGGAGGGACAATTGGTCCCCTGGCACGGAAGTCACAGCCCTGCAGGGCTGCCAGGGACAGGGGAGCAGGAAGAGACCCAAAGGATGTGACTCCCCAATTCAAAAGCAAGGCCTTTCCTTCCAACAGCACCAGCAGGCTATTAGTGATGCTGAGAGGAATGATGGGCAGCCCCAGCCTGAGGAGGATTCTTTCAGCTCTCCTGACAGTGGAGCTGGGAGAGAGGGCTCAGCCAGGAAGCAAGGGAGGCAATGAGAGGCTGGTCAGAATGAGAGGCTGTGGGTGCTGCTTATAGCCAGAAAGGATCAGCCATCAGAAAGTCCAGAGCCCTTTAATCTTTACTCAGGCTTCTCATTCCTAATCCCTGGTGTGTCACACCAGCACGACCTTCTGGGTGCAGCTGTGGATCAGCAGATCAGCAAGGACTGGATCACACAGGTCACTCTTTCTGGGAGACCAGCAGGTTGAAGCCAGTGCTCAGCTGTCCAAAAATTAGGCTCTAAATCACCTGTCTGGCAGGGACATGGGGAGGCGGGGTATCATTGTGACCAGGGCAGCCTGGCAGCAAATTCCTTCCTGGTGGAGCAGCAGGAGAGACTCCAGGGAAACAACTGGAGCTGCAATTCCTCTTGGTGAAACTCGCACCAAAACGACAGGGTTTGTAATCACCGTGGGCTCTGGCTTGTTTGCCTGTTTGCTCTCTGCTCATTGCATTTCCAGCTGCTCTTGTGTGTATTTGCACTTTGCAGGCTTTAATTGGGATGGCTGAACAAAGCCCGTCCGCAGCCGGCGATGCTGCGGTGATCAGTAACAGGAGGCACAAATTAGAACAAATAAATCTGAATCCAATTCAATTCCTTGTGCAATCAGGAAGATCAACACGTCAAATTGTGGGCACTATAAATTAAAAGCCTCCAAGGAGACAGTGGAAGGCGCTGCCTGGCTGCTGTGGCTGGCGTTCAAAAGGCTTTTCTTCCTTGCAGAGAGCCTGTGAGATGAACAGCAGGATTTTCCCTCTGCCACCAGGAAGGCTTTTTGCCACCAGAAAATTTCTTTCAGCAGATATGAAAAGCCTCTGCTGCAGGTCACAGGGAAGGTGGGTAGGTTAGTGCTGCTGAGGGAGGCTCAGGGTGGGCTGTGTGGGATGAGAGTGACACTGATCTCCTTCCAGCATCATCTCTTGCTGGTTTTAGTCCATTGTCCTGGCAATAAATAAGTGTACACAGGTCAGCTCTGCTGTGGAGCTCCAGAGGTTGTTGATGTTCCCCCGAGCATTGCATCCCAGGGACTCCTGCACAGAGAGAAGGGGGGAATCTCACCCCTGATTCAGAAGTTAAGGCTTCTCTGGTAGATTAGTGCACTTCAAAGGGTGAAAATGTTCCAAAATACTGTGAAAAAAATTCAAATCAGTGTAATGCAAAGGACACACAGGCAGATAAACACCCAGGAGGCTCACGGCTGTGCTTGGTACCATGGCATTTTTCACGTCCCTCTGGCTGTTACCTGGCTCTGTTTGATTCATGAAACTGTCTCTGCTGCAGGGCCCAAAACAAGTGGCACATGGGTAGGAGGGGTAGAACACACCTGGAGGATAAGCAGAGCTGTCACCTGCTGAGAGCTGTGCCCACCTCAGAGCTATGAGCATTTCCCTGGTCATTACTTCCGTGCCCGCCGTGTGCCGTTGGCTTTTTCGCTTCTCAGCTGCCATCTGAGTTTTACTGGATTCTTGTGTTTAAAATTACAAGCAGGTCCTTGGAATTGGCATTGGCTGTTTTAAAGATGTGCTGCATCTTCGTGTGTCACGCCAGCACGAGCCAAGCACATTAGAAGCTGCTGGATAATAGGCAATTACTGCTCTTAAACAGACGAGGCATTCACGAGCGGAATGGGCTGCATCTTAAATCATCCATAAATCCTCTAATAGTGCTTCTATTAATACCTGGTTTCTGGCACATTCCTAATGATTGCATTTCTTATCAAAGCACTGCTTTTCTTTGGCTTCTGGGGGGAGAGGAGGTGAAGGCAGGAGCCAGTGTGGAGGTCCTTGAGGGAAGCCCAGGCAGCCCAGGCTGGTGTTGGCTGCATCATCACAGGCAAGGGCACTTCTGTGTCTCACTAGGGGGATGCCAAGGGGGCTCTAGGAGTGGGCAGGCAGGATGAGGGAAGCTCTGCCTCCACTCCACAGGCATCATCCTCCTTCCACAGCATTGCTGGAGTGTCCCTTTCACCAGGATTTCTGATGTAGAGCACCTCAGCTCCAGCTTCCCCACGGTGCCAATGCACCTTTTGGAAGGGGATGAGGCTTTGGAGCCAACAGAATCCCCCTGGTGTGGTATTTTCTGGGGTCCCCGTGGCAGGAAGGAAATGATGAATCTGACTCCATGTTCTTAGAAGACTAATTTATTATTCTATTCTATTCTATTCTATTCTATTCTATTCTATTCTATTCTATTCTATTCTATTCTAGAATGCTATACTAAACTATACTAAAGAGTAGAGAAAGGATACAGACAGAAGGTTTAACAAGATACTAATGAAAAACCTGTGACTCTCTCCAGTCCTGACACAGCTTGGCCCCTGATTGGCCAATAAGTCAGAAAAATTCACGTTGGATAAACAATATCCAAACCACATTACAAAGCAGCAAAAGAGGGAGAAGCAAACGAGATAATATTATTTTCCTTTTTCCCTGAGGGTTCTCAGCTTTCCAGGAGCAGAAATCCTGGTGAAGGGATTTTTCAGAAAATACGATGGTGACACCCTGTTGCTCTGGCTGGTGTCAGAGGAGCTGAGAGGATGCCCTGAAGTTTGGATTCTCCGAGGACACAGCTGCACTGGGCGTGTGGGGCTGGTTGTAAACACCGCTCGTCCTCCCCGCAGAACCATTACACACTCCAGAGGACGAGCACGCACAATTCACGTCTCATTAAAGCTTTTTGAAATATTATCCTTTTCTTCTACCCTGCTTTCCCCCCTATTAAGCTGAAATCGTGCTTCCTTCAGAGAATAAGAGTCATTTGTTTCCATAACAACTCTCCATCCTGAGCGTGGCAACTCCACTCCCCGAAAAACACGTTGGCCTTGATGCAGGCAGGACCCCCGGCACTGCTGTGGTTCCATGCTTGCCAGGCTTCCACATGGTCATTTACGACCTGGCTCTGAGTTTTGGAGGATTTGAGCTGCCCCTGGCATTGCTGGTACAGACCTCCACAGGCAGCCTGTCCTTGGCAGGAGTGGGTCAACATCTTCACCCACCAGCCCTGCCCCAATCACTGTCTCCATGGCATGAGGCTCTTCATTGCTGGTGGCTTAAATTATTTTTTTCCCTTGCCCCAAAAACTGACCTGACCCCAAAGGAAAAGCACGGCTCCAAAAACCTCCTCCTCCAGGTACTGCCTTTTGGAAATTCTCCATCCTGTTCCTGGATCTTTGCTGTGCCAGGGTATAACTCTGCCATGTTCCTGTGAAAGTTAAACATGAGAGATGAAGTTGCTAAATTGGATCCACTTCCATGCATCAAAATAGCCCCTGAAAGCTCAGTCCTTGGGAAAAGTGGGATTTTTCAGAAGTGAGAGTGGTGTACAATGTTAATGCCCCACCTTTCTCAATCTCCCTGACACCATTCGGCTTTACTAGGTCCATAAAAGAAATTAAAATACAGTTAAAATGGATTTCTTAAATGGGCTTGTAAAAGCTTTTGATGGAAGAACCACTTTATCCTTCTAACTTTTTTATGACATCTATTCCCACTTTTCCTTTCACTATGAACTTTTAATGACTTAGGACTTTTTTTACAAACCGACTCATTTGTAATTCCCTGCAGACACCTTTACACTGTAGTGTAAATCCTGTTGCAAAGCCAGACCTCAGAGACACAGTTAGGAGAGATCCCTCAGGATTCTGTGCCAGGATGTCCAGGGACTTGGCTCTTCAGGCTGGTCCTGTCAGAAGAGCTCAGGATCAACCACCAGATGCCTTCAAAAGTGCTAAATGTTGTTATTATGATAGTACCAAACTGCACCATGTGTTGCCAAATTTGTCTTAATGTCAATATGATGATGATCATGATGATGATGATGGTAATGATGGTGGAGATGTTGCCCATTGCCTCTCCCCAGCTGTGCCTGGGCAGAGCATCAAGGAGGTTACAAATCCTCAGTGGTGCCAGGGAACAGGAAGGGTTCAGGGCCGTGGTGCCACCCATCATCTCTCCCATCCAGGCAGGAGACACAGTCCAGCTGCTCAATGCCACAGTGCTGAAATAAAGATGATTAAGGAGATATTCCAGCCTCTTCTTTTCTCCCTCTCCTCAGTAAATGTCATGCTTCAGGGGAGTATAGCCAAGAAAAGTTCAAAGTAATAATATCAGAAATCTGCTTCTCTTTTCCTTTTGACATTTTATTGTGATATGAAATAGCAGGGGATAAAAGCTCTAATGGGGATATTTGGTTCTTTCTTTCGGAGAGCATTTGAAGCACTGGCTGGTTATGACTCACATGGATTATGATATATGCAAATCTTTAAGGGCCTCATTCACAAAGCCGAGGCAGCCACGCTGCTCTTCCAGGGGATTTACTCAACGGGAGATAAAGCCTGGGTGACTGATGCCCAGAGTCCCCACTCCTCACCAGGCCTGTGCCACACATCTCCAGCTCTTTATCCCAGCTGGGAAGGCTGGTCCTGGGCATGGTGGGGCTGTGACTGTGCTCATCAGCACAGCAGCACCCATGCAGAGGGTGGATGGCTCTGTGGGGAAAACCAGTCATCTCCCACCCTGCCTTCCATGGGAAACAGCACCCAGCACCCACATTTTCCAATTAAAGCACAAGCTCTTTCTCCATGGACCACTTTGATGATATTTCTGTGTCAGCTTTAAACCAGATATTTCACACTCATAAACACTGGCGAGTAACCAGGCTGTAAAATACAACTTTAATAATGTTAACTGGTAATGTGCAGGCAGTCTTGTTGATTGGTGTAGGGGAAACCGGGTTGATTTAAAAAATATAATAACCCCCTTGTTCCACATTGAATCCTCTCGTAATTAGAAGCTGTTATTGCTCTCCAACAAATAATCTTCCGAATGAAGTCCATTCCACAGAGAGTGATCAAAGGGTGATTTAATTAAATTTTCATGTTTAATTTTCCTTTTTCATTCCTGACTTTTTTCGTCTCCTTCTCTTGCAACTGCTGTTGGAGGAGGGAGAGGGGCAGGTGGGAGCATAGAAGTGGCTGGGTCCTGTCGTGCTCTGGATGGAGCATCCTCCCTCCTGACATCCAGTCAGGACCTTATGGTATGAACCACCAGAGTGAGGGTTTCCTATTCGTGGTGTCTTGATTTTACTTATCTGGTCCACAGCCAGCTTAAATGTAATACTTAATTTAGAGCAATAACACTTAAATTATGAATTGTCTGCTGTAAGTATAAATTATACATTTTGGAGATGAATATTCAGGTCCTAATTCAAAGCAGCAGATGTGGCATGGAAATGTTTGCAGGCAGACACGATTCCGAGCCATGACTGGGTTTGATTTTCCCTGGGAAGCCGTCCTTGGCAGACCCTTTCTGGCTGAACTGAGAGTCTGTTTGGGGGGCTCCAGGACCACTCCTTGTCACCCCAGGTTTGTTTGCTCTGTTCCTTTGGAGGGATGGGGTTTGGTTGGGGGCATGGCATGGCCAGACACGGTGGGAAGTTGGTGGCTGTCCGTGTGTGGTGAGGAACCGATGTCATCGGGGACGTGGCTGTCATTAAGCTGAACATGATCAGCACCAGGTAGTGTCACACCTGAGCTGAGCTTGGCTGTGGGCAGCTGTGGGGGGGATAGGATGGTCGGGACAGAGGGAGATGAGAGATTTCTGAAGCCAGGTCGTGGAACTTGGGGTTTATTGCAAAGGGCCTGGGTGCAGGGCCCTGCTGGCAGCTGCCAGCCACAGCTCAGAGCAGGACTGAGAGAAGAGAGGGGGAGAGAGGATGAGAGGGAAAGAGAGTAAAAAGGTAAGAGAGCAAAAGCATACGAGAGTAAAAGGGGGTAAGAGCTAAGAGAGCGAGCTTCTCGTTACAATACAATATATCATCTTCTGTGTTGAATTTTCTGATTCTTACTAACCAATTTAGTACAATATACAAATCCTATAGCATTTCTAGACAGCCTATAAGAATCACTACATTACTATACTGTGTTACATTTTAAACCCTAAAAATTCCTCTTTGGACCCCTTCTGCCAAGCTGGCAGGGTCTGTTCGGACCCTTGGACCTGCCTGCAAGCAGAGGGTGTTGTTTCATCAAAAGGGGATTACCTTCAGCTGGCCACACTATTGTTTTCCTGTTATTCAGTAACTAAGGGACCTCAAAGCTTGCTTTCATTTCAATCTCACTTTAAGTTTCTATATTCTCAAAATCTTCTGCCAGACAACCATATTTATAAGGCTTTCCTGTTTCATCTTCCCCAACAGGCACCCAGGAGGGACCTTTCCTCTGCCAGCACTGCTGGGACCATTTCTGGGGAGAAGCTCAGCCATGCTCCAGCGCTCCTCCCCTCAGCTCGGCTTGTTCCATCTCCAGTTTGCACTCACACGGAAACAGGAGATTGCAGATTAAGGGAAAACACACAGGCTCTTCTCTGGGATAAGACTCCTCCAACCCAGCCCGTGCTGCTGCTCTGGCTGAGCCAGAGCCTCCCCGTGCTGCCGCTGATATTCCTAAAGAATTCATCAAAGTGACAAGGCTACAAAAGCCGCGCGTTACCGCTCCTCCATTCCCTTGCCACTCACCGGAAAATAAGGCCCCTGCTGAGCTGCATATGATCCGTTTCAATTATTTTTTAATTTTCAACATGTTAGTCAAACTCCGACACGCAGAGGAAAAGGAGAAATTCATGCAAAGTACCCTCGAAAACTCCTGTTCGGGTAAAAAGCTCTTCTGTCATGAATACGCAATGGCTCCTGGAGCTACTGGTGAGTTAGTGTGCATTTACAGAAACTGCATTTACATACAAATACGATTCCAGCCAGCATTTGGAAGTGGAGAGGGATCTCCTTTCTTCCCCCAGCCACGGGCTGATTCTGCTCTCACTGGTTGAGATGCTTGCATTAAGACGTCTGCTGACATGCATCTGTTTCATAAGCGCATGGATAAGGAGCGTGGTTTGCTGCCGGCAGTGTTCCTCCCCCTTTTTTCTAATCATGCAAATAATCTTTCCTCAGGGACTAACTGCTGTGTCCGTGGGCACTGGGATGTGGGTGGGAAGGAGATGTGGGTGGGGTGGGGATGCAGGAGGGCTGGGAATGTGCGTGGGATGGAGATGCAGGTGGGATGGGGATGTGGATGGGATGGGGATGTGGGCAGGATGGGGATACAGGCAGCAGCTGCTCCTGGGCCTCGAGGCACATCTGTGCCAGCCAGTTATGCAGAGCTGAACTGGTGCTGTGCAAACTTCAGGTGTTTGCATTCGGCTCTGGAGCTGGCAACAGCCTCATGCTGCTGGTACCAGAGATGGGCAGGAGAGAGCATGGCACTCCTCATCCCCAGGCACTCCTCATCCCCAGGCTGAGCCCAGTGGTGGCTTTTTCCAGTGGTCACACTGGCAGTGCTCAACAGCTGGAACATGGAGCAATGGAATTCCAGTCCAGCCTCCTCTTAGCTCACAATGCTGGAGCTGCTCTGCCTGGACCCTACAAGGCCTCTGTGAGCCAGAGCACCCTCTGCTCTGCCTCAGCCCTCAAATTTAGCAGACACTGAAGGCAGGTCCCAGCTCCCCAGCACATCTCCACAGTACACAGTGCTGAGCTACCTGTAGAATCATCCTGTGTCAGGGAGATTGTCCTTCCTCCATCACTCTGCACTGGGTTTTCCAGGTCAGACTGTGTCAGTGTTAATGCCAGTGCCAAGCTGCCTCCTAGCCATGGCTCTGGGGCATTTCCACATGCTGAAGGACACACACATCCCTGTGCCCATCCCACACCACATCCTTCCTGCTCTCTCTCCCTTTCCTGGTCAGTCCCCACCAACCACTCTCAAGATACATTGCTGCCCTTGTGCTCCCCACAGTCTCAGCTTCTACATGAATACTTTGCTGATGGAAAAACCTTTATTTTTAGCTTTGCTTTTTCACTGAAATACAGAGAATTCCCCTCAGACCTCTCAGTAATGAATCGCAGAGAAAGTTTCTCTCCAGTTCATCTGAACGGTGCTCAGCTGAGGGGGTGGAAAATTACTGAAAAACTTTAATAGTAAGTAAGAAAAAAATCTTAAATTCATCCTTTATGGCATTTTTAATCACATTGGGCATGATTCATTTCACATGCAAATCCAGCCTCGCGCTCTCTGTGCCGCTAAAGCATCTGACTTCAAACCATCGCAGCGCAAAACCACTTTGGCAGATTCAGATCTTCACCAAAAAGCAGCCAGAATTCTAATTTCACTTTGAAATTGGGGATTCCTTTTGCAAGGGGGAAATGGTGGGCGTATCAGACCCTGACACGGCGCCTTTTCCTCTCTAGCAGTGGGTCAGGACATAAACCACTGCAGGGGTTTGTGGCCCCAAAGTTGCAGCAGCAGCTCTGTCTGAGTGGGCCTCTCCAGGTGTTCTGCAGGTATCTTTCATCTCGACATTGGGCAATCCAGCAGCTGCTTCCCTCCATTTGTCTCTCAGGTATTGATAAATAGGTCAGCTGTCCCATCAGGTTGGTGGGAGCAGGGTTCTGTGTCAGGGAAGGGTTTCCCCATGGCAGTGCTGGCACCGTGCTCGCTGCCTGTGCTGCCTCCCTGCCCTGCCTCATCCCAGGGCTGGCATCTGCCTATCTCTCCATCCCCAGGGCCTGGGTGCAAGGGGTGGACTGCCTGGCTGGGCACAAAAAACTCCACAAAGCTCTGCTGTGTTTCAGGCTGGAAGCACACACCTTCCTTCCTTCACACGTGCAAACACCGAAACTTTGGCCAAAAAGGGTTTTTATCGAATTTTTTTCATTAGGAAAAAACTCACTCTGAAGTCTCTCAAGGCTCCTCTGAAGGGGAAGCCGAGTGCAACAGGGCTTTTATCAGCTCATTTTTCTTCCTTAGATTTTAGTCCAACCAGATTGCTCTTTGCTCCTGCAATGCTCCTTCCTGGCTGTGGGATAAATAAGGCACAAAGCGTTTAATTGATCAATAGGGACATAATGAAGTGGCCAGTTTGCCCTGACAGAGGCTGGGTCAGAGGGAACCACAGGCTCTGCACAGCTCTGTGTCCATGAGGAACACAGCTCCAGTGTCCACTGCAGCTGGAGGCACATCAAACATTTAGTGAGGCGCTCTCAGTCAGACTAAGCTGATGTAGAAAATGGAAATGGTGATCTGCATCTGAGCTGCCCCACAGCACTGATGTAAAAACCCCAAATCCTTCAATTCCAGCAGTACCATGGCTGGAAGGATGAGGGGAAAACCAGCCTCTTGCTGTGAAAGGTGTGGATAAAGCCAATGACAAGTTTTCTTCAGCTGAAGGGAGGTGGGGACGTTTCCAAGTGTCAGATTTTCTGTCTTACTCCTTCTCTTACTGCATTTCCCACCTCTTTCTTCTGGAAAAATACCATGAAAGGAAGAAGATTTGTTCAATGTTCAGATTTGCATTGAAACCCCAAGAAGGGGTGACAGGCCAGGCTGCACCCAGCTGGGAGCTCGCCTGAGGGTGAAGGTGTTTCTCTGTGTGAAGATGAAAATGGCACTTCTTACATCGGTTTTGGCTCTGAATTGGACACAGTTTCCCATAAGGAGATAAAATATTTAAAAACAAGTGTATGAAAGAGAAAGTCAGCCTTTATTAAAATGACTTCATCATTTGAGAGTGATGCTTTCAAGTACTCTTGTAATTCATCCTTATAGATATAAAATTATCATCTGAAGGAAGATTGTTAATAAAACTGACACTTCCCCATCAGTCAACTTAATTCACAATATCACATTTTCCAAATCCAATTATGCCTGTCTGATGAGTGACGTTCGCTTCAGCGTTATTGTTCATGTGGAAAAGTGGATACAGAAGTCACATGCAAGGAATCTGGGAACATTGGGACAGCTGTCTCTGGATAATTTCAACCACCCCAGCGTGAGCTCTCCAGGACCTGGCTCTGCCCAGCAGTGACTGATGAGGGCTCTGAGCAGCCAGCACGTGTTTCTCAATGCTTTTTCAACACTGACTTGATAATTTTTCATGGG
This sequence comes from Setophaga petechia, assembly GCA_024362935.1. Lineage (NCBI taxonomy): Eukaryota > Metazoa > Chordata > Aves > Passeriformes > Parulidae > Setophaga > Setophaga petechia. Next base: position 2,093,500 of record JANCRA010000047.1, read on the forward strand.
TGATCAAATGCTTTACCCAAGCCACTGGTTTCCTACCAGCTTCTTGTGGTAATGGAATTTTTAAGTTTTAAATTTGGATTTAAAATGAGGAACTTACATTCCTGCAAAGGACTTTTTTTTCAAGCCAGAAGAGCTATCTCACAGAGTAACTCTGATCCTTCACTGGGGGACAGAAGGCACTTCTATGAAATTGTTACTCCATCAACTCCAGGAGCATCAAGACCACAGTAATTGACTGCAGCCTGGGCATCGACCCGGAAAGTTTCAATAACCACTGAAAAATAGGTTATAGATGTCTTCCAAGCCATGTTATGTGTAGAAAACTGCATCCATTGCAGGGCTCTGTCTGACAATTGTGACGGGATTCTGGGAATGACCCTGCCAGCAGTTTGGGGAGCACGGGCTGCACTGCTGTGCAACATCTGCTTCCCATATTTGCTACAGATTGGGGCAGCTCCACTGCTGGGTTCAGACCTCTGGGTTGCTTCCTCTTTTAGCCCTCTCCCCATCAATGGGAGCCCATCCATCCTGTCCTCCTCGGGGGCTCTGACACAAGCCTTCCCTTGGGAGGAGCGCGTTTGACTGGAGTCAGGCGGAGGCAGTGCCACAGCAGCGATCGCATGGCAACCATTGCCAGGGAGACCGAGCTCTGCTCTGCAGCTCTCTGAGCAACTTCAGCGAGGCCAGGATGGTCCCAAATCTCCCCAGTCTGTGCTTTGCGTGCCCCAAATCTCCCTGCTCTCTGTGCTCCCTGCGCCTTCCCCCTCGCTGCAAAACTCACAAGGAATGAGCGTCAGGCATCTGCAGATTCCCAGGACTGGCAGGAAAGGTGTAACCCGCCTTTCCCTGCCCTTCAGCTCCAAGCATAAACAATTCCAATTGGCACAGCCGGGTACCACCTGCCATGGGAGAAGGGAGCACATTTGGGGTCACAGCTGCTCAGCTCGGGTTTTTCTCTCAGTGTTTTTCCAGTGATTGGAAAATGACAGGGAGCTCCGTACTGGAGACTGCTCTTGGATCTATCCTGGGGCTGTATTTGATCAGTCTCATCCCCCTCATGTGCTCACCCCACCTGCAGCATCCCAGCAGGGTGAGGGTGGCAGTCATGGTGCTGCTGGCACTGCTCGGGGACCGTGGGCAGCCACAGACACCACAGAGCCACAGTCTGCCCTGAGCACCCAGCCAAGCTGCCTCTGGTTAAGGCAGGGGATAAATCCCAAGTTCTTGACTCAAGGACAGCATCAGAGAAAGCTGAATTCCCAGGAATCATGGCTGTGTCTGCCCTGTGCAGGAGAAACCAGGGGTGGGCATTTCCCAACAGCAAACCCCATGGCCTTGCAGCACAGTGGCTCAGGGGCCTGGCACAGGACTCAATTTACTTGGAAAGGCTGTGGGGCCCTGAACACACGAAGCAGATGGATAGCTGGAAGAGCTGAGCTCGTTTGTCTTGCTGCCCTGCTAAAAATATCCTGGTGTGCTTCTCTGGAGGGTGGAAGAGTTCCCTTCCTGCACAGTGGTTCTGAAATAAAGCCCCTGCAGCTGGGTCTGGCCATGCAGTGTCCTACACTGGGTAGCTGCCCTACCCAGGGTCCTGTGGGCAGCTCCAGCTGGTGCTACCCACTTCCTGAAGGAGCCAGAGAAAGCTGGTGATGCTGTGGTGTGCACCAGCTCCATACTTGGCATTCTGCAGTTGCCATGGAAACCAAAGATGTTGACAGTGCTGCCAGAACGGGGGGTCAGCATGGGGCCTGTCCCAGTGGAGGAATGTGATGGCCGGAGAGCACAGGGCTGCAGGAGGGAGACAGGCTGTCCTTGAGGCTGAGGGGGGCTGAAAGGCTGTTCCAGTGGGTGTTTTCTGGGCACATGTAACGAGGACAGAAAAAATCCTGGGGTGTTTCCCAGCCACTGGCTACCAATGCACCCAGGGTTTGGGATGAGAGCTCCCCTGAAGCCTGCCAAAGCAGCTGCGGGCACCCATTAAATACCATCTTCCCTGGGATTTCAACTGCCCTGATTTGACACCACATTTTTCTCTTAGTTTTATCCCGCCTCAAGAAAATATCGGGATCAATTAATTTCAGCAGCACAGGCACCGAGATCCCCTCCGTGCGCTTTTGCAGCGACAAGCCTTGGGGACCACTTACTCAGATTATTGAAAGAACTCGCTCTAGGCAAATATTAGGACCCAGACACCCAGCTGATTAGGAATGGGAGAGCTTTAAAAAAATAAATTTCCTTTTTCATCCAGATGCTGTGTTCAGGGCTTGAAGTGACAGCTCGCCTGCTGACGGGAAGGTTTGGTTCTGCTGATGTCAGAGGGGAGCAAGCACAGCAGCACACACTGTTTATGCTTGTGTGATGTTTAACTGACAGAATCAATCTTCTCTGCTCAGCACTTCCACGGTATGTATCACTTTCCTATTTTGTCCTTAGAGAAATCCCAGGCAGCATCGGTGAGCTGCCTTAAACCACCATTAGATTGAAATAAAAGGAAGAAGAACCCCAGTCCTCCACAGATTTACAAAGCCATAAGCAATGAACAAGTGATGCCCCATTTTCCAAAGCCCCTCGTGCCGGCTCCAAGTCAGAAACCAGCCACTGATAACTCATACAGCACGGATGTGACAAACAGGAGGGAAGCAGCCATCTATCACGGCAGCTCCCGAAGCCTTCCAATAAAACAAAGTGCCAAATGGAATTCTAAACCACCGCTGGTGCTTTCATGCCTCTGGGAAGCCACAGCATAAATAACAGGGCTGAAGGGCTCTGATCTGGGTGCGTGCAGACCAGTCTGTGCTGCTGCAGAGAGGAGTGTGTGCTCAAGCCTTCAGGGATCCTCCACAGCAAAGCTCCGTCTGTTGCTGGAAGGATGCTCGAGTTTGAGGAGAGACCATTTCAGCTTTTCAGAAGAGCCTGAGTGCCACTGAATCACCACAATCTTGTTTTTTCTCCTCTCCTTTGGCTTTTATTCATATGTTAGTGTTCCCTTTGCTATTAAGGCTAAAGCAAGGATCGATGAGGCCCATATGCTCCCAGCTCTGTTGCAGGAGCCCAGGACTAATTCCGATCTTGAGCCTGTCTTCGGGCCATCTGTTCGCAGCATCACACACGACAACATGTCATTATGGCCGGGAATTTGCATAACCACTGTGGAGGAATTGTGTCCAACTCCATTCACACCAGCCACAATGGGTTTTCTCACACTGTAGGAAGAGGCTGGAAAAATGAAAAGCCAATGAGCATCACATCCACGTTTCCCAGGAGGGGCCCAGCCAAAGAGCAGACTGAGGATCCAAGGCACCCCTTTGAGCTGCTTGGGCACCAGCAATGTCATCCTCCTCCACCTGCTCATCTCCTCATCCCACTTCCAGCTGTGATCTGACACGCAGCAGCAAAGCTGTGCTGCAGGGCCGAGTGCCAGTGCCTCCAGCCTACCTGCACACCACCTTCTCCACAAGGTTAACACATTAATTCTCCCAACTATGACATCAAAGCTTAAATAAAAGCTCACACTGGGGAAGGCTTGGAGCCACACGGTGCTCGCTGCAGCCCTGGGCCCTCTCCTTCCATTTTGGATGCAGAGGAAGTGATGCCAGCAAGAGAGAGTGGGGGCTGCAACCCTCCAGCAGAACTCAGATCTCCTTGCCAGGCAGCAGCCCTGGCTGAGGAGCCTTCCTCTGACAGCCCATTTTCAGCTTCTTATGCCCACCACCACTGCTGATATTTGGGCAACACGGTCACAGTGGTGTGCCAGGACCTTCCCTGCTGCCAGAGCGGGCATGGGAAGAGGGAAGCAGGCAGGCTTCAGCCCCAGCCCCACTCATCCTCCCCTTGGCAGGCAGGGAGCCGGGCTGGAAAGCCTCACCCGCTGCCTTCATCAGCGCCAGGAGCACAATAGCCCTTTAACGATAATTACAGGCTTGCGGCAGCTCTGCTGGTGCGCGGGGCTGGGGCTCTCTGGTAGCGAGAGGTGCTGTTTAAGTACTCGAAAGAATGGCACTTAGCAGATGTCTTGGGGTAAATGGTAGGTTAAGCAACACCGAGAGCACTGGTGGAATGAGAGCTAATTTACACTCACATGATTCAATTTGCATGGTTAATTCTATTTAAAGCAAACATCCAGCACCCGCTGGAGCGCCCAGAAGGACCATGGTTCTCATTTTGTTCTCATTTTGGTTCTCATTTCTTCTCTGCGATGTTTCTGAGAACAAAATGGTTGGATAATGGATGTGCCATGGAAGAAGTTTCCTGAAGGCGTTTCCACTGAAGAGCATGGTTCTCTCTCTGCTAATGTCACCATGCAGACACCGCCCACTGCAGAACGTGCACTGCCACGACCTGATGAGATTCAGCAAGTGTCCCTCAGCCATATGAGATCCAGCCTATTGCCCACATCAAACATGCTCTCAGGATATGAAACTACCCACCAGGATGGGCACCAAGCCCAGTAGCAGTGCCAGGGAGAAATGCCAGGGATGCCCATTGGAGGAAGAAGTCTAGAGCATTTTAGCAATAATTTAATTACATGGGTCATGTTATATGTGGAATTGGAGTATGTTTAATTTGTTCCTAATTAAGATTCTTGATAATTTGCCATAGCACCATGGCTCTTTGCCGCCTGGGTTCTACTGTCCCTGCCCATGGTCTTTTCCTTGAGGCTTTTCCCCTCCAGTCTGACAGCGGAAGAATGGAAAACACCGATTCTGGTTGGTTCTTGGCAATCAATATTGCTTCTTAACTGAACAATAGCAATTCTTCATCACAACACTTGGAGTTCAGCAGAGAACAGAAGGCCTGTAAACGCCCTGGATGAGCAGAAAAGCATAAATTACCTTGGAGATAATAAGCCAAACACAAACGGTATTTACGGCTGGGTAGAGCAGCGGTGCTGAGCGTGCAGGGGAGCACACGGCGCTGCGAGCGGAAGGGGAAGGCGTTCGCACGTTATTCCTTTTCAGCTTGAGAAATGTGAAAGAAAAACATCAAAAGAGGTTTCCCAGCACTGTCCTACAGAACATCCATATCAGCACAAGCCGTGGTTTTCCCTTCCTTTCACGAGGCAGAGGAAAAGCTCTGCTGCACGCCGGCAGCAGCCGAGCCCAGGCGCGATGGGGGAATCACAGGCGGCGAGTGCTCAAAAGCAACGATCAGAGGAAATATTTCACACACAAGCAACGGGGCTGAAATCTGTCCAACCGAGAACAAATTTGCAAGATTCCAAGCTGGCACCTGGGCTATTTGTGAGCAGCAGAAGGAACCAAAGGCAGCAGCTGAATTGCTCGCTGCAAAGCAGCTCGCGTGGCTTGAGTAGCTCCCCAGTATCACCAAGCCTCCTGCAAATTGCTAGGTAACTACACTGAACAGAGCCAAAAATAATCCCTCCCGTGACTTGCTCTGACAGTGTTTGGAAGAGTGAAATAACAGTGTTTGAGCACAGAACAGCATAATACCAGCTCTGCAGGGCGGCATCAAAGCGGGTCCATTCACGGCGCATGAGGCACATCCATGGCAGTGGAGGTGGCTGGCATGTCCAGGTCATGCCAGGGGTCTGGGCTCCTCCAGGGTGGGAAGAGGGAAAGGGCAACACATGGGCTTTTCAGACAATGGCAAAACAAGAGCCAAAAAAAGGAGTTTTCCTGTCGCTCCCCAGGAGCAGAATCAAGTGATGCTGGGAACAACCTACATCTTCTGACCACCAGTGACTCACGGGAAGTCCTTCCGAAATACTGTGTGCACCAGGGCTATAAATAATGCCCAGCCAGCTCTCAGGTACTGCTTGAAAAATGTCTTGTTATTGCCACGGAAGTTTAGGAAATTTCCTGATTAAATCAAAAAGGCGCCATAAATTGGCAAAGTTAGAATTCTCTAGGATGAAAAAAGAAGCAATTTTGTCCCCTGTCAGCAGAATGGAAATGAACGGGCTGAATGAATTAGTGCACGATAAACTTTTTAAAAGCCAAGTTACAATTTAAAGCAGCAGGGAGAGCTGGGGAATGATTTAAAAGTTATAAAAAAACCCTAAGCACCACTCTATTGCTGTTCTATCCCAGCCTGCACAGCACCCAGAGCAGCTGTGACACCTTCTGGGACAACACATCGCTTGTTGGGTGACATGGCAATGCCTCTGGCTGATTCTGGCCACAAGGATGGTGACACCACTCAGGGTGCCTGTGGGGGAATCAGTCCCACAGCCCCAAAATTTGCTTTGCTTCTGGAGAAGGTTTTAGCAGACCAAGCAGCAACACTGACGTGGGAGAAGGCACCTGGAGGTGAGGAAGAGCACCCACCCTGCCTTGGCAAAGGGCTCCCTGTGAGGACAGCCGGGGACAGCCCTGCCTGGCCCCAGGAGGGGCCGAGCCCCCAGCACAGCCCCACGGTCTCACCGTAATTGCTTTGTGCAGCTGCCGAGCGCTTTATCAGCACCGTGAGATTTCCCTGGCGCCTCGCTGCTCGGCATAACGAGATTAGCCACGGCCCCCCGACAAGGGAGGAATAATAATTGCCTTTGTTTTGTTTTCTGTAAGCCACAATGACTCTGCTGATCCGAGAGATTAATTCTGCTCTGCCGTGATAAACGGGTCGATGGCCATGGCACCTGGGCCCCCCCGGCCCTGTCCTTCTCCTCCTGCCGAGGTGGGAATGCTGCGTGCTGGCAGGAACGCTTCCCAGCACCCATCGTGGGCTGCTCTGGCAGCGAGGCTCCACAGGGATTAATCCAGCCTTGGGTAGGATGCTATTTTGGGGAGCTGGCACAGTGCTGCATATTGCCTGTCTAGCGCCTGGTCCAGCCTGAGCCTCTCAGGGAGGCTGGGAAACTTCAAGGCTGAGGATGCTCAGGAGGTAGCACTCCTGCTCAGGGAGAGAGGGAACACAGCCCATACATTATTTCTGGAGAAAGGCACCGTGTCTTCTATGACCACACTGCCCAAAGGGCTCAGCACGACCTCCACTGGAATGGGATGAGCTTTAAGGTCCCTTCCAAACCAATCCTATGAGTCTATGAAGAGCTGCTCAACCCTGTTCCATTCCTCCTAGCTCAGCCTCTGTCGCAGACATCTTTTCATGAAAAATCCTTTCCTTAGGATTTTTCCTCCTGAGAAGCTGAGAGGCCTCAGGAACAAAATGTAAACAATGGTTACGAGCCGAGCCACAAACTTTTATCATTCTTTGCTATTCTATTCTTAGCTAGCCTTCTGATGAAACCTTTTCTTCTATTCTTTTAGTATAGTTTTAATGTAACATATATCATAAAACAATAAATCAGCCTTCTGAAACATGGAGTCAGATCCTCATCTCTCCCCTCAACCAAGAACCCCTGTGAACACCTTCACAAACCTCAGGCCTGCAAGTCTACAAAAAATCAGGGCCCTATTGCCCTGTGACACCCTGCCAGGCTGTGCAAAGCCCCACTGAGCTGCAGCCCCCAGCCCTCTCTGAGGAGCCAGGGGCTGCTCCCCAGGCCCCTGGCGGGGCAGGTGAGCACTGCCTCCATCCGCACCGCCAAACACAAGCGCCGGGCATGAGTCAGTAATTGCAGAGCTCATTTTTAGATAGCTCTGCAAATGTGCCTATTAACATCCGCTCCCATCTCCTCCGAGTGATTTACCTGGTTCATTTTATTCAGTGAATTAAACACAAAAAGAACGGTGGTCTACAGCGATGCCGTTATCGACCCGCTGGAAATGGGCAGCATCCATCACTCCCCCGCACAGCAGAGGTGTCTGCCCTGGGAGGAATGCAGGCAGGGCAGTGGCTGCAGAGGGGCTGCTCAGCTCCACGGGTGCCCATCTGCCTCCCCAGCAGCCCAGCGTCAGCCCCGAGTGGTTGTTTGAAGAATGAGATGTTTTATTGTCCAATTCCTGACATCTCTCGCAGCATGCCTGAGACATTAATGCTCGTCTAAATCATTGCTGAGTGTAATATTTTGCCACTGATACCACACATAATCTTCACGTTTGATATTCCCCTGTTATTTAATGGCACTTTGCAGAATTACAGTGATGTTAATGCTCGCCACCCTTACTGAAGGGAAAAATCAAATTAAAGATGAAGTATCATTGACTTTGTTGGGGGCTCTGAGGGAGTCAATTGAGCTTTCCAAAGGAAACCAAAAAGGTAGAGATGTTTTTGTTAGGTTTTTTAAATCCTTTTCCTCATACTTATTATAGTTTATTTCTGTGGGTTATATTATCCCTTGCTGGCTTTCCTGTGGTTCATTTCCTTCAGCAGAAGTGCAACGTGAACAAAGCACCACAGCTTTTTGCAGGCTAAACAGGGAAAATTTCCCAAACAGGTGAAGACATAGATGGCAAGGACAGTCCACCAGCACTATCCATGCAATTTAGGATGGAAAAAATCCCAGCAAGAACCATGGGTCTTTTTCCAGAGACCCCAGTCTCTGCCCCACTGGGTTTGTACCTGCAGTATCAAGGGCACCTCTGCACTTTATCCCTTTAAATCAAGCCCACCTATCCTGGACTTCCATAGGGGCAGGCTCTATGAAGCTGGACACATGCTGGCATCCCTAAACCCTTCCTGCAAGTGGAAGCTGCTGCCAACATTTATAGAACCTGAAAACCTCTCCTCCGTGCATCATTACTTTGTTGAGAGTGTTCTCAAGAAACTCATAGCAAAATGCAACGAGAAAGAATAACTTCATTATCTGGCTTCGCACCCCTTGACAGGCAAACCTTCCTCTTATTACAGACAGAAACCACTTTTCCCCATGAATGGCCTGAGGCTCTACAAATTTGATTAAACATGGAACCACTGCTGAAGGATTCATGCTCATCAATGAGCTGTTGCATTTTCTTATTCAGCCAAGAGCCAGCCCCAAGCATGGGCTCCCCCAGCACTACCAGTGGGTTTGGGGAGGGCAGAGCCTGCAGCTGAAACCATGTGCCAGAGCTCCAGTGAGGGAAAGCAGCTTCAGCTTCACCCAGAGCAACCAGAGCCCACACTGCCCACTGTAAGAGCCACACAACCTTGGAAAACCAAGCAGCCCACCTCCATCCTCCTACCTGTGTCCATCCTTCCTGGCCTCTTGACACCACAGCACATCCTTCTTCTCACTCTGTGTCAGGACTCGGGACATCCCTCTGGCTGTCCTGAGCAGCCAAGACCCCTGCCAGGGGTCTCAGTGACCCTGACACAGAGCCCAAAACACCCCTGTGGGTTTGATTATGACCCATGGAGCAAATTACCAACCTTAGATGAAGATCTGCAAGCCACAACACTCAAGTAGAATTATAGTGAAGTTATCACGGGGTGGAAAAGTAGATTTTAGAGTTTCTGGTATGGGGGTTCAGGAGGCAAGATGGAGGGAACTGGGCATGTCCAGCCTTTCTCCTTCTTCTTCTTGGCCTCCATCTTCTGCTGTCACATTGGCACTTACAGATTGGTTTAGAGTAGAAGCTCACTGTCTAACATAGGTGATAGATATTGGAAAGTAATTGTAAACATTGTATGTGTAGTTTTTAGTATAAAGACATAACACTGCCCCGGGGTCAGGCAGAATGCCTCAGACTGTCTTGCTGAGCTGATCTCGGCAGGCCAGGAGAAAATTTTTTATAGATAAGATAAAATAAACAACCGTGAGACCAAGAAATGAAGAGCCCTGACTCCTTCTTCAAGCGCTGGGCTGGGAAAAGAGACTTTGGAACTTTTCTCAGGGTCACTCTGACCAGCTAGAGACCTGACAGCTCTGAGCACCTGGAGAGGAGGTAGAACCCTTCTGGTGCCTCCCATTATTCCTGCAGCAGAAAGGGTCACCCTCAATCTGGTAGTGTCTCTGGTGACAGCTCAAGTACCCAGCTTGTGGTTTCTTTATCCTGCTTCCCTCCCTTCCACAGCACCCCACAGCAAGGCTGATCCCTCATTACATGGAGAGCAGATTTATCACTGCTGATTGCATTAACCTAATAACACCTGCACAAAGCAATCACAAAAGAGACTGGAAGGTTTTGTGTTTGTTTGGGTTTTTAAACAAAGACCCTGTCCATGAAGTATTGATTAAATTAGAGGGTTAGATTAAGCAGTGATTGAATTGAGTGCCAGGGCTTGGAGAGGGTCAATATGCAAAACGTTGTTGCTGAAGGCCTCGAGGGAACAGAGAGGGTTTGGGAACCCAGTGTGGATGAGAGGAGCACAGGATGCTCTCTAGAGGGGAGCAGGACAGGCAGGAGCAGCACAGCAGAGGCAGGGGACACATCCCTCACTGCTGCTGGTTTCCTCCTTATAGCTGCATCCTTACACAGCTCAGTCACCCCACCCTTGAGTTTCCAAGCTTCATCCCCCTAGGAAAATAGACCCCTGTAGGCATTCCTTGATTTCAGCAGCTGGCAGGGGTTAGGGTCAGGCTCCTTTCTGCAGGGGATGCTCACCAGCTCTCCCAGGCACCTGGCTTCCAGATGGGGAAAACTGTGACACATGGACACTGCAGCTCATGAACTCTGTAATTGCCACAGTGCAGGAGCTCCTGGGCACCTTCCACAAGTGCCATCAGGAGCTGTTAAAGTGCTTTGCCAGCCATGACCCTGAGAAATTGCTGCTTCTGTTTTTATCTGTCCTTGAGAAAATTCTGATCCTGCATCAGAGATGGAAGTTACATCACCTGGGTGGGCAGTGAACTGTTTGCTGTGGTTATCAGCATCTCCTTTTCTCAGGCAGGGCCAGCCCTACTTTGATAAGATTGTCACCAGAAGACAAAAAAAGGAGCATCTTTTCAGCTAAGGCAAGTTGGCAGATCCCAAGTGAAGACAGTGGATTGTTGTGGCTTCCTCCACTGCTTTTTCCTTGAAAACAGCCTTAGCTCAAGGCTGCTTTTCCTGCCTAGGGTTAGGGTTAGGGTTACACCAAGGGTAAGGGTTTTGAAAACCACAAAGCCCCGGGCTCCACGCACGCTGCAGCTGTGCAAGGCATCCCAAGGGGAACACAAAAGTGCCACGACATGACTGCCTCTGTGGCTTTTTTCTTTGAACCAGCCTTAGCCCTAGGCTGCTCCAGGTGCTGTGCCCAAAATCAGCCACAGGTCACAGGTTTTTATATTTTTATAAGTTTGGTCCGTTTGCATGTTGGGGTTCAATCTTCCAGTTACAGTTTCAGGTAGTGAAGGAATTTACCCCAAGTTTTCTCACCCAACTCTGTTCTGTTTCCATCTCTCAGGTCCTGAGGCAGTGAGGTGTCCTTGATTGCCAGGCCTGGAGAGGAACTGTTGTGTCTGCCCAAAATAGGGAGGCAGCAGCTCCCACTGTCCATGGAGTTCAGAGTTCTAGACTAAAGAACTGCAGGATTACAAACACATGAAAAATGTAAAACCTAAAATCCTAAGGCATCAACATATCTACAAGGGTTCATCCACAGCAATGCTGTCTCATTTGACCACATTCCTGAATGTCTTTAAGCATCACCAGCCCATGAACCCAAGTTCACCATTTTTACTTGAATTTTAGTGGAAATAACCTGCATTGTATGTCCAGTGGTGGCTCCGGCCTGCAGGATTGAGGATCCCAGATCTCAGGGATGGAGCTTGATTTTATCTTCCATTATCCAAGTACCTCACTGGAAACCGTAGCATCCAGACTAAGAAACTCTGTAAGAATTTATCATTTCTGATAAAGTGAGAAATCAAGGGAGGTTTTGAGCTTTATTATCAAATTAATATTGACACCTCTGTGCTTTACAGGAGGCTGCAAAGGCAGCAGCACAGGCTCTCCTGCACTTCCCAGCCTGCCCAAGGCTCACGCACAGCTCTCCTGTGATAACACTCCTGGAAGGGGAGGATTTAGAAAATCCCTTGGGCTAACCAGCAGCTTTGCCATTAATCCCAAGAGACCCAGGAAAACATGTAATGTAACATTAGCACTTGTAATTCTGCAAAGAAACAAGCGCTGACCTGACCTTGGCTGGAAGGACAGGGCAGCCCCTGCCTACAGCACTGCCTGGGAAGGTGCAGCTCCAGCCCTGGCTGCCTTCTGCTCCTCCAGCCAGAGATCCTGGTGCTCCTGCCACCCCCAACACCCAGCCAGGCCAGGCAAAACAGGGAGGCAGAGCCCCAGGAGCTGCTCTACACCTGGGATTGCATCCCTGCATGCTCCAGGCAGGTCTGCCCACCTGTGACAGTGATCACAGGGGTTCTTGGATGAGGAAAGAGACGAGGATCTGACTCCATGATTCAGAAGGCTTGATTTATTATTTTATTATACATATTACATTAAAACTATACTAAAAGAAGAGAAGAAAAGGTTTCACATCAGAAGGCTAGCTAAGAATAGAATAGCAAAGAATGATAAAAGTTTGTGGCTCGGCTCTCTGTCTGAGCCAGCTGATTGTGATTGGCCATTAATTACAAACCTCCAACATGGGCCAATCATAGATACACCTGTTGCATTCCACGGCAGCAGATAATCAATGTTTACATTTTGTTCCTGAGGCCTGTCAGCTTCTCAGGAGGAAAAATCCTAAGGAAAGGATTTTCCATAAAAGATGTCTGCGACACCCACCCATGCCAGGAAATCCTGGCTTACTAATCTGCTGGGCTCCACAGCCCAAACAGGGCAGGAAGGTGGGCACACACCCACACGTGGCCAGGTAAATCAGGGCAGACTGGCAAAGGCAAAGAGCAGCTTCCTAAAGGACAGGAGCAGCGAGTGAGCTCAGGGCTGGTCCAGTCTCGGCGCTGCTGCTGGAGTGTAAATGGATGTGACAGGCAGCAGGCGGTGCCAGCCAAGGCTGGAGCGCCCGGGATTCCCCATCCAGCAAATTAAAGTCAGCAATAGGCCAGAGGCTGACACGGCACAGCCTGGGGCCAGCGCTGCCCTGCAGGCGATGGGGGTGGCTGAGCCCTGTCTGTGCAGGGAACTGTCGAGCCCACGGTGCTGCAGGTGAGCCCTCCCCCTGCCCAGGTGAGCCCTGCCCAGGTGCAGCCCCTGCCCAGGTGTGCCCTGTCCAGGTGAGCCCTGCCCAGGTGCAGCCCTGCCCAGGTAAGCCCTGCCCAGGTGAGCCCTGCCCAGGTGCAGCCCCTGCCCAGGTGTGCCCTGTCCAGGTGAGCCCTGCCCAGGTGCAGCCCTGCCCAGGTAAGCCCTGCCCAGGTGAGCCCTGCCCAGGTGAGCCCTGCCCAGGTGTAGCCCCTGCCCAGGTGCAGCCCTGCCCAGGTGAGCCCTGCCCAGGTGTGCCCTGTCCAGGTGAGCCCTGTCCAGGTGCAGCCCCTGCCCAGGTGAGCTCTGCCCAGGTGAGTCCTGCCCAGGTGCAGCCCTGCCCAGGTAGCCCCTGCCCAGGTGAGCCCTGCCCCTGCCCAGGTGAGCCCTGCCCAGGTAAGCCCTGCCCAGGTAAGCCCTGCCCAGGTGAGCCCTGCCTGGGCACAAAGGCACAGCGCTCCACCCCAGTGCTGATCTGTGCCTTGCTCCTGCCTCCTGTGCACAGCTGGATTTCTTCCAGAAAGGCACAAGAAGGGACAGACGGGGATTCTCAAAGCCCGGTCTCCCTCGCAGCCGCTCTCCCTGGTGCTGAAGTCCAGCAGCGCTGGCGGCACCATTCCTGCAGCACCACCGAGTGGGGCATCTCACAAAGATCTGGGGAGCACGCAGAGCTCCTGTGCCACCTCAGCCATTGAAGCCCACATCTGTCCTTTGGAAGCTGCTTCTCTTGCCAGTGCAGTAACTGATAAGTTGCCTGGAGCAAAGAATCTGCTCCCTGTGTTGGTGAGGATGGCAGGTGAAATATTCAGAGACAAGGAGCCAAGAGCTTTCTTCAGAAATGGTCCTCTTGGGCCAGGCTGGAGACAGCTGGTGACATGGAAAAACCTGTGTTACATCGCTCTTTCTGTGGCTCATTAAAGGGCCTCTTCCAGCCTGGCACTGACACCAGCACTGCATTCCCATTTTAACACAGATGCCAGTTCGTAATCTCGCTGCCTGGCCTGGAACCACGCTCCTCTTCTTTGTGATTTGAAAGGAGAATAATGTTTTATACCAACTTCCCATTTTTGTTTCAAGGGTATTAAGAAATGAAACATTAATGGAATGTAGAAAATGAGCTGAGTGTTCAGCTACTATTCACCAAATTGTTCCTGTTCATCCCTGGGAAAGGAGGGAAAAATAGGAGCAGGAATAAAACTGTGCCTAGAAACATCCCATTTCTCCAATGCATGCATGGCTGACAGCCACTAAGCACAAATGAATAAATATTTTATGTGCTTTAATTTCCTCATCTACGAGCTGATGTTCTGAGCCTTTCTTTGCTTTATTTTGCTACTTCATAAATGTTAAAAACGTTTATCCTCTTATTCTTTCCAACAAAAGTAAGACTTTTCCAGTCTCTACTCCTGTTCCAGTTGCTTTCATCTCTTTATTAGCATAGTAAAATAGCACATCACCTGCAGGTTTCTCCCTCCAGTAATTTCTTCTTTCTATTTTTTCCCACCTTCCTTCCTCTGGCCGCCTTATCATCACCTGCTCTTCCATCTCTATTATTCAGGAACCACGGTGTTTGCAGGTTGTTTTTTTTGTTGGTTTTTTTTTTTTTTTTTTTTTGTCCCAGCTGCTCATTGAACCCTACAGTCTATTGAGATGCAGCTTGGATTTCTCTTGTGTTTATTTCATTTCCCTTTTTATTATTATTATCTCTTCTTCCTTACTCTGCCATCCCACATCGCTCTCCTCCCTGTTCCCCAGCTCCCTGCCAGGGATGCTGGGATGTCTCAGGGCTGCCATCCTTCTTCCCTTGGTATTTTCCATCTTGCATTTATCCTCCTCTCAAAAACCCCCTCACTTTCTGGAAAATTCCCACTTCCATATTTCTTAATAGCCCAAATCTGCTGCCCTCACCAGTGTCTGATTGGGGTCTGGACTAAATCCTGCTCTCCTGGAAAGGAGCTGCCATCCACAGCATCCCACCCATCCTTCTGGGAAGACTTTGAGCTGCCCCAGAAGCCTCAAAGAGCTGGCAGGCAGCTCTGTGATGATGCAGTGATGAAGCAAAAAAACCTCCCTGCAATTAAAAGTTTAATCCCTCTGAAATGGAGCAGCCACAGGAAAAGGGGCAGGCAGGTGAGGATGGATGTCACCGCACAGGAAAGCGATAATGGAGAACAGAGAAAGGTGAGCAAGAACAAAGATTAATCACAGGCAGAGTTCAATGGGAAGGTTTAAGGTGAGCTAAGATAAGTGGAAGTGTCTCCTGAAATGGATAATTGTCAGGAATTTGGAGAATTACCAGCGCTGGCTGTGTGCTGGAGAGCCAGGGCTGCATTAGCCTTTCCTGGTGATTTGCTAAATTTATTCTTCTGTGATTCCTAACAAAATTCAAAGCTCATCAGCACCCGGTGGGTTATTTCCATTTATCTGCTTTAGAAGTGGTTTTAAAAAACCTCAGATACTTTTAATTAGCTTTAAATTCCTCTGTTCTTTCCCTCAGCCTGTGATTACTGTTTAACCCAACTCTATCTATTGTCTTCCCTCCTTCCTCTGGGCAAAGAAATTCCTGTTTCCTTCAAACCAGGCACTGCTGCTCAAAGCCCTGCAGTTGGGAGTTGAGTTCTGGGAAGAGCCTTTTGCTTTGTCTGTCACGACCGAAGCGGAGCTCACGATGTGAGATCTCCTCGACTCCTCCCCAGAGCAGAGCCTCTTCCCACAGCAGCCGAGGAGGAAATTTCAGGAGACCTTTCCCTTCTTCCCTGGGGGGCTGAGGCTCTCAGCAGGATGAGCAGCAGCGCTTTGGCAGCTCTGATCTGCCTGCTGCGAGTTAACCCCATGCACTGCAATCCACAGAGGTATCACCAAATGAAATAAACAGGGCAGGAGAACCTTTCTTCTTTTAATGCCTCTATTAAAAGTGATCAGCACAAAGTGGGAAGCTCGACCGGTCTGCGGTTTCTCCATCACTGCTCCCATGGTGACTCAGAGGAGGAGGAGGAATGTGCAGTTTTGTCCACTGAAGGGCAGAGCTGGGGGTCCCGACCACACCAAAGCAGTGGGCATAGCTCCATGTTTCTCAATTTATAAGCTTTCCAGGCTCACGTTTTAGTTCCAGCTGAGATCTTTGTTCAGGGCGAGGGGCAACAAAGGTTCTCAGAATCTCCACAGGCTCGGTACTTTGTTCCTCATGTCCAGACATCACTTTAATCTCTTAATTCTGTATTGGCTCGTTGTTTTTGGGGTCTTTTTGGTAAATTTGGTGGGGTTGTTTCCCATGGCATGCTGGGCTTGAGGCTATTTTGCATTCTCTCTGATGCCTCCTCCTCATGTCCCCTCCGCTCACTGTCCCGTGAGAAGGACCATCAACTTAGACCCAGGCAGGGCCTTACTGATACAAAAGGAGTAATTAACGAAAACAACCGGTGATTACAATAACAAACAGGTAGAACTTCACCTTGGTTCTGCAACCCTTTTTTTCCCCCCAAAAAATTGGCAGAGTTTTTACTTATAACACCAGAGGCAGGACCGCTCCTGCAGCCGGAGCTGTGCCCGATGTGCCAGGCTGCTCCTGCCCACCGAGCCCCAGAGGGACCCTCAGCCCTTCCCACCACCCCAGGCTCCAGCTTGCTGCTTCACATGGATGACTCACTGGAAGCGAACCCACTCATTTTTGACAGGATCTGGAATTTCAGATCCCTCTGAGACCTCAACCTCGATCCCCAGCCCTAAAATGGAGAGATTCTGGCATGCTGCAGAGGCAGAGAAACTCATATCAGCCCACCTGCCTCCCTGCACAGACTCCTACCCGTGCCTGGCCTGTGTGCCTGAGCTGGAAAACCATCACAGTCTGCATGGGATTGAGATCAAAGCTGCCCAGCGGTGCCGATTACTGACTATTTTTAATTCCAGGAGTGGTGTGTGCCTCTGTGCCAACCTGCGAGCGCTGTCAGTTTGCAGGGAAGTCAAATCCGATTAGCACAGAAAATATGCAGGGAGGGTAACATGGTGTGAACCGACATAACACGTGTTGGTAGAGGTGCTATCCTGGGCTTGTCTGTTTTCTGGATGTTATAAATCCCACAGCAGAAGAGAGACACACATATGCAATGGTGATTATTCGCCATAAGCCCTTCAGCTTGAAACACATTTTCTGGGAGAATCCTAGATAAGAAGTTTCCTTACAAATGAATGTACCTTTTCACAGGTGGGGTTTGCACACTCTCTGTCCTGTGGGAGCAGTTAGAATTGTGCCAGCTCCACTGAGGATGGCACGGGGAGCCCTCCTGTTCAGAGGGGTCTGAGGATGAGGGAAGAGAAGAGGATCTGACTCTGTGTTTCAGAAGGCTTGATTTATTATTTTATTATATATTACATTAAACTATACTAAAAGAATAGAAGAAAGGTTTAATCAGAAGGCTGGCTAAGAATAGAATAGGAAAGAATGATAACAAAGGTATGTGGCTCGGCTCTGTGTCTGAGCCAGCTGGGCTGTGATTGGCCATTAATTACAAACAACCACATGAGACCAATCACAGATCCACCTGTTGCATTCCACAGCAGCAGATAATCATTGTTTACATTTTGTTCCTGAGGCCTCTCAGCTTCTCAGGAGGAGAAATCCTAAGGAAAGGATTTTCCATAAAAGATGTCTGTGACACCCTCCTGCACACCCACACCGGGATCGGGTCCCTCTCCATCCCCAGGGAGCTGCGGTGACGCTGGGGGAGCAGGGCATGGCCACAAGGGGTGGGATAGGCAGAGGTGAGGGCTAAAGGGTTTAAAAGCCACGGAAAAGAGGCAGGGAAAGGGCACAGAGCCAGCAGCAGCTGCCGGGAGACCCAGCACGGAGATCTGCCTACCGAGGCACCTCGGAGCCCTGCGGCCCCACTGCTCCCACAGCCAGGCCAATTAATGATCCCAATCAATAATCCTGACCCAGAAAATTCAGACAGGAGCTACAATCAGAGCGAGGTCTCCCCAGAGGCAGCCTGGCAGGCAGGATTTCACAGACTCGCTCTCAGCCAATTTTCCCGGGTCCTCCCCTGGACTTTGGGCTGCGGGATCAGCAGTTTAAAGAGCTCTCCCAGCTCCTCTGGGGTAAGTGACATCATTGACATGTTTGATAATCACCGGTAATTGCCCCTGCATTGCACTGGGCACGCTGAGCCTCGCTGAACTGCAAAGCACACCCGGTTCTCCGGGATCCGCTTTTAAATCCTGATGGTAACGGGAGGAGACGAGCGATGGGCTCAGCACGGCGGGGAGCAGCATCCTCTCCCTCCCAAGGCCTCGGGTGCTGCTGTCAGAGCATCAGCAGCGACAACAGCGCAATTTGTGACCCCACAACAAATGATACCTGCTAATGCAGAGGCATCTCGCTTCCCCTCGGAGTAATTACCTTCCTGATGCTTGGAAAAGCCTGCGGATGATGTGTTCATCCAGGAGGGCAAACAGCCTGGTTCCCAGCATGCTGACAGGGCACAGGCACAGGCAAGCCCCAGATTTTGCCATAGAGAGAACCTAGCTCTCACTTGGTGGGATTTAAAACCTGAGGGGTGATCACCAAAGTGGGAAAATTGAGTGTGTTTCACTACACCCCCAGATGCTGGTGTGAACTCAGGTGGAGTCACTGAACCTGGGATGAGCCACGTGGGCAGAACAGAGGCGAGGGGAAATGGAAGATGCACTTTGTGTTGGAGGGTTTAAGGGTGAATACAATAAAATCCATCTTTCAGCGTGGAAAAATAGGGGCAAAATGTGAAAAAAGAGAGGTCTGTAAAAAAAAAAAAAAAGCTGCAGGGAAAGGGAAGGGGGCAGGTGGGTGAGGCCAGGCTGAGGGCAAGGGGATGAGCTGTACTGTGGTTTAGATACACATCCTCAGCAGCTGCGTGAGGGCATTTCTGTCCACTGAATCTGTGCTCTGCTTTGAAAATTTAAAATCTTTTCAAGATGAGAGAAGCACTCCCTCCTTAGAGAAGGCTTTTATTGACCCGGCAGATCCAAAGCAGAACGCATTATAATGTCAGAAGTAGTTTCATCCTCACGGTCAGTCCCTCGGCAGGGCTGTGGCTCTGTCCACATCCTGCACAGCCACTCTCCCTCCTGGGACCTGTGGCATCCTTGGAGATGCTCCAAGGGCAGAGGTGTGGGGGACCAGGGCTGAGAGTGGTGCTCTGTGAGGAGCCAGGGGAGAAGGGGTTAAGCACCTCCCTCCCCATGACCACACCTTGCAGAAATTTGTTCCTTCTGAAAGGTTGAGGACAGGGAGGGAGATCTTCAAAGTTTCTCCACAAGCCACTGAAGCTGAATCTCGACGGCGAAGAAAACAAAAAATATGAAAGCGAACAGAACAAACAAGAATAAATTATTCATGAGGATGAAAGTGAAGAAAGGGAAGTTAAGCGAAACAAAGGGAAGCACGCATTTCCCACAGCTGAGGTAGCATGATCAAAGCTCTCAGGAAACCAAAGCCGATCGCTGATGCCCACCGTGGTGATAACACCCAGGCTTTGATAGCGCGCTGTGAGTGGCACAGCCAGGCTCCCGTCTGCTCCCTTGCAGCTTGGAGGGCTCCTCTGCCACCTGGACCCACCCAGGGGATGCCTGTCACCTCCAGGGAACAGGCTGGAGCAGAGGAAGGGACCTCAAAGCTCGTCTTGTTCCAACCTCATGCTATGGGCAGGGACACCTTCTGCTAGGAGTAAAAAAGGCTACTCATTATTTTTTTTTTGTAAAAAGGTTGCAAAGTGAACAGGTTGGACCAATTAATGCCAAGGTGGTGTTCTACCTGTTTGTTATCGTAATAACTGGCTGTTTTCATTAATTACTCCTTTTATATCAGTATGGCCCTGCCTAAAGCTAGGTTGATGGCCCTTCTCCTTGGACATGGAAGAGGAATCAGAGAGAATGCAAAATAACCTCGGAACCAGCATGGCATGGGAAGCCACCCCACCAAATTTACCAAAAAGACCCCAAAAACAACGAGACAACACAGAATTAAGAGATCAGAGTGATGTCTGGACATGAGGAATGAGGTACTGAGCCTGTGGAGATGCTGAGAACCTTTGTTGCCCCTCGCCCTGAGGAAAGACCTCAGCTGGAGCCAAGACACTGAGACGGCAAAACCCAAGAATTGTAACACGGGGTGTATCCCTACTGCTGTGGTGAGAACGGGACCCCCGGCTCTGCCCTTTAGTGGACAAAGCTGCACATTCCTCCTCCTCATCATCACTCTGGGAGCAACGGACGGAGAAATCACAGACCTGCCGAGCCTCCCAACCTTGAGCTGATCACTTTTAATAAAGGCATTAAAAGGAGAAAAAGTCTCCTGCCCTGTTTGTTTCACTTGTCACCTCCAGGGAACAGGCTGGAGCAGAGGAAGGCACCTTAAAACTCATCTTGTTCCAACCCTCTGCTATGGGCAGGGACACCTTCCAGAGGCCAGATTGCTCCAAGCCTGCTGCTGGAAGGAGTTGTGCCTCCCTGTCACTTCACTGCTCAAATAATCTCCTCTTTTGGGTAAATGAAAGGCAAACTATGACACCGCCCAGGCAAACATCTTCTCCTTGAATATTTCAGAGCCGTTAACCTCTCTCCACACTCATCGTCATCTAGCAGGTAATTGAAATGGCTTTGCCTAAGCAGAATTTTTCGGAGATCAATTATTTACTTCCAGCAGAAGGGTCTGGTTTCAAGCTTGTTTATGATGCAGCTGTTGCTACCGCTGGTTCCTCAGCCTTGTTTATCCCTAAGCAGATAAAAGCTGGCTGATTGGAGATAAAGTTCTTGATTTTCCCAAAGTGCCTGATGGATCTTGTTGGCCACACTTGGAAATTGGGATGCAATGCCTTCATTACGCTGTTGTCTTCTCTCAATTGCTGTTCTGCAAATAAGCAACAGGACGGTGGAATAAGCGAAGAAGAGCTGGTGTGGAGGCAGGAAAATCCACTTTGATGTCCCACCCTGAAGAGCAGCAGCCATGCAGGCACGAGGACGTGCTTCTCTTCCCTGGGGAAGCCCAAAGTCCCCAGCTGGAATATCCCTGCCCTGGAGTTGCCTCCACTTTTGCTGCCCCAAAGGCAAAATGGGGAACGTGGGAAGTCTGCCTGGGAGGGAGGGTGAAGTGAGAACAGATCTCTCACTCTTCCCATGAATAATGCAACTACCAAGCAAGGCCAGCATGGGGAGGATGAACTGCATCGTGCATCGACACCAGGGAACAGCACAGGGGTTGAGGAGGGGGCTGGAGAGGCTCTGGCTGCTCTGCTCCTGGGCTTGCTGTGCTGCAAACAAGCCGTATTTGACCATATAAATGGTCTTATTCAAAGAGGAGAATTAAGGTAATAACCGTTCTCCAGGAAGGAAAAGGAATTCAATTTCAAAGCCAAATTAAACAAAGCTTCCAATTAGAGCAGATAATGTTTGCAGTGAGCTGAATGGCCTTTCTTCCAGCTCAGCCTGAGTTTAATTTTTCTAATCGGCTCTATTTTGCACCTCGGTTACTTCAAGGTGGTCAATTTCTTAGGAATTGGCAGATATTGACTGAGGATGCTGGGCTCAAAATTGGGGTTTTTTTCCTCCAGCGCCGAAGTCTTTGATCACTCACACACAGCTGGCACCCAGCTGGGCTTCCAAAACCAAACCCAGGCTGGGATCCCAGCTCCATCCCCCAAACCCAGGCTGGGATCCTAATGCTGGTACCCTGCTGGGCTTTGAAAACCAAATCCAGCCTGGGATCCCAACACCATCCCCCAAACCCAGCTGAGATCCCAACACTGGTACCCAGCTGGGCTTCCAACACCAAACCCAGGCTGGGATCCCAGTTTCTTCACCCAGCTGGGAACCCAACACCAGACACTGAACAGGATCCCAGTGCTGGAATCTAGTTGGACTTTCAACACCAGACCCTGGACAGGATCCCAATGCTGGCACCCAGCTGGGCTTCCAACACCAGACCTTGGCTGGCATCCCAACACTGGCACGCTGGGATGCCAATGCCAGCATGGTCCTGATCCCTGTAGCACAGCCCCGATCCCTTTGGGACAGCTCCAATCCCTTTAGGACAGCCCCAGTCCCTTTGGGACAGCACAGCACAGCACAGCAACTCCCTGCATGTGGCAGTTTTAACCCTTGCTGTGGGTCCCAGGCTGCAGCAGGCAGCTGCCCTCACTCCTGCAGCCCACACGTACAAGGCCCAGATTTGTGTTATTACAAATGACCCAAAGAGCTTAGTGGGCTCATGTAGATGAAAATATTGATTTTTTGCTTTCAGGAAAAAGCCCAATTAAGAAGATCTAATGGAAATGCGACCCTTTATCCCCTCTTTGTCTTATCTACCAGGAGCCAATATTCCATTGTTTCAATGAAGGAGAAAATCTGATCATTTTTCCTCTATTTCCCTCTTGCTGCTTGTGGCAAGAAAGACTTGCTGAGCATGAAGGAATTCACCCCAAGGACACTTGACCCACTGACTGCTGTCCTGGGCTCCCAGGGGAGCTGCTGCATGAGGAAACACAGGTGGGATGGGGAAAAGCAGCCCCAGTACCACAGGTCAGCCCCAGCTACCCCACAACCATTCTCCCCTGTTTGCTCAAACCAAAGTGTAACAGGAACGAGTCATCAGCCTCGTCCGCTGATCCCTGACTCGTTTTCTCATTGATTTCTCTCTGACTACATGACAGGGATGCCACTTCCCAGTAAAGAAGGGCTCTCCTGAGAGCTCATCCACACTCCTGTCATGCCACAAACAGAACTTGCCGCCCTGGCCATGCTGGGGGAAGCTATCACTGGAGCAGGGCAGAGCAGACAACAGGATTGCCTTAATATGTTGTCTTTAAGCAACTCTGCTCACTGGGGAATTGCGTGGGGCTGACAGCAGAAAGGATGATCAGCTGCACTGGCTCTCCCACTACTGTGGTCAGGAACCTCATCCCAAATCCAAACATCCTGAAGGGCTCCTCCTCACCAGCTTCCAAATCTCTCTGTATTAAACCAGCACTGGAAGGGCAATCCCAGACCCGCTTGGCGTGAAGCTCTGCCCACCACAGCTTCTCCAAGGAGCAGTTTGGGGGGGTTTGCTGGATCCAAGGCTCTTCTCCCTGCTCCTGCAGCCTCGGGAAAGACTGATGGAGCAATGCCAGGAGGAGGGCAGGCTATAGGGCCAGCATTGATCAGGAGGAGGAGGGTTCGAAGATGCAGTCCCAGCACCCGTTCTCAGCCCTCAGACTGCAGCGCTTAAACCTTCCAGGGCCAATCTCTTCACTGGTTAATTATGTTGGAGGATTACACTTATTAAAACTTCCCACTTTGGCAGCTCATCTGAGATGAAATCCTCCGGCTTTGCAAAAATAATTCGCATCGGATCTGCTGCCTCACATTCCGAGCTCGCTTGTTAACAGCGAGCTGGGCGGGTGCCAGCAGCCGTCATCCCGGCCTCTCTGGGAAACGGATGATTTCCTGAGAATAAGCTGGTTTAATTTCTCCTGAATTGCTGCTAAAGCACACACACACACTCCGGGATTTTTCAGGCCACCTTCAGCGGAGGCGAGGGAAGGTTGGTTTGCAGGTGGATCTGCCTCCCGTGGGAGGGCTGGCAGCAGGAGCTGTGTGAGTGGGGGCACTGCCCTGTCCTGCTGCCCTTTCCAGGGGCATCTCCCCGGCCCAGCGGGCAGGAACCCTCCCAGCAGGGTAGCCACAGTGCGTGTGGCATTGCCCTCTCCTGGGAGGAAACAGAACTCCGTGCAGGAATTATCCACAAGTAAGGAATGCTGTATGCCAGGAATAGCCAGCTCCTGGCTGCATGGGCTCACTCCCTTTCCCCTCTTGGTCAGGTGCCCGTGGCTGGCACATGGATTGACTTCTGCATGTGCATTTTGCCAGACAAGGAGTGGTGATAATGGAGATCCCAACAGGAGCAGGACCTGAGCAGCCCTGGTGATGGGAGATCGATGAGAAAACGAGTCAGGGATCAGCAGTGATGACTCGTTCCTGTTACACTTTGGTTTGTGCAAACAGGGGAGAATGGTTGTGGGGTAGCTGGGGCTCCCCCATGGTATTGGGGCTGCTTTTCCCCATCCCACCTGTGTTTCCTCATGCAGCTCACAAGCCACACTCTGTGCTTGCCCACAGGTCAGATTCCTGGAGGGATTCAGCTGGGATGGCAGCAGGGAGCCAGGCTCCAAGCTGCAGCTGCTGGACCACCTGACCACCTTCCACATCCCTTTTCTTTTCTTTTCTTTTCTTTTCTTTTCTTTTCTTTTCTTTTCTTTTCTTTTCTTTTCTTTTCTTTTCTTTTCTTTTCTTTTCTTTTCTTTTCTTTTCTTTTCTTTTCTCTTTTCTTTTCTTTTCTTTTCTTTTCTTTTCTTTTCTTTTCTTTTCTTTTCTTTTCTTTTCTTTTCTTTTCTTTTCTTTTCTTTTCTTTTCTTTTCTTTTCTTTTCTTTTGTAAATATCTTTCTCCATTCATCAATCAGTGGAATCCTTCCCATTGTTTCTTCTACGTCGGGGTCTCTAGCTGGTCAGAGTGACCCCGAGAAAAGTTCTAAAGTTTCTTTTCCCAGCCCAGCACTTGAAGAAGGAGTCAGAACTCTTCATTTCTCGGTCTCAAGGTTATTTATTGTATCTTATCTATAAAAAATTTTCTCCTGCCCTGTTGAGGTCAGCTCAGCAAGACAGTCCAAGGCATTCTGCCTGCCCCCAGGGCAGTGTTATGTCTTTATACTAAAAACTACATCTACAGTATTTACAATTACTTCCCAATATCTATCGCCTATGTTAGACAGTGAGCTTCTACTCTAAGCCAATCTGTAAGTGCCAACATGACAGCAGAAGATGGAGGCCAAGAAGAAGGAGAAAGACTGGACATCCCCAGTTCCCTCCATCTTGCCTCCTGAACCCCATACCAGAAACTCTAAAATCGACTTTTCCACCCTGTGATAACTTCACTAATATTCTACTTAAACTGTTGTGGCTTGCTGATCTTCATAGAAGGTTGGTAATTTGCTGTACGGGTCATAATCAAACCCACAGAGGCATTTTGGGCTCTGTGCCAGGGTCACTGAGACCCCTGGCAGGGGTCTTTGCTGCTCAGGACAGCCAGAGGGATGTCCTGGCTCCTGACACTTCTATCTCCCAGTTTTATCCAGCAGCAGACCCACAGCTTGTTTGTAAAGACAAATCCACTATTCCTCTCACTCACAAAGGATGGCACAGAGCTGGCTCTGAGCTGGTGGGAGAGCTGGGGGTGACGAGCTGCTCCTGCTGCCCGTGGGGTGAGGGCACACAGAGGAAGGCTCAGCCCTGGGTTTGTGCTGAGCTCTCTCCCTCCTGGTGAGCTCCCAGCACGTTCAGAGCCGCTGCCTGAACACGCTGCTGCTCCAGCAAAGCCACCCTCGCACGGCTCCTCCGCCAGCAAGAGTGATTTGCAATTAGTTCAAACGCGGGTTTATCTCCTCCCCGCACAAAGGGGGCTTTGAAATAAATATTGGAGAGAATAACCAGAGGCTGATAGAATAGAGCCATCTACTCCGTATTTTACCTCTTTCAGGAGAAGAGTGTGAAATATGTTTATAGTCCCAACTCCCAGCCATCCCTAGGAGCGGCTCCGTTGGGCAAATGGAGCTGATGAGCAGCCTGGATAAATCAGGCTTTCCCACCACAGTCAATAAAGCTCCATCTCAGGCTGCTTAAAGCCTAACGGGGGATGGAGCCCGGCTTAAATCCAATCTGGACCCAGCGGCTGGGAAAGCTGAAGGGGTGTGAGCTGTATTGATTCTCAGGCTCTACACTGGGAACTTCAAAAAGACAAATGTCTGTCGGGAGCAGATTTGGAAAGTGGAGGCCTGAAAACAATAAATATGGCTCATGAAAAAGGTTAAATGTGTTACTCATATCTGTGTGAGGCAAACCAGGTTAGAGCCTGCTCAGAAGGGGTGGCTGGCAGAGCAGAGCATGCCTGGAATATGGAAATTCCTGCTAAGAGATGGTGATGGATAGACCTGAAAGTGAAATGGAAGAAATTGGTGAAATATGGAGTTCCCAATGTCCTCAGGAGCAGTTTAGCTCTCAGGTGTGGAAGTTCTGAGAATGCAGGCAGCATGGCTGGTGCCTCAGTCATTTAAAAGCCCTGCAAAGGATGGGGTGAAGGCTCAGCTGGGCCACAGGCCAGGGTGGTGTGGACTGGCTGGGAGACCCATTTTCCCCCCATTTCTGCTCCTCTGGTGACAGGCAGGAAGGTGGGAGCTGCTGCTGAGGCTGGTGTGGGACCTAAGTGACACCAGCACGTGCTCATCTCAAATCATCCTTGCAAAAAATTCAGGGTTAAAGAAAAGCTGGATGAACTGCTGCCACTTCTTTAGTCATTCCCAAAGTCCTCAGGAGCAGTTTAGCTCTCAGGTGTGAAAGTTCTGAGAGTGCAGGCAGCGTGGCTGGTGCCAAGGCCTGGGCTGGGATGAGATGGGAAAAAGCAGCCCCAGTATGGCAGGAGGGTGGGATGAGATGAGATGAGACGAGACGAGACGAGATGAGACAAGATGAGATGAGAGGAGATGAGATGAGATGACACAAGATGATGAGGTGTGACATATGAGATGCTCCTCATGTCCTGGAGCAGAGGCAAGAACGAGAAATGGTGGCCTGGTGGCCTTGGGGTCAAGGTGTGACTCGCTGTGGCAGTTCAGGCAGCGTGCTCTGCCTGTCACACGTCACTGCCAGGAGATGAAGCTGTCTCCATGCCCTGAGGTCTCTCCTGTGCTCCATCATCCCTCCTCCTCTGAAATGCTAATGGCATTCACATATTTATCATTAACAAATCTTTTTAAGTCCCAGAACTGCATCAAACTGCTGAGTCGTAACACCTCATTTATAATTTTTTGTCCCCGAGGATGCCTTTAGGATTATAAATAAACTCCCTGTTCCTAAAAGCACTTGGAACTTTGGGAGGCTGATCCAGGCTCTCAGGAACACAGGGATGGCTTTGGGGAGCGGGGGGAGCTCAGAGTGCCCCAAATGGAGCAGCAAAGCCCAGTGCTGTGGGGGGATGAGGCTTCAGGCTATGATGGATGAGTGACACGTTGGGGCTGCATTAGGAAGCAGGAAGGAATGTGAGCAGCTCAGCACAGTAATTCTTGATGTGCTTGTCTGGGATTTCCCCTTTTTGGGGTTTGCAAAGCAGCAAAAGACCCCTTCTGTGACGGTGTTCACAGGGGTCTCAGGATGAGGGAAGAGACGAGGATCTGACTCCATGTTTCAGAAGGCTTGATTTATTATTTTATTATATATATTACATTAAACTATACTAAAAGAATAGAAGAAAGGTTTAATCAGAAGGCTGGCTAAGAATAGAATAGGAAAGAATGATAACAAAGGCTTGTGTCTCGGACAGAGAGTCCGAGCCAGCTGGACTGTGATTGGCCATTAATTAGAAACAACCACATGAGACCAACCACAGATCCACCTGTTGCATCCCACAGCAGCAGATAATCAATGTTTGCATTTTGTTCCTGAGGCCTCTCAGCTTCTCAGGAGGAAAAATCCTAAGGAAAGGATTTTCCATAAAAGATGTCTGTGACACCCTCCCAGTGCTTGAGAGGGGTCAGGTGATGCTCTTGGGATGACTGGGGTGGCTGGGCTGGCCTCTGGAATAGGAGGATTCCCTCCTCCCATCAGCCTGTCCTGGTGGGAATGCTGCTGGAAAACAGCACCAGCACTGCAGCATCACCTCCTCCTTCTCCTCTCAGGATGCAGCCAGGTCACAGGGCTAGAGATGGGTTACAGCTCTCAGGAAGGGTGATCAGGATGATCATCAGTGCTCGGAATTATTGGGACAATGAGGAATAAACACCAGGTCTATTTATAGAAATTACAGGGAAATCACGCTCTAGCCACAAACCCCCTTAATTGCAAATCTGCACAGATGTTTCCTTTGAATTTGAAAAGTGATTAATAAATAAATGAGAGTAATGCTTGTTTTGGCTGAAATAGAGTGATAAATGATGTCTGCAGAGCTTCGTTACCCAAACAGGGCGAGGGATCTGACCTGGGACAAACGGCCAGAGCTGACAGGAGATGAACAATCAACACCAGGCTCAAGCCAGGAATGAGCTCAGTGCCACAAGTGGCAGTGCAGGAGTCCCTTGTGCCCCAGGGCACAGGCAGGACATGGCACCTGGATCCTGGCACCCTGCACCCCCCTCCCCTGATCCCCCCTCCTCAAACCCCTGGCAAAGCCAAAGTGTTTACTGTGCTGCTCGTGTTGGCTTCTTTTAATTCATGCATAATTCAGGCTATATCTGTAATTCCTGGGTAAACACAGACGTAACTTTTCTGTTGACTATTCCTTGACCCACTTACTGTACAAACATGCCTTGGAACGGAGCAGCACTGGAAAGGAGAGACCTTCAGAGGAGTCAAGGGCTCCCAGGGGGCTGGGAGAGCGTGGCCATGCCCTGCCAGGGCTGTGTCAGTGCTGTGTTGGTGCCCTGTGTCTTGGTTTGGAAAGACAGGTGCCTGTTAAAGCAGGCAGGAGCCTCCCCTGAAATGGAGAATGTAAACCCTTCCCCACCCCTCTGAATTGCTATAAATTTTAAATTAAGGGGCTCTCAGGCAAAAATAGGGGAGCAAGAAATAACAGTTCTTTAATAGGGAAAGGAAAAAAAAATAAAAGGATAAAATAAACAATGCAGTACAGTAGAACAACATTGACAGAGTCAGAACCCAACCTGACACCCTGTGGGTCAGGCTGTTGGCAGCAGTGCCATTGGAATTGTGGCTCAGCCCTCCTGCAGTGTCAGGTGTGGTTCTGCTGGAGCAGGGATCCTGTAGAGAAGGATGGATTCTTCCTCCAAAGATCCAGTGGAAGAAGAGGCAGCTGCTGTTCCTCTGGGGAATCCAGTGGAGAAGCCATGCTGTGTCTCAAAACCTCTGGATTCTATCTGGGTAGCAATGCTTGGCTCCTCCCTCTGGGCTCACATCTCCCAATGGGATTCTATAGTTCTTATCAGCCATGCAGTGACATTCAACAGCTGTTATCAGCAATGTCCCCTCGAGGGAGGTGTGAATGTGGTCACTCAAAGGCAAACTGCCCACTTGACAAAGGTAATCTGCCATACAGGTGGTAATAGAAAACATCTTGCATTGCAATCTTCAACACCCTGAATCTGCCCACCCTGTCCCTGCCAAAGCCAAGGCATTCCCTGTGCTGGGGGAATGACCAGCCAGCTTGGCAACTCGCAAAATTGCTGTCAAATCCCTTCAGGTTTCCACTGAAATCGGAGGTTTTGTATTAATTTGTATTGTGATGAAAGTGTGTAGCAGCACGGTATCACAAACACAAACAGGGCAATCTTATAAAAATTTCATCTTTATCTATTTTGGGGAGAAATAGCCGTGTCTGCCTAATTGAAGCATCTGTCATTCTGACATTAAATAGTGCATCCGTGGTTCTTTTATTATATTCCCTTGCATTTCCCATACACTGTTAAATTGAAATAACACCGGTGGCTCGGAGATAAAGGGAGATAATAGGTGTTTTATAATGAGCAAAGAGGAAGATTCATCTTCAGTCAAAGCCCAGAATTGCTTTAGATTTTTTGTTTGTGTTGTTATTTTTGTTTCATGTTGTTATTTTGCCACCCCAAAGTGGGGATTCTGCCACTCAGCTTTCCCAGTGCAAGGAGGAGCATTTACCCACATGGGAAGGGATGTGAGCACCAGCAGCTGCTCATCAGCATCTGCAGTGACACCGTTTTGACTGTGCACAAAATCAAGTTTAGCGAGTACCACTCCTATCAAGGAGGAGATGGGGCAAATCAATTCAGCCTCAGGTTTGCATGGAATAAGTAAAAATGGATCCAAAGATCCACACACTGTCTGTTCTGCTCTCTGTCACCTCCCCTTTGGGACAGGACTGCCCCGAGGACAGGGACACCCAGGCCAGACCTCCCCAGCTGCAGCTTCCCCCCAACACAAACCAACCCCAGAAAATGGAACCGTGCAGTGCTTTCCCCATGTGGATCCTGGTCAGAACTCAGCGCATCCCTCCGGGTGTCCAGAGTTGCCGAGGACCCCGTCAGGGGGCTCAGAGACCCTGGCATGCAGCCCTGAGCACCTGGGGATTTGATTTTGACCCTTGGAGCAAGTTGCCAGCTTTGTATGAGGATGTGAAAGTCACACAGGTTTGAATAGTGTAATAACAAAATGATCACAGGGTGAAAAAGCAGATTTTAGGATTTTTGGTATGGGGGTTATGGGGACAAGATGGAGGAATCTGGGTGTGTCCAGCCTTTCTTCTTCTTGTTCTTGTTCTCCATTTTCTGCTGTAATGTTGGCACTTTGGGATTGGTTTAGAGTAGAAGTGCACAGGTGATGGGTATTGGGAATTAAGTGTAAATATGTTATATGTAGTTTGTAGTATAAAAGGACAACACAAAGAGTGCCTGTGGCTGCCCTGCTGAGCAGATCTCGGCTGGGCAGAAAGAAAATTTTATAGATAAGAATTAATAAACAACTTCAAGACCAAAAAGTGAAGAGTCCAGCCTCATTCTTCAGCTGCACGGGCTGAAGCAGAGACATCCTGCACATCTCAGGGCAGCAATTATCAACAGCAACACGAGAGATCCTGTAATTAAATCCCATGCAAAACGAAGCAATTACCAAAAAAAAGGCACCGTGTGTGAGCACAGATAATTATCAGCATGGAGGCTCCCCAGGTAGCTGGCACAGAGTCTGGTGCCCACCTCCAGGGATGCTCCTGTGCCAGGGAGGGCTGGCCTGGCCTGGGCACCCCTCTGGCTTTGGGTGCCCCCCACTTCCAGAGCTCCCTGTGGATCCCTTTGGCTCCAGCTGGATCCACCTGTGGGCACAGGGAGCTGTGGGGAGGGAAATGGTGCTTGGGGGAGTGAAGGAACAGCCACAGCTTGGAGTAAAAGCACAGATATCTAATTGAGATTTCCCTGAAACCCACTGGAAATAATTAAAATTGACTTCTAATACTTTACAAACTAATTAGGAGTATCGGACTGGATAACTACATTGAAGTATAAGTGGCATTTAATTGGGATAAACTGAATCATAATTGGAAATAAATGCAGCCCAAAACAATAAACAGCTTGGTAGGAGAGGTTATGGGCAGCTTGTTCCAATACAGGGAGTGTGGTGCTGGCTCAGAGGCTGTCCAAGGCACTGGGACATCTCTCATCAAATCACAGAATCTGCTGGCATAGAAGGGACCCACAAAGATCACCAAAGTTTAACCCCAAGCCCTGCACAGACACCCCAACAATCCCTGAGAGCCTGTCCAAACCCTCCTGCAGCTCTGGCAGCCTCTGTGCCCATTCCTGGGCAGCCTGGGCAGTGCCAGCACCTTCTGGGGGATGAACCTTTCCCAAAATCCAGCCTGAACCCCCCTGGCCCAGCTCCAGCCATTCCCTGGGTGCCATCCCTGTCACAGGGCAGAGGTTGGAGCTGCAGAGCCTGATGAGGTCTGACCTCAGTCTCCTCCATCTGAGCACATTCAGTGCCCTCAACTCCTCGTGTGGCCCCTCCAGACCCTTCCCCATCTTTGTGGCCTCCTTTGGGGATTCCCAAACATGATTTCTGCTGGCATCTTTGCTGGCACACCCCGAGCAGCACTGGCACATCCTGAGCAGAACACAGAGCCAGGGACCCCCATGCCAGGGCTGCCAGAGGCACTGGGTGCAATCAGATCCATTGCTGCCACCCCAGAGATGCTGCTCCCTCTCCAGAGTCCCCAAACTCCATTTCCAGAGCCTGATGTGTGTGAGCAGCCCCCTGGCAGCCTCGGGGCTGTGCCCATTCCCTGGGGAGCCTGAGCAGTGCCCAGCACCCAAAATCCAACCTAAACCCCCCTGGCACAGCTCCAGCCATTCCCTGGGTGCCATCCCTGTCACAGAGCAGAGGCTGGAGCTGCAGAGCCTGATGGGGTCTGAGCTCAGTCTCTTCCAACTGAACACACTCAGTGCCCTCAACTCCTCGAATGGCCCCTTCCCCATCTCTGCAGCCTCTCTTGTGGATTCCTAAGTGTGATCTCTGCTGGCACACCCCAAGCAGACACAGAGCCAGGGACCCCCATGCCAGGGCTGCCAGAGGCACTGGGTACAATCAGATCAATTACAGACACCCCAGAGATGCTGCTCCCTCTCCAGAATCCCCAAACTCCATTCCCTGGGTGCCATCCCTGTCACAGGGCAGAGGCTGGAGCTGCAGAGCCTGATGGGGTCTGACCTCAGTCTCCTCCAGCTGAACACACTCCGTGCCCTCAACCCCTCCAGGCCCTTCCCCATCTTTGTGGCCTCCTTTGGGGATTCCTAAATGTGATTTCTGCTGGCATCTCTGCTGGCACACCTCTGCCAACACAGGCACATCTCTGCTGGCACACCCTGAGCAGGCACAGAGCCAGGGACCCCCATGCCAGGGCTGCCAGAGGCACTGGGTACAATCAGATCCACTGCAGCCACCCCGGAGATGCTGCTCCCTCTCCAGAATCCCCAAACTCCATTTCCAGAGCCTGATGTGTGTGAGCAGCCCCCAGCCCGAGCCTGCTGGTTTATTTATCCGAGCTTTAATAACACCACCCTTTCAGTGGTATCAAACAGCCTCGAGCTTCTCATTGCCCTCAATGAGCTGGGAACAAATGAAGTGGGTGCAGAGCTGCCGGCCCTTTGTTCTCCCTCATCTGCTCCACTCATTACTTTGAGGAGCCCTATTTTCTTCTTCTTTACTGCTTTCTTCTCTCGAACAATGGGCTCTGAATGTATTCAAGTAACTCTTTTATCATTCACTTCTGCCGAGATCTTTAAGTTCTCCACCTGAACAGTTGGTATTTCTATTTATGAAAACTTTCTTGCTGACTGCTGAAATTGGGATTTTACTCTTGAAACGACCGGTTAGCTCAATTATGGCCTGTTTCGTTCCCCCCATTTAGATTTAATAGCTACAATTTATAAACGCCAGCCTTCCCTCTTGTTTCCTCATCCCCCACACACTGTCAGCAAAGCCAGGAGCCTTCTGATCTCCC
Organism: Setophaga petechia; assembly: GCA_024362935.1. Lineage (NCBI taxonomy): Eukaryota > Metazoa > Chordata > Aves > Passeriformes > Parulidae > Setophaga > Setophaga petechia. The sequence continues at coordinate 2,126,441 of JANCRA010000047.1, forward strand.
TCTGATGGGGATCCAAGGTGGCCAGGCCATTTTTTGTAGACTTTTTGCCCTATTAAAAGGAAACACAAAACAAATTCACAAAACTCTCAATGCATTCCCTCCCTTTTCATCATTTTCCCAGCAGCAGACCTCACAAAGTGCTTCGTGGGATGCAGGAAAGCCCTCACCAGCCTGGGAGCCCCTCGGACCCCTGGTAATTTAGAGGATGCTCCTTTTCACACGGTTGTTTGTTCTTCCAAGCCTGGCTCAAAATATTAAAAAGCTGAATGGCTTTTTCTTCTCTCATTCATTTCCACAGCTCCTCTGAAGATTGTTCTGCTCCTCCCTTGTTCCTGAAAGTTTTCCCCCATTGGTAATTGCTGTTTGTACTTTGTGGCTGGATAATGCCTGAGTCCAAAACATCCTGCCCTGCTTTTGGAAAATCAGCTTTTTATAGGCTGTGCTGGTGGCAGGCACTGTGATGAGTGTCCTAGGTGCTGGTGACAGTGAGTGCTGTGTACCCTGGGTGGCAGTGAGAGCAGGCAGTGGGTGTCCTGGGTGCTGGTGACAGTCGATGTTGTGTGTCCTGCATGCCCAGGGTGGCAGTGGTGGCACATGCTGGCTGCCACAGGCACACTGGGTGACATTTCCAGAGGATGGTGTGTGCCCTGGGTGCCCTGGGTGTCAGTGGCAGTGAGTGCTGGGTGTCCTGGGTGGCAGTGACAGTGGATGCTGGGTGTCCTGCATGCCCAGGGTGGCAGTGGTGGCACATGCTGGGTGCCCTGGGTGGCAGTGACAATGGATGTTGGGTGTCCTGGGTGCTGGTGACTGATGGTACTGGGTGTCCTGCATGCCCAGGGTAGCAGTGGTGGCACATGCTGGCTGCCACAGGCACCCTGGGTGACATTTCCAGAGGATGGTGTGTGCCCTGGGTGCCCTGGCTGTTCTACGTGCCCCGAGTGGCAGTGCCAGTGATGATGGCTGTGCTTGGTGGCAGCACTGGGTTTGCCCAGCAAAGGGGCACCTGGAGCCATGGCTGGAGTCCAGCATAGCATTCCTACCTCAGGGCCCCTGGAGCACTGAGAGGAGCTCCAGGGCTGCTCATCCTGGGCCAGCCCAGCTCCTCAGCTGGAAATAATGTTCTGGTGAGCGCCAGCCCATCTGTTATCCCTCTCCTTTGCTAACAGAGCCCGGGTTCTTTATGGTTTATTAATATTTATTTAGTCTGTTTGAAACCTAAGCCCGTTTCAGGAGACTTGGGATACATCTACAAGGATTTGATCTCCCAGCTCAGGTGCTGCTGCACCATCAGAGGGCAAATGGAGTGTGGAAAAGGGATTCCCCTTGGAGGTGCTGGAACCCAAGTCCATGGGATCTGAACCAAGGTCACACAGCTCACCCCACCTGTCCCCAGGGTTTTCTCAGAGCAGGTCTGCTTGCCACCATCCATGCCCTTCCATTTTTTGGCATCTATTCTGGATAAAACCTCAGGGACAGCACGGGGGCTTCTACCAGGACACAGAGGGAGCAGCGTGGGGCAGAATGGTGAGACCCTGACCCACACAGAGCCAGTCCTCTTTAGAAAGAGCTGTCAGTGCCCTGGAAAAGTCAGGGATGGGAAAAGGTGAGTAACAAAGGAGCTTTTCCATGAGTTTGATAAGCACCAACACTGAGGGGAGCAGTGCAGGCGTCGGCTGTAATGAGCTGAGTGGCCTCTCAGGAGGCTACAGGAAATCAAGTTTAACATCAATTTTTAACTCTTGCTCTGCATTATTTAATAAGTGGTTTGAAACCTGCCTGGCATCACGAGAGGTTGGAACTCGTTCCTGCGCTGGGAAGAGATTAAAAACATATTTTGTTTTGCAATTAAAGGAGTTTCCCCTCTGCTGCAGAGGCGGCATTGATTGGGGTTTATAAAGAGCCCCCGGCAAAGCTTTTCTGCTCCTTTAATGAGATTGAGCAAAGGTGGAAGAATCAGGAACTAATCTGAATCAAGGCACCCTGTGCCTGTGCCCTTGGCTGGTGCACACACCTGGAGAGGTTTGGAATGGCCAAAAAATGTGTCCTGTCCTGTCTGGTGGGCAGCAAACAGAAGCAGCCACTGCTCTGTGCTTCACCTTCACAGGACTGGGACTAATCACACACCTGTCGCAGACATCTTTTATGGAAAAGCCTTTCCTTAGGATTTTTCCTCCTGAGAAGCTGAGAGGCCTCAGGAACAAAATGTAAACAATGATTATCTGCTGCTGTGGAATGCAACAGGTGAATCTGTGATTGGTCTCATGTGGTTGTTTGTAATTAATGGCCAATCACAGCCCAGCTGGCTCGGATGCAGAGTCCAGGACAGCTGCCTTTGCTATAATTCCTTTCTATTCTATTCTTAGCTAGCCTTCTGATGAAACTTTTTCTTTTATTCTTTTAGTATAGTTTTAATGTAATATATATCATTAAATAAATCAAGCCTTCTGAAACACAGAGTCAGATCCTCATCTCTTCCTTCAGCATAAGAACATATTCAGTGAACACCGTCACACACACCCTCATTAATTTACTTCTGCCAAGCTGTTACAGCATCACCCAGAGCTGCTTTCTGAATCATCCTGTTGGGGTGTTTGAGCTGTGTTTTCCCTGGCTGCTGGCTCTTCCCAGGAAGGAATGCCTGGCTCTTTACTGTCTGCAGCTCTTCATTGCCAGAACCCCACGTGGAGAGTGCAGTAGTTCACAAAGCTGCTGAGCTGACCCCAAAACAGGGTGGTTTTGGCAAAATGACATCTTCCTGCTGCATCAGACCAGGGATGGTGAGAGGAATCATCACTGCTGTCCCCAGAAAGGTGGGGTGTCTGTGTCTCCCCACCACCAGGCAGGACACAGGCTCCTCTCCAGCTCCTGCTCGTGAAGGGTTTGACTTTTCAAAGCTCTCCAGGTATTTCCCATTTGGAATAAAACTCACCTTTAACGTTTTATGGAGGCATCAAGCCGTTCATGCTTCTCTATCCCTGTTTTAAGGGAAGTTTTATTAGGTCAGCCCATGGATTTTTCAGTTAAAATAATTGGTGTTTTACACCACGGGCATCAATACAAATGTAAACACGAGCAGGAATGGCAGTGATGTGTGTCCTGGGTTTGGCTCCCTGGGCTGAGCTGGTCTCAGGTTCTCTAAGGAGTGACAGAGGAGTGTAGAACAGGGCTGACCAGCTCTCCATGGATCTTCACCACCCTGTGCTGGTCCTGGAGCTCTCCTGTCCCTGCTGGCACCTGTGAGGTGTGACAGGACCCATCCTGGTGGCAGCAGATGCTCTGGACTAAGGGGACAGGGATGGGCACAGCAACCACTCTCAGGTTGGGAGGGCTGAGTAGCTCTTCCATCCTCAGCTGGATAATAGCTTCCAGCAGCTTCTGGAAGCACAATTCCAGCTGGAATGTCACACCAGGACATGGCATTCACTTGTACTGCTGCATCCCTCCCTACCTGGGCAAGTGAACTCGCATCAAGCTCTCTGGCAGAAGGGGGAGGGAGGCTCTATATGCTATTCCATACTTCCTCCTCCATTTAGATGGATTAATTGACCTTTAAAAATGTGCCCAGAAAATAAATGACCTAATAAAATGAATTATCCTCTTCCACAGTGCTCGAAATCCACTGTAACTTGAGAGGAGACTAATGAAACATTGAAAGCATTGAAGAAACGACTAATGAAAGAAATAACCCTAATAAAGAATAATTGATTAGTCATTTGAAAGCACTGCAAAGGGTGGGGTGAAGGCTCAGCTGGGCCACAGGCCAGGGTGGTGTGGACTGGCTGGGAGACCCATTTTCCCCCCATTTCTGCTCCTCTGGTGACAGGCAGGAAGGTGGGAGCTGCTACTGAGGCTGGTGTGGGACCTGAGTGCCACCAGCACGTGCTCATCTCAAATCATCCTTCCCTGCAAAAAATTCAGGGTTAAAGAAAAGCTGGATGAGACTTCTGGAACTGCTGCCACTTCTTTAATCGTAGTTTCCAAAAATTTAGCAAATTGAGCATGGAAGAGGGAAGCTGGCACTGCTGCCATAGGGAGTGACTTTGTGCTTGGTTTTTGGCACCACAGAGCCCTTATCTCACTGACCTAAGCCTGTGCCTTAATTTTTACGAGCTCCTGGGCGAGGCTGCTGGAGCAGAACGACAGCAGTATATCCCAGTTCAGTGAGGGGATATTGTTCCCTGGATGGGGAATAAAAGTGGAAGTGTCCACAGTGAATTTACAGCTGGCGATAAGCAGGGTTTCACCAACAGTCCCCCAGCAAATTCTGTTTATTGCCAGCTTCTCGCTGCCTGGAGCTGTGTCCAGGACAGAGCAATTCAGTGACACTGCAATTGTCTCCCATCGACCAGCCCTGTGCTGCCTGGGAATGCTCCTGGTGCTCATCCTGGTGCTCATCCTGGTGCTCATCCCTCTGCAGCAGTACCAGGAACAGGCAGCCTCTCCCTGAATGCCATCTCTTGTTCTTGGTAACCCGGCTGAGCTGGAGGAAGAGGAGCATCTCCTTTGTCCCCTGAGTGACACCTGACACCGCGTTCTCCTCATGCAGGAGATTCCAGAATTGTGGGAGGGGAGGGAGCTGCAGACTCTGCCTTGGACTTGAACAACCCCGTTGGTCCTTGTGGAAACCCAGGGCACTGGGAATATTTCTGTGTCTGCTCTGGGGTGCCCTGACCCCCAGGGCAGCACTAACTCTGACCCTCATTCATGGAGAAAGTTTCCCAGACTTCAAGATAGACTGGAATCCACAAAAGTGGGAAACAGATTATAGAGAGTAGTGTAGGTGTATCACCTGGTGAGAAATTGAGGTTTTTGGATTTTTAGTATGTTGTGGATGGCAGCAAGATGGAGGGCACAGGGCGTTGTCCTGGGTTTCTTCTTCATGCTTCTTCTTCCTCCTTCTCCATGGGTTTGGGTGGCATTTTGTAAATGGGCTGAAAAATCTGCATTGCGGGCTTTTAGGGATCAGTTATTGGGTTAAAAGGGAAAATAATCCAGGTGTCAGCTCTTAATTGGACAGTTTATTCTTAAGAGACCTTGTAACAAGAGATTGTTAACCATTTTTGCGGTGCTTTTCCAGTGTGCTGAGCCTGGTGTGGACAACATGCAAAACTTTAAAAAAGATAACAATAAACAAGAACCTGAAGACCAAAAAAATCCTGTGGGCCTCCTTTTTCTGACAGAGAACTGCTCCAGGAGGGTCTCCCCTGACAGAGGAGCCCCCTGTTAGGGCCCAGGAGCAGAGAACCCAACAGTCCTGGCAGAGCCCTCGGTGTTACCAGCACAGGCTGCCAAAGCACGGATCCATATTTACATATTTTTTTAAGCAGCCATTAGAAATTCTGCAAAAGAAGGTGCTGATGAAGTGCTCATTAATAATCCCCCGGCCTGCAGGTTGGTGATGCAGCTGTTTGCACAAGCAGCCATGTTCCACAATCCCACCAGGATGTTCTCCCGCGATGGTGCCATCCATAACTCTGTATTAAAAGTGTCACACGCAGCGTGCTCTCGTTCCTCAAACCTGCGCCTTCTGTTTGTTTATTTGTTCTTCCAGCACAAAACAATTCAACCTCCACGGTTATTTTTAAGCAAATCAGGTTTCACTCAGCGTTTCATTTCCATTTTAAAATATGTCCTTGCAGGAGCTTGCAGGAGGTGCAGGCGTTCCCAGCAAATCCATCCATCCTGGTTAAACTCTTTTTGTAAGGGTGTTATTAACACTGGCAGACAGAGATGGGCTCAACGGGATGCCCTCTCTCCCAAAAGATGTCAAATATGGCAAAAAATGGGGGCAAGTGGAGCCCTCACTGGAACACAGCTCCAGGCACGGCGCTCATCATTTCCTCAGCCTGATTTTCTTCTCCTTGTCCCAATCACGACTGCCAGATTAGCTGGAGGTGAAAGGAATATTAAAACTTTAATAAAGTCGTCAAGACTGAGCCACGTCTGGGCTCTGTCCTTGTCTGAGTGTTACCTTTGGTTGGGATTTAAATTTTTATAAAAGATGTCAGATCTGGACAGAGCTGGGAGGAAGAAATCAGGCTCTGATGTAGTTACTGGTATCCCAAAAGGGAGGTGCAGCAGCACGAGTGAACTCTGTACTGGGGTGGGAATGCAGCTGGGTCTATCCAGGGATTCTTATCTGTGAGAAAAGGCTTTGCCCTCTGCCTTAAGGTATCCACAAATCCCTGTAAATATATAATTTTCATCAGTCAGAGCTTCTGCTGGGAAGATCCATGGCCTGTCTGCACAAGGCCCCTGAGAATTGGCTGCAAAAGGTGTCGGGAAGCAGCTCCAGCTGCCGGATCAGTGTCCATAACTTCAGTTCTTGCCATTGATTTTCCTCCTGCGTGCTTGGCACATGATGAATCTGGCTAATAAAAGCTAAGTGGGAGCTACTGCTCATTCCACAGAGCCCCAGCGCTGGTAACCCTCAACATCCTTATCCCAGATCCTGATGTCTCCAAAGTGACTCCACTGACATCTCCTGCCCCTCTGCCCAGGGCTGGTGAGAGGCATCACAGTGCCAGTGATGGTGACCCTGGGGTTTCTCACAAGGTGCAGTGTCACAGACATCTTTTAGGAAAAATCCTTTCCTTAGGATTTTTTCCTCCTGAGAAGCTGAGAGGCCTCAGGAACAAAATGTAAACAATGGTTATCTGCTGCTGTGGAATGCAACAGGTGCATCTGTGATTGGTCCATGTTGGATGTTTCTAATTAATGGCCAATCACAGCCCAGCTGGGTCAGACAGAGTCCAAGAGAGCTGCCTTTGTTATCATTCTTTCCTATTCTATTCTTAGCCAGCCTTCTGATGAAATCCTTTCTTCTATTCTTTTAGTATAGTTTTACTATAATATATATAATAAAATAATAAACCAAGCCTTCTGAAACATGGAGTCAGATCCTCGTCTCTTCCCTCATCCTGGGACCCCTGTGAACACCATCACAGTGCAGCAATTCCCCAAAGCTGTTATTAGAATTGAAGGTCCTCACACCCTGCTTGGAACCAAATCTGGCCTTCCCCAGAGGGAAGGGAGCACCTCTCCTGCAACTCTGGGATGTGCTGGCAGGGTTTGGGATGCAGCAGGTGCTGTGCACCCAAACACCCTTCCCTAATTCCCCTCCACATCCCTGTTTGTGCAGCCCTGGATGATTCAGGCCAGTGATTAATCATGTGCTGAGTCCCAAATCACAACAAGCAAAAATTGAACCGTAGCTCAAAACCAGCACTGAGGTCATGGCTGGAGGTATTGAAGAACTGTCTATGAGGCACCATAAATCCTAATCTGGGTTTGTTAGGGCTTTATTAGGAGGGAACCCTCTTGGCTCTGGTGCTGTGGCTTTGCAGCATCCCATGTGCCTGCTTTGGACTCCCTGGGAGCAGGAGAATTCCTCAGCCCTTCAGAGAGAACACCAAGCCCTCTCCACGTGGCCTCAAGTGGAGACTCCTCATATTTCACACAGAAACTCATCTTCAAATCTCAGCATGATGAGGGCACTTGGCACTAATGAAATGAAAAATGTTTCTGTTAAGCAGAGAAGCTGTTAGGACAGCTTGAAGTATTGTGCTCCTCTGTCAACTCCAAAGTGGACCAATTTTCCACGAGGTTCTTACATATATTTGTTCTTAACCTTAAGAATATGATTGCAGGGATAATAACTCAATCCTGCGAGCAGGAGGGAGAGCAAACAAAGAGCTGCCCTGCTGTTTGCCTTGGGAAGGAAGAGCCCAGAGCTGCAGCTGCCTTTGCCCTGGGCATCCCCTGGATTCAGACCTGAAACAGCCTCTTTGGGGGTCCCTGGCTGCAGCCCCCCTTGGCTGATTCTCTGGGGAGAAAGGAGTGTGTTCTCTGTCCTGGAGTGAGTAATGCACAGAGACAGAGCCTCACTAGAAATGAAACGAGATCATCCAGCAGGTAGAGCGTAGGTAGGGAGCTCCAATTCATCACCACCGAAATGACATTCCAATGCAAATTCCCCAGCTCTCTGGCAATTCTTAATTGGCCAGTCTATCAAAACAGGTATCAGTGCTGCTCCATCCCAGGGATATGATACTTCCCTCCAGCTCTCAGAAGTGGCTTTATGTGTTTTCCAAATTATTCTTCGGCTTTGAAAAACCTAATGTAGCCTGAACAGCTGAAATGAAGGGCTGCAAACAGAGTGCTGGCTCCGCGCAGGATCCAAATCCCTGAGCAGCAGCATCCTGGTGGCTAGGGAGCAATAGCACAGAGCAGGGGTTATAAATTACCTAGGATATCCTGCTTCTATTTTTTCCCCCCGTTTTTTAACAAAAAAAAAGTGAATTTATGAACACGGACTTTGAATTATTACCCCAAAAAGGCACATTAGGTATTTTACAGCATATTTCATGTAGTTTCTCATCTAAAAAAGGCAGACAGGCAGAGGAGTGTAAAGAACAAACTGTTCCTCACTAATAAAGTGTCGCCAAAGATAATCGGCAATTTCCTTTCACTGTAGAGCCTGTACATGGGCTGGATATTTATAGTTCCTTGTCCCAATCTGGGTCCTTCTGTGCTCCCCCAGTTCCAGCCACCACCCAGGCCCCCCAAAGGAAATTTTCCTTTCTCCCAAGCTTCTCCAGGGTGACAAAAATCTCTATTAAGCCCTTCAGCAGAGCCCAAAGCCCGTGGATCTGCCTGACATTATGATATAGCTCGGAACAGCTCAAAATCCACCCTCGCAAAGTCCACGGGAGTAAGAGGATTAGAAGTGATGGGAAATTAAATGCCAGTTTCTCCAGAAGATGAGCGGAGGAGGCTCTGCTGGTGCCCTCCTGGTTCTCAGAGATGCTGGTTGACAAAAATGTCCTTCCTGGGAGTAGGAACCAGAGCTGATTCCCTCAACTGTCCCCTCCCTCTTGCCCTTGGGTCTGTCCCAGCTAAGCCAGAGATGTGGCCCTGGCATTTGGCTTTGCCTACCCAGCCCAAGCTGCTCCTTCAGTATGAAGGGACAAGGTTTGCCTAAAAACATGTGGCTGAGGCAGCAGATGTAAATTGGATGTATCCATCTGCCATGAACCACTTGACCTGGAGAAGAGTTATGGTGGCTCTGGGAGCTGTTGGGGAAAGGAGAAACATTGGGCAGATCGGTTGGAGCAAATGGTAACGAGGATTTATGGGGTCTGCTGGTGGCAGGAGTTTATCTGGGCTCCTACAAAGTGCTCCTGAGAGAGGGGTGTGGATGTGTAACTCAACAGCATGGCAGAGGCCACCACGAGTGTCACTCAGCCCAGCCTGGACGCGAGCATTAAACTGGCCTCAACAAGAAATTAATGAAGGTACAAGGCTCCACGGCGGCTCCTCCACAGGAAAGCTGCTCATTTTGGGGTTCTTTGGAGCACACACAGCACACAGGCACCAACTGGGCTGGCTGCAGCTGCCAGCACTGGCGCTTCCTTCTGCTCCTCCGAATCGTGGTCGCTGGAATCCGCCTCCCCATATGTGGCAGCTTCCCAAAGCTGTGCAATTAAACAAGTGGCTGGAAATGAAGCAGGAGAAGGGGCAGCTCTGCTGTGGATGCGGGAAAGGAAACAAATGTTTTCATATAAAGGGAGTTTACACTGCGTATAAATCTGAATGCCAGAAGCTTAATACATTGTGGACAGAAGCTGTTCCATCATTCCAGGGCTATTAAATTTTTTAATCAAACGCTTTAGCTATTAAACTGCTGAGGGCTGGCAAGGGCTGGCTCTTCCTGTAGGATAAACCCACCGCGGTCCAAACAAACACAAAATTAATTCCAGGTGCCAAAGGAATGGAGGAGTCAATATAAGAGTAATATTTCCTGGGGCCTGGCTGGTCCCATCCCACCTGATGGGAGGTGACTTGAGGCTGGGAGGTGACATTGGGGTGTCTGTCCAAAGCCACGCAGGGAGTGTGTGGCAGATCTTTGCAAGGACTGGGACTCTCCTGCCTTGCCCTGCCCTGCCTCCTCCCTGCAGGAGCACCTGGGCACTCTGAGGGAGATGCTGACCATGGCTGTGACCCAAATCTCACATCTGAGAGGTCTCATAGCAGGAGGACAAGAGCTTCTCCTGGACTGTCACAACCCAGGGGAGGAGCTGCTGCTTCTGGTTGCTCTCATCTGCAGCTCTGCCCTTGCCATCTGAGCTGCACAGCTGGATGCCCTGCTAGCCCTAACCAAAATAAGCCTGTAAAAGTCCATCTCCTGTGTCCAGCAGAGCTCCAGCAAGGCTGGTGCCACAGGACAGCCCGTGCTGAGCCCGTCTGATTCTGCAGCTCTGCTGAGGAGCTGAGAGCAGAGACACTGACACGCTGCCATGGAAAGAACCAACACAGAGCAAGCAGTGGGAAAGAAAATATCTGCAGCCTGGTGGTTTGTGATGGCGTTCACAGGGGTCTTAGGATGAGGGAAGAGACGAGGATCTGACTCCATGTTACAGAAGGCTTGATTTATTATTTTATGATATATATTACATTAAAACTATACTAAAATAATAGAAGAAAGGATTTCATCAGAAGGCTGGCTAAGAATAGAAAAAGAAAGAATGATAACAAAGGTTTGTGACTCGGGCTCTGTGTCCCAGCCAGCTGGGCTGTGATTGGCCATTAATTACTAACAACTAACATGAGCCAATCACAGATGCACCTGTTGCATTCCACAACAGCAGATAGCCATTGTTTACATTTTGTTCCTGAGGCCTCTCAGTTTCTCAGGAGGAAAAATCCTAAGGAAAGGATTTTCCATAAAAGATGTCTGCGACAGTGGTTAAAGCTGGTTTTAAGGATACAGAGAAAATTCGTGATGGGCGAAAAATGTAAAGGTTCACCTTGATTAAGTCACCTGAAACACGGTGGCTTGCTGCACTCCTGCTCTGGAAGCTGGGCTGGTCATTACTCCTCGTGACACTGAGCTGAAAAGGTGCAGAGAACAGCTCTCCCACCTTGAGATGTGCCTGCCTGGCCTCTCTGCTGCGTGGCTGAGGCAGGAGCGTGCCCATCATCCCATTGTCTTCTCTCCCAAAATAACCCGTAACTGATGGCACAGCAAAGTTTCAGGAAAGGAGGCAGCAGGTAATTATGAATTCCTGCCTGGACCTTGGCTTCTTCCCTCACATACCAATACCCTTGTAGGTTTTCCCTCAGGCAGAGATGTAGCTGTGGATTTGCTCTTTATCCCTCTAAACACATAATCCACCCCAAACCCCGCTGGTCCCTTGCAGCTCATCCTGACAAGGCAGCACTGCATGTGCCTAATAACCCATTCTTTTAAAAAACATTTGATTTTATCCCTTCTAATTGTTTTTCCCTGCAATCTTGAGGGAAAAAAAAAAAACAAACATGTAAAGCTGCCAGCTTCTAAGCCTAAGAAGCTGGATCCTTGAGCTCCCAAAGTTCTGGAAGGAGGTTGTGCAGGTGTGGTGGACAGATGGATGGACATGGATAGAGCTGAGCTGTGGGGCACGCTGGCCTTGCCCCATCTCCTGATGTTTCCATGGGTGCCCCAGCAGCCCCAGCACTGCTGGTGGGGTGCAGCAAGGACACATCTAGGAGGTGATGGTGATGGCCAAAATTACTTGCTCATGGCAGGTGAAGGTAAAGCAGGAGACCAGGGCTGGCATTCCCCCTCCAGAGGCAGCTGCACATACTCCCTGACTTCTTTTTGCCTTGCTGAACCCAAAATATCTGTCATTCTGTGTCCTTTCACACACACATACACACAAAAATCCCAGAAGTTGTTGTCCTGGATTTCCAGGCATTGAAATAATTCTGGAAAAGATTAAACCTCATTTCAAGGTCTCCTGGGTGGAGGAGTTGCTTTCTCTGCCCTGAACCTTTCTGCAGCTGCTCAGCTGTTAGGTTTTAAGTCGTGATTCTGTGGATCCAACACTTCCCTTGGGCATGCTGGAGAGCCCTGCAGGAGCTGTCACATCCTGATGGTGCCACATGGCACCTTCCCATCCAAATCCCATCCCCTGTGCCTGCCCCTTTGGTGCTGACATGTTCACCACTTTCATTACATCCTGTACAATTAAGCTTAAAAAATACAGAATGTTATCAAATTATTGTAACAGGCAAGAAGAGACGGAGGCATTTAGCTGGGAAATGGAAGCGTGAGCGTGGAGCACAGACAGGCCCTGCAGGAAATTGAGCAGAGTTTCAATCACTGTAATGACACCTTGTCCAGCCACACAGGGAGAGCAGGAGCTGGAGGCTGGAGCAGCCAGCAAACACAGACCAGCTCTGAAAAATGGCCCTTGGTTATGGGCAGGAGGAGGGATTACCTGGGGAATGCAAGCGAGGGAGTTGAGGTGTGGTGTTTTCTGGGGTCTCTGTCATTGGAAGGGGACCTAATTTATTATTTTAACATTATTATTTTTTTAAATTTTTATTCTTAAATTATAAATTATTCATTATATAAATTATGTATTATTATTTATTTTGTTATTATTAATTTACTTTATTTATTACCTTTATTCTTAATTATTTATTTATTATATATTATAATATTATAGTTATTTATTTTTATTAACTTTATTATTTATTTTTTTATGATACTATATTATATTAAAGAATGCTATACTAAAACTATACTAAAGAAAAGAAAAAAGATACTTATAGAAGGTTTAACAAAATACTAATGAAAAACTCGTCACTCTCTCCTCAGAGTCTGACATAGTTTGACCGTGATTGGTCATTGAGTTAAAACAATTCACATGAAACCAAAGAAATACTGACTAGTTGGTAAACAATGTCTAAACCACATTCCAAAGCAGAAAAACACAGGAGAAGCCAATCAGATAATTATTGTTTTAATTTTTCTCTGAGGCTTCTCAGCTTCCTAGAAGAAAAAATCTTGGTGGAGGAATTTTTTAGAAAACATGATGATGACATTGAGGATCTTGGACTGCCAGCAGCTTTCCTTGTCCTTCCTCCAGCATTGCACAGACCTTGCCAGTGCTCAGCACCCCCCAAAGAAAGGTCACTCAAGCATCAATGTTTTACCATTCATGGAGCAGCCTGGAGAGCATGGATCACCTCCAGAACCAGGCAAACTCCTGCAGGATGTGTCTCAGGAGCCCTGAGATGGGTGAGAACAGAGTGTGCTTATCCTGGAGTGGGAACATCCAGTGGGCTTTGGGATCATGCAGCTCCTGGGTCTGAGCAGCTGCAGCAGCAGCAGGGGCGATGCCCTCAGCTCTGGGGATTAAGTGGGGGAAGGTTCAGAACTCCTTGAGCTGGTGCCACCATTGTACAGGTGACACTGGCTGCTGTTCATGGCTCAGGAAAGCAGGGCACTGTGCAATTAGTGTGTGCAAGGAGGGTGATGTGGTTACTGCTTATCAGAGATCTCTGGCCGAGCTGAGGTGATACACGTGGCTTTAGGGACAGGGGAGTATTTTTCTTTTAAATAACAGCACCTACATGTTTAATTTAGGTAGCACAATAACCATAAACCCTAGAAAGCAATTCTTCGTTTTAATAATTCATCCCCTCAAGTTTTACTGTGATTGATCTAAGATATTAAATTTAATAAGAGAATTTATCAAGGTTATCTGATGTCAACATAAAAGAGCACCAGGGCTGTGTTCCCTGGCTGGGGGACTTTGTGCATGTCCACATTGTACATCCAGGCATCACATGGAGGAGAGGGAAAACTGAGGTCAGACTGCTGCAGCTTCTTGGGAGATCCTTCAGGAATGTTTCCTTGGGAGAATCCTTCAGGAGTGTCTGCTTGGAGAATCCTTCAGGAGCATTTCCTTGGGATAATCCTTCAGGAGTGTCTGCTTGGGAGAATCCTTCAGGAGAGTTTCCTTAGGAGAATCCTTCAGGAGCATTTCCTTGGGAAAATCCTTCAGGAATGTTTCCTTGGGAGAATCCTTCAGGAGTGTTTCCTTGGGAGAATCCTTCAGGAGCATTTCCTTAGGAGAATCCTTCAGGAATATTTCCTTAGGAGAATCCTTCAGGAGTGTCTGCTTGGGAGAATCCTTCAGGAATGTTTCCTTGGGAGAATCCTTCAGGAGTGTCTCCTTGGGAGAATCCTTCTGCTCTGGCTCCAGCTTCTCACCCAGTTCCCAGTGGAGGGGCTGAACGTCCCCTCCTGTTGCAGGCTCTGTCTGATCCTGGTGCTATTTTTGCATCAAGGCCAGACCCTTGCATGGTGCCATGGACCTGCCAGTGTGAAGGTACCTGCAGATGCAGCAGGGAAAGGAATACCTCAGGAAATGACAGGGGGAAAGGGCTGGCAGTGCTGGGGATGCTCACAGGGATGAGGGCAGCAAGGAGCAGTCAGGAGCTCACTGAGGGCAGAGCCAGAGCCCAAGCTCTCCCCTGGCACTCAGAACTGGATGAGGAGAAGAACGGGAGCAGAAATCAGGATCCCTAATTAATGTCCCCAAGCACTGGCAATGACACCAGGAGTTTGTATCCATCACCCAGCACTGGTGGTGATTACCATAATTTTGCCTTCAGTGCTGTAGGTGTGACTCGATTAGGGAAGGGAAACCCCACCACTTTAATGCAGTTATCAATCTGAATTACACCAGGCAGTTTTAATCATGTAGCTCATTCCAGGAGTCTTTCCATGCTGGCTTTGGCATCATCATCCTTCCTGCATTTCTAAAAACAGCCCAAAAGGAAGAAACAAGCAGAGCCCATGTTTGCCTGCACACCAGCCCAAGGCAGGAGGGACAGGTTGGGAAAAAATGTACTTCAATGAAGCTACCACACAACCTGGGGAGCAGATGCAAGGGAAGTCAGATTTCTCTGCTTTCCCTCAGCAGCTGCATGCAGCAGTTGTTTTAAGCAGGAAAGTTATCCTTCTTCACATGAAATCTCAGAGACTTTGAAGCTCAAAGTAAAACTTACATTTCTCATCATCACATTGATGGCCCCTTACCACTCTGCATATTGTGTGATTCTGTGATCATGAATAAGGAGGAAGCCAAGAAAAAATGCCTGAGTCACATATCTTGAGCTTTCTTGTGTCTAGAAGAAAGAACAAAACCAAACCCCATTCTTAAGTATTACATTTACATCCATGTGTTTTGTGGGGTGGTGGGTCGGAGACAGATACACGACACAACACCCATGGGTCATCAGCTCCCTGCCATGCTCCTGCCTGCACACTCAGCCCTGACCAGGAATTATTCTGGTCATGAAGAGGCCAAATTACTTTTTATATTTCTTGTTAATGCTTCATCATCTCCTCAAGCTGAAGGATAAGCTCCCTTTATGAACGAGGTTCAAGACCCATCAAGAATTGTTCAGACAGGTCAAGCAGGAACTGATGTATTCAAATAATGACTGTAAAAAAATGTCCATTATCTGTAAATTAAAGCCAGGATGGCCACAACTCCTCTCACCCCTCTGCTCAGGAGCAGTTTTCTTTTGGAAAGTCACATCTTCCAGCCCAGGAGTGAAAAAAAGAAAAAAACACCCTTAATTTGCCTTGCTACAATATTGAATTACCATTACAGCGCTGAATAAATAAAGAATGTGGTTTCTGGAAATTCCCATAGATCACCATAAAATGCCTCATTATTGTCGATGTGGCTTATGACAGGGGCTATTAACAGGGAATGGAATCAATAATGAGAGGGAGTGCAGGGAACAGGCTGTGATGGGAACCCCACAGAGAAAGGAGGGTTTTAGGGGCAGGCAGGGGTGGATGGGTGGATGGGTGGGTGCTTGGGGGCTTCCCTGCTCTGCCACTCTACACCCTCCAGTCCCTAAAACCCCACAGACAGCACCATCCATTGCTGGCAGCTGTCAGGGGACAGCAGGCTCTGGGCAAAGCTGCTTTTCCAGATGCAGGAGGGGGAATCTGGGAGGAGCCCCTGGGCACCTTTGCCAGCTCACCCAGACAAAGGCAGAGCATGGCCCAAGGCCTCCCAGATGCAGGATGTTTTCTAGGGAAGCAGGCCCGCTGGCCAGAGAGGTGGAATCATTCATTTCAAAGTCTAAAGTACATTCTGCTAATCAGGATTACAAAGAGCAGGGATAAAGAAGCCAGAAACAACTCTGTCCTCTAAGTGCTGAATTTGCCCTTGGACACAAAGAACAAATTGATAATTATTGTTCTAATTCTTTTCCCTGAAGGCCTGGCTAGAGAATTAAAGCCTTGAGCTTTCTAGAGCCTGAATACCCCAGTTTGCAATTTGCTCCTTTCCAAAGCACATTGTCCTGTGGCTTCCTGCTTGCTCCATCAAGCTCCCACCACCCTCACTCCTGTTAAGGGATCAGAGGGAGCCCCTTCTAATTTTTCTATGTTGTAATGAATAAATAAGCTTAGCTGGTGATCCAGAGCATGTGGAGACGAGGGGTGAGCACAAAACCTGGCTGCAGCATCAGGAGAGGAGCTGGGATGGGCGCTGCAAGGGCAGGATGCTGGTGATACCAGGGAGGGGCTGATGTCACCAACGGGCAACATTCCTGTTCCATTCCTCAAAAATCTCACTGTGAGAGTCATTCCCAGACCCACCACTCTTGCAGAGCGAGAAACCAGGTGCATAAAGCTCATCCAGCCCAGAGGGGCTTGGCATTCCCTGGGTGCTAACAGCACCTGGGAGTGCTTGGGTACACTGTGGCACTCCCTTCCTCTGCCCAGGACACTTCTTACACCAGCAGAGGGAAGTGCTGCTGAAACGTGATTGCTTTTCATGTTGAAAGGGAAGCTCCAAAGTGTGAATTAAGACTGGTTTAAAACACCTGGACCACAAACACTGAGGTGGCAAAGCACCCATGGCTGAGCGACGGTGGGGACAGCCCCATCCATCTCCAGGCTCAGCCCCTAAAACCCAATTGTGGGTGTTAAAAGACAGTAGATTTGAATGATATGCAGACTCCAATATTATTTAAAGCCTCATAAGTCAGTAATAACACTTTAAAATCCTTCCTAAATCTTGCCAGTAGCCGGGGCATGTTGGTTTGAGGCTGGGAGAGGATTAGCTGCTTTTGTTGTGCTGTGAACTGGGATGGAAGGGAGTAGAGAGCATGGGCAGTGACTGGTAGCACTGAGATGGGGAAGAGAGAGAAATCTGAAATGCTGTGGACTGTGGGGAGTGGCTGATTTGGGTCTGATGGCTCGACCTGGATGCCACAACCTTCCCAGAGAGAGATCCCACAAGAGACAACTTTCTAGGGGTCTCAGGCAGTGCTTCAGACTCAGGACAACCTCAGCAAGGGGCAGGCAGTTCAGCTCTGAGCAGTGACTTCAGCTCTAAGTGATTCCAGCTCTGCCTTGTGAGGTGTATCCAGGCCAACACAGGGACAAAGAGACAGGAGCACCGTGGGTTGTTCCACAGAGTTCCTTTATTCCAGCACCCTGCAAAGGATGGCAGTGATGGCAGCTCCCCCCTGAACAGGGCAGAAACTGGGGGTTTTATGGGGAAAAGCAGGGGTGGTACAAAGGGGGAAAAACCAATCAGTCCCAACAAATCTACATGGGGTTCCAAAGAATGCTGGGAACTCACCATGAGCAGGGAAGATTTTTCAATCCAGGAGAGTTTGAAAAGATTTTATCATAACCTGTGACCAGGTTTTTGGTTGAGGGAAGAGACAAGGATCTGACTCCATGTTTCAGATGGCTTGATTTATTATTTTATCATATATATTACATTAAAACTACACTAAAAGAATAGAAGAAGGATTTCATCAGAAGGCTAGCTAAGAATAGAATAAGAAAGAATGATAACAAAGGTTTGTGGCTCGGGCTCTGTCCAAGCCAGCTGGGCTGTGATTGGCCATTAATTAGAAGTAACCAACATGAGACCAATCACAAATCCACCTGTTGCATTCCACAGCAGCAGATAACCATTGTGTACATTTTGTTCCTGAGGCCTCTCAGCTTCTCAGGAGGAAAAACCCAAAGGAAAGGATTTTTCCTAAAAGATGTCTCTGACATTTCTCAATCCAGGAAAGTTTGAGAAGACCTTATCATAACCTATTCAAGGGACACCTGTCCAAGGGAGAGGGCTGGCATGCCCATCTGTCTCCACAGTGGACAGCTCCTGGTCGGTGTGGGGTGGGCTATATTGGCCCTGGCAGCAGATGCTGATGTGCAGTGCTGACATGTCCCAGCTCATTGGCACCCTCTGCCAGCAGCATGTCCAGCTCTGTGCTCCCACTGGCTGTGACCGTGCCCTTGTGCTGAGCACAGACTCACAGGGATAAACTCATTTTCCTCTGGGCTTCGGAGCGCTGCCACCGCCGGGCCCATCACCGCGGTGCCGCGCGGCCACCCGCCTATTTATAGCCTGGCAAGGATGTCAAGCGCCTCGGAGAGACAAGGGACAGCGTCTAGGGATGGAAACAATACGAGTGCATTGCGTGGCCTCCCTGGCAGGCAAAGCTGTCTTTTCTCCAGGGCACTGAAGGCAGCAGCTCCTTGTGCTGTGCCCGCGGTGCCACCGAGGAGCGGCACGCGCGGCGCAGGACGCGGCACGGAGCCAGGCGGCTGTCAGGATCCTCACCGCCGCCACTCGCTCGTCACAACGTGGGCTGGAGATGGGAGATCTGTTTTTCCTGGTTAATAAGGTTTATTTTTGTTCTGAATGAATAATACATGATTAGTGTCAAAATAAATTACAGTCCTTCCATTATAAACCACTTTGCTGTTCTGTATCTTCTCCTCTCCCTGTCTTTCTGTTTCTTTCAACTATCTTTCTTTCTCTTTGGATTCTTCTCTCTCTTTAAAGCTCCCTCTTCCTCTTGTCACCGTCACACCATTCATTTCACAGCGGCAGAACAGAATATAAATGCACTGCCTTAGGGCTCGTCGAAGTTAAGCTCATGTTGCGTGAGGAAGCGCTGATTGGCCTAAATTATGTAAGAGCAACCCGAAGCGGCTGGGGATTCACTCCTTTGATAGAAACAATAACAATTTCAAGATTTAAACGCCTGCATTTTCCAGCCTCACCGGGGTCCCAGGCTGAGGGAGGGAGCAGGGTTGGGTGCTCTCTCCCACGTGGAGTCTGCCCAGGGGCTGGATTCTCTGGGGTTGGAAGTTCAAGCACACATGTGGGTCTGATGGCATCCATGAAGCATCCCTAGATCTGCCCTTTGATAGATTAATGAAATTCCGGCATGGTTTGGGTTGGAATGGACCATAAAGATCATCCACCCCTCTGACACAGGCAGGGACATCTTCCACTCATCACCTTCCATCCTGGTCTTGGGCACTTCCAGGACTGGGGCAGCTGCAGCTTCTCTGGACACCCTGTGCCAGGGCCTCCCCATCCTCACAGGGAACAATTTCATCCATTTCTTCCCCTCCTTCAGTTTGAAGCCGTTCCCCCTTGTCCTGTGAGCCCAGGCTCCTGTAAATAGTGTGCCTCCCTCTTTCCTGTAGTCTCCCACCAGGCACTGGAGGCACTGCTGCCACTTGCATCCCCACAGCCCTTCACACCACCTGGGGTACAGAAAGTCTGTCTGGAGCTGAGGGAACACACCTCCCCTCCCTGGAGCATGCCCTCAGCCACCAGCAAGGATGTCCCAAAGCTGTTTGGCCACTTTTGGCAAGGCCATCACCTGCCTGTGCACCAGGACCACCGAGGCAGGAGGGAGCTGCTGACTCTCTTCTGGCAGAACCAGGGCATGGAAGACTTCAATCAGAGTCTGCTCACTTGGGCAGCTCTGAGATGTATAATTAAAACAGAGGAAATTCCATTGCAGGCTCCTTGCTAAGATGCCTGGAGCAGGTGACTCAGGTACTGCAGACTCCAAGGTGGGATTGTTGCATTTCCCACCTGTCACTGAAGAGCCAAGTGGCCGTATTTTTCTTTATTCCATCATTACAAAAAAAGAAGCAGCTTCATAAAATATTTATATTTCTAAAAATAATTGATTTCCTTTTAAGATCCTTGAAGTGAAACCTTAGGGTGGTATAAGAGCTGTCCAGGTCACATTCCAAAGAGAACAAACCATAATGAAACTGCTGGCACAGCCACTTCAGAGGGAGGACTGACGGCTTTATTTAATTACTTTATACAATCCAGGCTCTACTTCTCAGCCTCAAACAATGAGAAATGATCAGAATCTCTGCAAGGACCCACAGCTCAAAGCTCCTGTAGTTCCAGATTGAGCTGCTGAGGCACATGGGGCTCCAGCAACTCGGGGAAGGGGGGAGAAGGGGAAAGGCAGCTTGAGAATTTGGGAGTCTGAGAGCACCTGGGAACTTCAGGCTGGCTAGGGGGAGCAATGAGGTGGGAACACCCACAAGTTAACTTGCTCCAGGGAAAAAAAAAATTATTTCCTTTGGGTGCTCAAGTTTTCTCAGTTTTCCCACCTTTGGAGGCTGACTGGCACATGGCTGGGCAGCAGGGGCTGATCACAGCTTCTGTGAGAGCAGCACAACACACAAACCCTGCATTACAGAGATTTTCTCTGCAAAGGATGGGCTTGCATGAGTTGGCCTCACCTTGCTTTGCCCACACCCACCTGCCCATACCAGCCCTGCCCCAATGAGGGCAATCCATGCCTGCTGTATGTGGAAAACCATGGGATTCATAATGCTGCCAAGGTAAAATGGGATGGGAGCAGGCTCACTGTAAGGCTGAGGCCCAGCCTCACTCTCCATCATTTTACCATGAATTTCCTTTCACCTAAAGGTTTTCCAAACAAACACTCGCTCGCACCCCAGGGCGGCTGCCCTTGGTCTTTTGTTCTCTATAAAATGAGGCACATTGCGACCTTTCCCAAAGGGGAAAGGCAATCTCAGTTTGATAAATTCCTGGGAACAATGCGCATCTCATTCCGGTTTATTACCCTTGTCAGAAGGTTACAGAAACGCTCGCTCAGATTATGGTGCTTAACCCACTGCCAGCCCCAGCCATAAATCCCAGCCTCTGCCTGTGCTGGTACCTGGGGCAGGGTTTGGGCATCAGATGGATCTTTGGGAGGCCTGAGCCAGTGGGTCAGAAACCACTGCTGGTTTAACCTCACTCATCCCAATAAATCTCCTTTAGGGCATGAAGATATCAGAGCCGTTTTTTTACAGGCATGGTATTTCTGCCTTCCTGAGGTACAAACCCAGCCAGGGAAACATCT
Source organism: Setophaga petechia (assembly GCA_024362935.1). Classification (NCBI taxonomy): domain Eukaryota; kingdom Metazoa; phylum Chordata; class Aves; order Passeriformes; family Parulidae; genus Setophaga; species Setophaga petechia. The sequence continues at coordinate 2,147,468 of JANCRA010000047.1, forward strand.
CCCAGGTTGATTTGTGCCAACAGCTGAGTCATTTAACTGGTGGGATTTATACAGGCAGGGACAAATTGGACACCTGCGCTGAGAAAGCGGAGTTCAAGCCAAAATAAAAATCAGCCCCCAATTGTTCAGAGGTGGCTCCGCTATTATCCATCAAGGGCATTGTCTTCGGGGAGACAATTCCTGCTCTGAGTTCGTCCCCACATCGTCTGTCACAAATTCATGTCCATTGTTTGAGATGACGACATGTACATAATAATCCTGCGAGTTCCAGCGCGTTCCAGCTCTGCTGTTTAAGCAGCAGCAGCCGGTGAGGGATGAAGGTTTAACACACGGGTGTTATCTAATGGAAAGCTCTTGCTGCCGTGCAATCCGGAGGCAGATGGCTCCCAAGCTGCAGAGGGCTGTGCTCCTGAATGGCTCTTTTTGAGGATGGCTGCACTGGGGTGTTGGGCAGGAGATGAAAGGTGCCAGGGAGTGCTCAGAAAAAATAAAATGTCAGGGCAGACAGTGGTGGCCACAGGCTCTGGTTTTCCCTGCACAACAGGCTGAGCAGGCTGGAGGATCCTGTGTAGGGCAGGAGGTGCTGGTGAGGGGCAAGTTGGGGTCTCTGAGGTCTTGTGCTTCCAACCCACAATGGCTCCAGCCTGTAGTCCCCAAACCTGGGCTCCTTGCTTTCCTTTTAATCAAACTTCAAACCCAGGGTAACGACTTAAACATCCGCAAAGGAAGCAGCCAAGGGAGACATAAGGGCTTGTTTGATCTTTTTCTGAAAGGAGAGTAGGAATCAATTCCTGACAGAAAATGCATAAGGACAGTGCTGGAAGGAAAAGCCAGACTAGAGCTGGGTCCAGTCACAGGAGATGCATTTGTGGTCCCAGGACATGTTTGGCACCTTGAGGGCAGCAGCCAAGCGTGTGGCATGACCAGGATGTGGGTTCAGCACTCATTTCCCCTTGGATTGCACGTGCAGGCAGGGAAAGCTGTGAGGATGAGGCCAAGTCTCCCTGCTGGGGTGGGGGCCCTACCTGCTGGCAGGCATGTCCATGTCACAGCCTTCCAAAAGCTGCTTCAGCAGGAGCTGGGACTGTTTGGAGGAGGAGGAGAAGGAGGAGGAGGAGGAGGAGGAGAAGGAACAGGGGGAGGAGGAAAAGGAGGAGGAGAAGGTGGAGGAGGGTGAAGCCCACAAAATGTTGATTCTCGCTGGCAGAGGGGCGCTGTGGGGCGGGCAGGGAAGCAGAGCCAGCTCCCCCGGCTGGCCTGAGCTCATCCCTCGGGAGATCCTCGCCGGCGCTCCCGTCTGTACCAGCTCGAGCCTCCAGTGCTGCCTGGGGTGCTGCTTTTCAGTGCCAGGATTTAGAAGAATGAAATCTAAAAGCTGGCAAGAGACATGAAGGGAAGTGGCTGCCTCCAACAATAACGGCATATTTCAGTAGCTGAATTGAGTGTGACCCTTCCCATGAGCAGGTCAGCAAACAAAGCAGGGGATTAATTGCTGCTGTCGATACATATCTTAGCAGCATCCAAACATTCATAACTGCGAGTTAGTGCTGGTCACAGTGCTGGAGCTGGTGTGTCCAGGCCTGGCACTGGCAGCTTCTCCCACTGCTCTCAGGGATGTTGTCTGGGTCACTCCACTCTGCTTCCAGCCCCATGCTGCACTATGCTCTGGTCCACTTCCAGAGCCAGACATGCTCAAATCAGGGTTTCCCCAAGCTGTTTTTGGCCTTGGACGGTCCTCCCTGCTCTCTGCATGCCCACAGCCCACAGCACCTCAGTGGCTGTCCCCGTGTCACCCTGCTAATGAGAAGGCTTTCGGAAGGGGGTGGATAATAATCACAGCACGCTGTTTCTCACGTTCTCCTCGGCTGGCAAACTCTGCCAGCAGCCTCAGCCGCTACGTCAGAAGCAGAAAAAGAGCAGAGATGGCTCAGCTGTGTGCTCCGAGTGGAGCTGTGGGCTGGGGAACAAGGACACTCCGGAGAGCACTGAGGGGAGCCGGGGGCTGAGCTGGCAGAGCCAGGCTCTGCTCCACTGGCAGCCCATCCCCATCACTGTGAGCTGGCCTCAGCAGGGACAGGGACAGCAGGGAGCCTCAGGATGGGTCTGCATCCTGGAGAGGGGTTGCAGGCTTCAGGAACACAGTACTGCTTGCTTTTGTTATTTTAATCCTGCACCTTAGATTGTGTCACTAATAGAGCCAAACAGTATTGAACTGGAAATGCTGTTTAATTATTTTTCAAAAATAGACCAGGGAAGGGCAGTAAATGGAAATACCAGTGAACACGGAGCACGCTGCCAGTCTCACAGCAACAAATGGGGCCCAGCTCTCAGGGCAAGTCAGCTATGACTCCATCGAGCCACTCGACTGCAAATTATTCCTGTCCTCTGGTGACCATCGTCAAGAAATCACAAGCCCTTCTGCTCCTGAAAGAGCTCATAGGCAGCTAGAATGACCTGTTTGTATTCATGTATTCAACATGGGGATTATTAATTAATATGCTTTATTGGTTTTGTTAAAAGCACCTGGGCTAATTTTAGGGGGGATTTTGACAATATCGTTGCATTAAAGGCAAATAACCTGGAACTAAGGGATTGGTTTTGTGAATGTGGATATTAATGCCTCTCCTGGAGCAGTGCTGTGGTGGGGAGGGGAGGCATTAATGGTCCCATTACGCTGTGTTACACAAATGGCATGTTGCCCTCATGGAGGGGATTTAATGGCTTGGTGCAATAACAGGCTAAAAGCTGGCAAGGGTAAGATAATGGACTGTAAAAAATATATGTTTATTGACACTTTTCTTCATTGTTTGGATTTCTGCAGGGTGAATCTCCTCAGTGTGCCATGCAACGCTGCGTGGGAAGATGCCGGCACAGGATGAGAATTTCCTCCAGGGGCTGGGCCAGGTGGAAAGGGGCCTGGGATGTGGCCCCTCTGAGCTGCACTTGCCAGGCATGATCCAGCTGGGAAACCACTGGATCATGCAAACTCCCCCACATAGCACCAAGTGGTGCAACGAGCCCCAGGTAAGATCAGATGGATGCACTCCATAAACTGGGGGGGCACAGCTCAGTCCCCTACACCTGCATGTGAGGGATGATTGCCCATCTCCAAAGGAAGGGCAGGTCCTGATCCCATTTTCCTTTCCCCTGCACATGCAGGGAGGTGGGCAGCAGCCCCAGCCCTGTTGGCAGCCATAATCTGGCTGGCTCCTCCCTGTGAGCACAAAGTGACACTGAGGAGAGGCAGCTTCAGAAACTTGTGCAATGAGTGTTCCAGCACAGGCTTTAAACACCAACTTAGTGAAGAGGCTGTGACACCGCTGGCTCCAGGTCCTCAGAGCCACTTGATCATCTCCTTGCCAAAACACAGAGCCTCCCAAATCACAGCCCTGTGGGCGAGGAGATAAAATCCCTGCTAAAGACGTCACCATCTGGAGCTGTCTCATCTCTCCTGCACAATGAGATGTCACCACTTGGCCTCTGAAGCCCAAGATGCATTTTCTAGACTTATCCAGAAGGATGTTTTGTTAAAGTCCCAGTGCCTGGGCTGCACTTCCAGCGTGTATTTCCTAATCATGGTGTCTTCCACCACTGAGGTCCAAGTGCAGATAAGGTGTGTTTGCCTTCACCTTCTGAACACGGGGTTACAAGGGGTAGAAATCACTTGGCTGTGGCTGCTTCCCCAAGCAAGAAAATTCTCCACCAGGACTCCCCTGGTCCTGACAGCTCTGGGCCCAGTGCTGGCAGCTGTGGTGGGGTATCAGAGCTGCCTGGAGCTGTGCAGTGTGATACAAACCAAGGGGTGGGAGATGTCTGTAGAGACCCAGACAGTCAGTGATACGGCACTTGTGATGATTGTTCTGCCTGGAATCTCATGCATGGGTAATTATTACTCTCCTAATTCCATTATTCACAGTTGTGATAGGTGGTTTCACCTCTATTTCTCTCTCACACACAAAACCCCTTATTAGCATTCCCTACAGTGAGAGTATTCCCCACCCTGCAGCCAAAACAAGCCAGGAGCAGGCTGGTGCACAAGATCACCGTGTCACTGGTGCCCTTCTGTGGCTCCCATCTCCCATCCCTGCTTTGGGGACAAAATTGGTGTCATTGGGGGTGGTGCAGGGCCAAGGCACAGCTGTGGGACACGTGTCCCTTCCCAGGGAACCAGCAGCTCCCCTCCACCTGTCACTGCTCCCTGCTCCAGACCACACCATGCCATTCGATTTGGAGCATTTGATCTGCTTCCAAAAAAATGTAAAAAAAGGAAAACTTCCACTTAGCCTTTCTTATGATCCATAAAACCCTGCTGGAGGCTGAGACAGCTGCTGATATTAAAAAAGTTACATTAGGGAAGGAGAACTTAATGTGGCTGCATGGGATGCTTGGGACTGTGGATGTCTGGGAGTAAGCAAGTGCTGGGCTGCTGCTGTTGGAATAGAACACTGCTGCACATCCCAAAATGTGCTCCCAGAATGTCATGTGCCAGCAGGGCTGGGTGTCTTGGGACTGCAAAGGCACCCATGGGTTTCTGATTCCTTGTCTGGGATGTCCAGTGCTGTCAGCACAGCCAGTGCAGAATCACAGACTCACAGAATAATTTATTTTGGAAAAAGCCTCCAGGATCATCGAGTCTTTGCCCCAGCTGGAAGAGAAGGGGGAAATAGTGGCTGTGTGGAGGCTGAAGGAGAATCCTGCCACCTACCTGAGTGGGCTGGAGGTGAGGCTAGGCAGGCAACATGCAGCTCAAAAAATGTCCCTGCAGCCCTCTCCATCCAAATCAGGGAAGTCAGCAGTCCCCAGATTCACATCCATGATCCATCACTTTGTTTTGCCTCCTGGCAACTGCAGAGGGAGAGGCATAAAGGTGGGAGGAAGGGGTGAGTGGAAGACTAATTGCAGCTACACCTGGGGACCTTGGGCACTGCAGGTATTTCAGACAGGAAAAAAGTAATTTTCAACAGCAAATTGGCAACTGGCTCCTTAATATCAGCCTTCAGCTCCAGAAAGAGCAGCGACCTGTGGTGATGCCTGAGCGTGGTGGGAGCAGCAGAAGACCATGGAGCAGGGCAGGGGCAGGGGCAGGAGCAGGAGCAGGAGCAGGAGCAGGAGCAGGACAGGCTCTGTCATTACTGTAGCCCGAAGTGATGAAGCTCGCAGGGATGAGGCCTTGATGCAACAGTTTAACAGCAGCGTTTAGGAAGCGGAGTTGCCATGGCAACTGCTACCCGGGATTTCGTGTCCGGTACCTGAGGTGTTGGCGCTGCGTGTGCCCCGCAGTCACACTTTGGTGCCCCGAGCCAGCCCGCGGTGCCCGCAGCGCTCCGTGGGCACCCCCGCGGGGCTGCCCTGGGCTCTGTGCTCCGCATGCTCCCGCAGCCCAGCCTGCAGCAGCTCCCAGCGTGCCGGGCTCGTGTCCGAGCTCTGCAAACACTTCCGTGCCCTCCTAGCTGTCCAGATGAGCACGACAGGATGGAGTTTACACTCTTCAGGATGCGGTTTTCCACCCTGTGTGGGTGTGCAGGTGCCAAGATGCTGCCCTCAGCGGTGACACAAAGGCAATGGGTTATTCCCCATTTGGAATTACCTTGTGAGCTGTGTTAACAGCTCAGCTGCTAACTAAGACTAGATCGCTGGTAGTAATAAAAGCAGTCCCTTGGTGGGTGGGTTTTGGCATTTCATCTTGATTCCAAAATGAATAATTTATACAAGGCTTTATTGGAGCCCAGAGTTATACAATAAATGTTCCATGCAAACATGCTCACATATTTCAATGTTAGTATCTCTCCAGTGAATTTGCCTGGCAGGCCAAGCCAGGCTGGGATTGCCACATTGCTTATTTACGTAAAATATCATAATCTCACTTTTATTTGCATTTCTGAAGTGCCATTAGGGTGATTTGGAACATATGAGCCCAGCCAGGCGATTGCAGCTGCAGCTCCTGGGCCAGGCTAGGAATGACTTTCAGGCCTCTGTGGCCAAGAGTAGGAGTGGGTTTTGGCAAGCTGGTGCTGCAGGGAGGCAGAACCCACGGGGTGAACGTCAGGGCACAGGGGATGAGAGCATTTGGGGGTTTTTAGGGGTGGTGTGTTTGCATGGGCTGAGCAGATGGAGATGGGAACAGTGTGTGTCACTGGGGGCTGCTGCCTGAGCCTCCTCCTGTCCTGTTTTGGGGAACAAAGCCTCACAGGCAGGTTAAATCAAAGGCAGTTCTTGAAAGAGAAGGGTGGCAGCTTTCAGCAGTGATGGACTGCAACCCACCCCTCCCCAAACCAACTCTCGAGGGATTTCTTCCTTTCTCAGTGAGGTGAAATAGAACCCAGTTCCAATGATTTCATTGCTTAAAACCCAGTTGTAACCTCCAGAGACTAATTACTTTCTCCCTGCATTTGCATCGTTTACATTCAAGTCAGTTTAAGGGATGTGTCATGTTTTGGATGGAGATGAGAAACTCAGAGGCAAAAATCTTCTCAGAAGCAAAGTGCTCGGGAGGAAGATGTGGGAACGGGAGTGTTGTGATTGCAGCCATCCTGTGAGTGCTTCCACCCTCCCTCCCGTCAGGACAGGGGCAGGGGAGGAGGAGGAGGGTGAATCCAGCCTTCAGCCGAGTCAGGACAGGGGCAGGGGAGGAGGAGGAGGGGGAGTCCAGCCCTGAGCAAAGCCTTTGTGCGGTTCCAGCCGCAGAGGAGGATTCTCCAGCGGGAGCGGGGGCGTGCGGCGTGTGCTCCCCCGCACGCCTCGGCAGGAGCTGACAAGCAGCAGCCTGGCGGTGCGGTGCCTGTCTGATCCCAGCTGTCTGGCTCCCGCACGGAGCTGCTCTCACAGCACAGAGGCAGCTTTGAGACAGGCAGAGATGATTTCCAAGTTGCTGCTATGTGCTCTGCTGCCCTCAGCCATGCTGGTTGCTGCCGGGGTTCTCTGACATTCCCTGTGAGGCTGGGATCTTGTCTGAGCTCAGGAATGTGCAGCCACGGGGTGATGGGGAGGAAGGGATGGTCCCCCCAGCCAGTACAGCTATGGGCATGACCTCTGCTCCGTTCTGCTCCAAGTGTCTGTGCCTGCCTTTTAAACCTCCAAACTTCCTCTGCTGTCATCTGTTTTTCTTCTGTCTCTGCAAATTCTACCTGGAGCCGATGACCCAGCTCAGAGCTTTCCTTGCTCATGGTGTTAGCAAGGGGCTCTGTGCCACTCCCTGTGAGCCCTGTGAGGCTGGGATCTTGTCTGAGCTCAGGGATGTGCAGCCACGGGGTGATGGGGAGGAAGGGATGGTCCCCCCAGCCAGTACAGCTATGGGCATGACCTGTGCTCCGTTCTGCTCCAGGTGTCTGTGCCTGCCATTTAAACCTCCAAACTTCCTCTGCTGTCATCTGTTTTTCTTCTGTCTCTGCAAATTCTACCTGGAGACAACGATCCAGCTCAGAGCTTTCCTTGCTCATGGAGTGAGGTCTCTGCAGAGGGAAAGTGGCAGAATTGTCTCCTGCTGTGCCCAGCTGGGTGACCAGCAGCCCCCTGGGACACTGCAGCTCTGCTCCTCCTGGCTATTGTGACTCTGGGGAATGGGAACTTCAAATGTCATGGGTGAGCTGGATGGGAGAGATTCCAATGAAAAGCAGAAAGGGTTGTTTGAGAGAATTAATTGAATTTATTTGACAAATACTTGCAGATCCAGGGAGCAAGTGCACACATACCTGGAAGAATTGCTTCAAAGAAAGCCTATTGTGCTGCTGTCGCTTGTTCTGCTCCTTTTTCATTTTGTGTTTTTTTCTCTTGGAACTGCTCTGAGCTGGAGAGCCGGTGACAGAGGAGTGCATTTCATCCACAGCCAACCCAGCAGCACATGGCCTATTCCTGAGGATCTCCACAGGCCATCATTGTCTGGCCCTGCCGCTGTCTGGGCAAATTTAGCACATAGCCAGTGGGCTGCTTTAATAGGAGTGCTGCGATTTCAGGAGAGCTGAAAATTTATATTCCCCTGTAATTGCCACAGCACACCTTAGTGCTGCTGCTGCAGCAGGAAAATGGTTCTCCCCAGTGCACTGGGGACTCGGCAGAGATGCTGGCACAAACAGGATAATGAATGCTAAGGTACCTCGCGTGTCGCACAGACTGAGCTTAAATATTGAACGAGCAGCATTCCTGAAAGAGCCATATCCCCTCCTTGGAGAGGGGCAGGATGTTATCTTAAACCTAGGGAGCATTTTGCCCTCCACACACTGGGATTTGCACTGAGACCTCACAACAGTGATAATGAGATTTGAGAGTTTGGAACACATCTTAATGCACTGTGTCCCTCATATCTCTTGTCTAAGTAAAATGAGTTTGAATTTTTCATTTTAATTGCAGACTTGTGATCTGGAATAGACATTCTTGTACTGAAAAGCATCCGCTTTTAGATCCACTCCTTGGGGCATACAATGACACAGGCACCCCGTGTCAGGCACTGCCTGTCAGAGCACAGCTGGATCCCCACGGTGGGCACAGCTCCACAGGCACTCCAGCCAGGCAGAACAGCTCAGGAAAGCCTCAAGGCTCAGGAATGGCTCCCCTGCTCTGGACAGGCAGATTCAAGCAGCATTTTTTGTGCCATGACTGACTACTGAGCTCGGAGCAGCGTTCTCAGAGCCCAACTGACCCCAGTTCAGATGAATCACAGAATCCCAGGATGGTTTGGGTTGGAAGCTCATCTTGTTCCAACACCCTGATGTGGGCAGGGACATCTTCCACAATTCCAGGGTGCTCCAAGCCCCATCCAACCTGGCCTTGGACACTTCAAGGGATCCAGGGGCAGCCGCATCATCTCTGGAAAACCTGTGCCAGGGGCCTCACCACCCCCATGGGGAAGAATTTTTTCCAATTATCCCTCTAACTCTGCTCTCTATCAATGTGATGCCATTCCCCCGCCTTGTCCTGTCACTCCAGGCCCTTGTAAATGGTCTCTCTCCATCTTTCTTGTCAGCTCCCTTCAGGTACTGGAAGGCCACAATTAGGTCATCCCAAAGGCTTTTCCAGGCTGAACAATCCCAATTCTCTCAGCCTTTCCTGAGGTGCTCCATCACAGTGGAGAGAGGTAAAGCTGCTGTAGGCTGAATTGCACCAAGCCTGGGGATTCCCCATCCTAGGCCAGCCCCTGACCAGTTGTACAGTGTTGGTCAGTTCCTCATATCCCTTGGGATCACACTTCCCTGGCCTCCAAAGTGAGCTCAGGGATTTGGCTGTTGCTGCTGCCCTGTGAGAGTCCTTAAAATCGCTGCTCTACCAGAATAAGAAGTTATCTCTAACCCTGTAGGGATTTGGCAAAGATGCAGGCACGAAAATAGTTTGTAATGAGCTTTAAGACATATTAATGAAGAGAAGTATAATTATTATTACCAAGTTCAATTACAGCCCTTGGATTACAAATATTCTCCCACAATCCCTCAGGAAAGCAATGCATCTTGTCTCTGCAATTAAATAAACTGAGTGTCAAGGGGAGGGAAGAGGATTAAACTACAGAAGAAAGAATTGCTTCAACTTGACTGTGGTGGCCCCTCTCCTCCTCCCGCCCAGCTCTCCCTGCTTTGAGGAGAAGAATCCTCACTCAGCACAGCCCAATGGTGATAAAATATTCCTTGAGAAACTGGTGGTTGGCTTCCTTCCAAAGATTCCGGCATCTGTAATGCAGCAGTTGCCATGCTAGTGGAATCTAATAAACTCTTGTCTGCAGTACTTCTGGAAGTGCACACCTGTACAGTTCTGCTGCCCAAAGATGCAACCTAGGCACTTCTTCGGGGTTTTTGCCTTCAGGGTGGTTACTGAGCATGGAGACAAAATGAGGGATGTGCCTGTCCCCCGTGCAGGAGTGTGACCAAAGCACGCAGCCCTCAGAACTCTGAGAACCGCGGAGCTGCAAACGCAGAGAGCGCCGTGGGTCACACAGGGAAGCTGCACATGGAGTGAAGGAAGCTCGACCTTGGCAACACAGCAGGAACGTCAGCAGTGGTGAAAACAAAGCTGTCCCCAGGGAATAGCGAGATGCAGGGGCTGCTCCAGCCTGCTGCCTTCTTGGCCGGAGCAGTTTGTCTCTGGAGAGCTTAGAGGGGAGGAGAAGCCTGTGTTCATCTGTGTGTGAGCAACAAGGGGCACTGCACTGCTTTCCCTTGCTGGAAGAAATCCATTACAGAGAGGATCACCCTGCCATGGATGCTGGCTGGCACTGGGCCAGGCTCGCTTCCAGGGCCAGAGCAGCTCTGCTGGCTCTGATGCAGGTGGAGAAGAGCCTGACAGTGTGTGGAAGGTGGAATGGGCAATCTGCAGGTGGGACAGGAGGTCTGGGAGGAGGGACAGGAGGTCTGAGAGGTGGGACAGGAGGTCTGCAGGTGGGCCAGTGAGGTGCACAGTTGACAATGCTGCTGTATCTGGTCCCTGGAGCAGTGCAGGATGCTCCAAGCTGGCCAGAGCAAGGGTTAGTGCTTTCTCTCTCTCCCCACCACTAAAATCTATCCTGAAACACTTCTGATGGCAAAATGCACCAAGTTAAGCGCAAGAGCAGAAGTCTCTGGTGATGTGGCTGAGTTTTGGCAGGACACAGACAAACAATGACAAACCTTGGCATATGGATGGGCATGAAAACTGTGCCAGTAGTGCACAGGTAAGTTACCCACCAACTTCCTGGGCACTGCCTAGGAACTCGGTTTACTTCTTTCCCTATTAAACAGGATAACAAAAGCACAGCCACACAGTGTAGGAGTTTCTCCTTAAACAGTGCTATTGTCTGCAGATGAAGCAGGGACAACGCTTGTTTCAATTCCCTCAGAACCCTCTCTCTGAATGGGTTTCTTGTGCACCTGATTGTTGTTCAATCTCTCCTACCCAACCCGGTGTACACACGGTTCCAGGGCTTGCTTTTGATCACGTTAGCTGCAGGACACTTGTTCCTCCTGTGAACCCTGCTCCTTTGTTCCTGTGAGTGTGCCACCCACGGGGAAACCTTTGTCCAAATAATCTCAGATTCCCTGAAGAGCGAGAGCTGCCAGCTTTGCTTTCTAGTTGAAGTGACAGCAAGGAACATACAGATTTATTCTTCTATTCACTGGTGGCTTTCTATTCGTGTGTCCTCGGATCAAATCAAAGTGTCAAAACAACATCCCCGGCACTCCAGTGGCAGCTCCTGCCCACCAGACGGACATGTGAGGAGCAGGTATTTTTAGCTGCAAAGAATAACCAGCAAGGGTCATGTAGTGAAGAAAATAACCCAAGACAATGGTGGGAAGAAACTAAGGCACTTCTACTGGAACCTGGGAGGATTGGTATTACAGCAGTCACCCCTCTGCCCCAGGAAGAAGTACAGAAAGGGACAGGAAGATGTGGCAGACAAGTTTCTGGCTCTGTGACAGTGTTATTAGAATGCTCCAAGCCCTAAACCCTCTTCCTGGGCGGTTTTTAATTCTGACTCTGTGTTAAGCATTAAGCACTATCAGTGCATGCAGAAAAGAGCCCTAGAAATGTGCTGCTTGAGCAGGAGTGCCCAGCTGAAGTCTTTCTCTGCTTACATGATTAATCTGTCTCTGAAGAGCAGCTATTACACACTGGGACGGTGTCTGGACAGTTGTGTGACATCTTCTGTGCAGGATGCAAGCAGGGTGGATGACAAAGGCACACAGCCCCGTGGAGAGGTGGGAGATGACTCAGAGCTGTGGCATCGTGTAATGGAGCTACTCCTGGAAAACCTGCTTCAAAAGAGTCGGGACACAGGAGATCAGCAGCGGTGCTTGATGGAGGCAGTACCTGATGTAGGAAGTACTTAAGCAGATTGTAATGAGGATGTGGGTTCATTACCGGAGCCTCCCAGGGCTGATAAGGGAATCGCTCCTGTTGCACTGCGGTCCCCAGATGGAAGGAATGCGTAAGAGCGCGCCGCGCCGGGCCACTGGAGCCGCTGTCCTAGCGTGATTCCTACCAATGGAACAATATTGCTTGCTGTTGCATGAACAGAACATGTCTCCTCTGATTGTTTTTCCCTGCTCTTTTGAAGATAGATGCTGTCTGAGGATCCCCAGTGGTAGAAGGTCCTCTCTGAGGTGCAGTTACAGCTCTTTACACATAACCTCTGGCACTGAGAACCAGTGGTAAAAAGAAATAAATCCAAGTGGGGATCTTTTGGCACAGTTTGCTCTGGTTCTGAAGGAAGTCGTGAGAGTGGACAAGAGACTGACCTCAATAGCCTGTTCCATGGCCCTGCTCCAGGGTGCTTCAGCTGTAATTATCCTTTTTTAATTCAGGGAGCTACTGAACTGTGATGAGATTCCTGCAGTGGCTTAAACTCCCCCTCTTGTAGGATACCAGGGAAAGAGACACCTCTTCAGGAAAATGCTGATGGCTTCTTGCTCTGCTAAGAAAATGCCACCTGGCCCAGCTGCCTTCTCCATCTCAGGTGTTCACCCATGGGCATGTGCCTTTGCTTGGATCAGCTCTGTCCTGGGAGATTTCCTCTGCCCAGAAATTGGCAACTCTTATATGCCAAGAATTAAATTGTTGAGGGGTTTTAGACTTTACGTATTGAATTATTGCAAGACAAGTGACAGAAAGTGAGCAAGAGTTAATTATGTGACAGGGAGAGAAAGTGCCACTGTGCAGCAATCCTTTCAAAGGCAAACAGAAATATTTATAGACTCAGGACTGCACAACTTGCTGTGCTCTGACTCGAGATGTGCTACTGATTCACGGGGCAGCACTTTGGGATGGGCTCTAGTGTGGGCCACAGCTCTGCTGAAAGGTAGGTCTCACCTCAAGCTGCGTTCAGAGGCAAGTGCTAATGAGAGAAAATTTGGTAGGATTTTGTCAAATCAGGGTTTAAAAACATCCTGGTGATGTCCTCTTTTCAGTCCCTCGGTGGATTTCCCTTTTTTCGTGGCTGGCAGAGCGTCTGTGAGTGCTCACTGAGGTGACCCCAGCCCACACCACCAGCTCTGGGGTTGACAGTGCCTCAACCCCTCCAGATTTGGGGCACACACACAGCTTGTGCAGGTGCTCATTTCTCGGGTGATTTCCCACCGCACCACAATAATTCTGTTCCATTCTGCCTTCCAAGCAGAGCTGCAAAGTGCAGAAGCTGGGAGAGGAGACAAACAGGATGCTGAGATCAAACCCGATGAACATCTGCAAGCAGCCACCCCGCAGCCACCCCCCTGTGGGACACTCCCTGCCCTCCTTCACTGCTCCCAAGGGTTACCCTGGGCAGAGCCACCCTTGGTGGGCACAGCCTCGGCTGTGTGCCCTCCACAGCCCTGGGCCTGGCCCAGGATACTGTCACTATTTTCAGGGACTGACTAATCCTGACGGGAGCAGGAAGAATCTGCTGTTACCTGCAGAGGACAGAGGGAGGGAGATAATTCATTCCCATCCCCAAAGCAATCCCTGCAGGCAGGTTTTGAGTCAGATTTCCAATCATCTGCCTTTGGAGACCACCAAGCAGGCTTAAAAGAAATCTTTATATTTTTAGCAGTAACATAATAGTGGTGGAAATTTAATAAAATTCACCATCAAATATTTATCCCATTACATTGGCTTAAGTAATTTAAGATGCTGAAATCAACATGGTGGGTTTATATTTAATGAGCCTTGTGTAAAACAGCCGCTTCCATCCTTGTCAGGTGTGTAGAGAAGACACTTGCATTCACTCAAAGAATTTTTATCTCCCCAAAGATATGGTGTTAAATAATGTACAACACTCACCAAAATGTTACCTGTCACTGGTGGAAAATCAGGCTGGGGCTCGGTGAGCCTGATGTTCACTGGCATGTAGGACAGAGGAAGGGCATTTTAAAATTATTATTATTTTAAATCTAACTAAGCAAATTATGCTGAGAGCAGCTTGGGCTCAGCTTTTGGATGAAGTTCAGCCTTGCTGAGTGTGGTGTTCCCAGCCTGTCCCTCTGACAGCTGGGCAGGGTGGCAATGCCAGGACCAGGCTCAGCTACCTGCAGGCGTGGGAACTGGAGGAAACTGAGAGAAGCTGTTTGTTCCTGAGATGCCCTGTTCCAGCTGGGAGCAGCACACTCAGAGCTGCTGAACACAACTGCTTCAGCTCCCTGGGGTGCCTAGCAAAGCAACCAGGCAGAATCTGGGCATCTCTCCCATGGAGACAGGCTGGGAGAACTGAGGGTATCCAGCCTGGAGAACAGGAGGTTCTGGGGAGACTTTAAAACCCCTTGCAGTGCCTAAAGGGGCTCCAGGAGAGCTGGAGAGGACAATGGACAAGGGCATGGAGCGATGGGACAAGGGGGCATGGCTTTAAACTAGAAGAGGGGAAATACAGATTTGATTTTAGGGAGAAAATTTTCCCTGTGAGGGTGGTGAGGCACTGGCACATGTTTCTCAGAGAAGCTGAGGCTGCCCCATCCCTGGAAGTGCCCAAGGCCAGGCTGGACAGGGCTTGGAGCAACCTGGGATCGTGGAAGGTGTCCCTGCCCATGGCAAGGGGTGGGAACGGGATAAGCTTTCACGTCCCTCACACCCCAACCATCCTGTGTCTCCCTGATTTGGGGTCTTGGCAGGAGGGCAGGCAGGCTTGGTGGGGGCTGAGCCTCTCTCACTAGAACGGAGAGAACTCCTTGTCCCTCCCACATCCTTTATCTCGCCATGTCCCCGCGTATCTCCCCGTGTGTGTCCCGCCATGTACCCCGTGTCCCGCCGTGTCCCGCCGCGTCCCCCGTGTCCCGCCGTGTCCCCCGTGTCCCCCGTGTCCCCCCGTGTCCCCCGTGTCTCCCGTGTCCCCCGTGTCCCTCGTGTCCCCGAGTCCACGAGCGGCGCGGCCGCACCGCCGGTCTCACACTGACCCCCAGCGTCGGGCGGCGGCTGAGCCCGAGCTGCTGCCCCGGCCGGGAAGTTCGATGGGAATGGAACCCTAATTACACCCTAATTAGAGCCTGTAGCAAAGCGACCCAACAAAGCGGGAAGCGGAGGGGCGGGAGCGCCTGTTCCCACGGTTACACTTACTGCAGCAGTTAAATTGAGCCAGGAAAAGGTTTCTGTAGCTGATGCTTTTTAATAGCCAGGTCAAGTTGCCAGAAAATCATTAAAATCCTTGTAATCAGTCTCCTGGAGCAAAGGTAAGGATTTCGACCCAGTGAGACGCCTTGTGCTGGGAGAGATTTACTTGTGGTTTGTGAAATACTTTAAAAATCAAAATCAATATGCCAGGAGCAAGAGGGGCTTAGGGAGGCCAGGAGACCTGGGGCAGGGGGAATTCACTGGGCAGCGTTTGGAGATGCCTCAGGAAGGATTCTCCAGATAAACACTAGAGATGGTTACAGAAAGTGCATCAGTAGCAGGGGGACAAGAGCATGAGCAGCAGGGCTCCAGGCAAGGATTTGGGGCAGAGTCCAGGCAGGGCTCCAGCTGTACCCACCACAGGAAGCCCAGTCCCAAACAGTCCCTCAGGCAGGTACTGCAGCCCCCCAGGCTGGGCTGGGCTCTCTGCACTCGCTGTTCTCCGATGTTCCTCATGGTTTGTCATTAACGAATGTCACAGGTTTCCTCTTTGTTGCTCTTTCTCACAAAGCCCACGTACAGCTCCATCGTGTTAATTAATTTCTTCAGATACTGCTTTTCCATGTTTGGTCGTTGATAAAACACTTGCTAGAAATCCAAAATAAGAGTCAAAGAGATTTCTCACATGGCAAGCATAAAGTTTCATTATGTACCGTAAATTGCTTGTGATTTCTGTGTCAAGGCTCACCAGCTCCTGATGTGAGCACTCCTCTGTGATGGAAATGAGGAGTTTATTCCATGTGAGTGGTGCAAAGGTCCTCAGGTCAGCAGTGCTCGGGGCAGCTGCATGGGAGGGCTGCAGACCATTGTGAATTTCGGTTCTAGATGGGGTATTGACTCCCAGAGAATTTCCCAGGACACAGTGCCTCTGGGAGCCCAAAATGGCAGTTCATAGAATCATGGAATCACAGAATGGCTTGGCTTAGAAGGGACCTTGAAGATCATCCAGTTCTAACTCCCTGTCATGGGCAGGGATGCCTTCCTTAGACCAGGTTACTCAGAGCCCCATCCAGCCTCAATTCTCACCAATATTACCTGAGCTGGCATGACAACACCATATGATGGAAGGGAACAGCAGCTAAACATTTTTTCTTCAAATCTTCAACACAAGACCAACTCTTCCTGCTGAGGAGGCAGAGAGGCAGCCAGAAGGATGCAGCAGGGAGCAAGACTCCTGGTCCTGGTTACTGAGAAGCAAATCTTCCTCCTGCTTTCTCCCCAGAATTCAGCCACTTGAACCCCACCCACCTTTTCCGTGGCAGGAAAAGGCCAGCCAGCACTCCTGATGGATGGCTGTTCAGTATGACAGACCTCACATACAACAGTTAACAGCCAGCATGTTTACAGGCAACATTTTTTTTGGCTGCTGTCCCTGGCATGTCAGTCATGTTTAGCCAAATGAACTGGGAGGATTATAACAGACAGGGACACTGGTGCAAGTGACAGGCGCAGAGACAAGTGCTGCAAGAAGCTCATTTGCACATCAAGTTTCACAGCCTGGCTCTCCCTTCCTGCTCCATAAGCTCATCAGCTGCTGCTGCAGAGCCGCCAGTTTTCACAGGAATGATGGAGCTCACAAAACCCTCTTTTTATTTTTTCTTCCGTGCCTACTTAGACAACAGATTCTAACATAACCCATTTTTTTAAATATGGAGAATAAGCCCCCTTTTATGTGGAAATGTGGGTTTAATGTAAATAGCTCGTGCTGCTCTGATTCTCTCAGAGGGCTGTTGGCTGTTGGCAGTCCCCCTGTTGCCTTTCAAGTCACTTGGGAGTCACTGTTGCTGAGATGGGGATGGATCTCAGAGGGATCCACAGTCTCTCCTGGGCGCTTCCTGTGCTATGTGACAGTTTTTATCTCAACTGTATTTCAGAATATACAGCAACATCTGAAGCTGTGAAATTGTCACTACCTGCCCCCAAAATAATGTGGTTAAAGGAGGGAATAGGGAGAGTGTGACATGAGAGCTCCATCTAAGCTGCTGTGTCCCTTGCACCCTGTGTCCAAGGCCATCCCACAGAGCCTCATGTACTTGTAATTGTGTACCTCACCCCATGTCAGTTCACCAAAGGCCATGGGAATGCTCAGGGCTTTGCCACCCCCTTCTCAGTGCTCAGTCACATCAAAGCAGCATAAAACCCCAGAAACATACAGTGTTGTCAAAAGTATTTATTAGAATTAAGTTTTCCTTACAATTTTCAGTTTGTTGTGGGAATTAAAACAAGAACCACGTTTTCCAGCTGCAGAAATGCTGCTTTTCAGCCAGCTTTAGTCTGTGGCTGTTTACAAGACAGTATAAGTTTTCACTGCCTAATAAAAACAATCATCTGTATTCCATGGCTGCAAGCAACAACACTGTGAGAGAGTGGAGCAAGTCAAGGAGGTTTTGGAGAAGAATATGAATTATCTCACCTGGAGAACAAAGCATAGATAGACCCTGAGCACCAAAGGAAATTGCACAACAACGTGCATGCAAGTCTCCAAACCTGCATGGTTTAACTGGGGGATTTCATACTTTTGAGACAAAATGTATTTCTTGAATATCCCCATAGGTACAGTCTTGCCACTTATTTCTGCGATTTAAATTGTTGCTTCTGTTTTTTAAGGCCAGGCTGAACGGACAAGCATTTAATCAGCCAAGTTGGATGAAGGAGCACAGGTACCACTGAGACTCATGGGACAACTCTGCAATGAGCAAGAACATTAAAAGCTGCTATAAAGAAACAAGCTCCTGTGCCCTCAGATGGACAGAATTATAAAAATCCCCACAGCATCCCCAAAGCACTGAATTAACTGGAGAAGGAGCTGTGTTTAATGTGATGGATGGAGCCCGCAGGCCCCATCGTGGGGACGTGGCCGTCAGGGCACCGGTACCTGCCTTCGCTCCCCGCAGCACCTCCCCGGGAACATCAGACAGGATAATTACGTACTTAAATCTGGGTGCTTTACTACACAGAAATTCATCTGCTACCCTCCGAGTCCTTGAAGTTAAAGAGGGATTTGAGTTACTGACATAATTTGTTCCCTGAGGGCTGTGGAAAGCAGAGAGAAGAACATCTGAATAATAACTCTTCGACCACATCTTGAATGGGAGCGAGCGCTGCTCCAGAGTGAGACACAATGGGAAGCAAACGATTTCAAATGTTTATAAGCTACATAGCTCCCAGGCAGGATGTGGCTGGGTTTTTCCCCAAGCAGCTGGGAGGGAGGTCCTTCAGAAACTGTAATTGCAGCCTTCCAATACTTGACGGGAACTTATAGGAAAGATGAGGCAAGACTATTTACCAAACCATGTAGTGACAGGACAAGGAGGAATGGGTTTCAACTGATAGAGAATAGGTTTAGATTGGATATTGGGAAGAAATTCTTGGCTGTGAAGGTGGGGAGGCCTTGGCACACACTGCCCAGAGAAGCTGTGACTGCCTCTGGATCTGTGGAAGTGCTCAATGCCAGGCTGGACGGGGCTTGGAGCAACCTGGGATAGTGGAAAGTGTCCCTGCCATGGCAGGGAGTGGGACTGGATGATCTTCAAGGTCGCTTCCAATCTACCCCATTGTGTGACCTGTGACGAGCTGCTTTGTGCTCACTTTGCCAGAGATTCGTTAAGGTGACGCTGTCTGTGGTCCAAGCTAGGGGCTGCTCTGTGTGAGGGGCTGTGGCATGTAAAGGGCTCCGGTGTGTGAGGGGCTCCGTTGTGAGAGGGACTGCTGTGTATGAGGGGCTCCGGCGTGTGAGGACCGTGGGCTCCCCGCCCTCACTTGGTGGGATGATGGTGCCCTTTGCCCGGAGCCCTTTGTCGGTGCCCGGAGCTCTTTGCCCGGTGCCCGCGCTCGCCCCGGGGTTCCTGAACGGAGCTCCACAAGATGGCGAGCGCGGGCCCGCGCGCGGCCCAAGATGGCGGCGGGTGGTGCGGCGCGGGGCCGCACGCGCTCGGACACTCGCGGCCCCGCTCGCCCGGCCCGGACACGGCCACGGCACCGGGCCCGGCGCTCCGCGGAGGCGGCCCCGGCAGCCGAACCCGCACAGCCCTCAGGGGAAACAGCCGACACGGCGAGCCCGGTAGGAGGGACGGGGCCAGGTGGGATGGTGTAGGAGGGAAAGGCCGCGGGGCCGGGCGGTCGCAGTGGGGGGAAATCTCAGGTGATTATTAACAGCTGCAGTCTGAGCATCATCATGTGGGAATTATCAGGAGAATTGAAGTAAATTTATCGCCATTCCCGCTCCTCCCACGACGTTGTTTGTGCCGGTGCAGAAATACAGAGCAGATTTAGCCGATTGCCGTGCTGGGTGATGACAGGCCTGGCACAGTAATTCCCATTAGCATCATCCTTAAGAAAATAAGAACATGGTGATTGACCTCTTACGGTGCTAGTTTATTCTCTGAGACAAGTGTTTTTCTCTTGCTGGTGATGGACTGTATATTGTGGTTTATGTAAGCTGTCTGCTCCTCTTTTCCTCTCTTTACATGTACTTTATACTAATTACTTTTCTTAGAAGGTTTGGATCAAAATGCCACTTGTGTGATGGAGCCCTTCTGTTCCTTTGAAAGTAAAGAGAGGAGGTGATTTTATTCTTTATTTCAAATGAGCTTTACGATCTTGTCTTTTTTTTTTTCTAACAGTGTTCATCACATGAAGCTGCTGAAGGACAACCTGCGAAGAGGATGAAATATGAAGAAAGCAATCTAAAATCAGAGCTAGAGGGACTCACATGTGAAAGTGGAAACCCTGCTGCACTGGGGGAAACACCTAAAACATCTGATGAGGATGGAGGTTCAGAAGATCCAAGAGACAGCAGTATAATCCAACAGAAAAAAGATGAAAGCATTCCAGAGACTGATGAAGGGAAGCAGGAGAAGGAGCATGGTGTTTCTCAGGAGCCACACACGGTGAAATCCAGCGGTGCTCCATTAAAAATGGGTGGATATCTGCACCACTATCACGTGTTCAGTGAAGAAGAGAGCAGCTGTGGGAGTTTTGATGGGGCCACCTCGGAGGATGCAGAGTGCCCACGGAGGCCAATGTTCCTGGAGCACAGCAGTGGCCTCTCGGATGAGGACAGCAACCAGCCCATGCCAGTGCACCGGTTCTTTGGAGATGTTGAGCTGGTGAGATGATGAGTGTGTTCCTGCTTTAGACCCAGCCCTGGTCTGCTTAAAATTTGCCTCAAAACTCTTGGTGAATATGGCCAGTATTGTTGGGCCCTGTACCCCAGATAAAACTGTCTCCATCAGAGATTAAATTACTTGCCCAGCTGAATTAATTTCAGGTGTAAAATCTTTCTTATTTAGACTATTTTGTTAAATTCCATGAGATAGGTATCTTTACCGATAACGACATTATGGAGACACAATATTGTTGGCAAAATACATTTTTTTCTGGTCTTTGATTCTTAACAGAATCATGGAACAGCTTGGGTTGGAGGGATCTTAGAAATCACCCAGTTCCAGCCCTGCTGCATTGGGATTGTTTCCAGGTTTCTGTCTACCTCAGCTTTTGAACTGACCCAAGTGCCAGAGCTTTACATTTCAATCCCTTGAACAAGCTTAACTTTGGGGCAAGTGATGCTGCCACCTTTTCGGTGTTCCTTGTGGTGTTTAGGGAGCAGTGAGGATTTGTTTAGGGAGCCCTTCACCATCTCCCAGTCTTTCTCACACCAATGAAAGGAATCCCAGCCCTGAGGCTGCCCATGGATCTGGTTTGGGCAGACTCCCCTCCAAGCCCCACAGCTTTAGCTTTGTGCCACTGCTCCCAAGCTGAGGGTTGGTTCCTGTGTCAGCTGAGGGAGGATGGGAGCTGGTGGAGGTTGGAGTTCTGCCTCCACGGACTTTCCTTGTTGATTTGATCTTTTCCCTCCAGCACCTCCCAGAAGTTGTGCTCCCGAGTGTGACGAGGAGCAGGCGAGAAGCCAGGAAGCTCCATTTCATTGCAAAGGAAGATGATGAAGAGGAGGAGGAAGAGGATGATGTCTAACAACAGACTGTAAACAAATTAAACCCTTCTTCTTTCTCTTTGTGACCACATGGCAATGGCTGTGTCAGTAACATGAGGTGTCTGTTTGCCTTTTCTCAGGTAGAGAATTGGGAGAGTTTGTTTTGCTGGAATTGGCAGATACAGTATTGCAGTGATTATCTGGGGCAAATACTGAATTTTCAGTGGTTTGGAAATAAAGTATAATTGAGCACTTTACCACTGATATTTAAGAAAAAAAGCCAGGGAATAGAGAAATTCTCATGGCTTTTTTTGTAAATTTGAGCCTCTGTCTTGAGAAAGTATTTGGTTTTACTCTTTTTTTTGCAAAATAGTCAAGAAAAGGATGCTGGAGCAAGGTTCTTTTAATTCTGCAATGTCTGTGGCATCCAGGGATTATACCAGGGAGCCAACTGACTCCCTGGTACAAGGAAGGTCAAAGGTCTTCCTTGTGTGGGTTGTTTACACCTAACCCAGGACCAGTTAAACCTCTAAAATGCAGTTCTGCTGGCAAAATGAAATGCAGGATGTCAGAATGGATTCAGTGTGCTCATCTCTGTGAGTTCAGCACGTTTTCATTGCACGTCAGCTCCCCAAACACCCACCCTGTGGTGCTGCCTCCTCCCTCCACCTGCTGCTCTTGTCCTTTGGATTTCCAACTGGTTTCCAGCAGGGATTTTGGAAACAAATGCTTTGGTGGTGATACACAACAAATACCGTCCCTTGGATTTGATGGACAGGGGAATATTGCTGAGGCTGTGGGGCAGCCCCCTCTGCATGTGTAAAAAAAACAAAAGGAGCAACCTCAGCCAATTCCAGGAACTGTTAATTCACCCAGTGTTTGAGGGAATATTTCTTTGAAAGTGTGATTATGCAATAAGCTTCTAGATATTTATTGTTATAGCTCCTTCTATGTTTCTAAAAATAGAGAAAATGTTATCAGCAGATGGTTTAAATAAATATTAATTTCTACAGCTAGAGCTTGTTAAACATTCAAAAGTTGTAAGGCAAACAAATTGCATATGCATGGCATGGTAATGCATTTCCATTTCCACTCCAGCTGATGCATTGTTTCTGTCAAAGATATTTCTTTGCTCCTTTTCACTCTAATTCTGTAACACGGAAAAATCCAGATTTTTTAATTGCATATTCATAGTTCCAGCCCAGCTCTGTGTTGCAGCAGCTCCTCCCAGCAGTCCTTCAGTGCTGTGTTTGCTGCTGGCTCTTTCTAGCAAACACAGTTTCACACACAGACATTCATTTCACTTGCAAACAAAATGCATTTTCAGTTTGGGGGACACGTGCCACACAGGTGACACTGGGTTTGTCACCAGAATCCTGCCAGTGCTGCCCTCCCCAGTGTCAAACAGTGCAGGAGGGGAAGCTGGAAGGATTGATTGCATGCAGTGGAATTAGCAATCCTGTGTTAAAAATGCACCTCCTTGCTTTTCAGATTGCACTGTTTGGGAGGGGACTGAGTTTGTTGTTTAAAGTAAATCAATATTCTATGTAGCAAAGCTTCCAAGACCCAGTAATTCGTGGCTCAGGCAGAAATATCATTTCCACACAATTTCATGCAGACTAACTGGTCCAGGACCAACAATATGAGAGAAAACAGAGCTTTTCCTAGTTATTTACAGAGCAGTAAGTAGCTGGTGTTAATTCATAAACACATTTCCCTTCATGCTCTATCACAGCTGATTAATGTCTCATGCACCTTCATGTACTCACACACACACAGATATGGGGGCATTTTTTTATTTAAAATGGTCACACGATTTACATTGACAATCAATCCCAAAAATTCAGTTGCTATTCAGCTGGTATTAAAAAAAAATTCAAGTAAAAAATTGAACTACTCCTGATTTGTTGCCTGAGGTAGGAAATGTTTTACCAAAGCAATATTCTCCAAGGCAGTGGGTAAACATTACTGTAAACATGATCATTGTAGCTGTCCTTTCTGGCAGTGCATCAAGTAAAACTCAAGCTGGAGGCAGAAAGTGTTAGAAAGGAGGGGGAAATCAGCAGGGAAGATGACAAACAAAGGTGGAAAAAGCAAAAAAATGCCCTGGTCTTGCTATTCTTTCTAGGAGATGCACATCTGAAGCAATGGCAAAGTGGGGATGAGGGCAGGAGTTTGGCACAGGTGAGGTGGCAGCTCTGCTGCTGATCCACCTTTGGCATTCCTGAAGCTACCTGCAAAAGGCACAGATAAAACATGATCCTAAATCCTTCTTTGTTTGACTTAATCTCCAGAGGAATAGGAGTCTATGAGCCCCTACAGGTTAGTTTGTAAAAAAATGTTTTGTTCAAGTTTCATTTCTGTGTACTGTGAGTTTTGGGTCAATGCTGGCCAGAGATGACAGGGTAGAGTCAAAGTCAGCCTCTGGTTCATTTTCTACCTTTATCACACTTGATTTGAGCTTGATTTGAGGGAGGCTTGTAAGGAGTGGGAAGGCAGGAGAAGAGAATTAAATGGGATATTGGAGTGTGCTTTGTGAGACTCTGGTTGGGTTACCCAGCCAGTCTTGTGCCAGCGATTCTCAAATAGTTCTTATTTAAGAAATTGGAGCTATTTAAAAACAAGACTGACATGATTGAAAAAAGCAGGAGGTCCCTTCCAGAGACAGCACTAGGAAATCTCATGGGTTTGCTTCCTCTTTCTGTAAATTCTGGTTTTGTCACAGCTGAGGTTATGATTGCTTTTCTTATGGCAAGCAATATGTACGAGTTTTAAATTATCCAGGGTAAACAGCAGCTGATAGAAGTATTCCCAGTTCACTTCTCTCCCGTCTCGTGTTTTGACAGCTTCTGCCAGTTCTGGGACAACAGCACGTTTCTTCTCAATTCTTGGGGACACAAAAGAGAAGACAATATTGCCATCAGGAGTTTTTTCAGAATAATCAAGCCTCCATCTTCCTTTCAGAGCCAGGCAGAACTGGAATTCTTTCTCCATTACTAGGCGTATGATTTTTTTTCCCCCAAGGAAATTAGTTTAGCAAATCATGTTTGCTTCACACCAACATTTGAAATAATTCAGAGGGGATTTTGCTGGAGAGGAGAATTCACACGGATAGTGCAGTGAGGAGGGGTTTGCTTCCATACACAGAAAATCTGCACAGAAGCAAAGCAGCTAATGAGAGGCAGCATTTCATCTGTCTTCAGGGTTTTGTTCTCACAGCAGCTGCAGCATCCCAGCACCTTTTCTCACCACATATTCACAGCAGAGCTGACTGCACAGCGGGGGGAACGGACTAAGGCTGAACCTTTCTGGCGAAGCTGAAGGCCACAAAGCAGGTAGGTCTGGATTTACATTTTGTACGTACATGTGGTCGAGATTCCAGGTGCTGAAGAGGATCCTGCTTTCCCTGTTGCTGTAGGGGTTGA
Source organism: Setophaga petechia (assembly GCA_024362935.1). Lineage (NCBI taxonomy): Eukaryota > Metazoa > Chordata > Aves > Passeriformes > Parulidae > Setophaga > Setophaga petechia. Next base: position 2,171,852 of record JANCRA010000047.1, read on the forward strand.
TGGAATGCTTACACGGGCAGTCATCTCTGTCAAAAGGTCCCTGTGAAAGGTGTCACACTTGTCACCCCAGAGTGGTCCTGCCACATGCTAATGAACCAGAGAGATCCCCCAGCCTGACAGTGCACCCAGGAAGCTGTTTCCTTCCTCTGATGTTGAGGGGGGAATGGGATCAAACTGATAAAGGGGGAAGTTTAAGTCAGGTATACAGAAAAAATTCCTCCCTGTGAGGTGGTGGAGCCCTGGCACAGGGTACCCAGAGAAGCTGTGGCTGCCCCATCCCTGAAAGTGTCCAAGGCCAGGTTGGATGGGGCTGAAAGCAAACTGGGCCAGTGGAATGTCCATCATCTCATTCCACCCCTGTCCATGGCAGGGATGGAATGAGATGATCTTTAAAGTCCCTTCCCACCCAAACCATTCCGTGATTCTTCAGAAGGCTGCAGGTACCTGACAGGAGAACCACCCCTCTGCAGTGCACAGGCGTGCTGCCTCCTCCTTCTCCCTTCTGTCAAAGTAGCACCCGTTGTACTTCACAGATTTCAGTTTATCTGCCATCAGGTTGATTATTCCTCTGTAGGCATCTCGTGCTGCAGGATGAACATTTGAAATAAAACCAGTAACCTAGAGGGGAGAAACCCAGCAATCACTCCTCTGTTCCTGTGGCAGCCTGAGGCTCTTTTCTACAATCGCAACTGTAGAAATACTTTATATTCCTGCAGCTACAGAATTACTGTTACAGCTTGACATAAGTTACTTCAACAGAAACTTTTACCTCTCTCATGTAGCCCCGCATTCTGCTCTCACAGCTGTGCCGCAGGTAGCTGGATTTGTTCTTGAACCGAGACTCCAGTCCTGGAGGGAATGAGATTATTTTGTACCTCAGCACAGCTCCTGCCCAGCTGGGAGTTCATGCTGGCTTTCCACTAACTCAGGTTGCACAGGTTTTGTAATGTCCCATTTTTATTTTACTGGTTCAGGACTACCATGCTTTTAAGCACTTAAAAGGATGCTGTAGAGCATCTGCTGAAAAAGCAGGAGCTGGTGTTGCTATGTTTCTTGTTACTCTGTATATGTAGAACACCAAGAAATTGTGAAAGGAAAACAATTGTTGGGGAAGAACTGCAGTAATGGCTTGGGAATGGGAAGGGAAACTTGCAGATTGTAAAGAGAACATAAAGCTAGCAGAGATGTCCCAGTTATCCATATACTATTAGCAAATCATTAGAAAACATCATAAATGCAGATTTATATTAATGGGGGAAAATGCATTCCAGAGCTATCTTTATTAAACCAATAGGGAACCATTAAAAAAACCCAAACATTTTAGCTTCGATACTAATCTACTAACACATTTAGCTTTAGATACTAAATGTGCATGTACTTTACAGAAACCTAAAGACACGTGCTAATGGAAGGGATCACTAAAGCCCTGACCAAGCACCCATTTCCACCAGCCAGAAAAGCTCCCGAACTTTGCTTTAAGAGCAACAAAACTGACAGAAGTGACTTTTGAGTCCCACAGCAGCTTCCTACGGCAACAAACGCACCTTCAAACCATTTCTTGTCGTCTTCCTTGTCCTCGGCCAGGATGTTTTCGCTCAGGTTGTGGATGAGATCCGCCAGCAGCTTCTGCCTGTGGGGAGCCCGCTCGTCCGTCAGCAGCCTCCGCGCAGCCTCCACCACAGCGCCCTGCTGGCTGCAGAACGCGGCCAGGAGCCGCTCGATGTCGCTGGCACCTGGGGCAGGTGAGGCGGCACCGGCTGAGCTCCTGCGGCCGGCGCTGCCCCCGCGTCCCCCGCCCAGCCCCGCACTCACTGCCCCGCCAGCTCTCCCCGGGGCCCAGCAGCACCAGCTCCGTCTGCGGCGGCAGCGCTCGGAAGTAGCTCTCGGTCAGCTCCGTGCCGTCCTCGTAGAGGCAGAGGCGGCTGCCTGCCAAGGGAAGCTGCCCCACGGGCGGGTGAGACCCCGGCTCCGGGTGAGACCCCTGCACCGGGCGGGTGAGAGCCCGGCTCCGGGTGAGACCCCTACACCGGGCGGCCCCGACCGCAGCAGCTGCAGCTCCGCACGTGTCGCGGCGGGCAGCTCCAGCCCCGGCCCGGAGCTACAGCATCCGCTACTCCCGGTCCCGTCCAGCATCGGCAGATCCACCCCGCATCTGTAAGCAGCATCCCAGCCTGGTATCGTCCCGTCCCACACCGTCCGCAGTCCAGTCCGCCCCGCACCTGCAGCAGCCGGCAGCCCTTCCTCAGCAGACCGCGCAGGCTCCCGGCCGCCACCCCGAACTTCTGCGGGCTGCCGCACCCGCGCAGGCGGAAGGGCCGCAGCGGCTCCGCCATGGCCGGGCCGGGCCGGTGCCGCTCCCCGCCCGGGGCCGGTGTCGGGGTCCGGGCCGGGGCCGGGGCCGCCCCGCGCAGGCGCCCCGGGGCTGGCAGGGCGGTCGCGCCTGCGCGGCGGGGCCGCGTTGCCATGAGAGCGGCGATGGCGCCGCGCTGAGCCAGGTGGGGCCCGGCCCGGCGCTTCCCCGCGCCCCGCTCTCCCTCCGCCCCGGGGACACCCCAGTTCCCGCCAGGCTCCCCCGTGCTTTGTTCGCTGCCCAGCCTGGCTGTGCTCCCGGAGCGGTGCGGCCGTGACCCCTCCGGGCCTGCGCTGCCTGCGGGGTTGGGGCCGGCGAGGGGAGGGAGGGACGGGGCCGGGGCCGGTGCCGTAACGCGGCCCGGGATGGGCAGCGGTGCTTGTGTCCCCGGCAGCAGCCGCGGTGGGTGCTTGGCTTTCCCAAAAAGACTAAATTGACCTTGTGCTTTGCTTTTTGTTCGCCTGAGTCAGACATCCAGAGCATGGTGCAGCTACAGGTTTGGTACAGGTTGCTCCTGTATGCATTTGGAACTCGTAGTTTCAAGGTCCATCTTGGATTAGCAGGTTTAATTTATTGGTAGATTGCTCTGCAAGTGATCTAAATCCTCGTTTTGCTCAGCACTAATCAAACCTGCACCAAAAGAACATTTATGGTGCCAATGTTAGTATATTTGTACTCATCATCTGCTGACTCAACTGGCCTCAGGATGCAATTCTTTGACCGTAGTGCCTCAGTGGGTTTTTGTCACCCTTCCAGGGATGAATCTAAGCTTGAAGGCCGTGGCTGTGAACAGCTCATCTGCCCAGGATGCCACACAAGATCGGTTTCACGGTGGTCAGTTCATCGGGACACGAGGATGGGTTCAGTGCTCAGGAGCTGATGGTTCATGCACCGACAGTGAACGGGTGGCGCTCGCCCAGGTACTGTGAGGGGATGGCCTTGGAGCACTGAATTTCAGAAGCACCAAGTTTAAAACGAGTGGCAGATGTACTGTGCATGGTCAGAGCAGTTTACAATATCCCAAACCAAGCTGATAAAGCAAAAAAAGTTACTTTAATCTCATGGAACTCTCTTCCTGGGGGAAAAAAGCACTTTGGTTAACACCTAAAGGCACTGCATTGTATTTAAATAAAGTCCTGGAAAATGAAAATGTTTTTGTTCTTGGCAGTCTTGGAGTTTTGCTTAGTCTGAAAAATTCATTTAACTCAACACATCTTCTAAACATGTGTGGGGCACCTGAAGATGTGCACACAGTAAAGGGGAGGGAAAAGTGTTTCCACTCTACTCTTTGGATTCTTACAATATTTATAATATTGGCTTACAATTAACAACTTGAAAGTTCCATAATTAAATGTTGCCCAAGTTGGAAGTGAAATCTGCTTTAAAATGATGATTGAATTCAGGAACTGTGTCTCTTTCAGGCTCTGTCAGTACCCCCAGGAGATCACCCTGCAGCTGGTGGAGAGGTGTCGGATCCGGAAGCTGCAGCTGCTCGCTCACCAGTACATGATTGCAAGCAAAATTGAGTTCTACATCAGTGAAAGTCTGCCTGAATACTTTTCTCCCTATCAGTCAGAGAGGTTTCAGAGACTTGGGTGAGACAGAGAGTTCTGGATCAGTTTATTGCCTTAATCAGAAAAGGTTCAGGGGAAAATAATACTCGGTGTGGGTTGTGGGTGATGTGGTCATGCTGTGTGAGCAGCTGGCAGATCCTGGACTTGTGTAGATGTGTGACAAAGCTGGAAATGCAGGTGAATTGCCTTTCCAGGTGACAGCACACAGTTATTTCAGTTGTGAGGTTATGAGGGAGGTTTCACAGTTGTTTCAGTTAGGAGGGGATTTTAAACCCTGTCTGTGTGTTTGGATGTATCCTCTGCTCATGTGTTACATTTTCCTTCCCAGTTATGTCCCTCTCTCAGACAATGAGAAGACTGATTTCAGAGCTCGAGAGTTGAAATCTGTGTACATGGATGCAGTTGGCCAGTACCTGAAGCTGATTTTCCATAAAAATTATGTCAATAAATACAACTTATACGGGCAGGTGAGTTAGAAGTCCTTACCTGGTAACCCAGGTGGCACTTCCATAGTAAAGAGCAGGCACAGAAATCTGCTCCCTTGATTTATGGAAGCAAAAAATGTTTGAAGGCTCCTGTGTTTATTTTCATTTGTTTTAAAGCACAAAACACAAGGTTAGAAGTGAGTTGGGATCAGGTGGATGCACCTCATCCAGAACAAATGAGTCAAGGGCACATTCTTGTCACTGTTTTTTGTGGTGAGGTTTAGCCCACACAGCAGGGTCTGTGTTGAGGACAAGGAACTCCCTCTGGGAACAGCTCTGGGGTCACAAAGCCACTCTGAAGTGTTTTGGATCTGTTGTGGCATTAAGTGAAGGTGTTGCACAGACACACAAACACCTGCTCAGTTCTGCTGGGACTCGTTTCAGACCGTGGGATTGTAGATTTGGTGATACATCTTCAATGGAGCAGGAGGCACATTTAGCACTCAGTGCTTCTCTCTGCTTCCACATGACCCTCCTGACCACAGGCCCTGGTTTTTATTGCAAGAAAAGAGGAATGAGCTTACACATTTCCATTTTCTGTGAATTTCTGCAGGTTGCCCTGGTAGCTGTGAACATCATTGGGGATCCAGAAGACTATGGCATTAACAGCATGAGCATTGTAAGTCCAAAGCATCCCTGTCCTTTTACTGATGCTGCATTTCTTCAAGTCCAATTTCCTGGAGTAATGGGATGAACCTTTCTTGTGCCAGTTTTTCAGCAGAGCTGTGTTGCATTAATTTATTTTTAATGTTCTGTTGAAGCAAGAAAGTTGAGCCTAATATGGGAATACAAACATTAAAATATAATCAGTTGGAACATTTTCATTTTCATTGTCTTGCTTCAGTGTGCCCCAAAACATAAGTGCTTTACATTGCAGAGCTGATGTTGGTTATGGCATGTCAGAATTCTGTCTTGAACACACACCTGATGTTGGTGAATGTGCATTAAGATTTTCTTTTACCACCCTTCCAAAGCCTTCCAGAGAGAAGCTGATAGATCACTACTTGGGAATTAAATCGGATGACCCTGCTTTAGATGGAACTTACCTTGGGTAAGTTTGTTCTTTGCATATACCCTGGCAAAATCTCTGCTTGGTGTAAAGCAGTTGTTGATCTCTGTGTTTTGTTAATTCCCTACTAATGAAAAGAGAAACCTGCCTTGCTGTGATTTACTTTATTCATTTTGTGCCTTCAGGAAACATGACTCCATTTCACCTCTGGATGATTTGGCCTTTGACATGTACCAGGACCCAGAAGTGGCTCAGATAATCCGGAGGCTGGATGAGAAGAAGAGGGAAGCTGTGCGTCTCGAGTGCTATGACCACGCCAAGAAGCTCAAACAGGCCATTGCAGACTTGCAGAAGGTGCTGTTGGAAGAACTTTGACACTTAAGTAGAGCAAAACCCCAGTGGCCCATCAGGACCTTGCTGTTTGTGTGGAATCACAATGATTTTCAGTATATTTCCCAAAAGATTAATTTTAAAACCAGATAGTTTGATTGAGTAATTTGGCTGGAAGCAATGAAACAAGTAGAGGAGGGTGATTCCAAGAAATGCTCAGTAGATTCCAAGAAATGGAACGTTACTTACATTTCCAAGGAATGTTCAGTGAGATGATTCCAAGGTGATTTGTACCAATCCTAGGTGGGCGAGCGACTCGGCCGCTACGAGGTGGAGAAGCGTTACGCAGTGGAGAAGGAGGATTATGACCTTGCCAAGAAGAAGAAGGAGCAGATGGATGAGTACAGGCTGAAGGTGTACCAGCAGCTGGAGCTGCACGACCTCCTGGATGCACAGCTGCTGGTGGGTGCTGTTAGTTCAAATTCTGTTGTTCCAAATAGAAATGCCACAGCAGCCAAACTTCATTCAGAGGTTAAGGGAAATTTTGAGATTTACTAAAACATTTCAGTTTTCTCTTTGGATTGTGGATTTCTTTAACCTGAGACTCTCACTGTGGTGTTTTATGAACATGCTTAGTTCATAAATCCCATTAAACTGTTGAGGTCTCAAGAAAATGGCATTAAAATCTTGAATGTTTTGCATAATTTCAAGACTAGCTGATGCAGATTAATAAGGTACTGTCTCATATTTTGGAGGGACAGAGGAGGCTTAGGATGGTATCAGGGCTAACCATACAGAATCCGTGAGATTTTTTTATATCCATATAGTTATGTAATGTGCTCAGAACAGGAAGTTTTATAATCTCTCCACACATGCACCCACACAGAATTATTTTCTGACTTTTTCATAAAGCTGCATTCAGTGGGAATGATGACACACCTGTGAGCCAGGTTCAGCTTTTACTTGAAATCCCCAGAAGCCCGTTGACAGAGTTGTAGCTGTACTGACTGATTTTAGCACATTTTTAGCCTTGCTGTAAAAATCTCCTTCCCTTTCTCAGATTCGAAAAACTGAGTTGCCCTTGGGATCTGTGAGTGGCACTGAGAGCCTCCAGAGCTCCCCTCCTGAGCCTGCAGACCCTCCCCAAGGAGAGCCCCTGAGGGCAGAGCCTGTGCTGGAAGAGCAGTTGGTGGATCCCACTTCTTCTGAGCCCGTTGTTCCCTACCAGTCTCCTCTTTCTCCTCAGACTCAACCCACAACCTCCAAGGAAGTGTTTTCCAAGGAAAATGTGAGTAGTGTTCCTTCAGTTACTACAGAAACCTGTAGAGCAAACAATCTGATGTCCAACCTTCCAAATAATGTGGTTATTCTTATTGTTAACTGAGGTGTGATGCTGCTTTGATGTGAAAAAATTGCACTGAGGTGATAAGACCAATTAGTGATAAAACCACTTCACATCTGAGTCATTTCCAGAACAACAAATTTTATCTTTTCTGCTAGGTTGAGTTTTTACCTTATGATGAGAGACCTCTCCCAACCATCTGCAAGCAGGTGGATGAAGCTGTTGCCTGTGTTGAGCCAGAGGTGACTGAGGAGGATGTGGGTGATGCTCCAAGGACTGGCAATGCTGGGGAGCCTGAGCAACTCACACAGAAGGCACTGAGGGAAGCCAGCCCTGTTGTGGAAGTTTTTGGAGAGACTTTGGTAAAAACCAGTAAAACAAACCCAAAACACAGTAAAACGAACCAGTGGGTTATTGTGCTCTGTGTTAAGAGGATTTTTATGTGTTCAGAGCTGCTATTTTGAAATCTGAGCTTAAAATTTGACCTTGGCTCTATGGATGCCTGTTTACAGCATTTTTACCAATCTTTGATGATTGATTATTTGATGTGCTGATAAACAGACAGGATCCAGCAGACTGCTTTAGGGTGTGGACCCAGAACACCCATAACTTGCCACTGTCTTTTGGAGGGAGAGGAACCCTCCCTGTGCCTGGAAGGGCTCCATGAGCCTGACCTGTTAATCCCATTTCACTCATCTCATTTCAAAATGTGTGCTTTTAATAAAGCCAGATTCCTGTGGGGAGCACCTAGGGCCTTCATGCTTCAGGTCATATGTTCTTTTGAGGCTGGCTCTCTATAAAAATGTTAAATATGTATTAAAATATCTGTAGGGACCTTTTAAGAGATAGATTGTTGTGTGCTCAGGTTTCAGGAGCATATTCCAGAACTTGGTCATGTCGAGAAGAGGCTTTACTGGCTGTGTACGAGAAGCTGATGGAGGTGTCAGTGGACACTCCAAAGGAGGATTTAAGGAACATGCTGAGGGCTGCTGTTTTCCTTGTGAGGAGGGCCATCAAAGACACTGTATCTTCAGTAAGTTGGGATAAGTTTGGTGCTCCAGTGAAGAACTGGCAGCCAAAATTGCAGAACCTTGGGGTTAGGATACTTTGAACAAGTAGTTTATAAAGCTACTGTTGAATAAGTCCAAAACCAAAACAATAACCCTCAAAACTCCCAAGATAACTGGGCAATGTCTGGAATTAAAGAGATGGAGAAAACTGCCCTGGGCTGAGCCATGAGCTGATGCAGTAAATGTGCAGTGAGGTTGATCCTTTTTCTTTGTTAAATCTGAAATATGACAATGAAATAACTTCTAGTTTCCAGCTCAAAGTACTGCTCTTAGCTGAAGGACACTTGGGCATCAAATAAACCTTAAATAAGAAGAAAATTGAGCTGATACTCTTTATGAAACAATTTCTGAGGCTTTTCACCTAAGTCCTAGCAACGGGTTTTCTGGAAGACAGTTGTCTGAAGTAGCTTCCATTAACGGTGTTACTTTAATTCAGATTAAAAATAGATTTTACTGTATTGTCTGAAAACAGGAGGCTCTGTGTTGGTTTTGCTCAGTGTTTCCTTTTTCCTTTTTAACTTAGGTTTTTCAGGCTTCCCTGAAGCTTCTAAAAATGATCATTACCCAATATATACCAAAACACAAACTGGGGAAGCTGGAAATTTCTCATTGTGTGGAAACAACCCTGCCACATTTGCTTTCTAGAACAGGAGACTCTTCATCCCGCCTTCGTCTTCTGGCTTCAACCTTCATCCAGGTGGGTGTTTCCCTTCAAATTAAGGAGCTCATAGGTGAGAAACACCTGAGCAGAATGGACTCTGAGACCAGGGTTGGCTGCTGTGAAGTGTTAAAGCTTATCACAGAATTTCTCAACTTAGCACAGAATAGCTGGGGTTGGAAGGGCTCTTTGGAGATCATCCATTGCAACCCCTGCCAAATCAGGGTCACCTGGAGCAGTCTGGGGGTACCTGCTGCTGCTGCAGGTGTGACTCTTGTGTTCTTTGCTGCAAGTGACCTCCAGAGATGAGAAAACTCTGCTTTGCAGAGACAGGTAATTGTCCTTATCCAGTGTGCTCACTGACTCTGTATGTTCCTAGGAAGTGGCACTGTGCCCTGAAGTAAAACCTCTCCAGATTATTCCAGTGCACCTGGTTAAAACATTAAAACCAAACTCCCCAACACACCTGGCAATGAGTCACGTGGAACTGGTGGAATCTCTCTTGGTAGCCATGGGGACTGAAAACTCCGGGTTTACTGTCAACAACGTCATGAAGGTAAGAGGTTGAGGTTACAGCACATGGAGGATTTTTTGATGGTTTTCTGGGGGCTTGCCTGGTTTTTTTGGAGTGCTTGAGAATTCCTGAAGAGGTATATTCCCTCGATCAACAGTGCTGGTAATTTTAGAGCAGGTTGGACAGGGCTTGGAGCAACCTGGTCTAGTAGGAAGTGTCCCTGCTCATAATATGGGGTAGAATGAGATGAGCTTTAAGATCCCCTTCAACCCAAATCATTCTGGGATTCTATGAAGCAAGATCTTAATATCTGGAAAAAAGAACCAATGAATGACTTAAAAAGTGTTTGTAACAACCTGCCTTGTAGGAAAATTTCTCCTGTTGCAGGAGAGTCTTGGACTAATGAACCAAGGAAATTTTAAGGAAAAATGCGAAAAAAAAGAGAGATAAAAATTTCTTTATCATTATTTCCAGTTTGCCACGGGAGCTCTGGAGCACAGGGCTCATGAAGTGCGTGAGGTGGTGCTGAGGATCATCTTTGCCATGTACAGGGAGCACAGGGCAGCTGTGCTGGAATATTTCCCTCTGGACGACGCCGGCGCCCGCAGGACCGTGCGCTACAAAACTCTGTTTGAGGGCTTTGCCAAAATCGATGGGAAATCTATTGAAAGTGAAGTGAGGGTATGTAAGGAGAGGCAGAGCCTACAGGGCCACTTCAGACATGGTGGATTGTATTTGTGGGGTTCCCAGATGAAAGAAGGAATGATGGATCTGACTCCATGTTCTCAGAAGGCTAATTTATTATTTTATGATACTATATTATATTAAAGAATACTAAACTAAACTATACTAAAGAATACAGAAAGGATACTTACAGAAGGCTAAAAAGATAATAATGAAAACTCATGACTCTCTCCAGGGCCCTGACACAGCTTGGCCCTGATTGGTTAATAAGTCAAAACAATTCACATTAAACCAATGAAATTACCACCTGTTTATTATTTATGATACTGCATTATATTAAAGAGTACTATACTATACTGAGGAATACAGAGAGGATACTTACAGAAGGCTTAAAGGATAATAATGAAAATCCGTGACTCTTTCCTGCCAGGCACAGAGAAAAACAGCAACAGAAGCAGAGAAACAGACAAAGGAAGAAATGAAAGTTCTAAAAAACCACCCATCAGCTCTCAAGTTAGTGTTACAAGCAGAGGTTGAAGAGGTGAGCATGTTTCAGTTTAAGGTTGTTTTAATCCTTTGCTCCTTGGGTATCATGGACTTAGATAATGAGCATTGGTGTTGTCTTACTAAAAAGAGTGAGAAACTATAGGCATACCCTGGGTGACTTTTCTCCTCAGTAGTCCAGCTTAAAATTTGGGGTGTTGTTCCTCCTAACATAGTGTAAAATTTGGATTCTTTATTATGATATAACAATAATACTTTTATAATACAATAATATATCTTTATACCAAAATATATACAATATAATACCTTTATAATGAAGCAATAATACCTTTATAATATAAAATAATATCTTAATACAAGTGATTTGCCCTAGAACCAGAAGCACAAATGTTATAGTGCATTGGCTCTTTCCAGACAGAAATCAGAATATAGTGTCTTCCCTTTCTCTCTGGAAGGCAAATTTCTGAGTTAAATTTCTTTGTTTATAGGAGAAAGAATCTTATTTTCAGAAGACAGAGAATCAAGGTAGGTAGTTTGAAATAAGAGTTAAGAAACGTAGATTAATAAATTGTGATCTTGGTTTAATAGTTCTCTCCTTACAGGTCACCAGGTGGATGAAGCTACAGTAGGAAATATTCAGGAGGAACTTTCCTCTGTTGCAAATTACCTGGATAAGTAAGTGAGATGAGCTTCTAATCACCTTAAGCCCTTGGTGTCACCTGTGAGCTCCTAACAGTAATAACATTTTTCCAGTAGATCAAAGCTAATTCCTTCAGCAGTGAAACAATAAAGACTAAAATCTCTTCCAACAGATTTGAAATGATCACCAGGCAATCCTAGGTGCTTTTCTTTGAAGTTCTTGGGTAGTGTGACTTTGTACTTTTTTTTTCTGAATATTTGTTTGTGGGCGAAGAAATAGCCACAATTTAATGTTCAGCTGCCAATGTGAAATAGGGGAAAATATGGTGGGGGTTTGCTGGGTGTTGTAGGGGGAGGGCATAGAAGAATCCCTTGGAAATCTGGAGCCAGGAAAACCAATTTTGGTGAGGTGCTCTCAGAACTTCTGTATAATTAATCATTCTCTAAGAAAAAATGTTCTATAGTTGTATTTACCCTAAATTACAACCCAGTACCTGCCCCATTCTAAGCTCAGCTCTACAGAGGGAAAATAAATTCTTCAAGATATTGGGTGTGTTTGAGAACAGCTTGGAACAGAAGGAACAGGGCTCATCTATTTCTCTCTGATGTCACTGATGTTTGTGTTTTTTCCCCAGCTTGTGTATTTTTTGTGGTGAAAGGAACGAGTCCTTCACTGAGGAAGGGTTGGATCTGCACTACTGGAAGCACTGCCCCATGTTAACCCGCTGTGAGCACTGCAAACAGGTCAGACTGAAATTCCCAGAGCTACTGAGACATGGACTGCTGTTATTCTGGTTTAGATATGGAAGATATTTATCACTGCAAGATATTTAACACATGGGCAGGTGAATTCTGAACACACCCGTGTGACTTTGGAAAAGAGCACCAATAGAAAATGAGTTAATAGCTAGACTGAAATTGAATTTTCCCTTTGTCATTTTGCAAGGTGAGGCTGAGCTGCTGAATCCCATCTCTGCTTGCTCAGCTCAAATCTTGCTGCCTGTGTTGCAGATGCTGGAGATCTGCAGCCTGACAGAGCACCTGCTGACTGACTGTGACAAAAGGGACAACTTTGGGAGGTGCCCACGCTGCAGAGAGGCCGTGCCCAGGGACGAGCTGCCCAGACACATAAAGAGCAGGATTTGCAATCGTGAGTAGCTCCAAACAGGGAGGTGGAACATCAGAGGTTGAGATTTCAAACCAGGGATCTTTGGCAAGTTAGGCTTAGGGATCTAAGTAAACCCTCAGGATGGGATAAATGCCTGAGTTTTCTGGTGCTTGGCCTGTGTGAATGTGTGTTGGGAGGGTGAGTGAGAGGACTGGGAAATCTCTTCCATATCCCTGTAGATTAAGCACTGTCCCAGCACAGAAGGGACATGGCCCTGTGCTGGAGTGAGTTCAGAGGAGGCACCAAATTGATCAGAGGGTTTGGTCACCTCTGCTGTGGGGAGACATTTGGGATTGCCTGGAGAAGAAAAGGCTTTGGGGTGGCCTAATTGTGACTTTCCAGTAGGGGCTGAAGGGGCTACAAGAGAGGTGGAGAGAGGCTGTTTAGAAGGGCCTGGAGTGACAGGACATGGGGTAACAGGATGATCTTTAAGGTTTCTTCCAATCCATGTGATTCTGGGTTCTGAGATTCCTTTTGATCTTGTTTTGATGATTAAACACAGGGCTTCTTTGGGAGCAGTTAATGGTAACAAGGCAGGAGCTGGGTTCGACATGGGGTAGTTTTGCTACTTGCTCTGCAGATTCTCTTCTTGTGTCTGAAATTAGCCTCTGTTTGCAATTCTTACATTATTTTTCAAACAATTTCAGCTGCCAAACCAGAAAATGTGGCAAACCACTGCCCTTTGTGCCATGAGAATTTTCCTCCTGGAGAAGAGGTGAGGCCACCCTTCACATTGGGCAGATGTTGTGGATTGGTTTAATGTGATGGACCTTTCACAATATATTAAAATAATGGAGATATTAATTTATATTTCATAGCAAGGAGCTCATATTTTAAAAAAGCAGATTAAAGTGCTGTTGATATAAATTAGTGCTAATTTTGCTGGAGTTGTGCTATCATTGCTTTGTAATTGACTTCAGGCCTGGAGACCTCACCTGATGAGCAGAGATGGCTGCAAAATGAACCAAAGGAGGACATCCCTCCTGAACAAAACCATTCTGCTGCAGCCTGGTAAGACATCAGTTAATGATAATAACGTTTGTACATTTTACTGTGTTGCCTTTGCTTAAGGAAAGTTTTATATCCCCAAGAGCTGGGTCTGTGCAGCTCCTGGTTTGCATTTGGGTGAGATAAGTGATGGTTCTTGTGCTGGAGCAGTGTGCCTGGGGAGCAAATTCCCAAAATCATGCAATAAGAGTCATATTCAAAGGAGGACACGAGCTCAGCTGGTGGGAAAAACTGGCAGATTTGATAAATTGATCAGTTCAGGGATTTTTTCTGCAGAACAGGATGACCATGAATAGAACAATCAGCTGAACAGTGTTCTGGAAAGCTCCTGAACGCTGACACAGGGAACCAGAGCCTGACTTAGCTTTTAGTGTCCAATCAAAGGTTGCTAATCTGATCCTAATTACAGGGTGAACTGAACAGTGAGTGCTGTGCACTGCTTTTCCTTTCCAGGCCCCACTCAGGGACCTGACAGATTTATCATTGTGCAGCTTTTTCACCATCAGAGACATTGATGATGTCAGGTGGTGTTTTTTCCAACAGTTTCCTTTATGAAGAACATGGAAAATCCTTTTATTTCCAGAACACAGAAGTTAAACAAACTGCCTGCAGCACCAGAACTTTTGGCCAGTAACCTCCAAACCTTTCCTCCTTCAGACTCTTTGGAGTTTTCAGTCAGCTGTGTGTTCAGTTCACGTGCTCTGAGCTGTGCTCTGCTCCTATCTGCATGTGACTGTCCCAGGTTCCTGGAAAGAGCTGTGGAATTGTCCCTTCCAGCTGACCTAAGTGAATCATAGGGGTTAAACTCTGCACTTTCTGGTGTTAAACTGGATGCACAATCCTGTCTGTCTGTCCTCAGCTGTGCTGTTTGTACTGGCTAATGAGACACCAGTCAGTTTTTCATTTGTTGGTGCTTAGAATTTGGAAACAGAAGTGAATCCTGCCTGGATAAGCTCTGGTTCCAGAGCTGTTTCCTAGAGGTAGGAAAGGAGCCCTGACCATTCAGACACTGCTGGTGTGGAACATGCTGAGGCTCAGTGCCTGCCAGCTGCTGCTTGCTTCAGTCATTCAGACTTAGCAGATCTTGAGAATCAAAACAGTGGCTTAAATTCACTCCTGGGACTAGATGTACTTGCAATAACGATCTCTGTTTTTCTCTTTGCAGCCAAAGCATTTGGCCACTATTTAAGGAGACCAGGTCCTTCAGGAACAAGGTTTCAATCTCCTTCAATAGGAAGCAAGATCAGAACTCGAGGGGCCCCAAATAAAAACACTGGCAAAACATACTCCAAGCGATGACAGGACAAGTATTTCTTCCTTTGTCTGAATAACTGGGCACATGGCTGTTCTGAGCTATTTAAAAATCATAGGCAACTTGTATCATCTTTTGTGTGGGTTGTTTTTAGCCTTGAGCAGTGCCTGGTGTGATCCCCACGGCGTTGCTGTCGCTGCAGCACTGGGCTTTGCTTTGCTAGGAATGCTCATGTTGGAAATACCAAATGTTCTGGGACAAAAACATTATTTTGACAGATAACTGTGCTCTCCTTTCCAATGCCATGTCAGTAATTTAATGGGTTCAAAGACATTAATTATGTCAGGGGAGAGAAGTCTCTTTCCTGGTGCTCAAGGAACAGGAACCACACATGGGGGAAGCCTGGCCTTGTGTGTGTGTGTCAGATTTAGGGTTCTAAAGGCAGCAGAGCTGTACCCAAAGCACTGCTCAATCCCAGGAATTTACACCAAATGAAAAGCCAGAGGGCTGGCTGGATGCTTTCCTGGTTGTGCCACTGTGCAGGAGGTGACAGGACATTGCAGCCTCTCACTGTGCACCAAGTGCCTTAGGAGCCCACTGGGCAGGAGGGTTAAACTGAACCCTCCAAGTCTGTATCCCCAAGAAATGGCCCCATACAGAAATGAAAAAAATTATCTTTGTTGAGTCCTGAAGTGCTTGAATTAGTAAATTTAGCCCTTTTTGCCTGCTTTAGTGCACTTTCACCTCAAATACTGAGCTCCTCTAGTTAGGTATTGATGAAAATAACCATCCACAGACTGGAGCAAATGTCTTTAACAGCTTCAGAGAGACAAAGTCTATTAAGACCAAGGCATGAAGCTTTGTACCAAAGCAGCCATTCTCTAGCATTCTCTCTTTAACATTCCAGCTGTTGCTTTCCAGTGTGGAATTGGTACCATGGGCATGGGAATGAGTGGTCCTGATAATATGAGGGGAAATTTGGGGGTTTTTGCTCCCATGGAGTGACTTTGTGGTGTTGTTTTGTATATAGAGCTGATTTTGTAATACAGTTTTTCTAGTTTGCCTGCAGCCTGCATACCAGCTTATGGATTATCCAGGTAGATCAGTGTGCTTGGATTTCAAAATTCTTTGTATAAATTGTTTCTTTAACTCTTCCAAATACGTATTTCAATATTTATAGACACATTAGGAACATATATATTTATTTTCCCTTTAGTGACATGGGTTCCTGTTTGA
The DNA here is from genome assembly GCA_024362935.1 of Setophaga petechia. Classification (NCBI taxonomy): domain Eukaryota; kingdom Metazoa; phylum Chordata; class Aves; order Passeriformes; family Parulidae; genus Setophaga; species Setophaga petechia. The sequence goes on from JANCRA010000047.1 coordinate 2,187,675, forward strand.
GGGCCTGATTGTCTATGCTAAATAAATAATAAATATCTCAAAATAGCCATTGATCTTGCTCAGAGGTGTAAGGATGAAAACTACTCTGTAGTACAATCAGGAAATAACTTAGTGGTGATAAAAATAGCAATTTTTTAGAATGTGAAAGGACCCTTTTGGAGTACAGTAGTACCACCAGTGTCATGTTTAAAGGTGAATTTACTGGGATTGCTCCTTAATTAACAACCTGGGTTTGCAGCAGTGGTAAAATAAACACTGGAGTGAAAAACACCGTGAGGTTTGGTGCTGTGCCACCAAGTCTTGAGCAAAATTCCAGAGAAAATCCATTGCACAGGTGTGGGTCTGGGCAGTGAAAGAAGGTCTGCAAAGTGTTGGACTGGAACCTGGATTTGGCTACAACGGGGCCTCAGTAGGAAAGCAAGGAAAGAGTGTGGTGCTGAGTGATCTCTGTCCATCTGAGCTGTGCCTGAGAGTCAGCTGAGGCATTTCCATGTGTCACTGCAGAGATGGTTCCAGAGCAGCCCCTGTCCATGTGTGCTGGAGTTGTTCTCATCCCAAAAGACCTCTTGGTGTTCCACTACCCCAAGAGAGCAATTTATACTGATTGCATGTTCCTAAGTGCTGGATGAACAAATCACGTATTGAAATCTGGGAGATTTTATCAGGAAAAGGAGTCACTTGTGTTAAAAGTCAGTTATTTTTATTGCACATATTTAATAAATTACTTTAGCCAGTCTGGAGGGTACGTCTGCATTTTCTACCTGCTACAATGGAAATGGGTACAGAGTGCTGTGAGGCTGTGGTTCCTGCAGCACCTGTGGGTACCTGTGAGTGCTGTACCTGTGTGAGCCATGCCTGTGTGCCCTGTACCAGCCATGACAGTGTGTGACATTGTGTGCTGTATGTGTGTGAGCTGGATCTGGACCTGCACATGTGTGACCTGTACCTGGACCTGTGTGACTTGTACCCATGTGTGCTGTATGTGTGTGAGCTATACATGTGTGTGCTGTAACTGGACCCGTGTGATTTCTACGTGTGTGAGCTTTACCTGTGTGAGCTGTGCCTGGACCTGTGCGGCCCCGCTGGGGCAGACCCGCGGCTCAGCAGGATGCGGTCCGGTATTTTGCCTTGTTTAAGGTATCACTGCATCTAGGAGCAGCGATCCCATCCCGTGCCGCCGAGTTCCCGCTGCTGCGTTCCCGTCGCGGGTTCAGGCGCGGCCGGGCCCTCCCCGAGGGCGGGACCGAGCCGGGGGCGGCCCTTGGCGGCGGCGGCGGCGGCTCCGGGCGGGCTCTCGGCGCCATGGCGGCGGCGGCGGGGCCGTGGCCGGAGCTGGAGGCGGCGGCGCGGGAGCGGCGGCGGGAGCTGTCGCTGTCGGGCGCGGCGGTGGCGGAGCGGGTGGCGGCGGGCGGCTGCCGGAGGCGCTGCTGGCGCTGCCGCTGCTGCAGTCGCTGGAGCTGAGCGGCTGCGCGGCGCTGCGGGAGCTCGGCCCGGGCGTGGCGGCCGCGCTGCCCGCGCTGCACACGCTGGTGCTGAGCCGCAACGCGCTGGGCCCGGCCGGGCTGGGCGAGGGGCTGGGCGGGCCCCTGCCCGCGCTCCGCCTGCTCGACCTGTCCGGGAACGGGCTGGAGGCGCTGCCCGCCGCGCTCGGAGGGACGGGCGGCGGCGCGGGGGACGCGGCCCCGGCCTTCCCGCAGCTGCGCAGCCTCAACCTGAGCGCGAACCGGCTGCGGGAGCTGGGCCCGGGGCTCGCCCGCGCCGCGCCGCAGCTGCAGGAGTTGCTGCTGTCCGGGAACCGGCTGCGAGCGCTGCCCGGAGGGCTCCTGCCCCCCGAGGGGCCGCCCGCGCCCTTCCCGCTGCTCAGCCGGCTGGACGCGGCCGACAACGAGGTGGCCGAGCTGGGCGCGGACATCGCGGCGCTGCCGGCGCTCAAGGTGGGAGTCGAGCCCGCGCCCCGCACGGGTCCCCATCGCGCACCCCTGACCGTCCCATCTCTGTCTCCTCCAGAGCGTCCCCATCGCGCACCCCTGACCCATCTCTGTCTCCTCCAGAGCATCGCCATCGCGCAGCCCTGACTGTCCCATCTCTGTCCCCTCCAGAGCGTCCCCGTGGGGCAGCCCTGACCGTCCCATCTGTCTCCTCCAGAATGTCCCCATGGCGCACCCCTGACCCATCTCTGTCTCCTCCAGAGCCTGGATGTGGCCAACAACCAGCTGCGGGAGCTGCCCGCTGCGCTGGCCGACTGCCCCCGGCTGAAGGAGGCCAACTTCAGGGGCAACCAGCTGAGGGACAAGCGGCTGGAGAAGATGGTCAATGGGTGCCAGACCAAGGCCATTCTGGAGTACTTACGGGCCGGGGGACGTGGGAAGGGGAAGGCTGAGAGTGGCAGAGAGGATGTCAGGAAGAAGAAGAGGGAGAAGCAGCAGAAGAAGGACAATGGGGATGGGGAGCAGGATGAGGTGGAAGAGGCGAGCAAGCTGCTGGTGAAGGTTCTGCACATATCTGAGAACCCAACGCCTTTGGTGGTCAAAGTGAGCCCGGGTGTCAAGGATGTGCGAGCCTTCATCGTGTGCTGTGTGCTGAAAGGAGTGAACTTGAAGCCGGGAAATGCTCTCAAGAGGTTCCTGACCATGCAGGTAACAGCTGCGGCCTCGTGGTACTCATTTGGAATGGGGATATTGCTGGCAGAGTAGGAAATAGACTGTTCTAGGCCTCTTCCAGCAGATAAGTTTGTGAAACTTAAGATGAGCTCCTCACCCAGCAGGTGTGAGGGTACAGGGTGAGTTGTCCCTGCCAGCAGCACATGCCCAGTCTGTTTGAAATAAGCAGAACTGGTTTTGGGAAGGACTCATCAGAGCTCAAGTATTGCCATGAGGGCAGTGGACACGCTCACATTTGTGTTGTGACTGTAACAGCAGCTTGTTAGTGCTGTGGAACCTGTTAAAAGTTAAAATAACCCTGTGTCCATGTGTAGAGAAGCCCTGGATTGGCTCCAGCTTCCCTGATCTGTTAAAACCATGTTACACACCCAGCTTCCTGGCTGAGGTATCCTGCCCACAGACCTGTCCCTGGGCCTGCTGCTCACCTGTCCCTTAGCTGGCAGGTGGGAGCTGCTTTCAGTTTACAAGGCTTGAGTATTTGGGAATGCTTTCTGACTTAAAATTTGGTTTCCCTGTAGAAAAACATGTCACGTGTTGTCAGGCTTTGCTACCCTTGCATTTGGGCTGTAACGGAGATACAGGTGAAGGGAAGGGCTCTGTTTAAGTCACCTGGTGGTAGTGCTGCCAACATTAAATATAGAAAAATCTGCACATAGAAGGGATAAATTACATTGACTTTTTGCTCTATTTTGTTGACATCCTTTATGTTTCAGACGAAGCTGCACGAGGACATCTGTGAGAAGCGCACAGTGGCCACCATTGCCACCCATGACTTGCAGCTGGTCAAAGCTCCTCTGACATATGATGTTCAGCCTCCTGACGAGCTCAAGGTAGGCCTTAAGGATGCTTTCCTACCCCATAGAATCTAGAAAACAAATTCCAGGAAGTTTACATGTTGCACTGATTTCCTTGCTGTCCTGCTGTACCAGGTGCCTGGTTTGGTACTAGCGACTGAGCCTGTTTTTCAAGTGGGTGTTACAGCAGTCCATGTGAAATGGAAAGTATTTCTATGCTGAAAAAGGCATGACAACATGCAGGAATATTGTTTAATTATTGACTTACTTACAGGGGAGTGTTGTAACCCTAGTGTTTGAGTGAAATTCAGTTAAAATGTGTGACGATGTTCACAGGGGTTCTTGGATGAGGGAAGAAACGAGGATCTGACTCTATGTTTCAGAAGGCTTGATTTATTATTTTATTATAGATGTTACTTTAAAACTATACTAAAATAATAGAAGAGAAGGTTTCATCAGAAGGCTAGCTAAGAAGAGAATAGCAAAGAATGATAACAAAAGTTTCTGTCTCAGACAGAGTCTAAGCCAGCTGACTGTGATTGGCCATTAACTAGAAACAGCTCTATGAAACCAGTCACAGATCCACCTGTTGCATTCTACAGCAGCTGATAACATTGTTTACATTGTTCCTGAGGCCTCTCTGCTTCTCAGGAGGAAAAATCCTAAAGAAAGGATTTTTTATAAAAGTTGTCTGACAAAAATGTTTTGTTTTCCTGTGTGGTGCAGATCACGCCCCTGGGTCGGAAGGAGATCAAGGCAAAGGATCTTCTCCGCCAGCTGCAGATGGAGGCTGAGGAGCAGCGGAAGCAGAAGAAGCGTCAGAACGTCTCAGGGCTGCACAAGTCAGTGCCTTGTTGTGGTTTTCCCACATACATTTAGGTGACTGCATTGGGGATGTGACAGATGTGTTCAGAGCAGCAGATAGAAGGGAAACAGGATTGAAGGGTGTGTGGTCATGCTGTGAGCTGAGGGAATCAGAGATGAGGTAAATTTGATGTACTAGCAGATGGGCTGTAAGGCAGTGTGTGGCCCTGTCCTGTGCTGAGATCACACACTGATTCCTTTTTGTCACTATTTCCTGCCATTGTGTCCAGCTGCTCTCTCAGTTGCTCATTTCTTGCTGCTTTGTTTCTCATGGCAGGTACCTGCAGCTGCTGGATGGCAAAGACAGCTACCCGTGCCTGGTGGATGCTGAAGGTGCTGTGATTTCCTTCCCACCAATAACCAACAGTGAGAAAACAAAGGTACTTCCCATTCATGGAAATACATCAATAATTAAGCAGTGTTTCTTTCTGTTGAGAGATGTTTAACTCGAAGACATACACAGTTCTGTGAAACTTGTGCTTGCAGTTCAAGTATAAACTCTTACAGTTTATATGGGCTCCACTGTCAGACTGAGAGGGATCTGAGAGTTACAGTTTTACCTCTGGAAATCTGTTCCAAAACACCAGCCTGCCTGTGCAAAGGCTTTGTTGAAGGGCAAGAATGTGGTTTTTGATTTGTAAAGAACAGCAGAGCTTTGCCCCTGATTAAGCTGAGTGAAAGCCTTCAGCTCTGTGTGCTGGGATGTGTTCAGAGGGCTGTGGGTAAGCTGCTCTGACTCCTGACTTCCTTCTTCTCTGAAACTCTTACAGATTAGAAAAGAGACCCGGGACCTGTTTCTGGAAGTGACAAGTGATACCAGTTTACAGATCTGCAAAGATGTGATGGACACCCTTATCCTGGTAGGCAGTTCAGGAAAACATTCTTCTGTTCTTGGGGGGGCTCCTGCCAAACGTGTCATTGCTCACATGCATTGAGAAGAACACAGAAGCTGATTTGTATTTTGGTAGTATTGTTACTCCCTCTCTTTGTTCCCTGCCACAGAATTGATGTTGTTCTCTGTGCTTTTAACAGAAAATTGCAGAGCTGAACAGATCTGCCTTGGAGAATAAGGAAGGCTCTGGTTCAGATATGGAATCAGATGCTCTCTGTGGACCAGGGAATTTGAACCTGCCCTTGGTGGTGGAGCAGGTGCGAGTGGTGGACATGGATGGGAACTTGAAAGTACTTTATCCTTCCAAAACAGACCTGGCCACAGTGTCCTCTCTACTGACTGTGATCCGTTAGCAGCTGCCTGAGCTGAGAGAGGATTCCATTGCCTTTATTTGGACTTTTTTACATATATTCAACAACACAACTGGTGCACAGTGAAATGGTTTGGGTTTTTAAGGAAAAGATGTGGAGCATCCTGCTGGGAAAGCAATGGCTTCAGAGTTTGATGAGCAATGAGAATTGGGATTTTCATCCTTAACAGAGATCACCTGTGCAAAAGAGCAGCATCTTCAAACATGGGCTGAAGGCAGAGAAGCTGTTGGATGTCAGAATGCAGTAGAGAAAATCATTGCAATGTTTAAAACAAGCACAGTCACATTTTTCTGCAAGATCACTTTTTCCTCCTGGTGTTTCATCTGGATCATTATTATGGCAGCAGAGAAATGCAGTAATTGACAGTGTGGAACTGAGGTCCTCTGCTGGGTACAACCTGGAGTCAAAATGCCAAAGCACTTTGCTGACATCTTGTTCTGCAGAATTTTATCTGGAGTAGCTGTGAACATTTAGTTGCTGTCAGAAACATTTAATTGCTGTCAGAACTTGAGGGATGCATTTTAAAGTGACGGTTTCTGTGTTTAAACATGAGCACAGCTTCCATTTTTAAGGGATTTGTTGAGTCAGCTGCAGAGTTTGTATGTCTCAGTGCATTTCAGGGCCATCCTCCATCCCTGTGGGAATTGTGGTGACCTTGTGTGTGCCCAGAGAGTTACTGTGGTTGAGCACTGGCTTTGTTCTTGCTGAGGGTGTCCAGGTCCATTCAGAGCTGCCTGCAGCTGACCCTGCTGGACTCCCTGTCTCCCAGAGAACAGCCACTGATGCTCAGAGTGATCCTCCTGGAGCTTTCTGCCCCACCCACATATTTTTACCTTCCAAAATACAGGCAGATGGAGCAGTTCTTGTATGGCAGTCTCTGGGTGACCTATATGTGTGGGTGAGCACTCCTAAGTGTTCCCTAAGCCAGGGTGACCTCCCAGATTGACTCTCTTCTGGTAAAAATTGATATCTCAGATGAGCTCTAACTGAACTGCTGCTATGTCAAATACATCCCCATGTTGGGACTTGCACATGGAATGGAAAAATAAAACAGCTTTTGCAGCCCTGGCACTGTCCCTCATTTTGGCATTGGGGGATGTTCAGTCAGGTCACTTAGAAACTTCCTAAGGCTAAAATGGGAATTATACACTGCCCAGCTGCCTGCAGCCAAGCCATCCTTTGCTTCAGGCTTCTCTGGGAGGTCAAGTGTTACTACAGACCAAGGACTTCCAGTGACTTGTGCTCTGAGTTGGCTGAAACAATTGAATCAGACACTCCCACAGAACCTGGTGTCAGTAAAATGAGTTTATTTTCTTGTAAGGCACCAGCTCCGAGCTGAGAGCCCAGAACCTGATCTGGTGATGGGTTTTGGCTCAGCCATCAGAGCTTTTCCATCCTGGAGGATTTCCTTCTCCTTGCTGGTGATGCTGTGCTGCTGTCACTGCTGAGCAGGGACGTCCTGCTGCTCTTGTTCTTCAGCATCTGCTGGAACTCTGTCCGCTCGTTGAAGATTTTCTGAAAATCAGCCATGTGTGAAGAGGTGGAAAGGTTGGGAGCAGCACTGCAAAGTGTCCTCTTACCTGAGCAGTCCCCTCCTGGCTGCTGGAAGCTGTCTGGAAGAGCCACATACCTGCATTGCCTCCAGCACTTCATCATCCGTGAGCTCGCCCTGGGGGTCCTGGATGCCCTCCACGCTGAATGTTGCCTGGATTATTTTGTTTCTATACCTTTCAAACTTTGGATAAAAGAGGAGAGCAGGTGTGTTCAGGCTTTATGTGCAATTCCTTGGCATTTGCACTGATTTGCAGAGACTGTGTTGTGTTTATGTGAAATTACAGGCAGTTTGGGCTTCACTGAAAGTGCTGTGGTGATTATGTGGGTCTAGGTGGGCCAAGGCTCTTCCCCTGGCCTGCAGGAGATGACTTTAGGGTGCTTCTTGTTACCTTGGGTCTGGAAGGATGTTAGAAATCTGACCTGAACTCACCCTTCTTCAGAGTTTCTGGTATTTGAGGTGTCTTTTCTTTTTAAATGGCACAAGAGCTGCCTGCTCCACAGCTAGGGAGCAAGTGGATTGAGATTCCCAAGATGGAGACAGGGCTCTGGGGTGAAAGAGGCCATGCTTACCTTGCTGCTGATGAGCTCCAGTGCCACTCTGGTTTGCAGCTCTGTGTGCTGCAGTGCCTCAAACTGACTCTGGATCTCCTTCTGGGTCTGTTTCTGCTCCAGGAGGTGGAGGCGGGTGGTCACAACCTCAGCCTGCAGCTGGCTGATTGTCCCCTGTAGCTCACTGATGAGCTTGTTCTGCTCAGCCAGCTGGAATTCCTGTTCTGTAACAACCTGAGCAGATACAGGAATCCAGGTGTCACTGGGGAAAAGAGAGTGAGCAAGTTTGGCCTCATTTTCCCACTATTTGGTCCAAATGTTTCCTGGGAAGAATCTCTGGGCTGAAAATCTCACGAGTACTGGTAGCTGTTATTATTTGGTGTTTTCTCTAAAATTGCTTGGATTGAGTGGAGGTTTTATATGCCAAACTCCACCAGCCCTAAAACCAGCCCAGTGAAGCAGCAAACACCAGACTTTTCTGCAGAGGCTTTGCTCAAATTCACCTCTCGAAGGTTTTGGTTCTCCTCCTCCATTGCCACCACCGCTTCTTCCTGCCTCTGTTCTTCTGTCAGGCTGGAAAACTGGAAGGAGAATATTTTACACTTCAGTTTCACAGCTACAGGTGCCCCTCCTGCCTATGAGAGAGGGACATGTTGCAAAAATCCCAAATTCTCAGCTGCTGTGTCTCCTGCTAGCCATGGCCACCACGCTCTTAGGTTGTACCTTGTCAGACACAGCTTGGAGCTGGACTTCTCTCTCTGTGAGCTGCTTCTGGAGCAATTCCTTTTCCGATCTGATTTTCCGAAGCTCAGATTCTTGGATCTCCATCTGTCTTTGCAAGGAAGAGATGGCACCTGTGAAGTAGGAGAGTACTCTGTTAGCAAAGCAAATCCATGCTGAACGCTCTGGCTGCTTTTTTCAGGTGAGCATAAGCAAAGTCACTGTGGGAACAGTCTGGGACCAGACTTGGGTTACATCAATCCTGCAGCCACAGTAATTCTGGGTGATAATGTGGTTTGTGGGTTTGTACAGCCTGGAGAAGAAGAGATGGTTTCACTTCAGAGTGACTAATTGTGGTCTTCCAGTACCACAGGGAGATGACAAGAGAGACTATTTACAAGGTGCTGGAGTGACAGGACAAGGGGGAATGGCTTCACACTGATAGAGAATAGGGTTAGAGTGGATATATGGAAAAAATTCTTCCCTGTGAGGGTGGTTAGGCCTGGCGCAGGTTTTCCAGAGAAGCTGTGGCTGCTGCATCCCTGAAGTGTCCAAGGCCAGGTTGGACAGGGCTTGGAGCACCCTGGGATAGTGGAAGATGTTCCTGCCATGGCAAGGGGTGGCACTGGGTGATTTTTAAGGTCCCTCCAACCCAAGCCATTCTGTTATTCCATGTGTATTAAACAGCCTGGCTTTGAGGTGGGCGCTGCTCTGAGGACACGCAGAGTGGGCACCTCGAGCCCTGCTTTGCCACTCTGCTCAGCGCTTTCCCTGCTGGGTTTTCTCATGTTCTTCACTTCCAAGGGCAGAAAGAAAGTGTTCTCAAAACAAGCGGCTTTTCAGCCTGTGAGCGACACTGTAATATTTCTAAGGTGAAAGGAGCCGAACTGAATGAGACCTAGACAGGTAAAGGTGTGCTCTGTGCACCTCCCGCGGTACCTATGGCCATCTTGTGGTCATCCTTAGCTTTCCGCAGCTCCTGCTGGAGCTGTCCCACGGTTTCGGCGAGCTCTGGTCCCTGCGAGTCATCGACTTCCATCGCCCGGGGCTAGGGCTGAGACTGGGGCCGGGCCAGGGTCTCTCCCGGTGTCTCTCCTGTCTCCTCCGGGCTCGGAGCGGGGCCGCTGCCGGGCAACGGCGTGAGGCGGGCGGGCCTTCCGCTTCCGAGTCAGCGGGGCCGGGCCATGGGGCGGAGGAGGAAGACGCTGCACGACTACGCGGCCGAGTTCTCGGAGCTGTCGGTGCGGCGGGAGCAGGCGGGCCCGGGCCCGGCGGGCGCCGTGGAGACGCTGTTGTGCACGCCGTGCCAGCTGCCGCTGAGGGTGCGCCGCGACCGCATCCTGGAGCACCTCAGCTCGAGCCGCCACTGCCGCAACCGCCGCTTGCTCCGCCAGCTGGGGCTGCGCGCCCCGGGGCTCCGGTGAGGGACACGCCGCTGCTCGGGGGTCACCCTGCCTTTCCCTGCCTCATTCAGTCTCACCAGGCCGACCCCTGCTCGGGCTCACCCGGCCTTTCCCTGCCTCATTCAGTCTTACCCAACCCACCCCTGCCCAGGTTCATCCTGCCCGTCCCTGCCTCACTCGCCCCACCTCAGCCTCAGCCGACCCACCCCTGCTCAGGCTTATCCGGCCTTTCCCTGCCTCACCCGCCTCATCTCAGTCTCACCCGACCCATCCCTGCTCGGGCTCACCCGGCTTTTTCCTGCCTCATTCAGTTTCACCAGACCGACCCCTGCTCAGGCTCATCCTGCCCTTTCCCTGCCTCACTTGCCCCATCTCAGTCTCACCCTACCCCAGAACAGTGTCCCCAGCTGGACCAGTGCCTGTCCCCCTGTGCTGGGCACTGCTAGGCCCCTCAAGTGCCGTGCCCAGTTCTGTTCCTCACTACAAAACAGACATTGAGGGGCTGGAGCATGTCCAGAGAAGGGCATGGAGCTGGGGAAGGGGCTGGGGACTCAGTGCTATGAGGAGTGGCTGAGGGAGCTGCGGGTGGTACTCAGTGCTGTGGTTTAATTGACAAGGAGATGCTCAGTCAAAGGTTTGCCCTGCTTGGAAGTCTTGACCAATCTTAAAGATTCTTTAATTATCTGCCTCACCTGACCCAACTCAGGAAGCATTTCGACAATATCCTCAGACATTTTTGGGATGTTCTTATGCAGGGTGTTCTCAAGAGTTGGATTCAATGATCCTTGTGGATCCCTTCCAGCTCAGGATATTCTCTGATCCTCTGATCTCTCTCTCCTCAGCTCTGCAGATCCCGACTCCAGCCTGAGCTTGAGCCTGCCCCTGCCACTCGACGTGCCCTCCCTGCTCTCCCATCCCTCCTTCCTCATCCCCACTGGATCCAGCACCGGCTACAGCATGGTCCCCTCCCCGCCCTCCTACCACAAACTCCTGGTTCCCCACCACCCCATCCCCGTCACACACAGGGACCACCCAACACCCTCCACCTCTGCCAGCCACCCCTCACCGCTGGCCACCTTCCACACCAGGACTGCACCTCTTGGCCAAAGTGGGCTCACACCTGATGCCTCCACCATCCCGACACCCTCCTCATGCCACGGTGGCAGCGGCATCGGCCTCGTGCTCTTCAGCGCAGGGCTCGTGAGCACAGCCTTGTTGCAAAGCCTGCTGGAGGAAGCTGGATGCTGCCTGCTCTACGTGGTGGAGGATCAGCTGGAGGAGGTGGAACGTGCCTTTGGCGCCAAGGTCCCAGCTGGCACCAGGGTGCTGCGGCAGCAGGAGGCCACCATTGCACTCAGCGATCCCCGGTACTGACCAGGGCAAGGGTTCCACACGAGCCTTGTGTTCCCCTCTGGCAAACTCTAGCAGCCCCAGGCTGTGCCTCTGGCCGTCAGCTCCTGGATGTGGCTCTGCTCAGGGCAAGGGGTTCCATATAAGCCTTGTCTTCCCCTCTGGGAAGTTCTGTAGCAGCCCCAGACTGTGCCTCTGGCCATCCATGTGGGAGTGAGAGACCCTTTTGTCACCCACCACAGGTCCTTCAGGTGTCTCTGAGAAGCTTAACTGGGTGTACATACCCAGATTAATGGAAACTTGGAGGTGTTTAGGTACAGGCAGTTTTGTTAAGAAATAAAACCCATTTTCCTCCATTCCCACAGAGTAATAGTAAATGACACCTTCCCTGCTGCCTGCCAGTTTCCCTGTTTCAGAGCAGTCGGCTGAGTTTGGTGGCTCTTGGAGCTCTGAGATAAGCAAGGGTTGGTGTAAATAGGGAGGATTGTGGCATTTTGCTTTGCAATTGAACTGAACAACTGTAACATCACCAAAGTGCTGTTGCTGTCGGGTCTAAAATATTGCAGGAGCAAAAGGCAGAGCTTTTAGGAAAGGCAGATTTGATACTAGAAAATAAAGAATCACAGGAAGCTAAAATGCATTGATCAGCAGCTCTACCACATAAATACTTTGGATTTCTCTGTGTGTTAACTGTCAGGATTTAAATCCTTTTTAAAGGAAACCTTTAATAGACTTTCTCCTTGAAGATGCAGGAAAAGCAGTGCAATTCCTTTGTGCCACTTGTGATTTTAACCTATGTGTGTCACTATATTTCATCCTTGAAGCAGGCACCGAGTTCCTTCTATAACCCAGCTGGCTCTTCCAGAGTAATGGGGTTTTAGTTTTTTTTAACTATAACCAAATAGAGCTTTTGAACATTGTTTTATCTAGTGAAAACCTTGTCCTTACTGAAGATCTCTCTTGATTCCTGCAGAGTCTCTGGAGCCATTATTTGTTCCCCACCTGACAAAGCCCCTGAGATGGTAAGAGATGCCTTACGAGCAGGTGAGAGGAGCAGCTGCACATTCAGCTTTTCCCTGTGCCCACTGATTGCACTTGTGAGTGTGTTTGTGTTTCAGCAGCAGCCCTGGAGCTGTGCAGGCTCTCAAACTGTGTAATTAAAGTGACTGAGATCCCTGCTGATGTTAATGGCTCGGCACCAGTGGGGTTTGTGCTATGCTGGTCCCAGTATGACTGGGCAGTGTCTCATCCTAAAATCCCACCAGGACTCACAGGAAAGCTGTCACCAAAACAGTCCCACTCCTGGGACAGCTGAAACCACAGCAGGCAGGCAGAAGGGGGTAAATGCCATCAAAACCAGAAATGTAATGGGCTGTTATTGCAAGATCAAGGTGTTTTGTGCAGCTGTGTGTCCCCTGAGCCCCGTGTGTGTCCTGTTTTGCACAGGTAAAGGTGTGTTCTGCGAGGGGCTGCCCAGCTTGGACAGACAGACAGCAGAAGCCTGTTTTGATGAGGCCAACAGGTGTGGGAGGCCACTCGTGTGTGGGTTCTACAAGTAAGACCAGTGGTTTTCCTGTGATTTATTCTTTATAAAATCCCATGTCTGGAGGCAGTGCTGATTCCTCAGGCTTTCCTCACTTGGTCCTCAAATCAGCTCGGTTTCACCTTGAGAGGAATAGTGGATTTGTCTTTACAGACAAGCTGTGGGTCTGCTGGTAGATAAAACCAGCACTGGGAGAGAAAAGAAACAATGGGAAGGATTCCACTGATTGATGAATGGGAAAAGATACTTGCTTTTACAAGTAAACTTTAGGTTTGCTGATAAACGAAATTAGACATTGAAAGATGAAAGAAACAATAGGGAAGAAAACCCCCTAAATACCATAAGAATTAAAAATTAAAAGGGAGGGTTATACATTAGAGGGAAATCTTTGGTATCAGGTGTTTTGGGAAGTCTGAACCTCTCAAGTACCTCAGCTAATGGGGAAAGAGAGAAGAGAAATGTGGCAGGAAATTGGGATAAAAAGGGAGGCTACATCCTTCAAAAATTGGAGAGACCCCAGGGGAATGCCCCATGGCCTCTCCCTTTATTGAAATAAAGTAAAAAGGACTCCTCTGTTTCCTTTTTGGACATAAACCTCTGATGTTTGTGGATTAATTTTCCTAACCTCATCCTTGTTTCCCTTGGAAGGCGCTTTGACCCAGCCCTGCAGTTCCTGTACAAGAAGGTGCAGGACAGCCGGGCCCTGGGCAGGATCCACAGGATATCAACCATCAGCAGCCTCTATCCTGCAGCCTCTCTGAGCCTGCTGAAAGCCTCAGGTACTCAGCAGCTCCCTTCCCTCAGAGTCATGGAATGGTTTGGGTGGGAAAGGACATTTAAGCTCATCTGTTCTACCCCTTGCCATGGGCAGAGACACCATGACCAGACCAAGTTGATCCAAAACCTGTCCTGGAAATGTCTCTGTGTTCTGTGGGAATTCCCCTGAATTTGTATAGCCTTAAGATCCATGGAGAGGAGTGTTTTTTGAGGAGTGTTTTCTTTACCAAACTTAATTTTTGTGCATTTTTTTGTCCCTTTATTAGTTTCTTCACTGTGGGGGCTTTTTGTACCATCTCTGTGAAATTCAGAAATGGCTGTGGGTTTCAATATGGAAACATTAATGCCCAGTTTTGGTTCTTCCAGGTGGAATTTTTTACAATGCTGCTGTGCATGACATAGATATTATCAGTTTGTTGTTGGGAGAAAGTGTGCCAGATACAATATTTTCCCTGGGCCATGCCTTCTGTGCAGGTAAGAATGAGTCTTTTGATGGTTTATTGGGTACCTCTGGAGTTCAGGGTTAAAACTAGCAAGAAAGAAGGAACGAGAGCATGACAATTGTTCCATCATGGAGCAGCTGAATAAACAGGCTGGTGGAACATAAGGCAGGTTCCTTGGGGGTATTTGGTGAAGATCTCTGAATCTGGTGAATCTCCTGCTGATGTGAAGCAGTTGCAGTGGAGTTATCATTGAACATGACTCTGCAGGACACCAGGTTTGGAACCAGAGTACAGAAAATAACTGAGCTAAGGTTTGAGCTCACAAGAATGTCAATGAAATGTTCATTCTCTGCTTTCTCTGGCCCTTCCCTGTGGATCCCAGCACAAAGCTCTGTGTGTGCTCTGGGTCATGTTGGGCTGCCGTGCACACTCTGGGTTACCACACTCATTTAAACAAACCCTAAAAGGTGGAAGCTGCCATTTTTGAAATGGAAATGAAGAGTTTTAATTAAGGTAATTGCAGCAGCTGCCAAGCTTGGCTGGCTGGGGTGAGGAGGGGCAGGATGCAATGCTCTTTTCCATGGCACACATTGAAGTGCAGCAAACAAGAGCCCTCCAGGAGGGTTCTGTACCCTCTGCCTGCTTCAGCAACATGCTGGAAGTTGCCTGATCCTGGGAGCACAGGTGGGTGCCCTCATTAGAGAGCTGCAGGCTGGGAAGGTGGAGTTGGGCCTGGGGCTGTGTGGTCCTGCAGAACTGCCTGTGTTCCATCATGCTGGTGAAGCAGCCGGGGTGCTGTGGGAAGCTGTCACAAAGCCAGTGTCACCTCCCAAAGGAAGGACAGCAGTTTGTAGCTGTAGGATGTGCTGGTTTGCTGCTCCTGGGGTGAGCCAGGCCTGTTTTGTCACCAGACATGGGCTGCCTGAGGGATGTGGACACGGTCACCATCAGCATGAAGTTCCCCAGCGGAGCCATTGTCACCCTGGACATCAGCCAGCACTGCACCAGGAGCTGTGACCAGAGGCTGGAGGTGGGGTCCTGCTGCTCAGTCAAGTCTGGTTTGACTCCTCTGAGTGTGCCTGCAGCACATTTCCCAAAACCCCTCTGTTACCAAATCATTGAGGTTGGAAAAGACCTCCAGGATCATCGAATCCAACCTGTCACCAATCCCCACCTTGTCACCCAGAGCAGAGCTTTAAGTGCCACATCTGTTTGTTGGGCTGTTGCCTCAGCAACAGTGGCTTCTTGTCCTTTTTCAATCCACAATCCACTTTCTCTTTTCTCACCCAAATTTTCTCTCTGTCCCATGCATTATGTGGTGTTAAGAGCTGCATGAATCGTACCAGAGCAGGAGCAGGTCAGCTCTCCTGAGGCTGAAATTGTGCAGATTTCCTTTGTCCTTTCCAGGGTGGTCTCAGCTGTGTAGCAGGAGTCCTGCATATGAAAGGGGAAGAAAAGTGTAAATTTCTACAGTAATGAATAATTACAGCTGTGGGGGCTGGTCTTGGGTGGGAATTTCTGTTAAACACTTAAAAAGGGGCTTTGCTCAGGTGAGGTATCACACAAGTAGAAGCAATTATACTACAGCACATCACTGGTGTTTCTCTTGTGTCTGAGCCATACCAGAGCTGGGGCAGGTGTCACTGCTCATTTCAGAACCTAATTTTGTCTTGGTTTTACAAACCAGGGCTTCTCTAACCTGTCCAAGTGTGTGAGATTGAAAGTGTGATAATTTCAAAATGTTCTTTCTTCCCTGTTTTGCTCCTTCCCTCAGGTTCATGGGTCTCAAGGGACGTTAAGGCTGGACAACCAGAACCCTCTGGGCATCACAGAGCATGGGACTTCTGTGTCCATCTGTCCCCAGACCCAAGCTGAGCGCTACAGAGATGCTTACAGGGAGCTCTTCCAGCACTTCCTGAGAACCCTGAAAGGTGGGACAAGGCTTAAATAGATGGCTGGTGTTGCTTTGGATTGACTTTGTTGGGGGATGCACCATGTCAGGTCATGGAGATGGGTGGGGAATGATGGTCTGAAACTCTACTGGAAGAAATGAGAGTTCGGAGGGGAAACTGCCTTGGACCTTACTGTCCTTTGTGATGAAAGCAGCTGTTTGTGACAGCCAAGAGATCCTCAGCCAGAGTCCTGGCTGCCCAGAAGGGATAAAAATCACAGAATCATGGAGTGGCTTGGGTAGCAAGAGGCTTTGAAGACCATCTAGTCCAAGCTATTTTTATTCAACAGTATTGCAGTTGTTGTGGCTGCATTGACAGGGCAGGAGGAGGGGACTGAAATGTTTTAAGTCCTGCAGCCCCAGTGCCATGATAGGATCTGTCCTCACAGGGGACCATGGGTTTCATCCAGTGCTTTGTTCCTGTCCCACAGGCCAGGAACCCCCCGTGGTCACCAAGGAGCAGTTCCTCTGGACCATCCAGGTCGCTGCAGCAGCCGAGCAGTCCTGGAGGAACGGATCTGCTGTGGACTTGGACAGCAGTGCCACAGATCCACCTGGGGTCAAGGCTGAGCTCGTGTGACAGCCACTCCCACCCAGTGGCCTCAGCAGAAGCCTGGATGGTGGTTTTGGTGTTCCCACTGGGAATGCCCAGCAGGCAGAGGCACTTCTGAACCAGGAGCACTTGGTGCTGGGGCAGGGCAGGATTCCTACCGTGTCAGCCAGAGCCTGAAAGAAATTCCGTGTGGTTTCATCCAGGTGGCTACAGAGCTCTTGTTTTCCTGGGAGAAGAGTGATGCTCCTTGGGCCAGGCAGGGTGGTGTAGGACCACCAGTAGCTGGGATGAGAGAGAAGTCTCCCCTTGGAGAGGGAACAGCCAGTGTTTCCCTCTGCCTGGAGGAGAAGTCACAAGCAGCAGGTGCCTTCCCAGAAGTGCCACAGGGAAAGTGATTTAATGCTCAAAAACCACAGGAGCATCTGTGAGATATGTTTAGATTGGATATATGGAAGAAATTCTTCCCTTTGAGGAAGGTGAGGGGCTGGAATGGATTTCCCAGAGCAGCTGTGGGTGTCCCATCCCTGGAAGTGTCCAAGGCCAGGTTGGACAGGGCTTGCAGCACCCTGAGATAGTGGAAGATGTCCCTGCCATGGCAGGAGTGGGATGGGATGAGCTTTAAGGTTCCTTCCAAACAAACCAGTCTGGGTTTCATGATCCTGTTTGGAACACAGACCCCAGCAGCAGGCAGAGCCACAGACCAGGCAGTGTCTGCCAGGAGCTTTGGACCTTTGTTATGTGTGGAGGTCTCTGCAGGTGTGGCTCTGACTGTTCCTGTCTGGCTGTCACATGCCAGTTTTCAAGATCTTTTGAAACCTTTTTTTTTTCTTTTTTTTTTTTTAATTTAATTACAACAACAACTTTCTAGACTTCTTCCATTTCAAAGCATTAGTTTATAAACTTCTTGCAAGAACCTTTAGTTCAATCAATTTCCAGTTCCTACCTGTGGAATATATATTCCTAAAACTAAGAAATAATGGTGAAATTTGTGTTCTTTTTGGGAAATTGTTTTTAACAGTGTCAGTTTTCAAGCTCAGAAAAACTGTGTCTTAATGCTGGTTCTCCATTCCATTCACTATTTTTTAGCCATTTATTAAGGAAAAAAAAAAAAAATTATGTGTCCAGAAGCTGGTTTTTGCCTCTCTGTACTTGCTGTAGCAAATTAGTACACAATGGTGGGTTTCTTTTTTGTTTCAGTAGCTTTAGACCTTTTGAGGTCCTACAGCTGAAGGTTTACTCTGGGTTAAGAGGGCACATTCTGTCCAATTTTAATTTCCAGATGCAAGAATTCCCACATGTGCTTTTATTGTGTTACAAAAACAAAAACAAACCAACAAAAAAATAACCCAAAACAAAACAAAAGAGTAACCACAGCTATAAAAATAACACATTTTCCAAAGATAACATTACAAAAAATACAATTCCTATCACAGAGTGATCCATTAATACTGCTGGGAACAGCCCTGGGAACTCTGGAAATGTGAGTGGTTGTTGCAAAAGCTTTAAAGCATTAAAGTGCTTTACTGAGCCATTTCCTGGGGACACAGATCACTGTCAGCCACACCAGGGGAGCTCCCAATCCCAAAGGTTCCCAATCCCTGTGGTGTTAGGGGTGGGATGTACTCAGGGATGATGACTGCACCTGCAGCTCACCAGTCCCCGAGGAAGAGGAGGGATAAGAGGCAAACTCTGTGTGCTGAAGGCTCAGAGCTGCTGTGGGACACCCAGACAGGGCTGGAGGAGGGTCCCATCCCAGGGCTGTGGGTGCAGCACATGCAGTGGTAACATTCCTGTCCCCCTGGAGAGGGAGCAGCCACTGCCTGCCTGGAGGAGAAGCCACATCTCAGGTGAGCCCTGGTGGGATTTCAGCACCTCTGCTCTTGCTTAGAGGGTCCAGGGCATTGGGAAGGGTATCCAGCCCCTTCCCCAGCCTGGGGGTGGTGGGAAGCAGGTGCAGGGCTGCCTTTGGAGGCCTCCAGAGGGAGGGTGCAGCAGTGGGAATGGGCTTAGAGCATCATCTCTGTGCAGGTTCCCTCAGGCTGCCCAAAATCTCGAGTTTACCCAGGGCTGAGGGGGCAGATGCTGCAGCTCCCTGCCCTCCCTCCCACAGCAACAGCTCCTGAGACTTCCAGTGCCTTTCCAAGACCTGTTGTGGGACATTGCCTTCCCAAAAGTGTAGGGAATAAACAATCAAGGAGGGAGCACATCTATTTGTGTCCTTGCTTTCTGTGAAGGCTTCTTTCCCAGTCTGAATCAACAGAGAAATTACAGCTGGGGAAAATGACAAGGAACAGAAGAGAATTGGGCAGCCAGAAGAGAATTGGCAGCTCCAAAAAGATGGAATTTACACCATGACATTCCAGCTTGTCAGGTCTCACCTGTCAACAAAACTCCCCAAGAGAGCAGGGAGGGATTATCCAGACCTCTGACTTCCTGGGACAATCACTGGCTTTTCGCATGCAAGAGACTCAGAGGAGGGAATAAACTGAGTTTTGAATAGATAAGGCTGGAGACAGGACTGTCTGCATGTTAACATGCTGCAACATGGAATTAATTTACTTGACACTGCGGTGTCTCAGGAGTCAGTATCAATTTTTATAGCTTACATGAAAATAAATCTTTCTCTCTCCTTACAGCACAACGAGTTTACTGTATGTACATTCTGTTTATATACACCAACCTTTAAGTACAAGAACACATTGGTAATGGACAAACAGGGTCTTTCTGGCTCTACTGAGGGCTGAGGGAAGGGGTGCATTTGGCAGTCCATGGAAAAGCAGGATGTGGCTTCACACCAGTCCCTGGCAACGCCTGCACAGGTCGGGGCTGAGTCTGTTGCAGTGACAAAGCCCTCTCAGTTTGGGACACCATGAAGAACACGGACAGCGAGCAGGGATGAGAAAATTGTGCTGTCCTTACACTGCTGGATGCAGGGATGCTCCAGGAAAACACAAACCACACAGTGCCTCCTGTGCTGTGGGCAGGCAGAAACCCCACTCTGGCTGCTGAGCTGGCTCGCCTGCCCTCCTCCTTTCCTTCCTCCTCCTCACCTCCAGTTTCCTCCCCAGGCAGGCACCTCCTGCCCGGCTCAGGGCCCGCAGTTCCCCTGGATATAACAAACTTAAACTTCTCCAG
Organism: Setophaga petechia; assembly: GCA_024362935.1. Taxonomy (NCBI): domain Eukaryota; kingdom Metazoa; phylum Chordata; class Aves; order Passeriformes; family Parulidae; genus Setophaga; species Setophaga petechia. Next base: position 2,207,234 of record JANCRA010000047.1, read on the forward strand.
GTGCCCAAGGCTGCAAATACATTTTTGAGGGGGTGAGAGGGGTTTATCACCCCACCGGTGTCTCGCTGCCACCTCAGGAGCCCCTCAGTTGATCTCTCCCTCCGTGAACTCCTCCTTTATGGACTGTTTGCGGGATTTGCAGTCCGGGAGGTCGAAGCCGAAGTCGGCCCAGTCGTCGGCGGTGCCGCGGTTGGGGATGGTGATGGTGTGGCGCACGCGGAAATGCACGGCCTCCATCACCCGCTGCCGCTGCAGCTCGCCCGAGCTGCCGATGGAGATGGTGGAGGCGTTGCTGCTGCTGGAGCGGATCAGCTGCTGGGCCCCGTAGTCGTGGCTCTGCTTGAGCTCCTGCAGGCCCCGCCAGATGATCATGCGGTACTGCTCCGGGATCTTCAGTGCTGCGAGATCCTGCAAGGACAACACTGCTGAGGCACGGCAGGCTCAATGGGACTGCACCAGCAGGAGAGGGCCCCAGGTTGTGCTTTTGGGGGAAAATATGGGTGCAATGCCCAACAGAGCAGAGCTGGACCTCCTGCCATGGCCTTGGGTCCTTCCCTCAGGTTCACAGGTCTCAGGGGACGTTAAGGGCGGACAACCAGAACCCCCTGGGCACCACAGAGCATGGGACTTCTGTGTCCATCTGTCCCCAAAGCCAAGCTGCGCACTACAGAGATGCATAAGTTTGTTATATCCAGGAGAGAGCCCCAGATTATGTATTTGGGGGGACACATGGGTGCAATGCCCAACAGAGCAGAGCTGGACCTCCTGCCATGGCCATAGGTGCATCATGGTACACCCATGGCCATGGATGCATCCCCAGGCTGTCACAGACATATTTTATGAAAAATCCTTTTGCCGGGATTTTTTCTTCCTGAGAAGCTCTTGAGAAGAGGCCTCAGAAGTGAAATGTAAGCAATAATTATCTGCTGCTGTGGAACACAACAGGTGCATCTTTGATTGGTCTCATGTGGTTGTTTCTAATTAATGGCCAATCACAGTCCGGCTTCTTTGGACTCTCTGGTCAGTCACACGATTTTATTATCATTCCTTTCTATTCCTTTCTAGCCTTCTGATGAAATCTTTTCTTCTATACTTTTAGTATAGTTTTAATATATAATTTTCTTTTAATATATATCATAAAATGATATATCAGCCTTCTGAAACATGGAGTCAAGATTCTCATCTCTTCCCTTGTCCTGGGACCCCTGCAAACACCACCACACCCTGGGTTATTTCTCATTTGTAACCAAGTAACTGCAGGTTTGCAGGTTGGAGATTTTTGGGTTTTTTTGGGAAGGGTTCACATCAAACTGATGTGGAAATGGGAGGGAAGGAAGGGATCATTCCCCTCAGACACAGGTTGCAGAGCAGAGTGTGGAGCATCCTTGTGGCTGTGCACTTGGGATGGCCTCTGCTCTGGTCCTGGCCCAGCAGGCTGGAGCAGCACCAGCCTCCAGCACTGAGGTGGGTGACAGCAGGAGAGGTGGGTCACCTCAGACTGGGGACATGTGCCAGGACACACACCAGCACAGGGGGGAGCTGCCAGGGGTCCGTGTTAATGCCAGCACAGAGACTCACGGGAGCGTTAACTGGAGCAGACAGTGAGTATGCAATTAGTAGCTACAAACGACTCAGACACACAGCTCTGCCCTGACACAAGTTTTGGCCATTCCTAAACGTTCCTGTGGACAGCTGACAGGCAGTCATGGAGTTAGTTCAGCAAATGGTCCAGAACCAGGCTCAGGTTACACAACTGGCCCCAGCCACCAGTGACAAATCATCATCTCCCCTGCAGGATGCTGCAGCTGCCAGGTAGAGACACTGCTACACCTGCCTGGGGCAAAATGAGGTCAAAACAGGGTCGGGCAGGAGCTCAAAACACCAACTATGGAATTTACAGGGTTTTCCATGGATCAGAGGGTTTAGGATTATTTTTTGTTTTCCTTTTTCTTGCTTCTCTGATGGTCTGGGGAACAGCTCAGGTGCTGCCCCAGGAACCTGCACCAGAGTGTGGCAGCAGCAGGGGATGATGCTCTGGGCACACACAGAGGTATTTCCAGCATCCCCTCCATGCTTTTTCTGACAGCTTTTGCCTGACCTGGGCTGTTTCATTCCAGACTTCAGCCTCTTTTATTCTAAAGATTAGCAGGGAGACCAGGTTAAACCTCCCTGAGCTGCAGTGGGGTGTCCTGCTGGCTCTGTGGGATATGGGGTGTTCCCCTGAGCACCTCAGCTGTGTTCCCTGTCTTAGGTGGAAAATCTCCCTGAGCTCTGGCCTGGGGATCTTTGATATCTTTTTTCTGAGAGTCTGGAGCAAGCAGTTGAGACTGGTTGTGTTTTTTTGGGGCTGATTGTGATTTTTACCAAGGCCTGAGCAATAGCTACCTCCAAAGGACCAACAAGGGGGCAGAAATTACAGGCATCAATCCTGGGAACACATGTTCTCTGTGAGGGGTTGGGGCACAGGTTTCCCTTCCTCCAAAACACTTTCAGTTTTGCTTTTCAGACCAACAGCTGTGGGAAACAAGTGGTAAGAACAGATCTCCCCAAAGCATTTACCTCTATGGATAGGTTCTGCAGGTGGTAAATATTCTGTAACCCTTGTGAGGTGAAATAGTCGATGCAGTTTGGACACCCCAATCCTGTTAAAAAACTGCAGAGAAAGTTTGGAAAATAAAGTGGCATTAAGTTCTCATGAACAACAGCTGTGTCCCACCTCTGTGGGACAGACCATGTCAGGTGGGGGATGTGGAGAGCTCCATGGGTGCTCCACTGGCACTAAGGTCAAAGCACAGTGTGGGTTGAGTTCATTCCTAAAACTACACATGTTTTTCTCCTGATTGTCTGAGATTTTGGCCCAGGAACTCATATAATATGAGGGAGCTCAAGGTACTGGGGAGGGGGATCAGGGCATGCCCCAGGCTCTGCCCTGTGTGGATGCTGGCCCAAGGTCTGTCAAAACATCCATGGTCTTTTTAAAGGCCAAAACATTAAAAACCTGCAGAGCTGTTAATGCATTTCTGATTGAAATAAGCCACATGGACCCATTTCCAGGTGTTGCTGGAAGGGGAAGGGGGAAGCTCATAAAGCTACGTGCTGTTGGACAGGCAGGACAAGACCCTCTTTAGGATCTACCTAATTTCTAATTGATCAGGGATGGATTCCCAGGGAAGTGTATGAGGGCAGGGGGGGTTCCTGACTGCTTGGTAGCCGGGCTTTGGTTGTTGAGGTGAGAGGAGCAGCAGTGATTTCTCAGTTGGGGCCAGTGGCCAGCTGACCAGTTGCCAGACAGATGGGAAGGTTAGAGCGAGGGACACAGCAAGGAACAGAGGACAGACAGACAGGACACCAGGTGCCTTCCCTACCTGACGAGGCTGGGGTCGGCGTTGTAGGGTGGAGGGGGGGTGCAGTGGGACCCCGACACCATGGACTGGGAGGAGTGGCCCCCGTTCATTTCTCCATTGCTCTGCATGGGGTGGCTGTTCAGCATTCCAGGTCCTGGGCAGGGGCAACAAATGCACCCATTAGACACCACCCAGACCTGATAACCGGTGGGAACCCTGCACAGGGAATATTTCTCTGTCTGCTCTGACCCCCAGAGAAGCACTGGCTTTGACCCTCACCCATGGATAAAGCTTCCAGGACTTCAAGATAGACTAGAGTCTACAAAAGTGTGAAATAGAGAGTAGTGTAGTATGTTGCTTGGATGAGAAAGTTAGGTATTGGGATTTTTAGTATGCTGTAGATGGAGGCAAGATAGAGAGCATTGGGCATTGTCCCAAGCTTCTTCTTCCTCTTCATCTACTCCATTTTCTGCAGTGTTGGTGGCACAGGGTGATCGGTCAAGGAAAGCCACGGTTTTAGATTACGTGGACAGACAAGGGATGAGTTATTGGTAGACAGGTAAAAAATAAAGCACGTTTTAAAAGCTAATTGGATGGGGCAACTTTAAAAGACCTTCGAACTGTACATCTGTAGCCATTTTGCAGCGCTTTTCCTGTATGCAAAGTCTGGTGTAGACGGTGTGCTGAAGTTTTGATAAGATAGTGATAAACAACTAGCTGAAGACTGAAAAAATCCAGTCATCTCTCTTTCCTGGCACAGAACTGCTCCAGGAGGGTTTCCCTTGACAGGGAGGGGCCCAGAAATCAGGAAATCCATAATAACCCCCACTCCTGGGCAGGGAGAGCCCAGCCTGCTGACAGAGGACGTACCCATGGGGCCCAGGCTGGGTGCAGAACTGGAGCTGTGCTGGGCAGGCTGTCCCACCAGCTGGTTCACAGAGGGCAGCTTGTTGATCCCTCCTCCGTGCACTTTGTTCATGGGGGAAAGGACGGGGCCGTAGGAGGAAGGTGTCTGCAGCTGGCTCCTGTTTGGGGAGGGAACACTCTGATCAGACTGGGGTGGGTGGGATGGAGCTGCCCTGCTCTGGCCTGGAGCTCCCTCCCAGCTCATCCAGCCTCCCTAGTAAAGGTGCTCAGGGGCTGTGGGGGTCTCAAGGGGCTGCGGGGGCCTGGGGGGCTGTAGGGGCCTCAGGGGCTGTGGTGGTCCCATGAACTGTGAGGGTCTCAGGAACTGCAGGGATCTTGAGGAGTTTCAGGGCTCTGGGGGACTGTGGGGATCTTAGGGATGATGGAGGCCTCAGTGATGGTGGAGATCTCACAATTGTGGGGGTCTCAGGATGCTGCAGAGGCCTGGAGGACACTGGGAGGTTCTCAGGGATTGGGGGGGGGCTCAGGGGCTGTGAGGGTCTTAGAAGTTGTGGGGGTCTCAGGGCTGTGGAGGTCTCAGGGCTATGGGAGTCTCGGGGACTGTGAGAGTCTCAGGAACTGTGAGGGTTTCTGGGACTGTGAGGGTCTCAGGGCCTATGGGGGTCTCAGGACCTATGGGGGTCTCAGGGGCTGTGAGGGTCTCCAGGGCCGATGGGGGCCTCAGGGCCTATGGGGGTCTCAGGGGCTGTGGGGGTCCCAGGGGCTGGGGCAGCACTCACTGCCTCTGATGGAGCTGCTGCTGCTGCTGCCGGTAGGAATCCACCAGCTGCTGTGGGACCAGCTCCACCAGCTCCAGGCTCTCCTTTATCTTCATCAGGATCTCAAAGTTCTCCCGGCCTCGCACCTGGAGGAGGGAACAACATCAGGACTTTGCTTTATTCCCATCCCACCTGGCCAATTCCTCATTCTCCCAGACCAACTGTCACTGTGGCCAGGGACTGTTTGGGATGCCTCAATCCCTTGGACATGTGCATCCATGGATGCTTTTGCTCCTATTCCCAAGGTCCCTGCCGTCCCACAGGAGCCTGTGCAGCCCCAACCTGCCTGACATCCCCTCCCCAAGGTGTTCCTGGCAGAGGGGACAATGCCACCGCTGTCCCAAGCGGAATTCTGACCCCATTGCAGCTCACCCACACTTACAGGCACATAGTACATCTCCTCCTCCCCGTGCCTCCGTTTCTTAATGCCAGTGCCCAGCGCTGGGATGCCCTGGGGGCTCTGCTTGAAGGCTGGAAAGGAGAGGGGAAGAGAATTGGTAGAGTCGTGGGAGACAGGACATGGCAGGGGGCACCTCAAGCTGTGCAGGATATTAATATTAAAATTAATATTTTCTAAAATCAGACCACATTTCTTTTTCTATGAAAAAAATCAGGTTATGCATCATACAAAACAGGGAACATTATGATGTTATGAACAAGTTTATGAAGCTAAATTTTTCGTGGTACATTGAACATTTTAAAAGTTATTTGCTTACTGGTAAGTTAAAAGTTGTTTGATTACCAGGTAATCATAACTTTGGAAAATATATTCTGGTGGGGCTTTGTGGGGTTTTTTTGTGTGGTTTTTTTTGTGTTTTCAAGCTCTGTTTTGAAAGTTATGAATACACAGGTAAGACTTCACATGAAAGGCCATGAAAGGTGATTTCATGGGAGAAATAGACTTTTGTTTATATTACTGTACATGTTGCTAATTCTCCTGAGGTGTTTTTTTTTTTTTTCTGATGATTTTAGGTTTATGAAATAATTCTTATTTTGTTAATAATTTTGTAAAAAAGGTATCCATTCCCTTGGGGCCCGGCATGGGAGTGTCCCTTTGTTATTGTCAATAATAAATAAATATATCCTGCCATGAGAGCCATGCCCAGATATCTTTGTGTTCTGCAAGGAGAGGGGCAGGGTCCAATTTATGAGATTTAGTGGAGAAAGGTCAAAGCATCATCCCTGTGTGGATTTGAGCCCAGACTTGTGGAGCACAGAGATTTTGGGAGCCCCCCAGCCCTGTCAGGGGACTCACTGCGCTTGTTGGCGTTGCCGTTCTTGGCCGTGCTCTCGTTCAGGGCTTGCTGCTCTCGGAAATGATCCTCGTCAGCTTTCCTGTCCCTGCCAGGACAGGCACAGATCCGCCCCTCGAAGGATCTCCTGCCCAGGACCTGGCCGCTGGGAGAACAGCACAGTCAGTGGCCCTGCTTCCCCTTGGGAAGGGCAGAAACCACATCAGAGACCCTCAGCGAGCCCCTGAGCAGCTGGGGGCAGAGAAAGGCTCCAGCTGATCGAGTCCCTGATCCCTCCATGCCAGTCCCTCTCCAAACTGGCAGAGGGGAGCATTGCTGTGCAAAGAGCTGGGGCTGCCCCATCCCGTTCCCTGGGTCTCGGGTTTTGGTTGTTAATTGCTGCCCCGAGGTGTGCAGGATGTCTCTGCTTCGGTCTGCACGACTGAAAAACGAGGCTGGACTCTTCAGTTTTCGGTCTTGAGGTTGTTTATTAATTCTTATCTATAAAATTTTCTTTCTGCCCAGCTGAGATCTGCTCAGCATGACAGCCGCAGGCACTCTGACTGCCCCTGAGGCCCGTGTTGTCTTTTTATACTACAAACTATGTATAACATATTTACACTTAATTCCCAATACCTATCACCTATGTTACTGCACTTCTACTCTAAACCAATCCAAAAGTGCCAACATCACTGCAGAAAATGAAGAAGAAGATGAAGATGAAGAAGATGAAGAAGAGGAAGAGGAAGAGGAAGAGGAAGAGGAAGAGGAAGAGGAAGAGGAAGAGGAAGAGGAAGAGGAAGAGGAAGAGGAGGCTGGACACGCCCAAGTTCCTCCATCTTGTGCCCATAACCCCCCTACCAAAAATCTTAAAATCTACATTTTCACCCTGTGATCATTTCATTATTATACTATTCCAACCTCTCTGACTTTCAGGTCTTCTTACAAAGTTGGCGACTTGCTCCAGTGGTCAACATCAAATCCCCAGGTATTTTGGGCTGCATGCCAGGGTCTCCGAGCCCCCTGATGGGGTCCTTGACAACTCTGGACACCCGGAGGGATGCACTGAGTTCTGACACCTGAGGATGCTCCCTGCAAGGGAGGGTTCCCTCCCCAGCCTTCCCTCGATGGGAGGGATGCCCAACCCTGCTCCCGCAGCCACTCACTCTCTCGTCTCCAGGGTGATGATGATGAGGATGGGCCTCCTGTTCATCCCTCCCACGCAGCTGCTGTTGCACATGAAGTTGTACAGGATGGTGGTGAACTCGGTCCCCACCTGGCCGGGAGGGGAGAGCAGGTGCTGAGTGGGGAGTGGTGAGGGGAGGCAGGCTGGGATCCCCAGGGAGTGAAGAAGAGGAGGGGAGTGAAGAAGAGGAGGGAAGGCAGGCTAGTATTCCCAGGGAGTGAAGTAGAGGAGGGGAGGCAGGCTGGGATCCCCAGGGAGTGAAGAAGAGGAGGGGAGGAAGGCAGGAATCCCTGGGGAGTGAAGTAGAGGAGGGGAGGCAGGCTGGGATCCCGGGGAGTGAAGAAGAGGAGGGGAGGCAGGCTGGGATCCCCATGGAGTGAAGAATCGGGGCGGGACCCTCTGGCACAGGGCTGGTGCTTTGGCAGGATGAGCAGGGGAACATTGGGGATGGTCCCAGCTGGAAAAAGGGGGCTGTACAAGGACTGTGGGGGCACCCAGGGAAGGAGTACCTGGGTAAAGGTACTTCCTTCCACAGGTACCTGTGGAAGCACCCCAGGGATATCCTGTTACACCCCAGTTCCCAAGACCAGGCTGCTCTGGGATGCTCCACAGAGCTGGGAGCTGCAGGTTAAGGAGTGGAGCTGCCACCAGTGCCAGGGATGAGCACAGAGCGGTCTCAGATGTGCCAGGGCAAGGGGCACACTGGGCCCAGCAGCCCAAACCAGGGAGGAATGGGCTGGTCCTTGTCCCCACCACAAGCAGCCGGGTACCTGTGGGGGCTCGTAGGGCACCATCACGCTCTGCCGCCCCGTCACTGGGTCATCCACATACTGGGACAGGTTGTTGCCTTCCACCCGGATGAGGTGGCTGGCAGGGGCTGACTGGCCTGCAAGGAAAACCTGCAGTTAGAGCCATGGCTGCCCAGGGGGCTCCTCCTGAGCACAGGAGGGCAGTGACACCAGGGACATGCAGCCCTCACCGTCATTGAAGTCGCGGCCCAGCTCGTGGTTGGGGCAGCGTTTCACCACCTCGGTGACGTGCTCTGCCTTCTTGTAGACGGGCATGGCCCGGATGATGGTGCCCGGGGGTGGTGAGGTGGACACCTTGATCTGGATGGGGCATGTCTTGGCAATCTGACAGTAGAGCTTCTTCAGCAGCGGGGAGTACTGGAAAACAGGAGACATCCCTCAGGTGAGCATCCCTGGTGGGGTGGAGGGTGCTCCCCCATCCAACCTCAGCTTCCTCTGCTGCTCTGGTGTAAAGGCAGGGCTTCCTTCTCTTCCCTTTCCTTGGAAATGTTGAAATCTGGCAATTTCACCCACGTAAACCAGATACAGCCACCTCTTGGGGCAGGGAAGGGTTTCCCAGATGGGCAGGAGCTCTGGCAGAGCAGGGCACCACTGCACTGAGACAGAGGGAATCTCATGGAAAACAGGAGACATCCCTCAGGTGAGCATCTCTGGTGAGGTGAAGGGTGTTCTCCCATCCAACTTCAGCTTCCTCTGCTGCTCTGGCATAAAGGCAGGGCTTCCTTCTCTTCCCTTTCCCTGGAAATGTTGAAATCTGAAATTTCACCCACACTATGTTTCCATGTAAACCAGACACAGCCACCTCTTGGGGGTTTCCCAGCTGGGCAAGACCTCTGGCACCACTGCACTGAGACAGAGGGCATCTCACTGGAAATCACCAAAACCCTCATTCGTGCATCACTCAGCCCGTTTTGGAAATATTCCCAAGTCTGTTCTCACACACAGAGCACTCAGGGCACTGACATACCATAGCCTGAGAAAATCATGCTTGGTGCCATCAGCAGTGTCACAGCTGATTAGGCAGGACCTGGGAGTTTAGTTCTGACACAGATGGGTTTGTCCTGATCCTGACTCAACCATTTGCAGCAGTAGTGGCTCCTGGAGGGGACAGGGTAGGGACAGGAGGGGGACCACTGCCCGGGCTGGCTGTGGGAGGAGGATGCTCTGTGGCAGCTGCAGGCAGTGCCAGCAGTCACTACTGTGTAGAAAATGGTGTGTGGCCACCAAATTCCTCCCCTGGGCTTTGCTTGGTGGCAAACTTGTCTCACAAGCCCTTTGGATGGGGGAAGCTCTGGGGGCTGCAAGGTGTACCCCTCCAGAGCACAGCTGGGGAAGGAGAGCCTGCCCTTCATCTTCCAGGAACTGCCCAGGTGTGGGGATGTGCAATTCCCTTCCACCTCAGCCGTGCCATGCTGTTTTCCACCTCGCAAGGAATGTGTTTGCTGTACACCAGCCCACCCCTGTGCTCGGAGCAGCCCATCCCTGCATGGCAGGGCATGTTCCTGCTCCAGGTATTTTATCTCATCCCCACAACACAGCGCCCGGTGCCAAAAAAATACCACCGTGCAGAGAGCATTTGTGGGGATGTTAAAGCTTGTCCTGAACCATCCAAATACAGGTGTGCCAAGGGCAGGCTCTGCTCTCCCCGTGCCAGGCGGCTCCTGAGCTGGGGCTGCCCAAAACAGGGGCTCAGCACATGGCTGGAGGGTGTTCAGGGGCTCAGTGATGGCTCAGTCCCCATTTTTCCTGGCTGTGAGCATGTCCCAGTGCAGCTGTGGGTCAGGCAGGAAGGATTTGTGTCTCCCAATCCTGCTGCATTGGATACAGGAGTAGATCTACCCGTGGCTGACTGAGCTGTTTCCACCATGAGGACAGGGACAGGACAAAAAACAGAAACCATTTCTGGGTTTGTCTCATTTAGGTGGTCTCTGTGGAAGACATAAAGGGTAGAAGATCTGCCAAGGCAAACAGAGCAGCTCCTGCAGCTCCTCCAGCACTGCACTGGTGGTGGCCAGCCACAGGCTCCAGCTCAGTTGTTTGTCCTGAGTGTCCCAAGATCAGAACCTGCTCAGTGGTGTGTCCTGGGTGTCCCAAGATCAGAACCTGCTCAGTTGTGCGTCCTAGATGTCCCAAGATCAGAACCTGCTCAGTGCTGGGGGAGCAGAAAGATGCTGTGGTCACTGGGAGGTGGTGGCTGAGAAGCGTAAAATGCATTTGAACCTGGCAACAAGAATTAATCCTTATTTTTGTAGGCACTTGGACTCACCCAACAAGAGAGGATGCTTGGAAACCCCTACTGAAATCCCCAAATTTTGCACTCATACCAGATGATGCTGACTACACCTTGACTCCACGGCCAGCTTGGCTTCCTGGGTGTGATCCTGCATCCCCAGCAGGGATTCTCAGGGATCAGGCCTGAGCGGGAAGCGTGGGCTCCACTCACAACCTGGTGACTCTGCTGTGCCTGGCTGGAAACTCCCATGTGGCTGCAGCCCACAGGACCCACTCACCCACCACAATGGGGTTTAACACCCTCATTTAGAGGAGCCACCGTGGCAAAACAAGGGTTATTTGGAGGGGGCTCTTCCTTGCCAGGTGTTAAAATACTGACAACTCCTGTCAAAGGATCTTTTCATGTAGACATTCCCGGGCAGCCCTCAACATGCCTGGGAACTATAACTGCTCTGGAAGAGCAGAGGTGCATTATGGCAAGTTCTTTGGTAACAAATTCTCTCATTATACCATGTTATGACATGGATAAATCTCTGTTAAATAGCAGAGTGATGCCCTGCAGGGGGAAGGCAGCCGCTCCGTGCAGACTTGCCTCTGCTGATAACCTTATCGTGTCCCAACAGCTCCGGGATCGCCTTCAAAGATCCCTCCACAATAACAAACTATTCTTTTAAGGAACTCCCTGCTGATCATTCTGGGCAAGAAAAGTCCAGGCTGTGCCCTGGGCTGCCATGCTGCTGATTCCTCTCCCTGTGGAGCCGTCCTGTGCCACATCTCCAGCTGCAACCAGGGCTGAGAGGTGCCACAGAGCCAGGCTGCCCATGGCCACCACAACCAGCACTGTGGCTTTGGGATTCCAGGAGGTTCTGCTCATGGCCACCAGGACAACCAGCACTGTGTTTTTGGGATTCCATGAGGTTCTGCTCATGGCCACCAGGACAACCAGCATTGTGTTTTTGGGATTCCATGAGGTTCTGCTCATGGCCACCAGGACAAACAGCACTGTGGTTTTGGGATTCAGGAGGTTCTGCTCATGGCTACCAGGACAAACAGCATTGTGGTTTTGGGATGGCAGGAGGTTCTGCATCTTCAGTTTGGCAATGTACACTCTCTGTAGGGGACAGCAAAACCTGCACTGTGTACAGGGTCCCTGAGCAGACACCTCTCTCCTTTGTTATCTGTATTTGATAATTATCAGCCCCATGCACATCTCTGCTGGGCTCTGCTGCATCACCTGAGGTCCTGGTACCTCCCAGCACAGCATACCCTGCAGGGACCACAGACACAATGTGCTGCTCAAGTGTGACATGAGGCAGTGGCAGAGCAGAGCCCAGAGATCAAAATGCTGGGATTCAATCTCAAACCAGCACTGCTGCTTGGCTCTCTGTGTGCCATGGCTGTGCTCCTGCCACCTGCACAGAGGAACCTCAGCCTGTTCACCCACATCCTTCCCATTCTGCAGTGTTTAGACAAACTGACCTCTCAGGACATGGCAGCTGGGTCACAGCCAAAGCTCAGGTCACTTGAGCTGTGGCCAGCTTGCTGCTGGGCATAGGAACAACATTTTGGGGCACCTGAACCCCTTCCTGACATTTCCAGACCTCAGCTCCAGGATTCCTTTCACACCTACAAAGAAGCCAGGGTATGTTCTGCCCTGGGCATCTCCTGTCTGTGTCTCCACTCCCTTTTCTACCCTGGGGACCTCTGGTGTCTGTCTGCATGGTTACATCAGGACTCAGGTCATCTCTGTTCCTGGAAAACACCAGAGACTGTCTGTTACTGAGTATTGCCGTGTGTTTGAGGAACACAAATGGTTTCTGTGGCTTGTGGGTGCTGGGTTGATTGAACCAGCACAGAGCTGCAGCAGCACTGACAGTCTCCCCTGGAGCCTATGGAAACACACAGAACCTCTGTTCCTTTGGGATTTCCTGCAGCTTCCAGTGTCACCCTCAGCTTCTGGGCTGATACTGTGATGCCAGCTCTGTCTCTGTCCCTTCTCTGCTACTGCTGTCTGTCCAGACTACTAGGAACAAGCCAAAAACTGGAAAAACCAAATTATTTATCTCCTAACACCCTATCATCTCTAAGCTCTGTTTCCCCAAGAGCTTGGTACCACAAAGGGCCTTTGGATGTGTTTGAAATGCAGCTGCTTTTTGGGTGAGATGAGACCGTGCTGCACCACTGCCAGATGGAACAGGGCATAAATCAGTCACCAGGACTGGTGCCAGGACATAAACCAGTCACCCTATGGTGCCACCAGTCACTCCATGGTGCCACTGGCCACTCTGAGGCTTCCCCATGGTTATCCTGGTGCTGCTGCCCCAAGGAAATGTTCTGGACACCACAAGATTCCTCTGAGTGAATGCCCCACAATGGCTCCAGGATGTGAAGCCTCAGCATCCATCACTGCCCACCCTGAGAGAGCACCAGGAGATGGCTCCAGAGGCTGCTCAGCCCCAGGGCTGCCTCCCCATGCAGGAAATGAGCAGGGAGAGGTGGTTTTCCCCATGGATGCTGACAGCCTTACACAAAAAATAACCTGAATCCTCTGCTGGAAAGCCTTCCTGGCCAAGTCCATCTTGCCCGGCCGTCCCTGGGCAGCAGAACCGCTAGGAGGATGTGTCCCAACAGATTTGGAGCTGATAAAATCTTATTTATCTTCAACTGTTGACACCTAAGCGTCTAGACTTGCCTGTTGGGGAAGGCGCAGCCAAGGCCTCCTTTCCCTCTAGAAGGAAATGATTTGCTCAACAATTGCTTTTTCCACAAATCCTCCCCTCCTCCTCCTCTTCTCCTACATTCCAGCCTTCTCATTAGCTTTACTCAAGACGTGTCCAGGACTGCAGTCAATGGATCCCCAATAAAGCCACTGGCCTGGCAAGGGAGAGAGAGAAAGAAAAGCGCTGCCTCCGGCTGCTAATTTCCTTGCACTCCCCAGCAAGCAGCTGCAGAGCTGCATCCTGGGACAGGTTGGGGCAGATCTCAGGCGAGAGGTGATAATAACGTGTCTGTCATCTTCCCCAGACATGTAGCATCTTGCAAACCGCAAATACCGTTAACCGGCTCGGACGAATCTGTTACGGCAGATCCTGGAAGACGTGCCGGCGGCACAGCTAATTTTTTTTTTTTTTTTCTCCCTGTCTAATTTTTTTTTAATAACTATTTTTTAATCACCGGCCTGTAAACTCCTCACTGAGCTGGAAATTCCTCCCCGAGCTACTTTGTTGCTCATTTACTAGGAGCCAGGGTTGAGTACGACTGGTGGTTGAGAGGAGAGGAGAGTGTCCAGCAGGGCCTGAGGTACCTGTCCAGCACACAGGTGGGCTGAACAGGGGGATATTGCCCTGGGGATGGCTGAAAGAGGTACCCTGGTGCCCTGTGCCTCCATTCCCTGCACCACAGCAGTAATGGATTTGGGTGACGGCCATAGGGATGCCCCAAAACCCATCTCTCCATGTCTCTGTGCCAAAATAATGATGGGTTGGGGTGATGGCCATAAGGGATGCCCCAAAACCCATCTCCCCACATCTCCACTCCCTGCACTAAAGCAGTAATAGGTTGGGGTGATGGCCATAGGGATATCCCAAAACTCATCTCCCTATGTCTCCACTCCCTGTGCCACAATAATGATGAAGTTATGGGCATAGGGATGCCCCATCTCCCCATGTCTCCATTCCCTGTGCCACAATAATGATGGGTTGAAGTGATGGCCATAAAGGATGTTCCAACATTCACCTCCCTGTGCCTTCATTCCCTGCACCACAGCAGTGATGGGTTGGGGTGATGGCCATAGGGATGCCCCAAAACCCATCTCCCCACATCTCCATTCCCTGTGCCACAATAATGATGGGTTGGGGTGATGGCCATAAGAAATGCCCCAAAACCCATCTCCCCATGTCTCCATTCCCTGTGCCAGAATAATGATGAAATGATTGCCATAGGGATGCCCCAAAACCCATCTCCATTCCCTGTGCCACAATAATGATGGTTTGGGTGACAGCCATAAGGGATGCCCACCCACCTCCCTGTGCTCCCAGTACCATGGCAGCAATGCCTCGGGGTGACACCAAGCCACCACCAGCTGTGCCCAGCACAGGGGGTCTCAAGGCACTCAGCAGAGCCCCCTGATCACCCCAGCCATCATCAGCTCTGTCCCCCACAGGTCCCCCAGCCCTACAGACCGCTGAGGTCTCCGGGCCCTGCAGCAGAGCAGCACAGGGAGGCTCCCTGTGCTCCAGCCTGTGTTCTTCTACCTTAATTAGCATGCCATTACTGCTAATTAAAATTCCTTGGTTCATCCCCAAAGGACTCCTCTCCCTGCCTTCCCCAGTGAGCACATCCTTAAAATAACTTCCAGCGGGGATCTCTCTCACTCACTGCTGATCCAGCGCTGGCACTCGGAGGGTTTAATCTCTTCTGGTAGGTCTGACTCCCTCTGTGTGGTGGATACTCAGATCCCCTGTCCAAGCCAAGCCCGGAGCTCCCTCCCACTCAAAAAAGGAAGCCACAAATCCAGCAGGGAGGTTACCTCACACTGCCAAGGATGCAGGGAGCAGGCTGGGAGGAGAGGGAAGGGAAAAGGAGGCTGAGCTGGCCTTGGGAATTGCTGCTGGGAAGGAAATGTGAAAAGCAGCACAGCAAGAGCAGGATTTAGGGGGAAACCATGGGCTCTAGAGCATCCCAGGAGGGCTGTGCCATGCAGGAGGGGCTGCCCCTCTGCCCTCCCAGCCACTGCCTGGGGTGGGCATGGGCAGCGTGTGGGTTTGCCAAGGGCACACCAGCATCCTTTCCCCCTCCCATGCAGCAGAGATCAGGGCTCCCAGCCCTCTCCCAGCTCTCTTTCCCCACGGAGCAGCACTGCCAGGAAGCCATTCCCTTGACCTGTGCATACCAGACACGTTCAAGATAGTGGAACTGATAGCGGGATCGTGTTGGAACATCACACACCGAATTCCTTTGCCTTTTTTCTTAATTCCATTGTGTCTGGAGCTCCTGGAGCCTCATCTACACCCTGAGAGAGCTGGTGGAAAGCCTCCAGTGGTTGGCTTCGATGGGCTCTGGAGCAGGCTGGTGCTGAGGTTGCTTTCCTACTTCTGGCAGGTCAAATATCCACACTCATCTGCACAGCTACTCAGGGTATCCCCAGCTCTTTCTGCCCAAATAATCTCCAGGCCATGGCTGCTGGACAGCAACCTCACTGGGATATGGGAAAGCGCCAGAGAGAGTTTGCAGAGCGGGTTTTTGGTACAGAGATGCTCCTGAAGAATTTTCCCTCCTCTTCATTATCTGCCTCTACCCCAAAAAGCCACAGACAGTGACCAGCAAGGGGAGAACCTGCTTCCCGTCCTCCTCATTCAGTCAGGACCAGAGAAAGCATTTCAGCTCCCCTGTGCTCATGCTCCAGCTGCAAGATCTATCAAGCGAGTGGAACCAGCTCCACGCTGCCATCTCCCACTGGCTGAGCACTGCCATGCAGACTGCTTTGCTGTGGGTGACTGCTGGGCACCCATCCACGGGAGCAGGAGCAGCTCTCCTCCTGTCCAGCCTTCCCCTCGCAGGCTCTTTGCTCCTCGAAACAGCAACAAGACGACCCCGGGTGTGGTTCCATGGCTGTGTCAGAGACACCCCTGCCTGCCTGCTCGGGGGTTTGTCCATCTCCCCCCGGCTCCAGGAGCCCCACACCGAGCTGGAGCCCCCACGTCCCTTCGCAGCCGGCCCGCGGGAAGCCAAAGACCCCATTAACACCTCCGCAGCTCTGGCACACGCGAACAGCGCTCCGCCGCCAACCCGACTTGAGAAAAATCCTAATTATCCGCCAGTTACCAGCTGGCTGGCGTGGCGAGGGGCTGCGGCGAGAAAACCACGGCGATGGGCTGCTGTGGCTGCAGCGTGTCCGGGCAGCTGCGGGCAGCGGAGCCGCGGTGCCGCCGGGGCCGGGCAGGATGCCGGCGTGCCCCGGCTTGTCGTGCCGCAGCTCCCGGTGTTCTGCCTGCCCGAGGGGGCCTTCCAACCCGCAGGGAAAAGCTTATTTTCAGCATCTGGCCGTTGCTCTCTGCGATAAGAAGGCCATTAAAAATGAAAAGGGAGGTGGGAGCAGATTGGAGGGCTTCCCATAGGATGGGTGGATGCGGCTGCTGATGTCCAGGGATGGGCAGAGCTCAGCCCGGGAATCGGGACACCAATGTCACCCATCACTGCCCAGAGTCCCTCTGCAACGACAGAGCTGGGTAATGTCAGCCCCAAGGCTTCACCCTTCTCCATTCACCTCTTTTCTAAAATTAGGAAATCAGCATTTTGAAGCAAGAGAGAGCAGCTGATGATGTTCTGGTCCCATTGGCCACACTTCTATCCTCAGACCCCCAATGTTGTTCTGGTTCCACTGCCCACACTGTTATCCTCAAACCTCTGATGATGTCCTGCTCCCACTGCCCTCACTGCTACCCTCAGACCCTTAATGAAGTTCTGGTCCCACTGCCCACACTGTTACCTTCAGACCCCTGATGATGTTCTGGTCCCATTGCCCTCAATGTTACCTTCAGACCCTTCCTCTTCCTCCTGCATTGAGCCAGGAGTGTCTGCTAAAGCACATCTTATCTCTGGAGAGATATGCAGACTCCTCATTTGAATCCTTCAGGAGTTGGGAGAATCCACCACATTCCTTGGTAAATTGTTCCTATGGTTAATTATCCTCACTGCTAAAAAAAAAAAATATACCTCCTTGTTTCTAGTCTGAATTTGCCTGGCTTCAGCTTCCAAGTGCTGGATCTCATTATGTCTTTTGCTATTAGATTAAAGAGCTGGCTGCTATCAGGAATCATCTCCTGGGCACTCCACGATCGAGCCCCCTTGCTCTTCTTGGGGGGAACCTCCATGCAGAACATTTCTGTGGTATTGCTCTACAAGGCTTCTGTTCCAAACTGCTCATTTTCTTCACATCTCCCTCCCAGGCCATGTCTGTTCTGTCAATAGAGTGTGGACAGGAGCACCGTGTGTGGACAGGGCTTGGGGACACCCCTGCCCAGGTGACACTGATTTGCCCAGCCCTGCAGAGCAAGGGCTTGTCCAGCACTCTACAGGGGCCAGCTCACCTGGTCCTTAGGAGCTCTAAGAGAGGGAGAATGGGTAATGCCACATCCCCCAGAGGGATTCAAGTCAAAACCCTTCAAAACCAGGAGGCCATTGGGCTACACACTTCCATCAACCAAAGCTCGTGACTATATCAAAAAATGATGCCAAAACTTTTGACAAGATGACTCACACAAACCATTTGTTTTGACATTGCCTGCTCACCAGCTGTCCTCCCCTGTGGCCAGATCCTCCATGATTCATCCCCAAATTGCAGGAGACCTTCAGCTGAGGCTCCTTCCAGTGCAGCAGAGACTTCTTTGCTCCAAAATGCTGCCCAGCGTGTTGGCTCTGCCCAGCTTGTGGTCAGTGCTTGGTGGCAATTGATCAACCATCCTGGCATGGATTATTGGGTGCAGCAAAGCTCAGAGTATCCAAAAGCCACAAGTAACAGGTTGGGCTGGTTCTTCCCAAGTGCTGCCCCAAATCAGAGCACCAGGATGGTTGGTGCTGCTGTGTTTGGTGTGGCCATCACTGTTCTGTCAAACGTCCCTTTCTGTCCCCAGCCCTGCTGACCAGACATTTACCTTTACTTCCTTGCATTCCCCAATGGCCTTTCCTTACCTTAGGTGTGTGTTCCCAGCTCGTGTGGAGGCTCACACAGAGTTATTTGTGAGTTCACTGATAACACAGAACACAATTGTTTTGCTGAGTCCCTTTCCCCATTAAAGCAGGACAAACTCTCAGGTGTGGCAGTGGCACTGCAGAGCCCACAGTGAGCTGGAGGAAGGCATTGGCCTCATCTTCCAGCACTGATCATGCCTGTGACAGCCCCAGCCAGGAGGACACCAGGAGGACAGGGAGTGACAGCAGCTGTCACTGCAGCAGGACCATTTCTCATGTGGCACCTTGGCAAGCCGGGCATGCTGCACCCACCCTGGCAATCCTGCAGGAATCACTGCAAATGAAACATCCCCCGTCCTCTCCAGGGTGCCAGATGCTGCCAACCCACTGCTGCTCTCCACGAGGCTCAGCTCCAGTGCAGGTGGGCACTACCCCTGCAGCCAACCTGCTCTGGGGGTGCAGCCACGCCAACATTGTGGCTCAGAGGGCCACACACCTCTGAGCGTCCTCACAAGTGTTAAAGTCACTTCAGGCATTCAAATCTTCACTCTGGACCCTTCCCAGGAGCCCTTCTTGCAGCCGTGGGTGGCTCCCAGCCCCAGCTGGTGGATGCATCCTCCAGAGATGCTCCCAGTCATCCCTGGAATGGAATGAGCCCGTTCTCCGGGCAGCTCCCGGGTCCAGCTGCTCCCCCACGGGAGGGCACCGTGTAGCACTGCTTACCCTGAATCCCACAAAGGGTTGGGAAAAACAGCCACATCCCGTCCTGATGAGCCGAGGTCCTAGAGGGACACAGCTACAGGAGAACAGTCAGCACAGGGTGATGCGAGACAGCCTGAGCTCCCTTTAGAGCTGTGGAAAGATCCCGATGGCTTCCAGGAGGGGAGCCGTGCTGCGCTGGGTCTGCTCCACCTCAAAGCCATCCCACTCCTAGCTGGGGACAGCGGCAAGCGAGCACCGGGCACGTTCTGGCCCCCATCCCTGTGTGCCGGGCCAGCACACGCTGCTGGAATGAGCCCGTTCTCCGGGCAGCTCCCAGGTCTGGCTGCTCCCCCAGGTTGGGAGGGCACCGTGTGGCACTGCCTGCCCTGAATCCCACAATGGGTTGGGAAAAACAGCCACATCCCGTCCTGGTGAGCCGAGTTCCCAGTGAGACACAGCTGCAGTAGAACAGTCAGCACAGGTGATGTGAGACAGCCTGAGCTCCCTTTAGGAAACATCCCGAGGAATGGGATGGCTCTAAGGAGGGGAGCCCGGCTGCGCTGGGTCTGCTCCACCCCAGAGCCATCCCGCAGCACTCCTTTCTAGCTGGGGACAGTGGCAAGCGAGCACCGGACACGTTCTGGCCCCCATCCCTGCGTGCCGGGACAGCACACGCTGCAGTGCCTGGTTTCGGTTTCCATTGGGACGCTGTAGGACGGGAATGCCTCCCTGCCCCGGGCAGGTCCTGCGCAGCTTTACCCGCGGCTGACAGGAGTTATCCATCCCCCAGCAGGGACAGGAGCGGGCTGGAATCACGTCCTGCCCGAGGATCTCCGCTTTACTCACTTCCTAATGAAATGCCGCAAGGGGAGAAATTGGGAAAAGCGGAGATTTAACCACCCCTGAGAGGGCAGGGCGCTCAACCACGGCGCTGTCCCGAGTCCCCGGTCCTGTGAAGCAGCAGAGGAAGCTGCTGGACTGCACCAGCCGGGAATTCTGATTTCAAACTCCCCATCGCTGCCGCTTTCCCACTGTAGCACCCATTGGCTTCGGCAGGACACAGCCCCAGCGCTGCCGAGCTTCCGGAGCCCGTCCCGTCCCCGCATCCTCCCCAGCACAGCCGGGAGCATCCCATCGGCCGCTGCCCGGGGTGTCCCTGCACGACAGCATCCAGGAGGGATGCTGCCAAGCAGGAGGGACTGTCTTGGAAATGAAACACGTCACCTTCCGCAAACAAAGGTCATTATCACGGTCGGGACTTAAATACCGCTGGGCTGCTCTGCCCCTTCCGTGACAATGTCAAACCGCAGCCCCAGAGGGAACTCTGCTGCTCCTGCGGGGTGTCAGCGGTCCCATCCCAACCTTCCTGCTCTGCCAGTGCTTCCCGAAGGAGAAAACCCGCTGGAGCATGGTCAGCAGCTCCCTCAGAGGCACTGCGGGACTGACACTTGTGCCACTGGCCACAAGTCCTTAAAAACACCGCGCTGAGCCAGCAGCAGGACTGAGAATTTAGGACTTTTTGCCGCAAAAAGCAAAGCATTTCCCGTGTGCTCTGCCTGGCCCCATGGTCCCTGCTCTCAGAGCTGTCCCGTGCCGGCAGCAGGAGCAGCGGTGGTGCCAAACCTACATCCCGGCTCCGAGCGACAGCAGGGGCTGTGCAGCCACCCCTCCGGGCATCGAAACCTGCTGCGCTTAAAATCCTTAAAATTCCCGTCTATGCACTCACCCCTCCGTGCATCAAAACCTGCTGCGCTTAAAATCCTACTCGGTTATTTACTGCGACCTGGAGGGATTAAGTTACTCCTCTAATCCGGGATGGAGAAGGACTGTAAATGACATTTTACAGCACAGCTGTAAATGGCATTCACAGCACAGCTGGGGACGGTGCCGGCAGACACGAGCAAAGGTCCCTCTCACCCACGGCATCGCCTCTGACAGCACCCGCTGGCAAATACCCTGGGAAGCACCGTGAGAACAAGGCAGGTATTTCCCCAGGACGGAGAACATTTACCCACAATTTAGGGAATCGCCAGGAGAGAAGTGACATCCCAACCGCTGTGCTTCACTCCCCTTTGGGAGAAATACCCTGGGAAGCACCGTGAGAACAAGGCAGGTACTTCCCCAGGACATTCCTTTTCGGAGGACATTTATCCACAATTTAGGGAATCGCCAGGAGAGAAGTGACATCCCTGTCACACCCCTTTGGGAGAAACCCCCTGGAAAGCAAGCAGGGATATTTCCAACTACTTTCCTTCCCAGGGCCACCACCTGTGCCCGTGGAGTCGCCATCAGTGGTGGCTGCATCCCGTGTCACCTCCCCACGCCACCACTTTGGGTGCGGTGAGGACCCGCTCGGCCGCGCTGAGCATCTCCCCAAACCAAGTCCGAAAAAACAAAACTCACAGTCCAGGTGGCCGATTTGGCGGTGCTGGATTGCTGGAAGGTCACCTCGAAGTGGTGGGGACCGGGGTAGTCGGTGTTGGAGGGGATGACGGGCGCCGGGGACATGGCCTCGAAGGTAGAGCTGGGCTGCGAGTAGGGCGAGTGCGTTGGGACATTGGAGGTGTGCTCGGAGCTGTAGGGGCTGGTGGAGGCTGCTCTGCTGCCGATGCTCTGATCCATGCTGTTGTTGAGCAAATTGAACTGGGACTGGAGGAAGGGAAAAAGGGGAGGAGGGAAAAAAAAAAAAAGAAAACACCAGCCAGTTTAGAGACGGGGAAACCTCAGGCACCTTTCTGCAGGGCTGGGGTGTCCTGTTACAGCCTCCTTAAAGGGCCAGCATGCGGGAGGGGAGGCAAAGGAGCTGGTCTGAGTGGCTCGGGTTTTCTGACAGGTCGCCACTTGTGTGAGGGATGAAATCCCGTGTGCTTAAATCACCCCCCTCGAGCTGCCCCATCCTCGCTGGAGGCAGCGAGGTGCCCCAGTCCCGGATTTCTGGAGCACCTGCCTCGGGAAAGCCGCGGTTCTGACAGTGGGGAGAGGGAGGGATGTGGTGGGGTTGCTCAGGTGTGGGAAATGTTCCGCTGCAGGTGGGGAGGGACACCCAACCCTCTGTCCCTTCCAGCAGCCAGAGTGTCACAGCTCGGTGAAGCCACTCTCAAGGTGAGCAGCAACCCCTGGGGATGACATCCCTCCATCGCCACGGCCATTCCCCATTTTCCGACCTCTTTTCCAGCCTGTCCCTGCTGTGTTCACTGGTCAGGACACACATACACCCACACCACTCCTGGGAGTGCTTCCCTGAGCCCTGAGCAGTGGTTTGGAGCTGGTTTCCCAGCGGGATGGCTGCTCCCAGCTCTAATTTGGCAAAACCTCAAACCTACAAAGCAAGAGGCTGCGATGTACAGCGCTGCTGCAAAGTCACAGGGCAAACAGACCCACTTAGGCAGGTCCTGGCTCTTGTTGCAGACCTATTGGACCAAATCATGACTTTTTACAATTTTTTCCTTATTCCTCTTCTGATCAATTACTGTCAGATTCTTCCAATAAGAGCTGGAAGCTCCTTTACCCAAGGCGCAGTGACATTCCCAAGAGCCGTGTGGCTAAAGCAGTCTTAGTATTTCCTCAGAAAATCAGACTCAAATACAACTGTTTCTCAAAGCAAGTGGGATGGGTTTTTCCCCCAGAAATCTGCAATTCTTGGGTTTTTCCCCCCAGAAATCTGCAATTCCTGAATTGCTCAGGGGATGCGTTTTTTCCCCCAGAAATCCGCAATTCCTGAATTGCTCAGGGGATGGGGTTTTTCCCCCATAAATCTGCAATTCCCGGGTTTTTTCCCCCAGAAATCTGCAATTCCTGAATTGCTCAGGGGATGCGTTTTTCCCCCATAAATCTGCAATTCCTGGGGGTTTTTTTCCCCCAGAAACCTGCAATTCCCGAATTGCTCTCACTCTGCAGCCCCAGAGGCAGTGGCAGTGCTGGTGACCATGCACAGTGTTGGATGCATTGCCCTGTGTCATCCTGGCTCCTGGCATTGCAGCAGGGACACAACCCCCCTGGACTGCCCTCATCTCTGTCCCCAGCACCCTCTGGGACAGCTCTGGGAAGCCAGGAGCTGTGGAGGCAGCCATGGGCACAGCCAGCAGGCTCAGCCTTCTCCAAAGGGCTGCAAGGCTCACAGCTCAGGAATCAGGGAAACGTGTTTTAACTTGGGATCCCAACCTCACCCAACCCTCTTCGATGTGGAATGGTTTAAAGGCAATCATCCTTCTCCAGGGAAGTTCTCCTGTTGCCTGCATCTCTCACAAGGTCGTTGGAGCCTGTGACTAACTGGAGGAATGCTGAACAAGATCTGGCTTGCTTTTACGCATCCAGCCATTTTCTCCCCTAAAATATGTGCCTAAATCCCTCTATTCCTCCTCACCACTCTATAAATAGCCCAGCCAAAGACAAGCCAAGCTCTCCTTAAGCCAGGCTTCACCTGGAGAAAAAAACTTATGAGAAACTCTGGTAAAACAGGCACGTTAGGAAAGCTCTTGCCACCCAACTGGGAAATGCAGCTGCTGCGGGCAGGGCAGAGCCACTGAGGGGGCACAGGAAAAGCTGAGGGATCAACCAGGAGAACAGCAAAAAGGGAAAAGGGATTGCTGCTGGACGGGGCAGAATCCAGGAGTATCAGGATGATACTCAGCTGATCCAGGAGTATCAGGGCTGAGCTGCTTTGCTCCCATCCTGAGACAGGAGCGTTCACGGCTGAAGCCTGTGGCTGTGAATGGGGACCCACCACAGCATCCTGAGCTCTGTGTGGGAGAAAACCTTCCCTCAGGAAGAATGGTGAGATGTGAGACCCAGGGTGTCACCTCTGCCAGGCTGGGCTGCCTCAGCACAAAGCGGGAGGCAGCACCCTGAGTGCCCCCAGACTTTGGGAATCTGCTGGCAGAGAGACCCAGAGCCAGGTGCGTGGGTAAAACCACAGATGTGCTGTTCAAAATTGATGCAAAACCACAGATTTGCTGCTCAAAATTGATGAAATGGTGGAAACATTCCCCTAAAAGATGCATTGAAGGCAGGAGTGTTTTTGTGTGTGTGTAAATATGTACATACACACACAGGGATAATTATTCACACAACTGCAGCAACCACCTCCCATGGAACCGCCCCAACAATGGGACACAAGGGCTTGGTACCAACACCTTAAGGTAAAACCAGGAATGAAGGGATCTCCTTCTATCTCCAGCTCCCTGTGTGCCTGTGCTGGATGGTTCTGAATCCCAGGGACAGACACAAACCCTTTTCCCTAAGGAAACAACCTCAGCACTTGAGGACAGGGCTGGAAATGTATTACCTGCAGCACAGGTACAGCTTCACCTGCCCTGCCCTCCCAGGGACTTCCACCAGGGGAAGGAAGCCAGCCTGGGGAGGCAGGTGAGCAGTGTGGGCTCAGCTGGGATGACAAAATGGTGCTGGAGGTGTCCAGTACCTCCAGTGTTCCTTGGATGGATGCTCTGGCTGACCTGTACACACAAGGCTAAGGAACTCTGCACCCCCAGCACTTGAGCTTTAAATCCCCCCTTGGGTGTGATTTATGGATGGATGCTCTGGCTGACCTGTGCACACACAGCTGAAGGACCCTGCACCTCCAGCACCTGAGCTTTAAATCCCACCTTGGTTGTGATTTATGGATGGATGCTCAGGTTCACCCCCTTCCCACCTGTGCATACACAGAGCTAAGGGACCCTGCACCCGCTGCTCCTGAGCTTTAATTCACATCTTGGTTGTGATTTATGGATGGATGCTCAGGCTGATCTGTGCACACAGCTAAGGGACCCTGCACCCCCAGCACCTGAGCTTTAAATCCCACCTCGGGCTCTGCAAGAGGCAGATGGGGCAAAGCAAGAGGAGCAGCGACTGCCTGCCGAGGCTGCAGCATCCTGCACCAGCACAGGGCTGGAGCAGCTCCAGGTCCTCCAGCAGCTGCAGGACAGGGACAGGAGTGCACCGGGACAACCCCTGGAGCATCCAGCACCCAGGCAGAGCCAGATCAGGTATCTCAGAAGTGGAGGATAACTCAAAGAAGAGCATCAAAGCAAAGCAAGCAGCACCTACCGTGGTGTAATGCTGCATCGGGTCGCTGATGTAGAGCATTTTAGTTGTCTCGGGGCTCACGGAGCGCGGGGCAGGCTCCTGCCACGGGACTCATGGGGTCGGGCCGGCCGCCGGGGAGGGAGGGGAGGCGGGGAGGGAGGAGAGCGGGAGCGGGGCAGCGCCAGGGATGCAGCGCTGGCCGCCCGTCCGTGTGCCGCCGTCTGTTGGTTTTTTTTTTTGGCTTTTTTCATCTCCCTTAGTTCTGTCAACTCGCTGCATCCAACAACAAAACGGGGCCCACCCCTTCTGTCCCTCATGACTATTCATTAAAGCACAGGGCAGGCCCCAGCTTGCCCAGTGATGGACTGGGCGATACCAACCATTCCCGCTGCAGGGAGAGCAGGGGTCCAGCTCCACCACCAAACCTGCCCTGATCCTGCTCCCCAAAGCTTCTTCCAGCCACACAAGGGGATGGAGACCTGCTGGGCTGGCAGCTGGCACCAGCACAACGAGGTGCCCACCCTGGCACTAAGCAGGCAGGGCTCTCTCTATGAGAGCTCTGTGAGTGGGAGATGTGGAGCTGTCTTTGGATGGATGATGGACAGGGATGGATGGATGGATGGATGGATGGATGGATGGATGGATGGATGGATGGATGGAGGGAGGGATGGAGGGATGGATGGATGGATGGATGGATGGATGGATGGATGGATGGATGGATGGATGGACGGACGTACGGATGGAAAGATGGATGGATGGATGGATGGATGGATGGATGGATGGATGGATGGATGGATGATGGATGGATGGGTGGATGGGTGGATGGATGGAGGGAGGGATGGATATCTAGAGGGACAGACAGGAATAATTAGGATAGATGCCTGACAGAGCATTGGGGTGACCGGCTCAGTGCCACCGAGCACCAGCACCAGATGTGTGCCAAGAACAGCAGGAATCAGCATGGACTGAGTGGTCCCTCCCCTCTCTTGCCTTCCCCTCAGGCTGTTGGCATCCCGTTACCAGAGCCCTTCTTGCCCAGAGCCCTTCTGGTCCAGAGCCCTTCTTGTCGCTCACCCCAGGCTGCCCCGACCCCGCCGGGCTCGGCTTTGGTGACAGCAGCAGCGAGGGGAAAGGCGAGGGGCACAGGCACAATTAGCAGCACTCTGCCCAGCCCCTGCCCGCTGAGAAGGGCCGGGGAAGGGAGGGAAAGCGAGAGGAAAGCGAGGGAAAAGGCGCTGGGGGAGGGGAGGCAAGCTGTCAGCGAGGGAAACAGCGACTTTCTGGAGGGAAAGAGCGATTTTCCGGAGGGAAACAGAGATTTTTCGGAGGGAAACAGAGATTTTTCGGAGGGAGATGCAGCCAAGAGCCGGGGCAGCCCCAGGGATGCTCCCGAGCATCCCTGAACACGCCCAAGCGGCCGGGATGCCTCGCACGGCCCCGATGCTTTTCCAAGACTTTGTCTCAGGCAGAAGCAAAGATTTCTGTCAGGAAAGGCAGCAGCACGGACCTGGGGCTGTGCTGGGAGCACGGAGTGCTCCTCCAGCAGCTCTGCCTCCTCAGCAGCTCACAATGGCTTTTGTCCCAGAGTGAATGACACTCTGCTGCTGTCCTGGCACTCACCTAGATCTCCTGCCCCGCTGCTGCCTGCACTGATGTTATCTAACAATAAATAGCCACGATTTTACTGACCCTTGTGCCATTGATTAACCCTGCCCCAGTCAGGCTGGTTTCTCCCCCAGGGCCCCCAGCCCACCCCTGCAGGGATTCAAGGATGTGCCCGGCTCAGGTGCCCATCCCTGCTGTGTGAGCTCACTCACCATCACCGAGTCAGTCATGCCTCTCATCTGGAACACGTCCATGGTGACCTCTGTGCTGTTGGACACCTCATTGCTGCTGCTGGGGTTGGCTGGAGGCAGGTCAAAGTAGGTACTGTCTGGTTCCCTGGGCAGGAAGTGAGGGCACAGTCATGTCCCAGCCACCACCACACCACACCAGAAACTCACAGTCCACTCAAACCTCGTCCCTTTCTCAAACCTCATCCCTTTCCCAAATTTCGTCCCTTTCACAAACCTCGTCCCTTTCCAAATCCTCATCCCTTTCCCAAAGCTTGTCCCTTTCCCAAACCTTGTCCCTTTCCCAAACCTCGTCCCTTTCCCAAACCTTGTCCCTTTCCCACACTTTGTCCCTTTCCCACACCTTGTCCCTTTCCAAATCCTCATCCCTTTCCCAAACCTCGTCCCTTTCCCAAACCCTGTCCCTTTCCCAACTTCTTCTCCATCCTCTGCTCTTATTCCCACCTGGCAGAGCTGTACATGTGGGAAATTCTGCACCCACCCAGCCACTCCAGCATATCTGTCACCTTGGGATGTCTTTACGTGAGAGGACCAAGGAAGGAAGATTAAATGAAGCACAATCCTTCTCCCTTGCTGGATTAGAGCATGAGGCTCAAAGGCCAGAAGGCTTGCAAACATCTTGGTGGTGCTGGGAGATGTTTAATTTTGGAATTAAGGGTTCCAGTTTGAGGGGAGCTCTGCTCTGGCCCTGGAGCATTGCTACCCATGGGACAGACATGGGAAATGGAATGCCCAGAGCAGAATCTGAAACCAGGGAGTCAAATTTGCCAGGTGAAAAAGGGGTTTGTGGAAAGCAGAGGATGCAAAAGGAAATTTGTCTTTGTCACAGAGCCACTGCTGCCTCTGAACACCCCCATGGGGAATGAGCACCCCCCACTTACAGCGAGCTCCACAGGTGCTCAAACGTGGGGCCTTCATCAGCTGGGGATGGCTGGGACATCTTCAGAGCAGGGGAGTCTGACAGAGGATAGATCACCCTGGGGAAAGGGAAACAGCAGGGTTAGCACTGCAAGAGTGTCATTCTGTGCTGTGCTGGGCTGTGCTGTGCTATTCCATGCTGTTCTGTGCTGTGCCCTGCTGTGCCGTGCTGTGCCATCTCATGCCAGCAAAGCAGCTCTCCAAGGAATTCCTCAATCCCAACTCCCTCACTGCAGCACAGCAGGGACCAGAGAGCCCCAGAGCCCCTGGCAGGGGATACACAGGTCAGGGACCCCAGAACCATCATGGGGACACAGAGGACCAGAACCCTCCAGAGCCCAGCATGGGGGGCACTCAGGACCAGACTCCCCCAGAACCATCGTGGGGGACACCCAGGACTAGATTCCCCCAGAACCATCTGGGGGATACACAGAACCAGATTCCTCCAGAGCCCATCGTGGTGGACACTCGGGACCAGAAACCCTGAGAACCATCTGGGGGGGACACAGGACCAGAGCCCTCCAGAGCCCATAATGGAGACACAAAAGACCAGATTCCCCCAGAACCATCATGATGGACACAGAGAACCAGAGCCCTCCAGAGCCCGTTGTGGGGGACACTCAGGACCAGAGACCCCCAGAACCATCTGGGGGGACACAGGACCAGATTCCTCCAGAATTATTGTGGGGACACAGAAGACCAGAGCCATCATGAGGGACACTCGGGACCAGATTCCCCCAGAACCATCATGGGGACACAGAACCAGAACCCTCCAGAGCCCAATGTGGGGGACACCCAGGACCAGAGACTCCCCCAGGGGCCATTTTGGGCGACACATAGAACCAGAGCTCACCAGAACCATCATGGGGGACAGAGAAGACCAGAGCCCATCATGAGGGACACTCAGGACCAGAGACCCTCAGAACCATCATGGGGACACAGAGCACCAAAGACCCCCAGGGGCCATCGTGAAGGACACACAGGACCAGAGCCCTCCAGAGCCCATCGTGGGGGACACTCAGGACCAGATTCCTCCAGAACCATCTGGGGGATGCACAGAACCAGAGACCCCCAGGGGCCATTTTGGGGACACTCAGAACCAGAAACCCTCAGAACCATCGTGAAGGACACAGAGGACCAGATTCCCCCAGAACCATCATGGGGACTCTCAGAACCAGAGCCCCCCAGAGCCCATCCTGAGTGACCACAGCACTGGGCACCCCCGGGGCCCATGGTGGGGGACCGTGCCCACAGCCCCGCAGTGCAGGCCAGGGCAGCAGGCAGGGGCGAGCCAAGCTCAGTGAAATGAACCCATTATTCACCCAGACCCTCCTGGCTGCTGCTGCACGGTCATAACCAGAGCCACGCTCAGTCCAGGCCATTCCCCCTGTCCCTGCACAGGGATTTTTGGAGCAAAGCAGCCCAGCCCAGCTCTCCCCATGTGCCCAAAGCCTCTCAGAGCCAGCAGCTGCAGCCGGAAGTTTCACGGAGCCATCTTGAGCCTCGTGCTGCCTTTCCCTGTGTGCAACCATCATCCTCCTCCCTCAGCCGCTCCCTGCCAGCAGCAGCACCTCTCCCCTGCCCTGGCTGACACCCCCAGGCACGGCTGGCTGCCCCTCTTCCCCCTTGTTGGTGTTAGCATCCCATCTCATAGTGAAAACCTGACACTTCCTGTGCTTTGGGCGGGAGCTGCTGAGCGCAGGGCTGAGCCAGGGATGCTCCAGTGCAGGGCAGCTGCTCTCTGAGGCACGGATGCTCCAGTGTAAGGCAGCTGCTCTCTGATCCAGGGATGCTCCCTGATCCTGGAATGCCCCTGGGGGTGCAGAGCAGCTGCTCTCTGAGCCAGGGATGCTCCCTGATCCAGGGATGCTCTCTGAGCCAGGTATGCTCCAGTGCAAGGCAGATGCTCCCTGAGCCAGGGATGCTCAGATGGAGCCCCTGGGACTCAGCTGGGGATTGTCTGGCTGCAGAGGAGGGAGTTAAAATGAAAGCAGGGAAAGTTTCCCCGTCACTTTCGACAAAACACAGCATCCGCAGCCACCCTGCCTGGAGGAATTCCCACGGCACAGGAGGGCACACGAGGGCACAGGAGGGGCCATTCCTCACGGGTTCCATGTCAGGGACAGCCAGATGCAGAATCTGATGTCCTCCCGTCCCTCCTCACCCCATGTGTGACACACACAGAGAAACGAGAGGAGCCACGAGCAGCTCTGAGAGGAGCCCACAACAGATGATACAGGGGACAGAACAGCACTGCTGGCACTCTTACCCCTCTTCCATGCTGCTTTCCCTGGCCCAGAGCAGCTTCAGGAAGTAGCCAGGCCTTTTCCTCCCGAGGAGAAAGCACCTCTGCACCGCCCCGGCTGTGTGGTCATCACGGGTGACACCAGCTCCAACCACGTGGCTGCTCTCGTTCTCAGAAAGGAAGAAATCTGACTATTTTAAGGGCGTTTCAGAAGTTCCCTTTCACTCTTTGTGGCTGTGCAAAGCCAAGCCAGCTTCTCCTGGTGTCTGAGCTCTGAGCTGAGGGGTACAAGGGGAAGTTGGGGTGGTGGGTGCTGTTCAAGCACATCCCTGCTGCTCTGATCCCTGCTCGTCACCTCTGCAGCAGCAATGACAGCCCAGCAGCAAGCACCTGCGTAGGTAAAGAATTTACCAACCAATTTACCCACAAATAGGGTTCCCCAAAGTTTCTCTGGATCCCCAAAGTTTTTCAGGAAATGCTGGAGGCTTTCACATTTGGGAAGCTGGGAAAGCACTGTGGTGTGATAAATAAATGTGATAAATAAATGTTAAAATAGTGATGTGGTGGTGAGGTGTGATGGTGTTCACAGGGGTGTTGGGATGAGGGAAGAGACGAGGATCTGACTCCATGTTTCAGAAGGCTGATTTATTATTTTATGGTATATATTACATTAAAACTATACTAAAATAATAGAAGAAAGGATTTCATCAGAAGGCTAGCTAAGAATAGAATAGGAAAGAATCATAACAATGGTTTGTGGCTCGGATTCTCTGTCCGAGCCAGCTGGGCTGTGATCGGCCATTAATGAGAAACAACCACATGAGACCAATCACAGATCCACCTGTTGCATTCCACAGCAGCAGATAACCATTGTTTGCTCTTGAGGCCTCTCAGCTTCTCAGGAGGAAAAATCCTAAGGAAAGGATTTTCCATAAAAGATGTCTGTGACAGAAGGGATGGAGAATTCCTTGCTGGAATTCTCCTTGCTGCACCCTTTCCCTGGCACAGCTCTGGAGGGACCTGCACTGGTTTTATTGCAGGTTTCAAGGGGAAAAAAAGACCAAAAAGTGCAAACCAGGGGTTTTGCTGGGATCCAGGGCTGCAGTGGGATTTGTCAGCATTCAGCCACACTCCAGCGTTCCCTGGGTTGCTGCTTCCCTCTGTTGCTGGCCAGGGCATTGCAGGGAGGCTGCACACGGGAAAAGAGCCCGGCAGCGGGGAGAGAAAACCTGCCAGGAGGTGATGCTCCACCTCTGAGCCCCGTGGGACCCGGCTCAGCCCCGGGATGGGGCTGCCACCCCCGGGATGTGGGACCGGCTCCGCTTCCCTCCACCCTTGGAGCTTCCCTGTGAACAGCCACTGGAATAATGCCCAAAGATTAGCATGGAAAAGCTCCACATACTCAGTTTTCCACTGGAAAACCCAGCCCCAGATAGAGGGAGAAGGAAAAGGAAGAATCAAGGTTCCTCCAGCCATCCCAATATTGGAGAACAACTTGCTGGAGAAGCAGAGATGAACCTCAGCCCATCCAACCATGCCTCACTCACATGTTGTGGCCACAGGCATCACATAATCAATAAAATAGAAATTCTAATAAATATTAGAATGATTAATAAGGTCTAATGGATTATTGGAATGATTATAAACTCAATTTTTTTCATCAATATTGGAGAACAAGTCCCTGGAGAAGCAGAGCAGATGAACCTCAGCCCATCCAGCTATGCCTCACTCACATGTTGTGGCCACAGAGGTCACATAATAAATAAATTGGAAATTATAATAAATACTAGAATTATTAATAAGGTCTAATAGAATTTTGGAATGATTTGGAATGATCCCTGGAGAAGCAGAGATGAACCTCAGCCCATCCAGCTGTGCCTCACTCATGTGTTGTGGCCACAGAGGTCACATAATAAATAAAATAGATTTTCTAATAAATATTAGAATGATTAATAAGGTATAATAAATTATTGGGATGATTCTAAACTCAGTTTTTTTCATCACAATGAGGTGAAGGGCACTGTGGGCTCTCAGCCCTGCTGGGAGCTGGCTGGGTTTGCTCACTGAGTTTCTGCACCCTCTGAGCATTTCTGGTGCTAAACCTGAGCCCTAAACTGGTTCACTATCCAATTTATGGCTCAGGTTTAGCACCAGAAATGCTCAGAATTTGTTATTCACTGCTATCCTGCCACTCCAACAGCCCAGAAGGGAATGTGATAACCTGAAAGGGAGATAAATGCACAAACTTGATTTAACAGGGCTATAACTAATTCCTAAGGACTCTCTGGGAGAGTGGGAATTCTGAGAGCTGTTTCCACCTCTCACACAGAGCAGTTCCATGATTTGGGATCTGACCCATCAGGCTCATCCAGGCCAGAGCAAACAACTTAATATCTGCAAAAAATGCTGCCAGTCCCACAGTGCCACCACTGCCCTGTGCTATCATTCATTTGCCCCAGACTGTTACATTCAAAATGAGATTTGTGAAAGCAGTGGAGAGCCAGGGAGCTTTCCTGCAGCACACTTTGAATCTCAGGACCCTTCCATGGGCTCCAGCAGCTTATTAACAATTTTCTCCTGAGAAAGAGAGAAATCCTCTCATGATGGGGCTGGAGGCTGAGGCTGCTGCTCCCCCTCCATCCCTGGGCCAGCCAGCCCCTGCATCCCGCCAGCATCCAGCCCCTTCCACTGCTTCTCCCATTCAAGGCTCCTCCAAAAGTGCTCTCACTCCAGAGTTAAGCCACTTGGGAGCAAACTTTCCAAAAAAGTTTTCCATAAAAGCACCAGTCCAGTTGGTATCTGGAGTTTCCCCCCTTAAAAGATACAAGCACGGCTTGCTTTTTGCTTTCCAAAATAGTTTTTTCTAGAAACTTTTCCCAGAAAAGCACCAGTCCAGTTGGTAGCTGGAATTTTCCCCCTTAAAAGATACAAGCATGGGTTGCTTCTCATTCGTAAAAGCAAGAGGGAAAACAGTATGAAATAGAAACATTAAAGAAGGCAAACTAATAGAAAACTTCAATATTGTGTCACAACCCCACCACAAATCACCCTCCAGCTGCATTATCGAGAAACTCACACACCCCCAGAGCAAGGGGCCTTCCTTTTGTAGGTTTTTTCTTTTCCTCCTACCTGAGTTTTGAGTTCCCCCGGAGGTTTCCCGCAGGCCTGGGATTGAGGATCTGCGTTATTTACTGCCCTGCACACGGGAGTAGCGTCCCGGTCGCCAAGGCAATGACATTGGAGCCGCTGGAAAGCTCCGTGAAAAGTGAGGCAAAAGCTCCTGCGCTCCTTCCTGCCATAGGAGGCAGCTGAAAAAGGGGTGGGGAGTGCTCAGCCGAGCGTGCCAGGGAATTAAAGCTGGACAAAGTGACGCCGGGACAAGCTGGGATGTGAGGGATGCAAGAGTGGGGACACCCGGTGTGGAAACCCAGAGCACACAGGGAATATTTCTGTGCCTGTTCTCTGAAAGATTCAGGTGTCCTGTGGCTGCTATTTCGCTGAGAGTCCTTTCTTTTTAAAAAAAGTATCTTACATAGCATCGTTTCTATTTTAAAGTTTTTTAATATAACCTAAAACTATATTTAACACAGTACTTAAGATAATTAACACAGCATTACTTTCTAACATAACACATTTAATATTCATTTTAATATTTGCAAAAAGCCACTCATAAAATACATGCATTTTTCACATTGCTCCCATCCACAACATACT
Organism: Setophaga petechia; assembly: GCA_024362935.1. Taxonomy (NCBI): domain Eukaryota; kingdom Metazoa; phylum Chordata; class Aves; order Passeriformes; family Parulidae; genus Setophaga; species Setophaga petechia. The sequence goes on from JANCRA010000047.1 coordinate 2,240,867, forward strand.
AAAAACCCCAAAACCTCAATTTCTCACTAAGTGATACACTTACACTACTCTCTATAATCTCTTCCATAATCTCTTCTATAATCTCTTCTCTATAATCTATTCCACACTTTTTGTGGATTCTAGTCTATTCTGCAGTTTAGGAAGCTTTCTCCATGAATGAGGGTCAAAGTCAGGGCACCCCAGAGCAGACACATGTTGTGGTGTGATGTAATAACCTGTTTCAGTCATCCAGGTTATCAATTCATGCCCTACTTTGTCCCAAAATTGAATATTATGGACTTCTTCAGGAGAAATTTGTGGGAAGTGTAGAAAAAGCCACCTTATGAATTGTTTCTAAATTTTCCTTTAGAGCACGGTACATTTCCAGTAACTAAAATTCCAACAATCTGATAACACACTCCTTTTTGAGCTGTGCTTAACTTAGAGACCATTTTAGATATAAAAGGCACAGTACAATCTCCCATTATCAGATTGTTGGAAGAGACATCACAGGTTGGAAGAGACCTCCAAGATCTTCGAGTCCAACCCATGTCCTGACACCTCAACTAGCCTACAGCACCCAGTGCCATGTCCAGACTTTTTTTAAACACATCCAGAGATGGTGATTCCCCCACCTCCCTGGGAAGAGCATTCCAGTGCTTTATTATTCTTTCGGTGAAAAATTTTTTCCTAATATCCAACCTGTACCTTCCATAACGTAGCTTGAGACTGTGTCCTCTGGTTCTGAGACTGACCCCCACCTGTCTGCAGCCTCCCTTCAGGAAGGAAGGCGGCTATTTCCCAAAGGAATATGTCCTCTGAGAGGGGTTATCAGGGATCTGCCCCTGGTGTGCCTATATTTATTTATTAATTGATTGATGGATTGATTCCAGTCAGTTCACATCCTTTTTGCTGCGGTATCTCTATTCCAATTATTAGTTCCTCTGTCCTCTCCGGGGAATCTGGCGGGACATCCCACCTGTGCTCCCACTGCTGTCGGTAATTAGCCAGCAGTAGTGATTAGCCCGAAGGGCTGATTAATTAGCCAGAAGGGCCGGTTAATTAGTCAAGGCTATTCCATGCGCGGGACGCTGCCCGCGGAAAGGCGCCAGATAAGGGAGGGTTCCCTGAGGATACGGAGAGGAGGGGGAGCGCGCCCCTCAGCTCATTAACCGCGTCATTACCCGCCTCATTAGCTGCTCATTTGCATACCAAAGCGGCTCGCGCGCGCCTTTCCCGCGCGCTTCCCGCCGCCGGGCGCCCCCTGCCGGGCCGGCGCGGGGACCACAACTCCCGGCGTGCCCCGCGGCGGCCCCTCCCGCGCGGCCCCGCCCCTTCCGGCGGGCCCCGGCGGAGCGGAGCGGGCCGGGCGGAGCGCGGCGGGTTCGAATCCCGGCGGCGCCGCGCCCGCCATGAACTTCTCGGAGCTCTTCAAGCTCTCGGGGCTCCTGGGCCGCTTCTCCCCCGACGGAAAATGCCTGGTGAGTGCCGGCCGCGCTCGGCGAGGCCGTGCGGCCCGGGACGGGGCGGTTGGCGCGGCCCCCGAGCGGCCGCTGCGCGGGGCCCCCCGGGCCGGGCCGGGCCGGGCCGGGCTGAGGGCGGACGCAGAGGGGCAGCGATGGAGCCCCAGAGCCTGCGGGCCTGAGCTCAGAGGCTGCTGCCGGGAGGCTTTGAGGCACGAAGGGTCAACACCGGAGACATGAGTTAGGTTTAATTAACCGTGATCAGTTAGATGAATTAATACTTAAAATTAAAGTAGTACCTGAAGGCAGCCTACAGGGAAGATGGAAGGGACTTTTTACAGCGGTTTGGAGAGGCTGGACGAGGAAGAGCAGCTTCAAACTGCCAAAGGGCAGGGTTAGATGGGATATTGGGAGGGAATTCTCTGTGAGGGTGGGGAGCCATTGGCACAGGGTGCCCAGAGGAGCTGTGGATGCCTCTGAATCCCTGGAAGTGTCCAAGGCAGGTTGGACAGGGCTTGGAGAAGCCTGGGACAGTGGAAGGTGTCCCTGCCATGGGCTTTGAGGTCCCTCCCATTAAACCATTAAGCGATTCTATGAAATAAAATAAATTATATGACAGAAAGTAATTTTTAAAAAAACTGGAATTACTTACCTAGCAATTATAGAATTGGGGATTTTATTACTACTCTAAAACCCCCTTTCCCTCGGGTTAGTTCTCACTGTAGTTTGCAGTGGAGCTCAGTGCATATAGAACAGAATACAGAATCCTAGACTGGTTTGGAGTGCAAGGAACTTTAAAGCTCATCCAGTCCCATGCAGGGACACCTTCCACTATCCCAGGTTGCTCCAAGCCCTGTCCAGCCTGGCCTTGGACAACTCCAGGGATGGGGCAGCCACAGCTGCTCTGGGCACCCTGTGCCAGTGGCTCACCACCCACAGGGAGGATTATTTTTTTTAACACAACATTGACCCTCTCTGAGCTCAACCTGGCATCACAGCGAGCCTGGCAGGGACAGCCCTGGTGCTCCATCCAGGATCCTGCCCCAACTCAGCCCTGTCCCCGTTCCCCCCAGGCCTCGTGTGTGCAGCACCGCTTGGTGGTTCGGGATGCCAGCACCCTGCAGATCCTCCACCTCTACAGCTGCACGGATCAGATCCAGTACATCGAGTGGTCCTCGGACTCCCAGTTCATCCTGTGTGCCATGTACAAGCGGGGCATTGTCCAGGTGAGCGTGACAGCAGCGCAGGGCGTGTGTCCTGCTGGGGTTTGGGTGTGATATGAGTGAGAGCTGAACAGCCAGCACTAGTCTGAGGCTTTGTCTGAAGCACCTGATAACACAGTTGGAGGATAACCCAGCACGCCAAGGTTTTGAAAGCCACGACAAAAATCTTAGTTAGAAAAGAAATATTTCAGATAAAAATATCTAGCGAAACAGATCAGATTTGGAGATTATCTTACAGAACTAAATAACATGCAAGTTTGTTAAATGGACTAAACCTGTTTAAATGTTGGATATTCAGTATATTTATCACAGAAAAAATCCAGCCCCACATCATTTGCCATTTCCACGACCACACAAAGTACGGGACTCACTTTTGCAGCGGGATCCAGCGCCAGTCCTTCATGGCTGCGGGTGGTTGGGTGCTGCTGAGCTCCCTGAGCTGGGATGCAGGAGCCTGTTGCCAGCTGCAGGGAATCCTGCTGAGCAGAGGTTTGGCTGAGCTGATGCTTCCTGCTCTGTGTGGTTGCTCCCTGCCCCAGGTCTGGTCCCTGGAGCAGCCGGACTGGCACTGTAAGATCGACGAGGGCTCGGCGGGATTGGTGGCCTCATGCTGGAGTCCGGACGGGCGTCACATCCTCAACACCACCGAGTTCCATGTGAGTGTGCAGGCAGGCTTGCTCCCCTCGGTGTCAGATGTTGCTGTCTGCCCTTTGCCTCCCAAAATAACCCAGAGCCCTTAAAGCTGCAGCGGTGGTGGAGAGCACGGATGCAGCTCTGTACCTCTGTGTATAACTCGAATTAATTCCAGGTTAGGTGTTTGTTGTTCCACTAGCATTTTGTCCTCTTGCTTCTGGTGAGAAAGTAGAAAATGGAGACTTAAATTTGAAGGTAGAATTGTGTGGTTTAGAACATATCCTGATGTTTTTGATTTTGATGACATTCATCACAGCAGTCTTAGACATCCGGTATGTTACTTGCATGGTGAGAGAAGCCCAGGATTTCTAGTTAAAAACTCAAACCATAAACATTTCAGAGTGATTTTAAATTAAAACTTACAGACCTATTGACCAATGAGATGAGATTTAGATCCAGATCCTGGAAATGTTTTCCCAGTGGTTTGATTTGACACACAGGAGCCAGACTGCTGGTGGAACTTGTGAAATTAAAATTGTAACACCTTTAATGCTTGTTAAAACCCATATTGGGGAATGCTACTAATGTAGAATCCAAATTGGTTTGTGGATGGTTGGTTTGTTGGAAAGCATGTGAATTCTGACTTTTCCACCTTTTGGATTAGAGCTGATGATTGCTGTTATTGAGTACAACAATGAAGGGTCAGAAAATAACCAAGAACAGCATGTGAGACACTTTCTTTTTGTATTTTCTTTGTATTTGTTTTTGTATTTCTTTTTGTATTTATTCCTTCCAAACCTGTGGAAGGGTGTTAGGTGACAGGATCTTGTGCCATAACACTGGTTAGCACAGAATTCACATGCTGCAATGCAAGATTCCCCTTTTTTTGTGGTAAATCCCAAAAATTAGTTAGTGGGATATTGGGATATCCTAAAATTGTTAGTAGGATATTGCTGTGGACTCTGCTGTGTGTATGTGCAGACCCACTCCCCCATCTCTCTAGACAGGAGTGATAAGTTTAGACCTTGGTTTTCCCAGGTGTGAGTTGCCCTGATAGCAGCAATAAAAATTAAAAGCAAGCCCAGAATTGCAGCCTGGAGGCAGAGCAGCCATCCCTGCTGGTCAGGCAGCAGCAGAGGAGGCAGAGCTGCAGGCTGGGGCTGTGTCAGGCTCCCAGAGAAGATCTCGTGGCACGTGCATGTGGGGGTGGACCAGGGAGGATTTATTGCCTCCCAACAGAACTCGGTTTGACCTTAGAGGATTTCATTAAGCCTTTGCCAAGTTGGCATCTGTGTTGGGATAAGTTTCCTTTCCAGCTGTAAACAGGTTGCTAAATTAGCTGTTGTCAGACAGCTGCCAGGGCCAGGCCGTGGTTGGAGCTGTGTTTACTCCCTCCCTGCTAAATCCACAGTCTGGGGGGGATGGATGTGGGCAGTGCTCAGGATATTTAATATCAGTGTCTTATCAAATCCACTGATTGCCTGGAGGGTTTGGGGGTTCCCTGTCAGCTCAGCTGGGCTTTGGTCACTTCCAAACAGCACCAGGTAACCACTTGTTATTCCTCAGGTCAAGGTGTGAACTCCACTGAGAGCTCTCAAGGAACTTTCTTATTTCCTGAGGAATAAGAAAGGTTTTTTTTAAAAGTTATGGTTGGGCTAATTTCTTTCTAGCAATCTGTACTTACCAGTGCCTCAGAAAAATCATTGCAGAATCCCAGAATAGTTGGAGTTGGAAGTGCCCTCTGGAGATCATCCAGTCCAACACCCCTGCCAAGGCAGGGTCACCTGGAGCAGGTGACACAGAAATGCATCCAGGTGGGTTTGGAATGTCTCCAGGGAGGGAGATTCCCTGCCCTCCCTGGGAAGCTCCTCCACTGCTCTGCCACTCTCCATGGAAAGAAATTTTCCTCATGCTGAGGTGGAACTTGTGTTTTAGTTTATGGCCATTACTCCTTGTCCTGTCACTGGCACCTAAAAAAGGAGTTTGGCACCATCCTTTGACACTTGGAATTCATCAGCTAATTTGTAGGGTTTCTTTGTGTTCCTCCTCTACTGAATCCACTCTGGGAGGCAGTTCCACATTGTCAGTGTGTCCTGTGCAGGGTGTTGAACCCCATGTGACTCCTTCCAATGCCAGAATTTACAGGTACAGCTTAACCAACAGCTGCAGGTAAAGGATCTGAAGGAAATGGATCCTCTTCACATTTCTGAAAGTGCTCAAAGCCAGGTTGGACAGGGCTTGAAGCAGCCTGGCCTAGTGGAAGGTGTCCTTGCCCATGACAGGGGTGGGATAAGATGAGCTTTAAGATCCCTTCCAACCCAAGCCATCCTGGGATTCTCTGCTTCCTCATGACCCTCACATTTTGGGATAAATAGTGTGAAGATGTTCTGGAGTGTTTCTCTGAAGAGCTGTGCTTACAGGCAACATACTTGGTACTTTGTCTCATTCCATGTCAAGTCCTCAAGCATTAAGGAGCTTCTCTGGAGCTGCAGCAGCAGGGAGAAGTGTGTGTGTTTCTGTGTGTATCCCAGCTAATCCTTAGTAACTGTGCGTGGCTGCGTTGGCTGAAAAATGCTTCCTGGCGAGGAATGTACTCTGAATAATCTTCTGAAATCCAGTGCTGACAGACACTGCTATGTAAGGGGGCTCAGTGACCCAGTCAAGTCTGGGACAAGAGTTGACAGTCATTTGAGCTGTAGGTTGTTTAAAAGTGTGTTTTTGTCTGCTGAAAATCACCAGTCCTACACCTGCCTGGAGCTGTCAACATCGGGCCGTGGTCCTGGGCCACTGTTTATCACGTTACCATCCAAATACTTTTTATTTCTCAGCTGTTTTTAGGCTATTTTAAAAATGCTTCTGCTTTTGGTTTGTTTTTCCACTGCAAAACAACAGCTGGAAACTTCTCAGACACCATTATTGTGAGGATTTGAGTTTGATAACTCCACTCAATCTATGCTGAAGAGAAAGTATCCCCCAAAAGGAGCAGTGGAGAAGGGCTTGCTGCAGACTTATCTAATCGTGGGCTTTTCTCCTTCTATAGAAACAATTGTCCCTTCTCCATGAATTCCCTGAGAAAGGCAATGAGCAGCAATGGAAATTTCCTGTCATTTTTGAAGCGTTTGGTTTCTTTTCTCACCCTCTGTGTTTGGTGTTTCTGTTGCTCCTGATCCTGTCTGCAAGCTGTGACATAATCCTTCTAATCTTTTTCATCTCATTTATGTTGGCAACTTAAATGAGATTGTGGAATGTTCCAGGTGGGAATATGAAGGTTTTCCCTTTCTGTCACAATTCACTTGTAAACACAACGTTAAGGGGAGGGGGTGTGAAATCCATACATTAAGCACATAATGTGAGTTTCCCTGTAGGAATGTCTGAGTGGGCACAAATGGAACAACAGAAAAGGATCCTGCTTTCAGGAAGCAAAATGATTTGGTTTTAAATGTTCCTAGCACTAGACCAAACCATCTAGTTGTGTGAGTTGGATGAGAAGTTAAAATGGAATTATAGAATGTATCTGTGTGCTTCCCTCTGAGTCTGCAGCCCTTGGAACAGACAGAGAATGACAGGATGAGAGGACACAGCCTCAAGCTCTGCCAGGGGAGGGTCAGGTTGGACATCAGGAGGAATTTCTTCCTGGAAAAGGTGGTCAGGTACTGCCCAGGGAGATGGGTGGTGGAGTCCCCATCCCTGGAGGTGGCACTCAGTGCTCTGGGCTGGGTGACAGAGTGGACACAGGTTGAATTGGACTGGATGATCCTGGTGGTCTTTTCCAACCTCAATGAATCTGAATAGAGAATTTGAAACAAGATGATCTTTAAGGTCCCTTCCTGGCTGTGATTCTGTGATCTTGTTAGATATTAAAAGTGTGTTGTGGCTGACAGATGGAGTGAAGATGAGGGCTTTGCTTTTTTGCTTTTCAGACACTCAGAGGAATCTCGTTTAGTTGTAGTCTGGGTTTTTGCAGGTGTATTTTTGTGTGTGTGACTGTGCCGTGAAACGTGTGTTGGCCTCCTGAGGCTTGGAGCAGGCAGTGTGGTCCAGGATGAGTGTGTTTGATACCCAGCAGGCCAGGGGAGCTGTTCATGAGGCTGAGGAGCAGCACTCAGATGCCTTTGTCAGGAAAAATGATGATCCAGCCCTGAGCATTCGAAGCCTGCAGCTGCTAAGCTTGTATTAAGTGGCTGGAGAATGTGTGCTGTGTGTTTTGCTCAGGGGAGGCAGGGCAGCCAGTGCATTTAGGGATGCAATTAATAGTCCCCAGCAGCATTTCAGTGCTGCAGTTGCTGCAGAGGAATGTGTGGAGGCATTGTGTTGGTATTTTTAAAGTAAATCTTGCCTGAGGAGCAGTGTGACAGCACTGGCTTTGGGTGGCCGGAAGTGAGCGGCCCCAGGGTCATTAATCATTAAAAGTTGATTAATGTTCATCTCGTGGGTTCCTCCAGGAGCTGCTGAATTTAAGAGGAGGAGGTTCTGCCCCTCTGTCCTGCCCAGGTGAGACCCCACCTGCAGAGCTGCCCCAGCCCTGGGGTCCCAGCATAGGAAGGACCTGGAGCTCCTGCAGAGAGCCCAGAGGAGGTCCCAGGGTGATCAGAGGGATGGAGCAGCTCTGCTGGGAGAGCTGGGATGGTCCAGCCTGGAGAGGAGAAGCTTTGGGGTGACCTCATTGTGGCCTTCCAATGCCTGAAGGGAGCTTACAGGAAAGATGGACAGAGACAATTTCCAAGGCCCTGGAGTGACAGGACAAGGGGGAATGGTTTGCCACTGACAGAGGGCAGGGTTAGGTGAGATACTGGGAAGAAATCCTTTCCTGTGAGGTTGGGCAGGGCTTGGAGCAACTTGGTCTACTGGAAGGTGTCTGTGTCCATGGCAGGGGCTGGGACAAGATGAGCTTTAAGGTCCCTTCCAGCCCACATCATTCGATGATTCCATGGAGAAAAATTTCTGTGTTATTTCTTCAAATCCCAGAAGTTTCCTGATGTGTCAGGCAGAAGGGTCTGTTTGGGATTCCATGGATCTCAGATAGGGAGGCAGTGTTTATTTGGATTCTGAAGCTTGGTTTGAACCCTGTAAATCCCTTGAATTTTGCTTCCCACCAAAACTGATCATGTCAGCAAGGGAAGAACCTCCAACTTCTGTTGCAGCACAGAACCTGCAGTGTTACCAGTGAAGCACAGCCACAGGCTGCTCCCTCAGCATCCTTTGTCACCACTGAGCATGCCAGGTCCTTCAGGGAAGGAAAAGCTGTGTTGAGGACAAACATGCAGAAAGGTGTAGGAGAACCTTCCTCCCAAGACTGGTGGGATATGGGAGGAGGAGCAAATGGGGACAATTCTGGCATTTTACATAATGGATCAGAATGAATTGTGGTGTTCAGTAATTCAGGGAAAGCTTTGTGATAGAGGTGCTTCACTGGAAAAAGTCCTACCTGTAGCTGTTCCCTGGTGCAGTAAAATGCAGGAAAACACAAGTTCAGAACCTGAGTGTGGAAACATTCCTTGCTCCAGCTCCAAATGCAAAGGTTCACGTGCCACCCTGGTGAATGCCCGTGTGTCTGGGCTGCCGTTGCTAAGGGAGAGGGAGTATTTGTTTTTAATTGGGTAATGTGCAGATGGCAAGGCAGAGCCTGCAGTGCAGCTGTGACCTTGGGGAGCTGTGGGGAAGCTGGGTCTGCCTTGGTGCTTGTGGAGGCACAGTTCTCCAGAAATCCCCCAAACACCAGTGTAAAGCCTTTTGCTTTGCATAGCAGGTTTTGGGTGTCTGAATTTTTCAGTAATTCTGTAAGGGTGCCTGAGGAAGGAAGAGCAAAACACAAATCAGCCATCAAAGCTGAGGATTTCTAAGTGTTGTAAAATCCAGCTCAATGTTCATACTTGATAGCCTTTTCCCAAGGGATACAGCATTCTGAAGGGGCTGTAACTTGTCATCCATTCATAAAGGCAGGAAACTCCCCATCTCTCCTCCAGATTCTGTGATGAATCTGTTTTTCCAACTGCACAGTGACTCTAGCACAAACACCTTCCCAATCTACTGCCCAGTGTCAGGAACTTCAGTGTTTGTGAAGAGGTTTTCTCGATATCAGTGCTGTGAATTTTGTGTCCCCATCTAGAGTACTTGTGTAAGTTTGGGGTAAATTCTCTGCTAACTGCCAGAAATTGGGACATCATTCCTCATAGCTGCTTCCCAGGTCATTGTGTTACACAAAATAGCTGCAGAATTAATTAATCACAGAAGTTTCATTGATCCACTTTGTGTTGCTGAATTAGGTTGATCTTTTCCTGTTAATTTTTTTTTTTTTTAATCTACACAAATAACCAAAACTGCTCCCTGTCTCTGTGCCAGCTGCGAATCACGGTGTGGTCCTTGTGCACCAAGTCTGTGTCTTACATCAAGTATCCCAAAGCATGCCAGCAAGGTAAGTGTCACACACCTGGATGGGAGTGGTCCTTTGATGTGGTAGAAAGGGAAAATGACTTTAATGTGATGACAAACCCCATTTTTGGGAACAGAGTCTGGTCCTGTCACTTCTGAGCAGCACCTGCTGTCAGGTTGTGGTGTCTGAGTGAAGGATTCCAGCTGATCCATGTGCCTGCTCTTCACATGTGCATCTGTGTTGTGTTTGCCTCTGAGGGATCCTTTAAGACATGAAATTATGCTGGACGTGCTCCCGATGAAAAACATTAATACAAAGTTACTTTTGTCATCTTCTGCATATGGAAAGGCTGGAAAGGGAAGCTTGTGTCAGGGCTGTCAGACCACATGGCTGTGGTGAGCAGTTTCCTGCCCAAGGCTTGTATCCCAGAGATGACAAAGACAATTATGTATTCCATGTAAAATCCAGGAGGATGGGGAGCAATGCCTGGGAGTTAGTGGAGACCTGATGGTTGCATAACTGATCCATTTAGCCAGGCTAAATGAAGTGGTTATTTGAAATCTGTTGGGTTTATATAACAACTGTCAGTGGTTAGATGTGTTTTGAAGCACACTGGAGCTCTGCATCCTGAGAAATTGTACATTCTGAGCTTGAAAATTGCTGACACAACGAATCAGTAACACTGTGCTTTGCCTTGATTAATGTGACCTTCTGTGAAGAGATTCTGGCTCCTCTTTTAGTTCTGCTTTGAATTGGGAGTAACTGTGCCTCGCTGGAGACTCATCAGCTCCTCTGCCTTGTCTGATTGATATTTAAGCCAGTTTTAATTAATCTGTGCCATGGCAGGGGTGGCTTTCACCAAGGACGGGCGCTACATGGCCGTGGCGGAGCGCCGCGACTGCAAGGATTTCATCAGCATCTTCGTGTGCAGAAACTGGCAGCTCCTCAGGGTAAGCTCTGCCTCCTCTCTGGAGTTACCTGCACATATTGCACACTGTTCCATGAGAAACAGTGAGAGCAGCAAGTGCTTGGTACTTGGGACATGTGATACAAACTGTTCACACGTGGGATCAATCCATGGAGGGTGGCAGTGGCCACGGGCTGGATCTGGGCAATTAAACCTCACTAAGAACTTGTCTGTCTCTTGTGTCACCTCTAAGTTGGGAATTCTGAGCCTTACCAGAAGCTGAGAGAAATTTGGGAAGTACCCCTAAATGTTTGTCATGTTCCTGAGCTCTTCCCTAATGAAGTGGAAACTGTGGCTGTCCCATCTCTGAAAGTGTCCAAGGCTGGGTTGGTTGGAGCTTGGAGCAACCTGGGATAGTGGAAGGTGTCCCTGTCCCTTCCAGCTGTCCCTGCAAGGACCCTTCCAGCTCACACTGTTCTGGGATTATGTGATCCTGTCCTTGCTTTAAGACAAGGAATTAGGCTTCCTGGATTTCTGACTGATTCAGTGTAACTAATTTAATTCTCTTATGAAATGCTGTTCATTTTGAAGGTATAGAAACTTTCTGCTTTTCTGTAGAGGAGATCAAAGATCCACTGCATGCAGCATGTGTTAGAGGAGGAAATATTTTTGTTGCTACTCTGGCATACAAAAAGCTCTTTTGTGTTTGTGGTAGGCCTTGAAAGGTTAAAACGGAACATTCTGTCAGCTTAGATGCAACAGGATTTGTTGACATGTTTCAAATGGTTTTGTGGTTTCTCTTTTGTGGGCAGCATTTTGACACTGAAACCCAGGATCTGTTTGGGATTGAATGGGCTCCCAATGGCTGTGTGCTGGCAGTGTGGGACACGTGCCTGGAGGTAAGAGGAAAAGCAGATTATTTTCTTGAGGAGTTCAAGTTGGTCTTTGGCCATCATGTATAAAGCAGTGGCTAAAATAATTAGTGTTTAAAATGTTTCTTTTGAATATAAAAGGGTGTGAGTCCAGCTTTTGTTAAATATTACACTTGTGTTGGGGATGGATGTCCTTGCAAGTGGATGTTGCTGTTCTTTAAACCTTCAATGACAGCAAATGATTTCTGATTTATCTTGTAAAAAAATGTAAACATTACAGAAGCTGCTGTTGAAATAATGAAAGAAGAATAATGGAAGAGTGTAAGTTTTGTGCAGCTTTACTGACATTGCACTGCGCAATGATTTTACAGTTACTGAAAGTACTCATCCAAAAAGAGTCCAAGGAAGCCTCTTAACTCATAGATAAGAGACCATTTGTACCTTTGTATTTAACTTGCATGATAAACAGGCAGAGTTTGGCAGGATGATTTGCCTGCCTGTGGTTTTTAGCAGCATTGCTGGATTCTGGAGTGGCTGTGCTGTGTTTCAGTACAAGGTGCTGCTGTACTCCCTCGATGGGCGGCTGCTCTCCTCCTACCGAGCCTACGAGTGGCCCCTGGGCATCAAATCAATTGCCTGGAGTCCCAGCAGCCAGTTCCTGGCCATTGGCAGCTTTGATGAAAAGGTGAGAAGTGTTTCCTGCCTCTTTTATCTAAATCATTTGAAGAACTTTGCCCTAACAGTCTCCCCTTGCCACATTTCCTGAGCCAGGTGCGTATCCTGAACCATGTGACGTGGAAGAAGATCACAGAGCTTGAGCATCCAGCAGTCATTACCAGCAAAAAGACTGTAAGTGAGGATCCCAAATCCATGGAGACCTTAGCAGAGCTTGAGTGCTGCTGTTTGTATCTGAAAGATGCTCATTAATCCATTTAATTCTGGAGACTTTTCTTTTTTTTTGCTGCCAGGGCTTGGGAAATTGCATGGCAACCCAGACATGTAGCAAAAAAGGGGAATCCTTTCAAATTTGATGGAATATGTGTCTGTGATCATCTCTCTTGAGCAGTAATAGATTCTCAGATGCTCCTGTCACATGCCAATGTATTTTGGGTGTAGGTGGTGGCTGCATTACAGATTTGGGTGTGCAGCCGATGGCAAACTGGAAAACTGAACAGGAGAGATTTGTGTCAGCTTTATACAATTCCTAACTTTAAACAGTGCTGGAACTGGATTGTGTTCAGATTTTCCATCCTGTGTGGACAGGCTCATCCAGCTCACCTAAAGGGCATTTCCTGGAACATCTGTCAGCATTGATTTTTATCCTTTATACCTGTACCTGCAAGGCCTGACAGATTCTGGGCTGTTGGCAGCAGGTGCAGAGCTGCTGTTCCCAAAATCCTGAGCTGATCTCATCCCTGGAGGTAATGAGAACAGTGTGTGGTGCTGTTTGCCGTTGCAGAGGGACTGAACAGACCTCCTGGAAGAGTTTGTGTGTGGATTGTAAGCCTTGCAATATTCACATGACTCTGCCTCTTAACCAGAAGCCAGGCACGAGCCATTAAAGCACCTCAGCAAAGCTTCTCACAGCTGAAAAATGCCTTAACTTCCAGTTAGGTGTAAAATATGTCATGGAAAACAAATGGAAATAGCTCTGTTAATCTCCACTACAGAGACAGGAATTGCAGTTGCTGTGTTTTATCCTGGTGCTTGTGTTCAGGAATATGTTGCAGGCACACTAAAATATTTTTGCTATTTTCCTTCTGCAGCGCTGCACTTCGTTTGTGACAGAATCAGATGAAAGATTTTGGGTTGTAAAAATGAGATTCATGTTCCCACTGTAATGGGGATGATTTAATTTGGTGTCAGAAATAATGAACGTGGTGCACTCCCTGGGGCTTATTCTCTGGAGTGTTTTTCCTGATCATGGTTCCAAATGCCCCATGATTCACTGGGAATACTGGATTCCAGATCTGCCTACTGAAGCCCTTTCCTCTGTTGATGAACCAGGGGATGCTGAGGTGTTCTAAATGTGCAAATGAGCCAGTGGGATGTGGGTATTTGGTAACAGCCCATGTTCAAACTCTCCAAGGCCCTTCTGTAGAGCTCTCACTTGTTTCTTTGTAGATTGTGTATAAAGAAGTGGAGAAATCCCCAACTCTTGGCACAGAGAGACTTTCTTTCCCTCCAACAAGAGCATTGGCTAGTTCTATCTTCAGCACACAGAGTAAATGTAAGCCAAAGTTTACTCAAACCAGACACTTGAGTTTGCCTTGGGAAGTCTTTAAATAAACATTGTAGGTGAACTCTGCCCCTGGACGGTGGAACAGATCCTCTGGATGTTCTCTAGGGCAGTAAAAATCAGTCTCAGTCTTTGTGGCACTGTAAACCACCTTTGGTTAACAGTGTTTGAAATAGTATTTAGAAGGTAGTAGAAAAATTAATCTCTCCTCATTTTCCTGATTTAATCTCAGTCTTGCCTGAATTTCTAGCCTTTCCTTTTCTGTAGGAGGGCAGGAATAGTGGTAGGGTGGCTGTGTGAGGATGTAGTATCTTAAAGCAATTGAAATTTTGATTGGAACATCTTGGAGAAGAGTAAAATATGGTCCTATCACTTCAGAGCTGAGGGGTTTTAACAGTTGGATGTAAATGCATTGTCCATCCAGGCTCACTTAGTGAAATATTTTTATTTCCTGTTCCAGATGACATTTGCCAAGTCCCAGTTTCCTTACACTACATCAAACCAGTTGCTGACAAGGCAAATCCCAAAGTGGGAGTTGGGATGTTGGCCTTCAGTGCAGATAACTGTTTCCTGGCAACCAAAAATGGTAAGTTCCGACTGCCCTGCCTTAGAGGGGAAACCATGTGGGGCATCTGGGGGTTTCCTCAGCAGAAATGATCCCTTTGCACTATAAAAAGAGTCATGGCCCTGTAAAATCAGCTCTGTTGTGAGATGTGTAACTACAGAGGAATCCCAGCCTGTCTTGTAGTGTGCGTTAACTGTTGTGAGCTGCCAGAACTGCTGATCAGGGCATGAACTCAGCCTTGGCTCTGTATTTAATGAAAATAGTGGGGTCTTATATTTCTTCAAGTTTGTGTGAGCACACTGTGTTGAAAATGAAACAAATTTTCCCACTTACAGCCTGGGTCTCTTAAAAGGCAGAACTCTGCACAACCTATAGTAGGAGGAATTGTGACTTCCTGAGTAGCAAAACTCATGGAATTAATGTTCCATTTTTTCCTTTGGTCCTGAGGGGCTGTTTGTGCCTGGATGCCAAAGCTCTGGGTCAGGTGCAAAACCCATCAGACAGACAAATGTGATAAAAGCCAGGGAAGGACTGGGAGATGAACTAGATCACTTTTACTTTTTTTGCAGTATTTCCTGAAGGCTGTGCTTGGCAGAAGTGGTGCTAACCCTGGGGTGTACCTAAAGATTTGTGTCGTACGAATTTGTTCCTGTGCATTTAGAAAAACCACATGTGATCCTTTATCCTCCAGCTATCACACCATTGCTGCTTCCTCTGCAGATAACATTCCCAACGCTGTGTGGATCTGGGACATCAGGAAGCTGAAGCTGGCAGTGGTGTTGGAGCAGCTGTACACCATCCAGTGCTTCCAGTGGGACCCCTGCCAGCCCCGCCTGGCTGTGTGCACGGGCAGCAGCAGAGTGTACCTGTGGTCCCCAGCTGGCTGTGTCGTGGTGAAGGTGCCTGGGGAAGGTGAGCACAGATCCTCCCAGCAGCTGCTCGGTTGTTGGAACCCTGGCTGCTGAGAATTTCAGACTTTCTGTGCTGGAAAAAGTTTCTCCCCAAGAGAATGCTGCATTTAACCTGAGGCCGTGGAGAAACTTCAAAAATGGAATGATGGAACTGAGATTGTGGGTGGGGAGTTTGAATAGAAATGTGTAATATTACAGGGTGGAAAACTTAGAGTTTGGGGTTTTAGAATATAGTGATATATATATAAAGCCAGATGGAGGTTTTAGGGTGGAGGCTCCTCTTTCCTCCTCTTTCTTTCCTCCTCTTTCCTCCTCTTTCATGGGTTTGGGTGGTTTTGTGGAATTGGATAAAACTCCACATTGCAGGGCATGGGTGGTTGGTCATTGGGTTAAAAATAAAAATAATTTAGGTGTCATTTCTTAATTGGACAGTTGATCCTGAAAAGGCCTTGTAGAGAGAGAGACACGGATCCATTTTTAGCCTGTTAGAGTGAAGTGCTGTAGAACTCAGGGTTTGTGAGACTGTAACAGAGATAAGAACTAAAAAACATCTGAGTCCCAACAAGAAATACCATCTCACACATTTAATCCTGACCCTGACAGAAAAGAAGTAAAGAATCCAGACTCAGTGAAAAATAATATTCCATTTACAAATTGATCTGAGTGTTATCCTGGAAACAGCTCAGGTGTGTTCTTGGAGCTGCTTAAAAATGGCTGTTTTCACCCTCAGGAAAAGAGGAGCTCATAGTGAGACACAGGAAATGTCTCAGGGCCAGCAGGGATTTATTTGTGTGGCTGATTGTAGCTGCCTTTTCCTCCAGCAGGAGGATGGGCTGCCAGCTCCTGGCTGACACACTGATCTCTTCCTGCAGGTGACTTCCAGATTGTGTCTCTCTCCTGGCATTCCAGTGGGGACTCCATGCTGCTCCTGAGTAAGGACCACTTCTGTGTGTGTTACTTGGAAAGAGAAGAGGTAAAATAAAAGAACTAAAATGCATTAAAACTGCTCCCAAGTCTGAGGAAGAAAGAGGAAAGGAGTGAAAACCTGTTGCCCAGTCTGAAGTGTTTGTATTTATAAATTATTTATTTGAAGGAGCTCCAAGCTCAGTGTGTGAAATACTGTGACTGCATTTGAATGAAGTGATGTAGCAAGTGCAATGTAAGGAATGAGTGTCTATTGCAAGAAAACCTGAATATTGAGGGAGTTGATCTTTTTCAACTCTGAACCCTTATTTTCTAAAACTGTAGCTCTGTGTATATATAATGTATAGCTATTATTTAAATTTTCTATTTCCAATAAATATTTTGATAGTTGCAAACTATAAACCTGCACCTCTGCACTTGAAAGTCTGTTTCAGTGTGATCAGTGATGTGATGATGTAGTGATTTACCCCAGTACAAGGAAACTGTTACTTACACACAAATAATTTTGGGTGACAGTAACTGTGCCTGGGCCACCATGGATTTATTACATGGAATCTTTGCTAGAGGGATCATAATTTGACACTTCAAGATGCTGAATTACAGGTAACTGAAATGGGAGTTTTTGTCCTAACTCTGGTGCCAAACTAGAGTGGATGGTTTGGCAGTGAAGGAGCAGTTGGAATCCTTCCTTTTTTCCCCTGTGTCCTTCCAAAAAGGGAACCTGTTGTTCAGGAATTTACTGGATGTTTTCTCTTTTGTTACCTAATTTCACAGCCTCAGTCTCCAGAAAATGAAGAACAAATAACCAAGTAAGAGTTGAAATTTTAACTTTACTGCAAGGTTAATGAAAATTGAACAGGTAACTTAGAAAATGCATGGAGAAGCTTGGAAAACTGGAGTCAGGACAGACTGCAACAGGAGTTTCACAAACACTCACCTACATTAAGATCAAAACCAGTGTGGCACAGTGTTCATCCAGCTCTGAAAGGGCATTGAGAGAAGGTCATGCACAAGGAAAAAGCCTGTTAGAGTCACCTCCTGAGCAATTACAGCTGTAATCTCTTCTGAATTTCATCCCTGGATGAGAGGTTCAGTGCAGGAATGTATGAATCAAGGCTGACACACAGTGCTGAAAGTTTTCTCTGTCTCCATTAAAAAGTCCTTGCCCAAACTAGAGTAGATTTAAGAAAAAATGGCTTAGAGTATCCATCTAACCAAAATAGAATTCCTTTTCAGTTCTACAAAGAACAGCTTTGAAGGCAAATGTGTTTGTTAGGCTTTTGGCAACGTTCTCTCACAACAGTCTTTATTCTGTGGCTGCAGCAAAGAAACAGAAGTAGAGAGGAAGTTCCAGTAGGTTCTTAGAGGGATTTTTACAAGAAGCTCAGAAATGCATATTGAGTTCACAAACTGCTGCTGAGCAGGTGGAACAGTGGCAGCTTTAGCAAAAGCTAGCAAATACTGTTAAAGACTGACTGACAGCTTGGAAAATTCCTAACAGGCATTAATCAGAGCTCTGAGATCATGGTGATTGGAACAGCAATTCCTCTTAAACAACACAAGGGAGTCCCAAGCACATGACAGGATTTGACACCGTACACAGGGATCCAGCAGGGCTAGGGCACCAAGGTCCTGCTGTGCTCTGGGGGTTCAGCAGGTTCCAATGGCACCAAGGTCCTGCTGTGCTCTGGGGGCTTCAGCAGGTTCCAATGGCACCAAGGTCCTGCTGTGCTCTGGGGGCTCAGCAGGTTCCAATGGCACCAAGGTCCTGCTGGGGGCTCAGCAGGTTCCAATGGCACCAAGGTCCTGCTGTGCTCTGGGGGTTCAGCAGGTTCCACTGGCACCAAGGTCCTGCTGGGGGCTCAGCAGGTTCCAATGGCACCAAGGTCCTGCTGGGCTCTGGGGGTTCAGCAGGTTCCTGTGGCACTTGATGGACTGGGAAGAGCAGGCTCTGGGACACAGAACACACCACGGCTCATTCACCCTGCATAAGGACCAGTGAGGGCTGCAAATCAGGTAGAAAATACAAGGCTGGCACCACCTTGTGTCTGCTTCAAATCCAGCCTGTGCATTCCCCAAACAACCTGGGAACTGTCCTACAACGTCCCCCTTTCCTTTCTTTTCCTTTCCTTCCCCTGGCAACTTTATCACGTGCTCTGCCCTCAGCACCCTCTCCCCAACTCACTTGCCCTTGAACAGGTGACACACAAGGAGGTTTAAAATCCAATTTTGCCTCTTGTCATGGAGTAGCCCAGCTTGGCCTCGTTGTTGATGAAGGACATCAGTCCCAGGTAGGTCTCGATGAGGATGGGCCTCTCCAGCACCAACACCCCGTTAGCACTTCCTGGCATTGGGCCCTCCTTGTGGGCTTTCTTCACAGCCTGGATCAGCTGTGTTTGAAAGTTTTCCAGCTGGAAGAAAAGAAATGACCTTGCTTTGGCATTGTTTTACAAGCTATTAAGCAGACAGGGAATGGTGAAGGATTAGCATTAAAGCTGTAGCTGTCAGGGCTCTATGGGCTGTGATAGTCACAGTCTGATATTTAACCTCAGTGATTCAGTTAGTTTCACACAGGACACTGCTGATGGGTGATGTAAACAGGGAATTTATCAGTGACCAGGTGTTTATTTCTGACTGTGGTTCTGCCCTACTCACTGATAGCTTAGGTGTTCTAATTTTAGACAAACCTTCAGAGGGTAGCACCTGATACAAAAAGAACAGAGAACCCCCACGGTGAAGGTTTTCAGTGAGCAATTAAACTGTGTGTTAATTAGCTGGCAGTCCTAGATGAAATAGCCATCAGCCTGTCAGGTAAGTAAGAGCAGAAACAGCCCAAGATCCATTTGCTTTTAGGCTTTACAAGGCTCTGCACATTTGGAAGTGTTGGCTTCTGTGTTTCATCCAGTTATGGCTGGCTGGCAAAAGTGGGCAGTGGGGCCGCCTTGCAAGTCAAAATTTGGAGACTGGGGAGATGGAGCTCCCAAAATTTATGTGTTGTGTTGAAGTTGTGTTTATCCTGTGAGCTCAATGAGCTGCCTGGAGCAGCTCCTTACCCGGCACAGGGATGAGATCTTCTCGTCAGCATCAGCCATGGGGTGCTCGGTGAAGGTCACGTAGGGGATGTTGGTGGACCAGGGGTTCCACCTGTTGATGAAGGAGGCTCGGCTTTGCTTGTCCCACTGGATGCGGATACCGACGCCTTCCCTCCTGACAGTGCACAATGAACAGGGTAAAACTTGGCTTTGAGCAAGGTTAACTAAAAATGGTCTGTCTGAAGACCTGCTTGGAACCAGAAGCTATTTTGAAATACAAGTGATAGTAAATTTTACTGAAGGAAAGAAATGCAGTAATTCAGACCCTGGAACATGAAAAGGGACATGCTTATGAGCTGAGAGCAAGGTGAAGCACCCAGGACACCCTGGCCATCCTTCACAGCCTGTGACAGCCCCTGTCTACAGAGGACCTGCCACTCACAGCTTTCTACTCATTCTGAAGTGGTGTTACTACTACTTACTGCATTATGTAACGGTGATGAGTTTCTGCTCCCAAATCTACTCTTTATCTTGGAAGTCCTTGTGCAACTTGCTGTTAGTGCAACTACTCACCACCCCAGCAAACCAGCAGCTACCCTGAGGACTTCTAGTAAAGCTTCATGAGTTGTTTGCAAAGTTAAGCAAACAAAAGGAAGAATTCTCACACCATTCCTGTGGTCAGGCTGACAGCTCAGTCTGTTCCCAGTAACCTGTGGCTGCTTACTTGTTGAGAGATTTGGGTGGGAACACAAACTCCCCCACAGAGATGGTGTCCACAGCACTGAGGGCAATCCTGGTGACATGCTGGCACTGCAGGCTGATGAAGTTGTACTTGCAGACCAGGAGGGACCAGTCGGTGATGAGGACAAGGCGCTCCTTCTCATTGTTCCAGTGATCGATTCTGGGGAGAGAACACCACTGAGTTTAAGTGGTTTTGACTCATGGCTAGGAACACTCCAGAGCTTAGCAGAAAGGAGAATTGCTGAGGAGAACAAATCTGAAGTCTTGGTGACACAGTATTTTCTGTCACTTTGCTGTGTATCTGCAGGGCTGAGGGTCTGTGCCCTCCTGCACACACGGGGCTTTGGGTCGGTTTATTGAAGCTGTGCCTGTGCTTTACTGCAGGAGTGGGTTCTCTGTAGGACTGGATTTGGTAAGGGGTTAACTCAGTGTTGATCTGGAGCTGGAGGGCTGGGTTATAAAGAAATGATGAAATAATGATGGCTGCAGCCAGCCTGGACCATGGAATAATATTCAGCAGGTTTAATACCGAGCAGCGCTGTGGGCCGTGCGGCTCCGGACTAACCCCGCGGGGCTGAGGCTGCCCCGACTCTCACCTCCCCATCCCAATCCCATCCCATCCCGGCGCGGAACTCACTCGGTGAGCAGCCACACGCTCTGCACCTCCCCGTCCTCTGCGGGCAGCACGACCACGCGGATCTCGCTCACCGCCTGCTCGATGGTGCCGGGCTGCGGGGGGACAAGGCAGAGAGGACAAGGCAGCGGTCAGGGCGGGCGTGCGGGCGGTGCCCGCGGCCGCCCCCGCGCCCCTCCCGGCGCGCACCCGGAACACGAAGTACTGGCGGAGGCGGCCGGCGCGGCCCGCGGTGCGGACACTGAGCGGCCGCAGCGTCTGCCGGGCCGGCGGTGCCGCGGGCTCGAAGGGCGGCCCGGCTCCCCCCGGCACCAGCGTGGCGGCCCCGGGGCTGCCGGGGCTGCCGGGGCCGCCGGCCGGGCCGGACTCGTCCGCGTCCCGCAGCTGCAGCATCGCGGCGGCGGCGCCGGGCGGGCGCTCGGAGCCTTCCGGGGCGGAGCGGGGCGGGCGGAGCGCTCAGAGCCGCCTCTCGCTCCGCGCCGCGCCGGGAGGCGGCACTGCAGCCCCGCAGTGAACGTGTGTGAACATAACTACATTATGTGAACATAACTATGTGAAAAATGCAGCTATTTTATGATTGGCTTTTCGCAAATATTAAAATGAATATTATATGTGTTGTGTTAGGAAGTAATGCTGTATTAATTCTCTTAAGTACTGTGTTAAATATAGTTTTAGGTTATAAAAATTGTTAAAATAGAAACTATGATATGTAGGATGCTTTGTTTAACAGAAAGGACTTGCAGCGAGATAGCAGCCACAGGACACCTGAATCTTTCAGAGAAAGGGAATTTATTGCCTTCTTATCAGAAGAAACGAACTTCTTCCTGCCTTGAAGGCACTGTTAGGATTAGAAGGAAGAAGTTGACACTGACCAGACTGAATCCTGTATTTGAATGGAATTTATGCATCATGTAAAAAGTGTATGAATATGCAACAGGCTATTGTTTTTAAGGGTTAATCCTTTGTTAACGTGTGTCCTTTTTCGGGCTCGTGATGCCCAGAAAAAAGGCACCTGGAAATCCGTAACTCTTTGTCTTTATTGTCTCATATTGTCCTAATTTAAATTGTCCAAATTATTATTACTCTAATTGTATTACTATTTTTATAACCATTTTATTACTATTAAACTTTTAACAATTTCAAAAGCAAGTGATTGGTGTTTTTCACAACTATATTATGTGAACATAAGCTAGAGAGGCACTGTGACTGTTGTGGTGATAGAATTCTACCTCCTTTTATTTGCTGCTATCTCATTTTTGTTTGTATTATGTGCCTTATTAAGGTTTGCAAGCCACTTCTCATGAACCAACAACTCTTTAGAGGTCTTTGTGTGAGGTTTAAGTACTGATTTACAGAAAGAAGGAACACACCCTAGACTATCTGCATAATTTAAATTAAAACATTATATCTGGACTTTGGCACAGGATTTACTAAGTAGTGACTTCTCTTTGCTTGCAAGAATCAGTAGTATTGCAACAGTGCTTTACTACCATAACCTCAGAACACCAAATTGTGGGTGAAATGTTACTATTTGAGTGAAGAGGAAACAGTAATTTTCATTTCTCAGTGCCATTCCTGTTTTAGTGTAGGTTAGAGAACAATATCCAGCTGCAAACAGGAAAGAAGCTTTGACGTCCTGAGTTCCTACTCGTGTGATTCTGAGTCATATCGATCAAACCACCAGCTCCAAAAATGGAGCTAAACTTTGGGGAAACTTCTCTGCAAAATATTGTCCTTCTTATTCAGCCTAACACAAGTCAGTAAATAAATAAGTGTAGTAGGTATAGGTGTGTTTCCTCACCTCTAAATCCCTTATTTCCTCACTTCAAATTCTCGAAATCCTTTCTCTTCAAAGTCAAGCTTTTTTTATTCACTTTTCAAAACACATTGCTGGGTCATCAGGGATTTCTGTCACTTCTTTGCTGAAGGTGAAGTCCAACACTGAAGCTTATCTGCTGTGTCATGCACTCTGCTGCCTGTGTTCTGCCACAACATGTAGCATCTAATAAAGCATCAGTTGGAACAGCTCCTGTATCAGCTCTCCTTTATGTGTCAAGAACAGAAAGCCAAGGCAGGTGCTACATTTCCTATATACACAAGATTACTTTTTGAATTCTGTTTACTACTCACTCCATACATAAACCAACATGATATAATTCTTATCTCTGTGCCATAGGTATGGCTTTAAAATTTGTTGATATAATACAATCCACAGTTTAACAGTCAGTCCGTGTCTGTTCAAGTACAGCCTGTCTTTACAGGGGTACATCACCTTTTCAACAGATATCTGGATTTCAGATCATAAAGCTCAGATTTATTAAACTTACAGGAAAACTTAGTAATGACAAAACCAGTCCCTGTAAAGTATACAGGATGGACAAAATGGTTTAAACAGTTTTTGGCTTGCATTGTGGCTCTTGGGCTATTAACATTTGCTAACACAAAGATTTCAGACATGGTGAACTTTTCCCTGCAGCACAGCTGAAGCCATTCTACAAATACCCTCTCACCCACTGGCTCAGCACCCTTCCCCTCCAGCAGAAAGGTCCTGGGATGTAATCCCACCCACAGGCTGCCCTATAAAAGGCCTAGCTAGAAAACCACATTTCCATTTTTGACTGGACCTTCCTCCTTCTGTGAGGCAATGCCTGTGGATTTCAGTGGAACCTGGAACCTTGTCAGCAATGACAACTTTGAAGGTTACATGGTGGCTTTAGGTAGGTGAAAATACCTCCTTCTGTCCTTTCTCCCTTCTCCCTTAAGGGTCTTCTTGAATTTTAAGGACTGCCCTTCATTTCACCCTGTTTAAGGTATATAATGCCTTAAAGAGAGTCTTGTTAATTCTTTCATTGCCTTTCCTCTGACAAAGGATGAGAATAGGCATTCACCTCTTATGGGTAAGTGGGAGTAAAGTCTGAAAGCAAGTTTGGGTGTCTCTGTGGGGGAAGCCAACTGTCTCCAGGAGTCTTCTTTCTGAAAGTCTTGGAATTGCTGCTGCATAGGAATTGTACAACATCTGAATAAGCTGGTTTTCAAAGAGTAAAAAGTACAAGAGGACAACTTACTTTGTGTGACATGCAGCTTTAAACAAAACAAAAGGTTCCAATAAAACAACAAAAAGCTGTGCAGCAGTAAGGTCAAACAACTGTAAGAAATGCTTCTGGTAGTAATAAAGGTTAATTCCTGGCTGCCAGAATGGCTGGTGATAAATACAACTCTGATGTTTTTGCCTTCTCTCTAAGGTATTGACTTTGCAACACGCAAAATAGCAAAAATGCTGAAGCCTCAGAAAGTGATCAAACAAGATGGTGATTCATTCTATATCCACACCACTAGCTCATTCAGAGATTATTTGCTTGAATTCAAAGTTGGAGAAGAGTTTGAGGAAGATAATAAAGGCTTGGATAACAGAAAATGCAAGGTAAGAGGGAATATATGAGGCTGTGGCAAAATTAAGACGCCATGATCAGTCCAGATATTTGAGCTGAAATTGTTTCAAGAATAATATTTGTAGTGCAAAACAGCAGTAGGAACCTGAGTTACAGACAAGGAGTGTCACTTTCACTCAGGAGTGATATCTAGGTCCTCTTTTATCCAGGAAAATTTTCTGCAAGTGTCTTGCAGAACAGAGACAGACATGCAGAAACACCTTTTTGTTCCCTGTTCTATAGAGCCTTGTTACCTGGGAAAATGACAAACTTGTCTGTGTCCAGACTGGTGAGAAGAAGAACAGGGGCTGGACTCACTGGCTCGAAGGGGATGACCTCCACCTGGTATTGACTTCAGATTTCTACTAATTATATCTCTGTATGGTGAAAATTAGATTTATTATGTGGCCATGGTGTGCGTGTGTCTTCCAGCTCTGTAGGATGTGTAATGGATGGTACATTGTGAGCACATTCTGCTTTGAAACAGCTTCATTGTTTCACTGTCACATGTAGTTAAATTTAAATGTTAAGAGTAAGTTATCAGCATGGCCAGGGTGGTGGTAAAGGATCAATGTTCGATTTTGGAAGCAGCTCCTTTGATTACTATAGATATCTATACTCTTGTGTTTTCTGTTTTTTTGTTTTTGGGTTTTTTTTTTTTTTGGTAGGAGCTTCGTTGTGAGAATCAAGTCTGCAGACAAGTCTTCAAGAGAGCTTGAGCCTGTGTGGTGTGCTGGGTCCTGCCTGCAGGGACAGCTCTGCTCAGGAGCTGTGTCCAGGGAGGGCTCTACCAACAAGAACTGGCTCCTGTACCCATTAATCTGAATGGTCTGAAGTTTCTGGCTCAGGAAATAAGTCTGCTGTTGCCAGTGTTAAAGGTCTGATTCTTGCTAATAAATGCCTCAAACTAATCCTAAGCACCTTGTTTTTGAATATGTTTTTGGAGGGGGAAAAAAAACCCAAAACCAACCCAAAACATAAGGGATGAGGCCTGGGTCTCTAGGTTGTCAAAAGTCAGTTAAAAGGAGAAAACCTGCCAATTCTGAGTCATTCAAAGAGGCAAACAAAACGGGGAATGGGATGCTGATAGAGAAGGGAAGATAACAAATAATGAAGCCAACAACAAAAGGTATGGATTTATTTTTCAAAATGCTTCTCTTTAAGGTGTAGACTACTACTTTACCTGCTTGTGTCTTTCACACTGTAGTGTGAGGTGCCATGCTGTGCCAGAGCTGCTTTGTTCTCAAAAATAATTAAGTTGAGCTTACCAGAGGAAACAAGGCTATGGTAAAATCCCAGAGCCATGAACATGGGTTTGAGTGATCCACGAAGATTCCAGTCTGCAAAATAATTGAACTCTGTAAGCACATATACAGAGGGAAAACAATGCTGCTTTAGTTCAGCTTTGTTTGCATACAACTGTTAATTAGAATAAATATTTTTCTTTATCACCGTGTGCAGTGTTGCATACAGTTTTTCTTGCGTGAATATTTAAGTTGTCAGATAAACTAGGTAGTTACAAATTAAATTAGTTGCTGCATATTCTCATTGCATATTCTTGAAGAACTGTAGCTTAAGCTTAGTAACTTAATTACTTTTTATGAAATAAATAGTCCCTGACATTTTGAAACAAGTAGCACCACTTCTGATACTTCTTATCCATTCAAAATGCTTACAGACACCATCAGAGTCAGACAAAAATCTGTTGAAGCATGGAGGGCTTTTGGATAGATTGACACTCTCCCCTAATTACCAGACTTGTATAAATTTAAGCTGGTTTCCAAAATAAAAAGAAAATGACAAATAGCCTCTATACAGTTAGGGAAATGTGGGGCCCAGCAGTAAAACGCCTGGTGTTAATGCTGTGGATTCTGACAGCATCTTCCTTCTGGGACTGAGTGGTTTCATTTGCTTGAAAACAGAATTGCTGTTAGAGCGTTCTGTTCGTAGGAACCACAATCCAGGGCAGCGGCCGCGCTCACAGTCGCTAACAAAACGCAGCAGCAGCAGCAGCAGCAGCAGCAGCAGCAGCAGCAGCAGCAGCCGGCAGACCTTTCTGTGCCACCGGATGGCGCCTCTGCAGCGCGCTGCTCCCTCACGGGACGGGCAGGCTCCCCGTGCCAGGGTTCAGGGGTTGAACACGCAGATATTCTCAAACGGCTTCCAAGCTGCGCTCTCCTGCAAAACCGCTGTGAGACTCAAGACAGAAAGGCAGTAATGACCTTGAAGGACGAGAATAGAACTCCCCAGAGAAGCACTTGAAGGGTTTTATTCTAAGGTGTTTCAGACCACTTCAATTATCTTTAAAAAAATCCCAAGGGGATAAACACAAAATGAAGTGTAATGTAAAAATCAAAGGTAACAATGTACATCTATTCTATAAAAAAACTGGCAGTATATATTATGATCCAAGTATTGGTTTTCTTTCTGAGCACCCTGGTTAAGTCATCAAAATATTTTGTTCAAAATAATTTAGATCAATAAAGTACATTAAAGATGTATATGAAAACATAAGGCCAGATAGCCTACCTGCCTCATCTCTGCATTTAAAAAATGGATCAATTCTACTGCTATATAATTATTTGCAGCGTGTATGAAAATATCTCCTAATAGCTCATATGGATCAGTTTAGTTCCATCTTAAGAACATCCAGCTTTTACAGGATTCTTTCCCTTGCTGACTCAAATCACACTGCCCCGTGCACAGCTCGCTGTTCAGGTCATATTATTAGTGACTGTTCATCCTGGGCTAAAAACTTGCTGATGCAACCCTCAATTCGTTTATCCTTTGTCAAAAGAACAACTTTAAAATATCCATTTATCTTTCATCTACGTGTATTATAACTCCAACAAGATGAGCTGGGAATGAACCTCCTATGTACTTACATGTAACCTGGCTGCTTTTTCTGTGGCTGAGTTTCATTTCCAGTGTGAGGGAAAAGATTAATATCTTCGAGAAATATAGTCTTTTTGTGGTATACTGAGGGAATCAGGTGCAGAAAAGTTTGTAATGGGGAAAAAAAATTCTTCATGTTCAAACTACACTTAGAAAAGGCCGAGACCAAGCGCTCAATGGGGTCTTGGCATCTTGTTTTTTCCCTTGGTGTGTTACTCAACTCGCAATAATTAGATTTAGATCTTATGAATTCTCAGTCACTCGTTACTGAGAAGGGGTTAATATTTACGGGCCCATTGGAGAGGGAAGGCTTCAGCAGCTTGGCCCTCCCTGGGGCCGGGGCGTTCTTGAGGGCCAGCTGCCGCGTTCCGGGCCGTGTTCCCGCTCTCCTTCCGGGCCGTGTTCCGGGCCGTGTTCCGCTCCCGTTCCCGCCTCCCCGGGCCCCTCACGAGCCCCGGCCCCGCCTTTCCCGGGCCCCGCCCAGGCCCCGCCCCTCCCGCCCATCGGGCCGCTGCCATTGGCCAGCGCGGCGCGCGCGCGGCCCCGGCGTGCCCCGCCCCCCGAGGGGTCACGTGATCCCCAAGATGGCCGCCGCCGCCCTGTTGTTTTGATGAATAATCTCTGCGCGGGGCAGCGGCCGCGGGCGGGCGGGGGCCGGCGCCGGGAGCTCTGAGGGGCACGGGGGCACCGGGAGGGCAGCTTCCCCTCGGCCGCGGCGGCAGCTGAGGCGCGGGTGGGCGGCGGGGAACGGGCCGGGGGCGGCGGTGCTGCCGGCGGGCGAGGCGCGGCGCGGTCGCCCCGGAGATGCCCTTGTGAGGCGGCCCGGGGGGCAGCGGCGGCAGGAGAGCGCTGCCTCGGAGCGGCCCCGCGGCGGGGCGGAGGAACGCGCCCCTCCTCCGGGCACCATTAAGAGGAAGGCGATGGAGGAGCTGAGCGCGGACGAGGTGAGTGCGCGGGGCCGGGGCCTGAGGGGCGGGTGGGCCCGCGGGGAGGGGGCGCCGGGCTGTGCTGGGCCCGCCTCGGGCCCGGGGGTGGGCACGGAACCATCCCGGAGAGCTCTGCCCTCGCTCCCTGTCTGTGCTCGGTGGTTTTTTCTTCCCTCCTGTCCCCGGGCTGGCCCTGACCCGCGACCCCCCAGCTCGGCCACGGGGTTGGGTTGCTGCTCTCCTGGTTAATTGTTTATTCTCTGCTTCCATCTGCTAGGTAGCCTTTGTCTGCAGCGTGTTCCCTCTCTGTGTCAGTTCTAGGCGTTTGTATGTTCTTTGTGTGTGATTCGAAGCACCCAACCTTTTAACATAGTAAAACACTTGAAATTTTGCTTCCTTAGACTCTTTACTGAGAAGCAAGATGGGTGTGTTTGTGGTCTTATATTTAGTATCATTTCTTCTTGAAGCAGCTTAAATCAGGCTTGACAGTTTTCCACTGTTTCCTTTGATTTTCTTGATTTATTCAAGCTCTTCATCTTTCACTGAAGAATTCTAGTGTTATGCTGTAGTTGGCAAACATCTATAATGTATATATTCTATTCACATAAAATAAGGTGAACTATTCATTGTTTCTTTCTTTTAAAGGATGCTGCTTCCCTTGTTTTTTTAATATATAATTAAGGTCTTAAGGTTTGCCTATATATTAGATGGTTTTCAAATTAATTGTTTGGGTTACTATAGCAGGATCCAGGGAGTTTCCCAGTGATCCTGTGTAATCCTGAAATCAAAATGTATTGTACTGGACCTGCTGCAACACAGGCTCAGTGCTGTACTTATAATCCAGGGAGGATCAAAAGAAGTTATTTTTATTCTGTCCATATCTTATAGTGAGATTGTAGGGCAGGGTGGCTGCTGTTGCCACTCAGATTTGTATTCCAAAAAGTTGGGATGTTTCTGATGATGTTGTCTGTCACGATTTAGCAATCCTGCTGTGTTGCATCATGATCTAGGAGAAAATACTTTGTGCTGTTTACTTGATGGAGGTCCTCATGCTCTGTGGGAGCTCTGAGAAAAGGAGAACAGTTCCCATGTTGGGAGGAGTGGGATGGGACACTGGTGGTGTAAGTCTGCTGGGAAAAAGGATCTCCAGTTTTACAGGTGTATTTCATGAGTGCTTTGTTTACCTGCAGCTCTTCTCGTTGTTAAACTGCCCTGATCCTGAGGTGTTTTTTATGATTAATTTCAGAATTATTTAACCTATGTAGTCTTATTTGTGTCACTGCCTCAGCACATTACTGACATCATCAAAACCACTGCATCATGGATCTGAGGCTGCAGGAAAGGAGTTCTCCAGTGAGGACTCATCCACCTTTTTTGGCCCAATGTTCGTCTCGAGTGACTTTCCACGTCCTTCTTGTCCAGTTCAGCAAGGACCAAACCAAATGGTGTTTTAGGTGATTGCTTGTGACAATCTCTTATCATTTTAACAGAGTCATTTCTTGTTATTAATGGATCGCTTGCTGAAAAGTCAGAGCCAAGCTGATTTTAATTTTCTTCCACATCTCCACTTTGCTGTTACTTGGCACGGTGGGCCTGGATGAGATTACATTGAAAAATAACCTTCTGAAATTTACTTTATGACTTCTTCAGTTTCAGACTTTTTTTTAGGCAGTGACTGAAGGTGAAAAAATTCTTAACGGAAGTTTAATTGCAAGGCTCTTACAGATAAGATTATCTTCTGTTATCAAACCATAATTAAATATAACACTAATGGGTTGCAGCTTAAAAAGAGGAGATACACAATTGATCATACCTATATTTTAGTTTCAAGAAGATATTTTCCCCTCCTATTA
This sequence comes from Setophaga petechia, assembly GCA_024362935.1. Taxonomy (NCBI): domain Eukaryota; kingdom Metazoa; phylum Chordata; class Aves; order Passeriformes; family Parulidae; genus Setophaga; species Setophaga petechia. The sequence goes on from JANCRA010000047.1 coordinate 2,270,462, forward strand.
ACAGTGTCTCTCACTGACATTTTCTTAGTGTTCACTTTAATGCACAAATGTTGTTCATTACAGACCATAGTAAAATTTTTAGGAGAGGGGAGAAAGACATTTCCTTCTTAGTATGTGAGTTTTAGCACAGTAGAGAGTGCATGATGAGAACAGGGACTTCACAGAAAAAAAGCAAAATCCAGCTAAATGTGGCTTAAACTGGGAAAGAATGATGTGAGTTTGTCACCTTCCAACATGTACATGATTTTTGAGTAGCATTTTCTGAGAACATGAACACTGTGACCAGAAAAATGAAGCATATCTTAAACCAGTTTAACATGCTCTAATGAATACAAGAAAAATAAAGCTATCAATTCAATTTACCCTTTATTGTACAGATTTGGAACTCTTCTACTTTATGGTTGAATAGGAGATTTATTTACAGTCTCACTAAGCAGTTGTCACTCTAGCAGATACTGATACATAATTGTTTTTAACTGGGAATGTGTGAAGCCTAGTCTTCCTGGTTGTATCTTTACTACCTGGTGCCAAATTAAATTATCAGTTAACCATCTTTAGCAGGGTGCTCTTTTTACATTTTTTGTTGTGGTGCATGCAGCTAACAGCTTTTAAGAAGTCCATTTAGATCAAAAATGTATTTCTGAAAACTGCTATTTATAGATCTAGTCCAGATGTGTCCAGCAAAAACTGTACTATACTGTACTAGTTAAAAAGCAGTGTGCTTGGCCCATTCAGCCAATTAGTTTTTTTTCTTAAATTAGGCTTTTAAACTGTGTGTTCTGGAGCTGTGCTCTGCAGGGAAGATGGGCTGTGGAGCAAGCAATGCCCATGAAATAGGACTGAAAACCTTGTCACTGTTAGGTAACAGAATGACACATAACAGCTTTGTCATGTGTCACTGGCTCAGGTCTGAAATCAAGGGTTGGGGATTATTCAAATGCCCTAAACTTCCCTAAAACATTATTTGAGACCCCAGCTTGTGCTGCTGGGTGGTAATTTGGGGTGTCATTCAGTCTGAAATGGGAACAGGTTATTGGAGGGAACTCCCACACTTCTGAGGAGGGATTTGTGTGCAGGTTGGGGTCTCAGTTGTCCCCTGTGTTGTGCAAACAAACTGTGTCTCCTGATTCCCCAGCTGTGCCCATCTTCCCTCCTCTCCCTGCTGATCAGCCTGAAGATACAGGGAATTAACTGGATAGAATGTGTCCACCAATTTTATGCCATCTTTTCAGACTTGGCCTGCACTTGGCCTTTTTAGCATAGTATTTCACCTCTTTTCTCTCTTACTTAAAACTTTCTAGTCTTCAGATTAAACTTCAGATTCCTGTAATAATTTAATATAAACCTGGAGGAATGTGACAGCTTGAAGTGTCCAAGAACCAGATCTGATCCTTCAGCATGTGCTCCATGTACCCTCAGTTGTGAAAGCTGTAGCTGTCAGTGGTAAAAATGTTCACAGTTTGTTTATATTTTAACATTACTTTGTTCAGCAGTAAGGAAGGTGATTGTAATTTGCCCATCCTCCTTAAAGGGGCAGGGAAAAATATTGTATTAGTTTTTATTGCAATCTCTTAACTCAAAGCAGCAGTGTCTGAGCAGATTTTCTGTTCTAGGCCCTCCTCAGACTGTTTTGCAGGGCAGGTTACAGGCTGGGGGCTGGTCCCTGGGAAGGGCAGGTGCTTGGTGGACTGAGGGGGTGACAAATGCCAGGCAGGAGATTTGTCTGGGTGTCCTCCTGTTTCAGCAGGGCTGGCTGCAGGTGGGTTTGCTGTACCTTGGGCATGGATCTTGCCTAGGGAGGGAAGGAATGCCAAGTGCCACCAGTGTACTCAGTTATATGCCTGACACTGGGAAAGGATGAAGAGGGGACCTTGTTTGAGTAATCAGTTGGACTATACTTGTGAATTAATTAATAAATGTGTTGGTTATCATCTCTGCCTTCTTCTCCTCACATATCTCCTTCCTTACATCTGATTTCAAACTGGCTAGCAAGCATTAATGTGAACAGTTGTGGAAGAGCTCCATATCACATTAATTATATAAAAAGCAAGAATAAGAAATCATCTTTCTTATTCAGACACCGGTGCATATATGGAGTGCTTGTGTGTGTATTTGTTGTATTTGTGAGGTGTGAACACTTAATTTGGATTGAGATATGGGGACATGTAGCTGACATTTTCTCAGTTATACCTTTGAGGGCTGAGGTAGTTCTGGAGTTTTTTCAGATAAGCACTTGGATGAAAAACGGAAAAATTGAAATATGAGGTACAAATGAAGAAGGGGGAGACCTTAATATCTATTACTTTTACCTAAAGGCAAAGCTGAACAATTTATTTCAGCATTAAGCTCCCCTATTTTGCTTGACAAGGAGGAAGGATTAGAGATTCTATTCATAGCTGGTTTTTTTGAGTCTTAAAAAAATGTAACTGCCTTCCATGTTCATGTGGTGACACCTGTCGTGGAGGGAGATGCAGTTCCAGACACTGTTTTCCCACAGTTTTTGAAGTCTGATTTAATTTGATCTGCTCTTCTTCCTGTTGGAGTAGGTTTCACAGGCCATTAAATGATACAGCAATGTAGTGTAGACATTGACTTGACACAAATCTTTTGTTCACTCTTTCAGTTGCCTGGCAGTTCTTTAGGACTATGAGCAGAAATGAAAACTTTTAAGTTGTGTGCAATGCCGGAGTGTCATAATACAAAGAGAATAACAGGAATTGCTGATTTTTGCAGGGAGCTGACATCCTCAAATATACTTTTACTTTGGGCCTATTTCAAGCCAAAGATGTAAACTTTGGGCGCAGATCCTGTAAGGCAGCCTGTGATAATAAATAATTTATTTTCTGATTTTTGTTTGTGTGAAGCTTAAAGCATTATAAATCTAGTTTCATAAGTGTTATTTTGTCTATTTCTCATGTATAATATTAGTATTATATGATCACATACCATTATAAATAAGTAGATTTGTAACAGTTTTCTGTAGTTGGATTTTGAAGGCAGATACTTCTCTTAAAAGGCAGATGCTTCTATCTTAAAAGGAACATGCAAAAACTGTTTTTAAAATTCGTTGTGATGGAATGCCTCTAGGTGATAAGAGGATGTTTTTTACTCTGTCTTTACTTGTCAAGATGCTTCTGTCCAGCACACAGGGTACAGCTTTGGTGTTGCAGTTCTGTTTTGGATTAATTTGGACAGTGGTGGTCTTGAATAACTTTCAACTGGACCTTCTTTAGCACGGGTGTGTTGGTGTCATGTGGTGTGAAGTTAAAGCAAAGGTCACATTCATGTTGTCCCTTTTATCACATCAACGTGGCTTGTCAAATGCCAAAGTAAATGGGGAGGAGTATTGCAGGTTTTGAAACTGCTGAGCAGTAAATGTTAAACTGGTCTTGCACAACCCCTCAAGGGACAAACACAGCATTCCCAGTGCAAATGGTTTTCCAAGGCAGCAAACACATACTTTAAATTTGAACACGGAGGGTACTGTGTGCTGTGACACAGAACAGTGGAAGGGCAGCCAGCCCAGCTCCACTGGGCAGGCTTCAGGTAAGGCTGCAGTGTTGTGTTTGCCTTTGCAGGAGACAGAGGGGTTCACTGGGCTCCTCTCCTGGCAGGGGAGTTCACTGGGCCCCTCTCCATGACAGGGGGGGCTCACTGGGCTCCTTTCCATGACAGGGGGGGTTCACTGGGCTCCTTTCTGTGACAGGGGGGTTCACTCACTCCTCTCCTGGCAGGGGGTTCACTGGGCTCCTCTCCGTGACAGGGGGGTTCACTGGGCTCCTTGCCCTGGCAGGGGGTTCACTCACTCCTCTCCTGGCAGGGCGTTCACTGGGCTCCTTGCCCTGGCAGGGGGTTCACTCACTCCTCTCCTGGCAGGGCGTTCACTGGGCTCCTTTCACTGGCAGGGGGTTCACTGGGCTCCTTTCACTGGGCTCCTTGCCCTGGCAGGGGGTTCACTGGGCTCCTTTCACTGGGCTCCTTGCCCTGGCAGGGGGTTCACTGGGCTCCTTTCACTGGGCTCCTCTCCCCGCAGATCCGGCGGAGGCGCCTGGCGCGGCTGGCGGGAGGCTCCTCGTCCCAGCCCACCACCCCGCTGACGTCCCCGCAGAGAGAGACCCCGCCGGGGCCGCCGGGCGCAGCCCCAGCGCCGGGGCCCTCGCACAGCCTGGGCCTCAATGTGCACAGCATGACCCCAGCTACCTCTCCCATCGGGGCATCAGGTAGGCCGGCAGCTCCTGGGTGCTCCTCGTGTGTCTGTGCGTGTTCCTTACTCAGCTCCTCGCTGTGCAGCCTGTGCTGCTGCCGCTTCTGCTCTTACTGAAAGTCATTTTCAGAAACAAATGTTGCAAAACGGTGAAAGAAGGTACTTTTTGTTTTCATTTTCCAAGTAATAAATGGTTTTCCATTTATTCCATTTACACTTGTTTTCCAGGTGTGCGTAAACTCATGACATTTGCAATATGGGTCACCAAAGCTTAAAGAAGTTTGTAATAAAGTTCATTATTACACAATATTATGGAAAAGATGTGTCAAGGAGACAGGAAAATCCCTTTCAAGTTTTGTGACACAGTCTCTATTGATTGGTTTCTAGGTACATTCTAGCAATCGGTCTCAAGTTAATTTTTGATCTTTAGTTGCAAGCAATCAGCAGAATTAAAAATAGCAAGCCATGACTGGACATTGTCAGTGTAAGAATAAAGTATTTGCCTTCTGCTTTGTATTACTTTGCCAATTTCACTATTTACTGGAGGGAATACAAGCAGGATATTTACAAATTTTATTTATTTCAGAAGATGCAACAAATAACTGATCTGTTAAAATCATACAAATCCAGCAAGCTGGGGAAGTTGGGAGGGTTTTTCTATAGAGAGGGGAGGACAAAATTCATGTATTTATACCACATTTGACTGACAGAAATTAATTTTAATTTCAAATTATCTGACTTAGGAATCAGGACAAATTGGCGTGTTTTCCAGTATTGTGATCTTTATCTGAAAACTGAAATTGTTTTGCATGTTGTGTTACTAAGCTTAGAGGTTCTCAAAACCATTCCAAAACAAATTCAAGATGGTTCTAACAAGGTTTCCAATATGATTTCTAACAGTTTAATAAAAATAACATTTTTCCAATGGTCTTTGATGAGCTTGCAGAATTCATTAACATTTACCTATTTGCTTCTTGAATTTTCTGGCTTTCCCTTTGGCAATTAGAGTATTTTACAAGCTTCAATCTTGTAGTTTAATTACAGTGCTGTTCAGAAATACCTAGAATTGACTCCTTCCTGCTTGTTTTGTTTCCTTACATCCAAAGCAGGACAGAGAAAAGCTACCAAAAGCATTTCCTGAGATAAACTCATTGCAGATGGAATTTAACACTCTGTATTGTTCTCATGACTAAAGGCAGCAACCCAGAGGTGGAGGTGACTTCTTTTTCTTAAGAGGGGTGCAGAGTTCACTCCCTGTGCTCCCTCAGCCTGTGGGTACATGACTGTTTTAATCCATCTGAGGTCTGACTCTTGCTGAAAGGAGCATTTGTTCTTCTGCTGTCTGTGGCAGCTGTGTGATGAGGGGGACTGTGGGCTTGATGCAAGTGAAAACTAACCCAGGAAAAGTAAATGTTTAATTTCCAAACAGAAGAGGTCCTGATCCATCCTAGGCCACAACTGGGTAAACAATACTGGCAGCAGAGCAGGAGGTGTGGAAATGTGTACCTGGAGGTAGAAATGCTCAGGTATGGGCAGGTTTATTGAGGTTTATTGAGGTTTGAAGTGCTCAGACAGTGAAGACCATGGAGATTTCTGTTTTGGGAATTCCCCAGGACAGTGCCTGACTGTACAGACTGGATTGGCTGATGACCCAAAGCAGGGGTTTCTAGTGTTTGCTTCCTACAGTGCCATTTGTGCAGCTGTTTAAAAATGTGTTACTTTTTCACATCAGCATCAGGGTAAGAGCTTTGGTTAAATTGGGGAATGGATCAGGAAAAAAGAATTCATAACAGTTTATCTTGTGTGTTTATGTAGCATAAATGAAGACTCAGCTAATGCTGTGTGGTTTGCAGCAGTTCCTTTCAGCAGCAGAGTGAAGTGACTGCAGAGGATTTTAATTCATTTGGACACACAGAGAGCAGCTCCAGCAGAATAGTGTCCTTGTAAGCATCCATTGTTCTAAGGAGTTGCCTGTCATGGTGAGATCAGATATAGGAATCAATTTCATGGAAAATATCATTATTTTGTATGTATTTTGAAAATACCTTAGAAAACCTAAAACCAGTGTTATCAGTGACAACTGGAACTTTAGGTGTCAGGTATTTTATTGTATACCTGACCTAGCAAAGTAGAGATGCAAGTAAATTCTGGAAGATCTGTATGAAGAGATGGCAGGGTGAGGGGGGCTGTTAATGAGTGCTGCAGCATCACAGTTAAAGTAGATTTTCCTGGCTATAAGAGTAAGACCCCAAGGGGATGCAGAGCAATGCAGTCCTTTGCCCTGGTGGGCCCTGTTTGCTCTGGTCTCTTTTGTCCACTGACTTAGCTAGATTTTCTTTGGGAGGAGGAGAGATGAAGAACTCAAGGAATATTTGTTGCCCCTTTATAATTGATGATGTAACTCCCTTGTAATGGCCTGGTGTTAAGTCCTGTTCTGATAGGACAGTCTTTAGAGGGGCTCTGACAATGTCCTAAGGTATTAGACACAGCAACCTTGTAATAGATCAGTTTTTATAGGAGTGGATCTCTGAGCACTTCATGGATGCAAGTTTATCTTTGTTTAATGCAGGTACACATTCCTACATTACTGCTTCAAGGGAAGGTAGAAAATGTGATTGTCTGCAGTCAAATGTGGTTATTAACTTTTATTTGGTAATGCAGTGCTAAGAATGGTTAAGAGCTGGATTGAAAAGCAGTATTTCCTCTCCTTTTCCATCCAAATAATGCAGTGTCTTCTCAGTGCTGTAGCAGTAATCTTGGTGGTGCCTTTTCTTTAGGAGTAGCCCACCGAAGCCAGAGCAGCGAAGGAGTGAGTTCTCTCAGCAGTTCTCCATCAAACAGCCTTGAAACCCAATCTCAGTCCCTCTCTCGGTCCCAGAGCATGGACATTGATAGTGTCTCCTGTGAGAAAAGGTAAAAAATGCAGCTTCTAACAGGTGGCAAATATGGCACAATGCTGGTGTTACAGGACAAGGCTCTGCCCTCCCCCCCTCCCAGCTATGTTAATGCAGTAGGGTTAATGCTTAAAAATCATACACTGTTTAGACCACTGTAATGCTTTTTCTAGCCTGGTTTTAATGGGGATTCCTGACCTAAAGTAGTAAAAGACAAAACATTATCTTAGACATTAACAGATAAGTATGTCTGGTGGGGATAATTCAGCTACTCTATTTAAAAGAAGAAGGTTGTGGGATGTGATAGCTGTGTAGTTTGTATTGCCTGCTGAAGAAATTTAGAGCTCTAATGTAATATGAGAAACATTTATCAACCAATGATTTTAATTGCTGTTTGTGCAGTGCTTTCTCTGCTGCATCTGCTTAAGGGGACATTTTTTCAGTCAACATCTTACAGAGGACTGTCTGCAGCTTTCTACAGTTCATGGGGCTTTTTCTCTTATTTCCACTTGCAGTATGTCCCAGGTAGATGTGGATTCAGGGATTGAGAACATGGAGGTTGATGAGAACGATCGCAGAGAGAAGCGGAGTCTGACAGACAAGGTGAGCCTTGGCTTTTTCTACCCTGTCAATAATAAGGTCAGTTGGTAAAGCCTGGCCTGCATGGGGACACTCCTCCACTCAGGGCTGGGGGCAGCAGGGAAAGGAGATCAAATCTTATGAATTAAGCTGAAGCCTCTTAAGGAAGATCTGTACCTAATTGTACATTGATTAATAAAAGTGCAAATCAGGTGTTGATTGTTTTGTTCCCCCCAGGAACCTCTGTCAGGGTCAGAAGTGTCAGAGGAACAAGCTCTACAGCTGGTCTGTAAGATCTTCAGAGTCTCTTGGAAGGACAGAGACAGAGATGTTATTTTCCTGAATTCACTCTCTGCCCAGTTCAAGCAGAACCCAAAGGAAGGTGGGTTCCTGAGCAGGAGGCGCTGGCTGCTTCAGTTTATTTTTTCAGAAATGTTTTAGTGAATTAAAGGATTGTCTTGCATCATAGTAGACATCTAACAGTTAATTTGATAAACCAAAATTTCCTGATTATTTTATGTAATAGACTATATATTCTATGTCAGCTGTAAGATACACCAAAACAATTGTTATTTTGTGTGTGTGGGGTATGTGCATGTGTTGTTTTCCTTTCTTTGACACAACTTTCCCGACTCAACAGCAGGGTGGGAAAATATGAGTGGAACACACAAGACAAGTTTAGTAAATGACTATAGGAGCATTAGGTCATCTATGATCCTCTGTGTTTTCCATAAAGGATGTACTTTTTGTGTAGCTGTAATTCCAGAACTTATGTAGACAGTGATAATTACAGATGTGTCAGTTTGTTGTTTTTGCCAAAAGCAGTGCTCAATTCACAGAAGTCTGTTTCTGTCCTTTTTTTCTCTGCTAATATTTACACCTGACTCCTGTGTAGATGAAGACTGAGGTGAGAATATTGATTCTTTTCTTCTTAACAGTGTTTTCAGATTTTAAGGACTTGATTGGACAAATTTTGATGGAAGTGCTGATGATGTCCACCCAGGCAAGGGATGAGAACCCCTTTGCCAGCCTGACAGCCACCTCCCAGCCCATTGCTGCAGCTGCCCGCTCTCCTGACCGAAGCCTGATGTTAAATATGGGCTCCAACCCTGGAAGCAGCCCCATGTTCTGTAATGTTGGCTCCTTTGGTTCCAGCTCGTTGTCCAGGTGACTTCTGATTGTAACTGAATGCTGATTTCACTTGAATACTGATTGGTAGACTAGAAGAGAGAAAAGGGCATAGAAGTGTCCCAAGAACAATAAATAGAATGGATTTTTAAAGCTTTTCAGTCTTTTTCATGTGAGTGTCCCTCCATTTCACCCTCTTTGATTACACTGCCATGGCTAGGGATGTATTTGATAGATTCAAGCCGTGTGACTGTTTTCTGCTGAGAGGTGTCCCTAACTTGCATCACGAAGGCCATGATTTTTAAAAGTGTGTAGATTGTGACATAGTTTTATTGAACAACAGTAGAAAAGAATAATGTGTGTGAGCTGCAAAAATATTGCTGAAGAGTCATCAGAAGGGCAAGAACTTCTCTTGCTCATTTTATCTTTTTCACCCTTTTTCTGCATATCCTAAATTGTTGCTTTTTTTTTTTCTTTTTCCCCCTGTAACTGGTTTAGTCTCTATGGGACTAGTCCAGCTCCTCCTACCAATTTCACAAGCTATGTACCAATGACTGGTTCATCTCTTACCCCACCAGCCAGTTCAGTTGCCACCCCAGCAGTGGCTCCCATTTCTGTCAGCTCTCAGCTGGCAGCAGCCAGCCCCTCGTGGACACAGCCTTGCTCCCCGCGCTACCGCCCCTACACCGTGGCCCATTCCGGAGGCTCTGCTGCCGCTGCCACCCCGCGCTCCCTGAGCATTTCCATCCCATCTAGCTCTCCAAGTCCTCCAGCCATGGCTGCTGGCCCTGCAGCCATGCCAGTCATCACATCCAGACACAGGCCCACAGCCATGGGTCCACCTTTGTTTACCTCTTCGCCCGGTGCCTTGCGCAGGCGTCCTTCCTTACAGAGCAGGATTCCTCCTAGGTATTGCACAAGAGCAGAGTGTGTGTGCTGTGTGCTCTGCAGGGTGTGGCATCAGCCTGCAGGATGGAAGAACTCATGTTTGTGCTGAGCTCACCCTACTCACCCCGAGTTGATTTTTTGCGTTTGGGTTTGTGCTAATACCTTGACTTGCTAACCAGGTGTCTTTGACCTGCTTGTGTGCATTTGAGGTGTGATGTTATTACCTTAAAGGTAGCAGTATGGTTTTAATTTCTTCCTCTTGGTAGATCATTTTAGTTAAACAATAAGCTTTCTTATAGTTCAGTTGCTGCTGTTGGATAGTAAACCACATAAAACTCCTGCTCCAAAATCAGTTTTCTCCGTAGGGCCTTAGTTAATTTGTTGAATGCTGCTACTTGCTGGACTGGGTTGGAATTGATTCCTTGGTGCATAGATTTAAATTAAAGATCAGCATGTTTCAGAATGCCAGGCTAAGTACCACTGCTTTTCCTCTTTTGGCTATTCCTGGAATCCCTTGTTCCAACAGGATGGAGAAACAAAGACACACGATTTTGAGACCACAGCTTTAAAATCATTAGCTTAGAAATGTAGTATTTATTATTCAGTCATGTCTAAACATTCCACTTTAGACATCATTTTTATTTGGTCTCAAAAGTTCTTTTTCAATTTTCAGGTTGTAAATGTGTGGTGTTTATGATACCAGAATAACTTGTAGTAGTGTAACAAAGCATGTTAGTATGGTCCTGATTTTACTAACGTGAAGTTACCTGTTGTCTGCACGTTTAGAGAAGGTGATTTTTGACAGACCTAAAAAGAAAAGCTACCATTTAGTTTTTCTTCTGGCTTAAAAAATCTGATGGCCTTTTCCATTTTTGTTGTGGTAGTTTGTACGACAACCCTTTCTCCCTCCTCCTTCTTGCTGTTTCTGATGTGTCTGAGGACAGTAGTGATGAAGAAAATGAAGACGATGATTTTTCTTGTGTCCAGTTTGGGTCCAGGTATTGAAGAAAGAGAATGTAACCTGCATGTTTGGTTGTTTAGGAACTAACAGCCTGTGTAGTGTCAAGTGATCTTCAAAGTAATTTGGGGAACAACTGAAGCCAAGGATGTGACTTGGCTGGCTCGTTAAGTTGGTGTGTAAACACGGGTAATGAGTGCAGGTAGCTCTCCTTTGGAGACATGACTAAGGGAAATGCTCATCATACTGTCTTCTAGGCCTAATGAATGTGGTTCTGAGGTGTTTGAGTGGAGCTTCTCTTGGGCTGTATGAGTAGAAGGAACAGTATTTGCCCATGGCTGTAATTTTAAAGCCCTGGAACGCCATGTGCATGTTCTCCTATGAAAAAACCAGAAAATGAGGGCAAGGGTTAATATGCACCTTCCCAGTACCATCTCCTCTTTTCTACTTCAGTCTGATTTCAAGAGAATGAACTTGATAACACAGCTGTAGGAGGGCTTTGTGTACGTGGAATTTAGGATTATTTTCCCCACTGTTTTGTTTATCCTGTGTTGACTCAATCCAAATGTTGGATTGAGTTGCCAAGCTTTGGGTAGGATTTCTGCTGTGCTTCTGAGGTTTAGTGTGTTTATTGTGTCCTGGCATTTTGCAGACAGCAGTAAGTTGTCAGAACATAAACACAGTGGCTGTACAACTATGCAACAACTGGCATGCTGAAAACACCAAGGCATTCAGTGTGTGTGCAGCATGGATGAGCTTTGTGTTAGAATAGTTGGAGTTATTGCTGCAGCCAAATCTTTAGCAGAATGACTGTAGAACTAGTAGGTTTTCATATAAATGTATGTTCTTAAAAGAGTATTTTTTAAGCTGGATGTGAGAATTCAAGAGGTTTAAAAAAGAGACCATTAAAAAAACCCCATGTGCATGGTTTTGTGGTTACTGAGCACTATTTCAATAGAGCTGTGTTTTACATGGGTTAGTTTTAATTGAATAACTGAAAACATCTCTCTGCAAACAGACATTGCTGCTATTAGAATGTTGTGTTTCTTAAGCATCTGGTAGCTCAGCATGTGAGCAGTAATAACCTTTCCTGGATTTATTGGTTGCACTGTAAGTTTGCACAATAGATTTGTATGGCTCAATTATAGAAATGTAAATTTTTTTACAGTTTAAAGGAAATTCCAATTCTGACAGTTTGTAGTTTAAAATGTATTTTTTAAAAGCTGCATTTAAGGAAACCAGTACTCTTATTTTCCAGTTTAAGATCTGGGGCTTATAAATTGGTCTTCATTCAAATCTATCCTGACTGTACACAGACTTTTCTTTGAGAATTGCAGCAGACCATCCAAGTAATTGCTGGTTTTTAAATTTCATTTACATGAAGTGAATATATCATGTGTCTAGTCTCTTCTGTAAAATCAGGATGTTATTTTTAATTAGCTTTGTCAAGCTGTTACGTAGAAAAGAATTTTGTTGAGATAACAAGTCTGAGATTGAGAGTTGTGAGTCTGTTCTCACTTTTGTATTCAATTTCTCTCATCTCAAGGATGGTTTTGGTTTTGTGGGTTTAGTTTTTGTGTTTACAATATCAGTGTTTTCTTTTCCCCACTGAGACTGTGCTACTTAATGAAATGATGTATTTTACTGAACTGCAATGAACTGAGTTGAAATGAAATTATCTTGAATGAGGGAGTGTCAAAGGCAGCAGCAGCTTGGATGTATTGCCCAGGTCTCTTCTCAGCAGTGGGAGACTCCTCCCTCCTGTGGTTTGGTGGTGTTAAGAGGATTTTAACATTTCTGTCTTTCTGAGCTGTGCCATTGAAGGGCTGTGGTGTCCTGAGTGTCAGGTGCCAGTCAAAGGCTGTTTGTTTTCATTGCTGCATTGTGAGACCAGGATTTACTGATTCCCATCAGAGTTATGCACTTTGTGGCTGTCTTTCAGGCACTTATTTAATAAGGCATTTACAGCTCTGAACTTCCAGGCCTAGACAAGCTGTAAGGTGGAGAGCTCTCCACAGATCACAGGAATGACCTGAATTATCACAGAGATTACCCAAACCTCTGAGCCCTGTGTGTGATGGGATGGAGTGTTCAGAGCATTGGCAGAGGAGTGTTCATGAATTGTTTAACTGTGCACAAGTGAAGAACTCTGCTGAATGCCTTGTTTCTGCTTTTTGTGTGTTTTAAAGTGTGGGAGGCTCTGGCAGCTCGAGTGTTTCCGATTCCTGCAGCGACCACTTCACCATTGAAAATTGTAAGGAGACAGAGATGCTGAACTACCTCATTGAGTGTTTTGACAGGGTTGGAATAGAGGAGAGAAAAGCACCAAAGGTATGTTTCAGATGAGTGAGGTTGTGTCAGTGCTGTCACAAACACTCCTCTGACTCAGTGGAGAAAGTTGGTGGGAATAATATTCTTGATGGCTTTGTTGTAGAAATTGATTTATTGAATTTATTGGGACCCTTTGACTCTTGTTAATTCATCAAATTTGAGTGATGCATATATTTTATATCTCTTAAATAAGCACTCTTAGGAATCATCCTTCCCCTTTTGATTACTACATTTTATCCAAGTTTATTTCATGTAAAATGTTTTTGTGACACCAGCTCCCTTTCAGTGTTCTGTATTCTACTCCAAGCTTTTGCTTCTGGGGGAAAAAACAACCAACCAACCCTTTTTATATATAATCTGGAAGGTTTTAATTGGAGTAGTTTTAATCTTAATGTGCGTATTACATTTATACTGCACAAATAAATTTATGCTCTTTCCTGTGTGTTCTGTATTTAATTTCTGATTTGTATTAAAATAAAGTTATTTTTATCAGATGTGTAGCCAGCCAACAGTTAGCCAGTTACTGAGCAACATCAGATCCCAGTGCATTTCACACGCTGCTTTGGTGCTACAGGGATCCTTAACTCAACCAAGGTAAATCCAGCTGATGTTAATCATGAGAGTTACTGTCCCAGGCTCCTTTTCTCCTTCTGAGGATTAGATAAGAAAACTAAGATCAGTTGTTGCAGCAGGAGAATTATGTGCCAGAGGAAATAGTTTGTTGCTTTACAAGTGATGAGTTGGTGGGGAGCAGTTTGAGTGCTTTCTAACTAGATTTGGGTGAAATCAACCAGGGTGATGTGAACAGTTTAAATGGGGGATCAGGGACTGAGAAGAAAAGAGACCCTTCTTTCAGAATGCTAGGAAGCAGTTAAAAGTGGTGTTAATAGTAATGACTGCATTAATTCAGAAAATACTGATGTTATGCTCTTTTTTAATCTGGAAAAACCCATGTAAAAAAAATGTTGTTCCTTCACCAATTGAGCTTAACAATGGGGTTTTTTTTAATTAGAAGGGGTAGAAGGAGCAACCAGTTACTACAGAGAAGCTGTTGTTTTCTTCCAGCCTCAACTGAAGTGTGATGTTGGCAGCAGGATCTGTTAGAGAGTAACCTTTCCCCAAGTAACTTGAGCAGACAAGATTAGTTACTTCTGAAAGGAATAGGTGTATCCAGACATTGCTGATGTACTTGCAGAAACATCCTTGCATGTGACTGCTCTGATGTTTTTGTGAATACTGCTACAGATAATCAGTAGAGTTTATTTTTTTTTTAATGCAAATTAAGGTCATTGCAGCAGCAGTCTCTGCTGGTACCATATATGCTGTGTAGGAATCTCCCATTTGGCTTCATTCAAGAATTGGTGAGAACAACTTACCAGGATGAAGAGGTGTTCAAACAGGTAAGGCATAGGTCAAAAGTAGCTCTAGCACATGGTTTTATAATTTGCAGTGTCCAAGAGAGTGGATTTCCAGACATCTAGTCAGTGTCTTGTAGTCCTCTACCCATTACCTCTAGGACTACTACCTTGTTAAAGCAATTGGAGTTTGGTTTTGTTCTTTTTTAACCTCATTTAGCATTTTGTGAAAAAGGCTGACTTTCAGTATTTGCTGGTTCTAAGTATTAAAAGTGTATTTGCTAATAAGCAGCAACACTAATGTAGGAGTGGACTACTTGGAATGTGCAGGCATATATTACAAGATTGATCTTGGTTTTCATTCTTTTGTATGAAATTCCTAGAAATGTTCGTGTTAATACAGCAATCTTCAGTGATCTTACTCAGACTTATGGTGCTTTCCATCTTGCAATCTTTGCCCTTCTTTGCATCTTTAATAATTTGTGTGTAAGGTGCCAAGAGCACTTTACAATTCCTAGTCCAGTAATTCTTCATATTTACAGAGAAAATGACTGAGAAACATGAGATGACCTGTTCTGTGTGTCAGAGTAGCTCACTGAGACAAAAATAATTAAGATACAAAACTAGCAAACTTCTAGCCTGTATAGTGTAAAGCAGATCTGTAAGGTTGTAGTTGTCTCTAATTAGCTCTCCCATAGTCTGATGTGATTTGCCTCTAAAGGGGCCTCTGAAATGGTGTTTGACCCTTCCAGTTTTGCAAAGATAATTAGATAATTTTTACGTATAGTGCAAGTAACTGGTAATAATTTATGTTTCTGTCTGGACTCCTGTTAGTAGAGGTTCATGTAGAGAACAAAAAGCAGATGTAAAAGTGTTAGAGATCCTGTCCTGGAGAAGAGAAGCATTCCTGGGGTTGAAGCACATGGCCATCTGTATTGTGCTTTCCTGGAATGTTTTAATAACACTTTTTTGTCTCTTCACAGGAGCAACACAATATACTTTAAATTCAGTGGGACTCCTGCTGTTGTTGTTTCAAAATTACTATGGGTTTATTTTGTGAGGGTGTAGTTGTCAGAACAGTGTGATTGGGACTTACTAATGGGTATAATTACTTCTGATTAATAAGTTCCTGTCAAGTCACTTCCTCTTTCCTAACAACCCTTGACTGCTGCTTATTATCTTTACCCACTTACACATCATGGTAAATTACAGCTGTATTATTGCCCCAAGTGTACAGACAAATAAATTATTCCCCATTTGGGCAATAGATTGGGGGACACCTGTACAGAACCCGTGCTCTCATTTGTGCCTACAACACACAGGGAGTTTGCTTGCAGAGATTGTGCAGGGAACTCAATAGAGCAACACCCCATTGCTTAGACTACAGCAAAAAAGTTGGGTTTTAGCTTTGCATACTCTCTGAAGCCTTTGGGCTTAACTGATACAAATTTAAAAAAAAAACAACTTAGTTTTTGTTTTGTGTAAGTTGCACTATTTGAAGAATGAACAGGCATTTCATGCTTTGTATGGCAGTAGAGTAATTTGATTGTTTCCTGTTCTTGAGTAAAGTAATTTACTTGTGTTTTTACAGATCTTTATTCCCATCTTACAAGGCCTGGCTGTGGCTTCCAAAGAGTGCTCCCTCGATAGTGACAATTTTAAATATCCCCTTATGGTAAGGACTGTCCATTTCTAGTAGCAGTTTCTTTATGTTCACTGATAACATGCAGATTCTAAGCAAGATAACACTTCAACATTTTGGGGCTTTTTTTTTGGTTAGTGGATTGCTATTAAACTCTGTCAGAAGATTAATGGGGCATGAGATGTGTAAAGAACATGAAAAATTCAGTAGAGTGCAAGGCCAATAATGTCTTAAGCTTAATGAAGACCGCTTGTATAGTGGACTACTCAAATGTTTGTGTGTATTGCCTTATATAAAATTATCAAATATATGGATGTCATCATGCACAATACTGTGGAGGGTTATAAAATCCCAATAAACTACTCTCAATTTAAGTCTGGAGAATAACACCCAATATCCATACCACTCTATGTTTAGACTCAACTTTTATATGCAAGGAAATTCAAATAGGTTGCATTAAACACCAAATTATTTTAATTGGAATCTATCTACTGAGAAAAATATCTTAATATTCCCTGACTGAAAAGCCGAGGGGGTTATTTAAGTCTTTTAAAAATTCCTACTTTAGTTCTAGGTCTGCTTCCCTCCTACTGTTTTTATTGACAAAACAAACCAGTCTTTTGCAAAGTGTGTTTGGCCACCAAGGAGCAAGTTGGATTCTTGGTAAATTGAGCATTGTCATCTTAACACCTTTGATCCTTTTAGGGTCTTCTGTGTATGAGGCCAAAAAAGACTGTTAAATCTCAGGTTTAATTTGTACTTAAGGAAATCAGCTGGACTAGGGTGCTGCAAATCAAACTGATTGAGTAACTCTGTTACTTGGCAAAAACCATTAATTTTTCTGGTTTTGTGTTTTCCTGCTTTTTTTGTTTGTTGGCTGGAAAGAAGTACTTCTTGAAAATGAGTCTGTGTTTTCCTTATCTCTCGTTGGCACAGTGTGCAAGAAAAGGATGGAATAGTAGTCACTCACTGTAGTGCAATTGAGGACTGAGAACATGTAACCCAGGACAAGTGGGACATCCAGCAGTATCTTTGTGTTTCCAGCAATCTCTGTTATGACTGCTTGCTTCTTTCTGTGCTGCAGTTGAAAGTGAGCTGGAGATCTTGGATAGGATTCTTTGTTCCTGGGTTCTGTGTTCATTTGACGTTTTTCCACTCTGATTCAGAAGACAAAGGCCTTGGTGTATGGATTAAACAATTGCTCTATTTATTATTGTTACTGGTTTTAATGGGGCACGTCAGGAGTCCAGCACAGGCATTGTCATGTTCTGAGCAAACAACAATTTGCACAGCTAATCTTTGAAATAAGTGCAATAATTTGTTATCCTGTGAGACACGTTGGCTCTTTTGAGACAATTTGGAGGAGATATAAAAGCTAAAATGGGAGCAGGGTGTGCTTTAGTTCTCTTTGGACATCTTCACTGTGATTGTGAAGCTTTTCCACTGATCAAGTGAGAAAGCTCCTGCTCTTTCAGCAGTCTGTCATAGTAAGCTTGTTTGTTGCAGACAGGTTACTTAAGAAAGTAATTTTTAGACAGGTTACTCAAAAAAGTAATTTTTACTGGGATTTCTTTATAGGCACTATGCGAACTTTGTGAAATCAAGTTTGGGAAAACACACCCCATGTGCAGCTTGGTGAGTGTCTCCAGTTGGAGTTTTTTCTAGTTAAAAGAGCCATTTCACTTATTTTGGTGGTGTTGTACAATCCCTGTTGATAATGCTCTCCAGAACTCTAAGCAAGAGCTACTGGAGCCTTTCATGCAAAACAATGGTTTAAATTAAGGTGGTAGAGGGAGTCCTTTACCCTGAGAATTTATTAAAACTGGGACAAACACGAGTTGCCTGGATTGCTGCAATACTGAGGAGATGGTTCCATTTTGCCATCAGCATGACTGAGTGTTGGAGGTTGGAGGGTGTGTGGCAGACACTGGAAGGTGACAGAGCAGGATGGCTGACACGGCAACTTTGAAGAACTTGCTGTTCCTCCTATTTTTAGGTTGTCTCTTTGCCCTTGTGGTTGCCTAAATCTTTAAGCCCAGGTGCAGGAAGAGAACTGCAAAGACTTTCCTACCTTGGAGCCTTCTTCAGTCTGTCTGTCTTTGCTGAAGATGATGTAAGTGTCACAGAAGGATGTTGACATGATGGGGTTCTTTTGTTGTCAGGGGTTTTTTAATTACCCAGAACATTTCAATACATTTGCCAATATTCATCTTACTTTCAGAACAAAGTAGTTGAAAAGTACTTCTCAGGGCCTGCCATTACTCTTGAGAACACCCGGGTTGTTAGCCAGTCTTTGCAACATTACCTGGAATTAGCAAGGGTAAGTATTCTTATTCCTTAAAAAAAAAAGCATAATATGTGGGTTTTTTTGGTCTTGACATAGGTGAAGAATATAATCTAAAAAAATTAGCTTCTGTCTTAAACCACAAACCTTTCAGGACATGGCTGAAATGAATTGGGGAAAAATTAGAGTGCTAGGAATATTTCACTAAGGCTGTGTGCCAATTCAGAAAATATCAGCTCAGTTAGTCATGAGTTACAGATCATGTTAAAGGTTGAATAAGTACATACTGTGTTTGTAGTGTGTTGCACTACTCTTGTATTTACATCTTTGCTTTAACTAATGTCATGACTAACATACGCATATAAAGGTGGTGATAAGACTGTAACAGAAGTTTTACTAAATTTTGTGTAACATAAAAACACAGACAAACAGCAGGCAGGACTGTGATGCTGAGAGGTGTTTGTTTGCAATTGCAGCAAGAGCTGTTCAAGATCCTGCACAGTGTCCTGCTGAACGGGGACACCCGCGAGGCAGCTCTCAGCTACATGGCAGCTGTGGTCAATGCCAACATGAAAAAGGCCCAAATGCAGGTAAATAAAGGGAAATGCTCTTCTTGTGATTCATCCAGCCACAAATAGCACTAGATGCCTCATGCAGTGGTGGTGTGGAATGGAGGACAAAAGAATTTTGAGTGCCTGCTACACAGGCAAGAAGCCCTGTCTTCTTTGTTTCAATACATTTTCTATTTCTGAAGTTATTCTGTTTTACCTATTCTAACAGTTTATTTCCTTTCTTAGAACTGAGAATGTCACTTCATTAACAGGGCTTCTGTAGCACATGTTCAAAGCTTTGTACTTGCCCTGCCCCATTTCTGAGGGCATCGTTCCAATTGACTGTGTTTACCACTCTGCTTTCCCAGCTGGTAAAGTGCTGGGCTTTGTATGGTGTCTGTAAAAGGAGCAGCACAGATACAGCATGGCCTGGCTCCAGTGAAACCACTGGGATGGGATTTTGGCATTGTACATGCCCAGTGCTTCTCAGCTCATGTCCTCAGCCCTTTGCTTTCTCACCCCACAGACAGACGATCGTTTGGTGTCCACAGATGGCTTCATGCTCAACTTCCTCTGGGTACTGCAGCAGCTGAGTACGAAGATAAAGCTGGAAACGGTTGATCCCATGTACATATTCCATCCCAGGTGTCGAATCGAGCTTCCCACAGATGAGACAAGAGTGAAAGCAACAATGGAGGAGGTTGCAGCCTGGACTGCTGAACTTTGTTAGTACTCTTACTGAGATATGTTAAGCATTACTGTGCCTTCTGATATGAGGGTACATGAAAGTACTTGATTCCAGCAAAGAATTCCCTTTTCCTAAATCCCTTTTCTTGATGCTCTCTGCTTTTCCTCATTTTAAAGAAAATTGAATTCGAGGTCTCACCCTAGACAAGGCAGTTAATTTTTGAATTTTTCTCTTGTACTGTTTTTGTTTTTCAGACAGGGATCCGTCTCTGTTTTCTGAGCCGAA
Source organism: Setophaga petechia (assembly GCA_024362935.1). Classification (NCBI taxonomy): domain Eukaryota; kingdom Metazoa; phylum Chordata; class Aves; order Passeriformes; family Parulidae; genus Setophaga; species Setophaga petechia. Next base: position 2,290,249 of record JANCRA010000047.1, read on the forward strand.
ATTCCCAACGGAATGTTTCTTCCTCACCCTGCACGCCCACCACCTGTCCATCCTGCCCAGCTGCCGTCGGTACATCCGCAGACTGCGGGCCATCAGGGAGCTCAACAGGTGGGCACTGGGCTGGGGCAGGCTGAGGGTGCTCCCAGCAGGGCAGGAATCCGATAAACTGCAGGAAATTACAGTAACAATCGAGGTGAAACTGGTGCTGAGTGCAGACCGCCTCAGCTTTCTGCTTCTCTGCTGCTTTTGGCCCTTGGGCATTTTGGGGTACATTGAGGGGCTGTGGCTTGAATCAGAAATTCAGATAACAGTGAGATGGGATGGAGGGTGTTAGTTACACGAGGCAGCTCAAGTTGGTGAGAAGACCATGCTATTTAAAAGATAACTCTCTTCAGAACATTTTAGGATTCATGACACTACTTACTGCTGTTCATTATAACTAACCTGTGGTGTGGTTGGCAGGGTGTGGGCATCAGTGTCTCGGGCTCTCTGGCAGAGCTGGAGGAGTGTGTGTGAGGTTCTGTGTCTGATAATCAGGTCACTGTGCAGGTGACTTGTGATTTCAGAAATAAGACACTGTGAGTTGTGCCTGAGCTGTTTTGAACATCCCAGAAGATATTTAGCTTTTTCCCCTGAACTTCTGAGACAGGAGAATTTGTCATACTCTCAGGACAGGGGGAAAGAAGCCTTCAGCAGTGAACTCTTAATATTGTCCTCTACATGTAATTCACCATATGGCTTACTGTTTTAAAAATGATAAATACATTATGGTGTTAACATGAAGATACTCTTGTTTTCCATTTCTCTTGGCATAAACTCAAATACACTTTTACAGTTGCTAAACCTTGAAGAATACTCTGTTAAAATTAGAACAGATTTTGTATCATCAGTATTTTCCATTGTTTATAATTGCACTCACTGCAATTTGGTAAATGTTCCTTGGCAGTAATGCCATGAGTTCATTACAGGATTTTTGGACTGCATTTGAAATGATTTCATTTTTAAAGCATATGCAGGCCAAGAACCTGGGAAACAGCAGAGAGCAGAGCAGGAAGAGTCAGTATATGTTAAAGGAAAAAGTATTTTCCTATAAACAGCCTGTGGATTACTTGTAAAAAAGCCATATGTTGGCTTGAAAAAGGAATTGCTGCTTTTTCCTTATTTAGAATTGTTTCACAGGAGTTGCTGATGCAGCAGTCCCCATCCAACGGTGCAGAGGGAAGAGCTCTTGGCTTTCCTGACAGCAATAGGAGCTCAGGCTTCAGCCTTTTCCATGAATTGCATAGCTGCTTGCAACACTGGAAGCATCTTTAGATGTTGTTAGTAAAGAAATTACACTGGATACTTGTCTGCTGTAGGCAGAGATTGATGTGGAAGAGAATTTGTGTTTAGAGAAGGGATGAAAAGGACTGTATTCATGCAGTTCAGTGTATGAGTTTTGTTCTAATCAGCTGCACTTCCTGAAAAGGATTAAGATATGTGAATACATAGATTTTTTTTTTAATGCAAATGGTGTATGTAATGTACATTTAAGTTCTCTTTTCTGTGGAGCAGCATAAGAAATGGGTAAGGAAGGGGAGGGAATACCAACCCCCTTTTCTTTCCAGTCCTTATGCCGACAGGGAGAACATGAACTCTTCACATACTGAACTCCCCTTCAAGCCTGAGTTTTCTTGGGAGTGGAGCATGAGAAGTGTGGAACAAAACTCAGAAGAAATCATTTGCAATAGTAGAAAGGGGGAAGATACACAAGATGTAGACCTGCAACTTTCTTGTTTCTAACAAGACTTTCTGCTGGGTACCTCTTTCTTCCTTAGCTGATTTTGTCTTCCAGTTTCCTTTTTGATACCAGAAGATGAATGAACTCTCTGTCTCATTAACGGAACCATCTTTTCCTTGTGTTAAGGTTTCATTTTCATGGGTGTTGGAGCTAGTGTATGTGGTGCCTCTTGAGTTCTGGCTGTGCAGATGTTCAGTCTGCATTTGCAAAAGCAATTTATTTCTCTTGCTATGATGATAGATAATTTCTTTGAAAATGATCAGCTTTTTTCCCCCACTTCTCTGTATTTCCTTGGTTTTTTAGCAGATAAGTCAGTGAAATGCCTTGTGCTGGCAACACATTTCCCCTCTGTCATGATAACCAGTTCTTGCATCTGGTTTTCAGGACTGTTGAAGATTTGAAAAACAATGAAAGTCAGTGGAAGGATTCTCCTCTGGCCACCAGGCATCGAGAGATGCTGAAACGGTGCAAGACACAGCTCAAGGTTTGTAAGTGATTCAGTTCTCAGCCAAACCCTTCTGTGGCCTCTGTGTGTTGACTTTGTGTCCCAATGTTTATGTACAACTTCTCTCTTATGCTTCTTGAGAATGGTGGGTTTGAAGCTCTGATCCCTGGGAGTGCTGCACTGGATGGTGGTCATGACAGAATATAACATCAGTGGTGAATTTGAGATTCAAAGTAACACCAATGAGAAAATTTTGTGTATTTTAATTGGAAAGAGACCAAGCAAAGGGACTGGGCTTGGTTCAGGAGTAGCTGTGTGTGCACAGTCCATGCACATGTAGGAACTCTCAAGTCACCGATCTCACTCAGAATTCCTGCAAAGATGAGTAAGCTGGGTTTCTCTGTTTTTTTGTAGGCCTGTTCTTCTTAGATCTTCCTCAAAGAAATTGGCACAAATTTTTTGAGCTGTAGCACCAAAATGCTTTAATCACACATTTTCCCACTTTGATACATTGTTACTTCTTTCATTGTTCTGATAAAGCTTGTGAAAGGCACATCTATCCCTGCAACTCTAAATTATATTTTACTTGCTGTGTTGGGGCCCTATTTTCTTGAAATAAGAGTGTATTGTAAGAAGAGACCACTGTATAATTGTCGTGATTCACAGATATATTGATTATCTTGAAGAGGCTTCACATTCCTTTATGCTGTCTTGCCCTGGATTAATTTTTGTGTGCATGTTCTGCAGAAACTGGTGAGGTGTAAGGCTTGTGCAGATGCTGGTTTGCTGGATGAAAACTTCCTCAGGAGATGCCTGAATTTCTATGGCATGGTGATTCAGCTGATGCTTCGCATTCTTGACCCTGCCTATCCCAAGTGAGTGTCAGGTTGATCTGTGTAAGTTGGGTCAAAGATATTTCAGATCCTGTTGCATTGCTCACTGAATTTAGCAGTTCTAGAATTAGTTTTGCTTACATGTCTGCATCGTTATGGGTTGGTGACATGCATCCTTGCATGGAATATTTCTGTTTTTCAGAGTTGATTGTTCAGTTGGGTTTGGTGGCCCCCTCAGGTATTTTTGGTACTCTTGAAGTACTGACATGGAGCTCTGAAAAGTCAGGCTCTGATTCTTAAAAAGGGCTCCCCTGGAAGGATTCCATAAGTGAGCACATGACACTTTCTGCTTAACCCTGCTGGTTTACTGTCCTGTTTGTTGTCTCTTCTGTTTTACAGCATAAAATTGCCTTTAACTCCTGAGGTTCCGAAAGTATTTGCATCATTGCCAGAGTTTTACGTGGAAGATGTTGCTGAATTTTTATTTTTTATTGTACAGTAAGTAAAGTTATCTTTGAAGGAAACTTGTACTACCACTTGTCCCTTTAGCAGGTGGCACATGCATAAACTGAGGGGGCAAAAGTCGTTTTCTAACACTCTGCAGTTAATGTTCTGGTTGTTAACAGCAGCCATAAGGTTATGGCACGGCAGCATTGCTGCAGATGTAATGCATAGATGGCTCCACAGTCCCTTCTAAACTAGATTTTTCTTGAAAGAAAGTTGAAAATTTTTTGGTTCTCTCCCCAGGAATTTTCTTTATGGTTTTTGGTGAGACCTTTTGATCTTTTGATATGTTAAATCATCACTAGAATAATATTTTTTAAAGCCATATCTTAGAAGTAGAACATTAGGGTTGGGGTTTTTAATTTAGTTTTCCTGTTTCCAGATATGCTCCTCAGGTGCTGTATGAGCCCTGTACTCAGGACATAGTGATGTTCCTCGTTGTGATGCTGTGCAACCAGAACTACATCCGAAATCCTTATTTAGTAGCCAAGCTGGTGGAAGTGATGTTCATGACAAATCCAGCTGTTCAGCCCCGCACACAGAAGTTCTTTGAAATGATTGAGAATCACCCTCTCTCCACTAAATTGTTAGTCCCCTCTTTGATGAAGTTTTACACAGGTAAGTGCTTTGTCTGCAGCTCACTGAGTGCACAATAGTATTCTAAGCTCAAAGGCTCTGTTAGCTGTTGTAACTGTTTGAAAAAACCCAAACAAATCAAAACAAAAAGCCCTCCAAACCCCCAATAGATCTTGAGTCTTGTGACGATGAGGCTGTCTGCTCAGGAATTGGGGGAAGTAGCACTACATGGAACCCTGAGAATTCCAGTTCTGTCACAAGCTGTTGTGCACTGACAAGTCCAGCAGTGTGAATTGATGTGACAATTGCTATTCTGGTCTTTAGATCCAAAATTAAAGCTTTTTCTTTGCTTTGCTTCTAAAGGAATATTGGGATTTTAAGACTCTTCGTTGTAGTTTTGCTAGTCCTGTAGATTTGGATGTTTCAGAAGAGTTTTTGCACCCATAACAAAAACAAATATTTTTGTAGGGTACCCAGAGTTTTCTTAGTGAGATTTTAGACTGTGGGATGAAGAGCAGAGTTGAATGGAGCAGAATGTTTTGGTTTCTGGGGCTTTTTCTTCTGAAATCAGGTTGGGTCTAGATTAGAAAATGAATAGTGCTGCTTCTTCTAATGGGAATTAAGATGGAGACTTCTGAACAGGAATTGAATTTCATCCCTTAATGTTTCCCTGGGTGCTTGAAGCTCATCACATTGGAGGCAGGTAGGGAGAGGTGTGTTGCCAGTGAATCCTGGTGGGAAAGTTTTGGGGCCTTTTCTCTTCCAGATGTGGAACACACCGGAGCCACTAGCGAGTTCTACGACAAGTTTACAATCCGCTACCACATCAGCACCATTTTCAAAAGCCTCTGGCAGAATATAGCTCACCATGGTACATTTATGGAAGAGTTCAAGTGAGTAAGAGGTGGTGTGAGGCAGCTTCCTGCCGTGCAGGCTGCTCAGGCAGGGGCCTGAGGAGTCACTGCCATTGGGTGATGCTGCTTTCCGTTGTATTTTACATGGCAGCCCCTTCCAGTGGAACTGGAGTGTCTCTAAACTGAGCTCTGGACACCACAATCAGCTTGGCTTGGGGAATGGGATCCTTGTTGGAAATATACAGTGCAGGAGTGTTGCTGGGCTTGCAGTCTGCTGTGCACACCCACCTGCTCTGCTGTGACACCTGTGTTTCCATGTTTTCAGCTCTGGGAAGCAGTTTGTTCGTTACATCAACATGCTGATAAATGACACAACTTTCTTGCTGGATGAGAGTCTGGAGTCCCTAAAACGTATCCATGAAGTGCAAGAGGAGATGAAGAACAAAGAGCAATGGGACCTGCTGCCCAGGGTGAACAGAACCGTTTTTCAAAGTGCCCTTTACTTATTTTTAATTCTTCAATACAAGACCATTAAAAAAACTTTTTTATAAGGGGCAGCACCAAATGCTGCTTGTGAGAAGCAGTTCTCAATGCTTTTTCTTGCTGCCAATATGGCCATGGTCACTCTGGATGACATTCTGCAAAAAAACCATCATTCTGCCTAGTTATGTTGTGGCTGGCACAGAGAGTGATGTGAAGTAGAAATAGTATGAAGTTTCAAATTACTGTGCACTTAATTCTAAGTGGAGAAACTGAGACTTTAACCTTCCTGAAGGAGGTTTGGGAAGATGCTCACCAGTTCAATTGACTTCAAAGAATAGAAGCTTTTACTCTGTTAATGCTTTGGTCCTTGGTAGATTTGATGCAGACAGTTATAGTCCTGTGCCTCAGAGCTTGGCCTGATTAAATAGTAATTGTGTGTGTTGACCCACCAATGTCAGGTATTTCTATTTTAAGATTATTGATTTAAAAAAAGAAAAAGTACAAAAGGAAAAGCTATAAAAATCTTGTTTCTTAAACGTATTCTGGTTTGCTCTTTGGAAGCCTTTCTTCCTGTCTGTGCCTACCAGCAAGGTAAAGCCATTACTGTAGTTACAAAATGAGCTGGTACATCATCTACAGATTGTTCCACTGGGGAGTGTTTATTATTTATAATGGTGCATAAATTAGAGGGAATTAGAGAGAACTTCATTTGACTCTCAGATCCCAAGCTGGTTTTGAAGTATTGGCATTTGGATGGAAGGGAAGCATAACCCAGTTCTGCAGCTGTGAGGAGCAGTTAGAGGATGTAAACAAACTCAATAACCAGAGGGGCTTGTTATGCTGTTTGCATTCATTCTTTAGTGTTGCAGAATTCTGAAAAATTGATGCAGACATTAGTACTAGGTAATAAAACTGAGCAGCTGTACCTTAGACTAAAAGATGTCCCACATCTGTATTGGAATTATTGTCTTCCTTTTGTGTAGATGCTCTTAGCACTGTGGCTGTAAGGTTTGGATGGATTAGGGGATTCCATGGCTGTGTTTGTTTTGCAGGATCAGCAGCAGGCCCGGCAGTCGCAGCTGGCCCAGGATGAGCGCGTGTCCCGTTCATATCTTGCCCTGGCAACAGAAACTGTTGATATGTTCCATATCCTCACCAAGCAGGTCCAAAAGCCTTTTCTCAGACCTGTAAGTCCTGCTCAGATTTAAGTTGGTTCCCTGCTTCTCTAACATCTCTGAATAATAACCTGGGAATGTTTGGTAGCACTTAGTCTCCATTCTCCTCCCCTTTCTTCAGCTCATTAAAATCTAATTGCTGTTGATGTTATTTGATGTTGAGAGCATTACCTGAGTCACTGAGATGGTGTGATCCTTCCAGACAGAAACTGTTTGCATGACATTTTTTAATGGCAAACATGCATAAAGAACAGGCACTTCCTGCAAGCCTACCAAATGAAAATTTTATTAGTTAATAATTCCTGATCTTGCTGTGTGCAGCTCTAGCGATAACCTTCTTTATCACTGCCTACACACTGGGATCTGTGTTTTACTTCACTTTCACAGGAACTTGGACCACGACTGGCTGCTATGTTGAACTTTAACTTACAGCAACTGTGTGGCCCCAAGTGCCGTGACCTGAAAGTTGAAAACCCAGAGAAATACGGGTTTGAACCAAAGAAGCTGTTGGACCAACTGACTGACATTTATCTGCAGCTGGATTGTGCTCGCTTTGCTAAGGCAATTGCTGATGATCAGGTGAGCTCCAGAAGGATGAAGGAGAAGGGCAAAAGCTCTGTGGACAAATAAGACTTTGCAGAACATTCTAGAAGCATTTCATCTTGCTTGTGTGCTGCCAGACAGTTTGTCTTACATCCCTGCAGTTTGTTTTCTTTCAGCAGATCATCTCTGTTCATATTCTGTCTGCTCTTTGTAGATGGGTGTTGCCAGTGCTTTGCAAACCTGTAAACATACATAAATATCAATGGCACCTCACATGCATAGGAAATTTCCTGTGCGTGATGTGCTTATTGCCTACAGCCTCATTGTAAATTAGCAGAAATATTTTGTCCCTTTGCAAGTGGGAGAACTGAGGCAGAGTTTTGGCTCCCTCCCCTTTCCTCATTGAAACAGGCAGAGCTGGGACCAGGTGCCTCCCTCAACAAATGAAAGTTCATTCACTAGTTAACAGTTTACAAATTGTATTCCCTCTGAAATCACTTTATTAAATGGCTCTGTAATAAACTGACAAAGCACAGCATGTATGAGACAATTAACAGCACCTTTGAACTCATGGTAATACTGGGAGCAAGATAAGCTATTGCAGCTCTGTGTCCTTGTAAAGTTGTCAAACTACTGAGTCACATCTGTCCATGCCAGTGTCTTATAATACAAACTTTTCCAAGTATAGAGGGCAAGAAATGTTCTTGAGACAACAGCTACTCGAGATTCTAGTGGAAGCTGGTTTACAGCATGTGAAGCTGTTTGCATGTCTGGTGAAGCAGCAGTATTGGGGTAGCTCAAGATTGTTTTTCTGTAGTTATTTAAGTTCTGATAATTCTAGAGAATAGCAGTAACACATCTGAAACAGACCTTATGTGTTTGCATGTGTATAATGAATATTTTTATGCTGTTCAGTATATATGAGACTGTTTTCCATCATGCATCCATGCCAGCCACAGCAAATGCACAGAATGATGTAGGGATTCAGAAGAAAGAAGCCTGCGGGTGTGAGAACTGGAAAAAAGCTTAATTAACAAAGTGGCCCTTCATCAAAAAAGAGTGGGGGGAGTGACCAGTCTCTTGGAAACTGTCAGTGACAGGAAAGAAACACCAAGGAAATGTGCGGTTGGTTAATGGCTGCTGGTATTGGGAGAGAAAACAAAACAAACAAAAAGTTGCTTGATCATGGTGGGATCTCTCTAAAGCATTTTCAGAGATGTCCCATTTGCAAATCCCAGCACGCAGGAGAGGGAATCTGCAAACGTTTATAGAGCCCTGGGCACGTTGCCATCACTCTGCTCCCTCTGAGCACGAGGAAGGCGTTTGGGTGGGCACTGTGTGTCCTGCCTGCTGAGTGGCACTGCTTGCTGCAGGCTGCTGCAGATGAAAGGAGTGGGACTGTGTTGAACGCTTTAAAAATCCCAAGGGAAATAGAAATCTGTGAGACTCAATAGAAATCTGTGTTTTGTTTTGTCATATAATTCAACCTTGCACTGGAAAGTACATAACACTTTGTATTAAAAGGATTATGTCAAAACATGACATTGTGAACTTGAAAGAAAATGGTGTCTCTGTAGAACACAGACAGCTACAAAAGTCCTTCTCTAACTTTCTTTTTCATGTGAAAGTAATGCTTGCTTCAGTTGCATATGGTCTCTCTGGATAGTCCTGCTGCACTGGGTGGCAAATTTCCAGCATTCACTCTCTCTGAGCTGTCTTACTATTTTTGCAACATCGTGGGGTCGGTTTTTTGTTAGTTCTTGTTTGGATTAGGAGAAAGAATCACTCCTTTCCCACTACTGCCTTGCATATTATCAGAGAAGGTAAGAAGTTCATTTTATGCTGTATTTTCAGCCAAGACTTGTGAGAACAAGAATACAGACAGGAGAATGGCAAGACAAGTGTTTTGGCTCAAAAGAGTTCTAATAGTTATAGTCAGCCTCTCTGAGCACCTTCCTCATTTTCTTTAGGTGATGTTGCCCTTTTTTTTTTGTCCTTAATAGTTCTACAGTGGTGATGACTGGTAAAAAAATTGTAAGTCTACCCCAATGTTGTCATTTTGGTGCTAGATGTATGCTACCTACATACTATTTGCTTTGATGTAAGGTTGAGGTTTCATTGATCCTTTCTTCTGCCATTTTAAAAATGCATTAAATATCTTTACTATTTTTATGGCATGTAAGGACACTACGACTCAGCAAAGTTGTCTTTTTATGCTTTGCCTGTAGAGGTCCTACAGTAAAGAGCTCTTTGAGGAGGTTATCTCCAAGATGAGGAAGGCTGGCATCAAGTCTACCATAGCAATAGAGAAATTCAAACTGCTGGCAGAGAAAGTGGAGGAAATTGTTGCCAAGAACGCCCGTGCAGAAATTGATTACAGCGATGCTCCGGATGAATTCAGAGGCAAGTGGAGTCTTCTAAACTCTGCCTGTCTAGGATAGAGGGATTTTGTTTGTTGCAATATATATTGTTTATGAAGCCTTGCATCTTGCTGTATTTCAATGATGTAGTTAAGTTAATACCGAGCTAAGAGTTTTTTTGGATTTCCCTGGGATTGTACTGTCCAGTCCTTGCCATGCTTTGCTAACGTGTACTTGAAAAGAGCACCCTCCCAGCTGAAAATAGGGTGACAGTAGGGAAAGCTTAGGTCAGAAAGGGGAAAGTGCTATGATTTATGTCCATTTAACCATTTTCTGTAACTTCAGCAGTGTCCTGGGCACCCTGAGCACTGGTTTTGTGCTGTGGGTTGATGGGCAGATAACGTTTGTAGCTGTTTGCTCACTTTGATGAGGAGACCCTTGTGCCCTCAGATCCCCTGATGGACACTCTGATGACCGACCCCGTGAGGCTGCCCTCGGGAACCATCATGGACAGGTCAATCATCCTGAGGCACCTGCTCAACTCCTCCACTGACCCCTTCAACCGTCAGACGCTGACGGAGAATATGCTGGAACCAGGTACCGTGGGACAGCTGGGCCTGCGTGGGGCTGGGGGCAGCCCCCTGGGCAGGTCTGGACTTTCATAGCACAGTGCTGAGGCCTCAGCAGAGGTAACAGTTCTTTCATCTCAACTTGCACAGAAAAGTTCATTCCCTCCGCTTTTCCTTTTTCTGGGGGGAAATAACCCTCACACCTTTGCTTTCTTAACTACTGAGCTGAAAAACATTATGGTGTATCAATGGGAAATGGCTATTGGTCATGAGGGACTTTGTTACAATACTATTACTAAGTAATTTAATCATTCTTCTTTCTCTTTTCTTTCTTTTTTTTACCTTACTAGTGCCAGAACTTAAAGAGCAAATCCAAGCCTGGATGAGAGACAAGCAGAATGACCATTGAAATTCCCTTGCAGTGCACGCCACCACCAATGGGCAGAGCAGGGTGTGGGCTGTT